>CM045450.1:17690770-18290770 GCA_024666655.1 Dascyllus trimaculatus
CTGCATGATGAATATTTTAATTTTATATACTTGAAATATTGAAATATATTTTGATGCTAATATTTTACTTTTACAGAAGTAGGATTTTGAATGCAGGCCTTCTACTTGTAACAGAGTAGTTTTACATTGCAGTACAGCTACTTTATTTACTTTAGCTCCACAGTGTAAAAAAACTCCACCTATTTTAGCTGTATTTTTTGAACAATTTACAGTGATTTGACAGATTTTCTTTTTTTTGCATTATTGACAATAACTGCTAAAATCAGAGAAAAAATATTATTTTTAAAATTGTTTTTAAAAATCTGTATTTTTACAAGTGGTGATTCATTCTTTTATAGTGTTCAACCAAAAAAAATCAGCAAAAAATAAATGAATCATTATTTCACAGATATTGGCTGTTATTTGAAAGGGACATTATGAGCATAACGGAGTGAACATTAATGCTATAAACATTTTTTTTAAATTGTATTTTACATATTTTCCCTGCATTGGTAAATTACAGATATCTTGGAAAATCATTTCGAGAAATTTATTAATTTATAGGCTAACTGTAAAAACAAACAAACAATACAACAAGTCAAATTTGTAAAAAAAAAAAAAAAAAAAAAAAAAGAAGTTCAAATTAAAAATCTGTATTTTTAAAAATAGTATGTGGTTGATGCACAAAGTGTGACCATAATATTTCAGTTTTACTGTAAGTACATCAGCTACAGTGTTACAATCTTTCAAAATTTTTGACAATATTTTTCTGGCACAGTTGCTGACAGATTTTCACCCTTTTTGGTAGATGTGTTTTCAGAGTGCACCACTGTGTCTCTCCTGTGTGTTAGGTTACAAACTACAAAGACAGCAGCCATGTGACTGCTGACGCTGGGGCCTCGCTGGCAGAGGAACTAAACTGTTTCTTTGCCTGTTTTGAGGCTGGAAGGCACTCAACAATCACACCTCATCCACCAGCCTCCAGCACTGACACACTGACACTTCAAGAACATGAAGTTGGACGTGTGTTAAGGACAGTAAACCCCAGACAAGCTGCCAGCCCAGATAGAGTACATGAAAAAGTACTCAAGGCCTGCACTGATCAGCTGACTGGGGTCTTCACAAGCCATCATCCCATCCTGCCTCAAAACAATCCACCATCATCCCTGTCCCTAAAAAGACAGTTTAAGGGATTACAGATCAGTTGATCATGAAGTGCTTTGAAAAATTGATCTCACAGCACATCAGAACCAGCCTGCCCCCAACCTTCACCCTACAGGGCAAGCGGATCCACTGAAGATGCTATCACCATAGCGCTTTACACCTTGCTGAGCCACCTGGAACACCAGGGAAGCTATGTAAGGATGCTAGTCATAGATTTTCAAGACAATCTTTCCAGACTTTCTAGTTGAGAAACTTCCTCACCTACACCTCTCTGTCCCCATCTGCAGCTGGATAAGGACTTTCTGACGGAGTCCCCACAGTCTATCAGAACATGTTCCTGATTGTTTGATGTTTTTTCCATGTGGTGGGGTGCATTTTCCTGCAGGGGTAGGCCAGTGGCATTTGGGATTTCCATTTGCATGAGGGAGAGTGCTTGTTCTGGGACAATGTTTATTTGGATGTCTAAGTGTGATCAACACAGATGGCAAAATCCAAGGTTTTCCAGCAGAACACCACATAGTACCAATATGATCAATGTTATTCACTTCACCTGTCAGTGGTCATAATGTTGTGGCTGATCGGTGTATAGCCTACATGGTAACAATTTCTATTTTTTGTCTATTCTGTTTTTGTACTTTTATTAGCTCGTAATTTCGCTGTACACAATACAGCGACAATAAAGGCATTCTGATTCTGATGTTCTGATGTCCTACGGCCCCTGAACGCAGCAGCGGTGACTCACCGTTCTGAGGACGCGTCGGGCCTCCTGCAGCACCTGATGCACGCTGCTGACAGAACACAACACCAAAGTACAGACAACCACGTCCACAGACTCGTCCTCCACCGTCCTCAGGTCCTCTCCGGACTCCACGATGAACTGGTCGTAAGTCAGGTGCGTGTTTTCCTTCATGCTCCTCCGCAGGTACGTCTCGAAGTGCGGGTTGGGGTCGGTGCAGACCACCGTGCAGCCGTCCGGGTAAAACTTAAAGTTCGCCCCGCTGCCACAACCGATTTCCAGCAGGCGAAGCGAGCCGTCGTCGGCCGCAAACTTGGCCACGTTTCTGAACAGCTCCCTCTTGGTTTTGTGCATTTTGTCGTTGTATGAAAACGTGATGTTGTAGGCGAGCAGAGGGAACAGGCGTTTGTAAACACTGTAGAGGCCCGCAGCCTCCAGGACGTGTAGAGGCAAACTGAGCGCCAAACACAGTAGTCTGCACAGCTTCATGAGACAAAACCTCATCTTTCTATTCATTTAAGCCTTTCTGCTTCACGACTTCAGCAGCTCAAAAGATTACAGTTAATTCCAGACCAACAATGTCTCACTTTGACCACACAGCGGCGCAAAAACACTAAAGCCTCCATGAGGTGCTCTCACATGCTTTGGATTTTAAAAAACAACAAACAAAACACCACCATCCTGCAGGTAAACCCCTTTATTTCCTTACCACACGATCACTTCAATCACAGCAAAAACGTTTCAGTGACTTCATTTCCATATCATAAAAAGGTATAAATCAATCCAGACAGGTAAAGGCTGATACACAACAGGTCCCTATGGTTGGAATGAAATCAATTCATCAGCAAGCAGGTTGGAGATGAGAAACAGAACACCAAGATAAACTTGTCACTGTATACAAAATTAGTATTGTGTGCTGTCTGTGTCAGTTTTTTTTCTTTTTCTTTACAAAACAACACTAAATGTTTTCAGTACAAAAATAAAATTAGTATTAAAGTGACTGGTGTTATCTCTATCATTGGTGATTATATCACGCTGGGGAGGAGAGGCGTTCAATGCTTGGCATATTAACACACTGGTTTGCAAGGGGGGGGAAAGTGCTACAAAGCTGGTTGGACTACAACTACTTGACGGCGTAGCCCATGATGTGAGGTTTGATGATGAAGACGAACGGCGCCTCGATGTGTCTTAATTTGAGATCGGAGAATCCGGCTGCCTCCAGGTGCTTCCACGTTGCCCGGATGACCTCACATCCGTCACCGAAGTAGTACCACAAGGGCTGCAGGATGTGCTGGAAGAAGTAGGACCAGGTGGATGGGTCTGCAACGACATGCTCCATGAAGAAGAAGGCTCCACCCTGGAAGACAAAACAAGCAAAATATTAGCAGTGGGTTTGCTTATTCCTCATATTTGTGTGAGGGCTACTGTGTAACATCAGTAGAATATTGATTCAAAGCTGACAGTACTGAATTGAAGTATACTGAAGGAAAGTCTGAGAACACTGAACTGCCCGTATTCAAAACATGATGGGCTTTTTTGAATCACACAGCTAGCAAAGTGTGTAGTACATTAAAACATAGATAGAAAATCCAGTGGCAGCAATCTAAAGTGTAGTTTATCATTTCCCAGCTTTGCATGTTTTGCAATCAAATTCCAGTCACATTTCGTAATGTTCATTCAAACTGAAAACTGACTCACATGATTCTTGGGTTATTTTTTTTAGGTTATTACAAAAAATATATAGCGTCTGTTCACTTTCTATTAATGTTTTTTAAACTCATTTTTGACCCAATACATTTTTTTCTCTCATTTTTCCAATACGACTTTCAATTTTTTTAAGTATTCCTAAGAAGGAACCTTAAAGATCCTGAACACTCACTTCTTTAAAGTTCCCCTCTGCAGTTTTAGTCATTGTTCCTTCTCTTGGATGTCTGAGATTCGCTGTGTGGGATTATATCTGCTCAAAGTTCACAGAAAATCTGAGTTGGAAGGCTACAAGCAGGATCTGTGACCAAACAGCTATTTGAGCATCCTGTGATGTGAAACTTGAAACCTGTACTGCACTTAAAGATATGAATGCATTTCTGCTAATGTAGGAAAATGACTTGTAATTAACAATAAAACTGTGGAATGAAAAATGTTTGCATATTCACGTGTATTTAAAAAAAAAAAATTCAATAAAGGAGAAGGTATAGATGTAATTTTAAAAACTTCTAAACATGTCATTGAACTTTTAATGGAAACATCAGACCCACACTATTATCTAAAGCAAGCATTTTTATACATCTTGAATTAAGTTTGAAGGGAATCTTTTAAAAATTAGAAAGACAAGTACTGACCAGGGCATTTCACAGATTCAAAATGAACTTACCCAGGCTCTCTGGCAAACAGCCATTTATATATTTAACATTTTTGCAGTGTGACTTCTTTATTCTTGCAGGCCAAGGTTTTTATATATATGTAATCCAATCCAGTCCAATCCAGTTTTATTTGTTAAGCACTTTAAAAACAACTAGAGTAGACCAAAATGCTGTACATAATAGATAAAAGACAGAATAAATAAAGGCTCAAAAAGAGTCATTAAAATTACTTATAAAAACACAAATAAAATAAATTTAACAGACATAAAATAAATAAAAAAATGAATAAATAACAATCAACGTCTCATAAAGTGTTGAAGGCCAGAGAAAAGAGGTGGGTTTTAAGCAAGGATTTAAAAACAGACAGAGAAGAGACAGACAGTAATAACATCCCGGAGAGGAGGAAATGTTCCCACAACGTTACCTACAAGTTCTAATAATGCTTTAAAGACAACATTTTGAAGGATTTTTCTCATTTCAAATAATGTTCCTTTAATTTAGACCTGATGTTTTAATCTGAACAGTCGGAGGATGTCTGGGGGATGTTGTTGAGGCAACACCTTAAAGAACATTCTTCAGTAAAATGTTCCCACAATCTTACATGATAACAAAAGAATGTTTTTAATGCAACGTGCAGAAAATGTCTTTAGAGACTTTCATCTTGCTTTATAGGAAGAATATTTTTTGGAATACTACAAATTGTACTACAACTTTGCAGACAACAATACATTGTCGCTGGGATGGCTGCAGTGAGGTTATATGAGGTCATATGTATTAGCTGAGGTTGATTTATCAGTCAGGATGTGACCTTCAGCCTATAATCAGCCACATATATTGGACTTTAATTGTGTGATTTTTGTGACATGTACATTCTGTTTACATTCATATACACTAAACTATATGAAATTTAAACAGTAGAAAATTAAATACTCATAATCTGACCCCACTACTTTGTTAGTTATTAAAGAGCAGAGGTGAATGATTAATCCAGAGGTTGCACTCCTCCCCTTGTGACCCTGATCTGCAGGTCACGGCTGCAAAAATCAGCATTTTAATGTGAATAAAAGTAATGTGTGCTGTCTGTCTGGAGGGACTCACCGGCCGCAGGATCCGGTGTACCTCCCTCAGGGTCTGTGGGGTGTCGTTAACGGTGCAGAGCACCAGCGTGCAGACCACCGCGTCCACCGAGTCGTCCTCGATCGACCCCAGGTCCTCCCCAGTGGCCACCACGAACCGCTCGTATGACAAGTGGTCGTTGTCGGCCATGGTCTTGGTGAGGTACTTCTGGAAGTGCGGGTTGGGGTCGGTGCAGATCACCTTGCATCCAGGCGGGTAATACTTAAAATTGGTCCCGCTGCCGCAGCCGATCTCCAGCAGAGTGAGGCGGCCGCCGGACTTGGTGAACTGGGTCAGGCTGCGGAACAGCTCCGTCTTCTTGTCGTGCATCTTCTTGTTGTACATTACCGACATGCGATTTTGACACATGGGGAAAATGCGCTTGTAGACGTTGTACAGGCCCACGGCGTGCATCACATGAAGCGGCAGACACAACACATTCACCACCAGTGTCCAGAATTTCATTGCGACCGTCATTTTGGCGGAGCTGCGGAGCTTCGTGTCCCCCAGCAGCGTCAACAGCGAGCCGTCAAATGAAGTTTAGCCGAGGAGGAGTGCTCCACTGGGAAGTGAGTGGCAGCCAGGTGTCCCGCCCCTTCCGCTGGACCACATCAGCACTTTATTTAGGAAACAAACATGTCCAGGGGTCACTGCAGGAGAGAAATAACTTCTCTTTTCCCACTTTGAATTCTTTCATGATGTTTTTCACAATAAAAATTAATTTTCCAAGTTGAGAAATTGTAGGATCTTGAAACTTGGTGGTCTTACACTCTAAAAACACAAGATAAAATAAGACTGAACCTTTTTATTTTATTTATTGCTCAGAAAAATTACAATAACATGACAATAAAGCATTGCGTAGTTGAACAACAATAGCATATAAATAAGGCACATTAATAAATATAACAATAAATAAGATGAAATAAGATCAGAACAGAAAAGTAACAATAGAATAGAAATACTTTTTGATCCAAATGTAAATTCTTACAGTGGCAAGCAGAAGGAGCATCATAAAGGTTTAAATGCTAACAATAAAAATAAAGACTGAATGAGTAAATTAAAACAATGTCAGCAGCAGTGCAACTTATGCAAGTAATCCAATGACAGTGCAGAAAAACAGATAACTAATGAGTGATACTGGCAATGACACTGAAGTAACACTACACATGATAATGACATATCCTAAATGATAATTAAATATTATCAAATATTATTATGAAATAAGACGAATATTGGTCAAATAGGACATTTTCTCAAAAATTTGTATTCTGGAACAATTTGCAGAATCATTTCTATTCCTCAGCTCCCAACGTGATTCAATTCTATAAACATGAACCCTCTTACTGCAATATACAGAAGAAAAAATACAGGTAACTCAAACACAGAACTGATGACTCCATCTCAAACACATTATGTCCTTAAAACATTATTTACATGTGCTATTGGCAAAATGGGACATCATATAGTTTGACATGAAAAAAATGAGAAATTAAAGCGCATAAGTAATGTCCATAATTCAATAAAACTCTTATGTGAACCACTGAAAAGTATTTAGCTTTTTTTGTTGCCCTTTTTATGTATCTTTCAGTTTTGACTTCTGTAAATATGTTGTCTTAGATAAGGTTTCTTTACCAGAAGGGGGAAGGGCCTCGCCTCTCTGTGCTTCCAGATAATTACTATTTATTATGAACTGACTCATTTATCCTTTCTAACATTAACTGGCTGAATTATTCACCAGAAAACCAACAGAAAAACAGGAAGAACTGGCTGAATTCAAACAAACTACAGTTGTATTAATTCCACCTTTCAAGCCTACATCTGCTAAATGTATTATAGTTGTTAAGTTACGTTACCATTACTGACATTTCTTAAATGTTTTAGGCATTTTTCTGGTAGCTTATTGCTATAAGTGGTTTAGTGATTTGCGTTTTGCCAAAATGGCAGCCATTAGTTTAAGTAGCTCAGCCAGCTAAATACTTTATTGTGTTGGTGGCTAGTCAGAGCATTGAATTTTAACTAAACAGTGATTGTGATGTTAAGAGTTCTGGATTTTAATGTTGAATCAGCATTTTTTTATTGTTTTATCGACCCCAGGTAAAATTATCTCCTTGACAAACCCATAAGAGATATTTTAAGCTTTCACTGCTAACAGGTTAGCTAGCAGTTGTTGTAAGCACAAAGGGAAGTAATACTGGCAATGATAGTGAAGGAGCCTACATTTCTAACTATATTACAGGTGGTAAGTTAAAATTACTGACATTACTTTTTTTGTTGTTTTACATAAACAGCGAGTGTGTTAAGAGTTCTGACTTTCAGCGTTGAAGCAGCATTTTTTAATGTTTTATCCACTCTGGGTATACATTTTTCCATGGCAAACCCACACCTCCAGATACCTTTTAAGCTTTTACCGCTTATATGTTAGCTAGCAGCTGTTGTAAGCAGAAAGGAATGTACATAAACATTAGTGTTCAGTCAAGTTTTTGACCACTAGTCCAATATTCACTGTTTATTTAGTTCTGTATTGGTTTCTATCAACTTCTCAAAAACATACTGATAGCCAAAGCTCCTATATAACCATATGGTCTTTAGCTAACATTTGTCTCTGCCTTTGTTTGTCTGCCACATGTTAAACTGAGAACGACACAGCTGTGAGACTGAACAGAACTCTAAATTTCCACATTAAACCAAATAAGGGAGAACTAAAGAATTTGTTAAAAGTTAAATGCTTAGTGTGTTTTTCATTGCAAGCACACAATGCAGAATTTTTACTATGTTTAGTGCAGTCCTCCTGAGGGCGTTCTCATCCTTATTTTGGCAAATTGTGTTGCGCTTTTTATAGCTATTCCATCAGTTTTAGTGAAGCTCAACATAAAACTTTTAAAGTTCAAACTTGCCATGATATTGAACATTAAAAAAGGTCCACTATCCTGCTTCTTAATGACTAAAAAGTAATTATACTCTGCCTTTTCTTTTTCTGTTAGGCATCAGTCTTGGATGCTTTCCACATGGCACTGTTTTAGCATAGCGGCTCTACAGTCCTCTTTATTTGTGGTAGGAGAGTATTATGTATTATATGTATTTCATATATTTGCAGAATTCTACAGGTAAACAACATCCATCAATAGTTTTCCTTGTAAAGGTAAAACATATTGTTTTAGAATATGTTATTTTACTTGTGCATTGTCAGCCACCATTGCAGGCCGGGTTCACTGTGGTGCAAAGCAATGTAAACTAGCTTAGAAGTCCTCTCATAGTCTACAGTTAAATCTGACTTTAAATCTAATGTGTCTGCCCCTTCTAAAGCGCACTCTGCAAGGGCTGTAACTATTTCAATACTGACAAATCTGAAATGCAATTGAAAATCTTTAGGCACAGAAAAGTCCCTTAAGATTTCCTGTTGACATGAAGCTGCAGTTCTCCCTTGTGCCACCAGATGGAGACATAGTTGGAACATATTCAAAACAAACCGAGTAACCCTGCATTTTGAAGTGTGTAGGCTGCAGACAAATAGCTACAATGTAGTGAAAATGATTTATTTTAGTGACTGAATGTGTGCAGTGTGTCAAAAACAATTAAGAAGATAGTTTTCCTACAACAAATTAGTAATCAGTGACACACACAATATAGTAAATATACAATCTTTATTGTTTGACAGTTTATGATAAGACTGAACTGTACTAATAAAAGCAAGGTGTGGATCAAAAGTTATCAAGGTTACCTTGCATGAACTTTCTCATTAATAAACTGTGTAAATTCATGTTACTATTTCATTTTGAATTAAAAACTATTATGACCCAAAACACACCAGTTCTATAGGGCCATGTGAGCAGCACTATGGAAAAATCAATACTTTTATTAGTTGTAATCAGAAACTAATAAAGGATTCAAGTGATTTATAAAAACACTTAACTAAAGCGACTCGAGCAAAAATGCATTTTAAAGCTTTATGTTAAACTAAACAATAAAATGGACATATAGCAGTTTTAAGAAACGACAGAAGTTTCTCATTAATTCTTCTGCTTTTCAGAATCAGTTCTCTCTTTATTCACTTTAACTTGCCACTTTCAAATGTGCAATTCTTAAGTCTGCAGAAGCAGAACATTGTGTAGCACTGACAACGTGATGGCATGTGTGCACTGTGACCACTGTCCATTATGTGTGCTTTTGTGGTACAGTTCAGGTCAAGGAGGACAGAGCAAGCAATGGCAATACCTTTAAGTCCTTTCTATGACTTCCACACCCTTTAAAACAATCTGATCACAGTAGTTGCTAGACAACACATTTTTAATAAAAGTAATTGTGTTAGACTTACAGTCTCTTGGGAACAATGCTACTTTTAGTCAAGCTTTAATATTGGAATAGTGTCAGTGATTTGGGTGTGTTAAGGTTAAACACAGACATATTTTCTAGACCTCAAATGCACCGTGTTTATTCTGCACTGAAGCAATGCTGGTTATAATCAGTCAGTCTTAGGTTTCCTAAGCAGGATCTAACTTGATGTTTAACTATGTGTGATAAGAAAATCCGTCATGTGTGTCGGTCACAGAGTATCTGTAATGGCTATTTGTCTTACAATCAAATCAAACAGCTACTGCAGCACCCTGGGAATTAATTTATGCAGGGGAAAAATGAGTCCATTGTCCAAGCAAAAACATAAGCTTTCTCAAGCTTTATTCCACATGGCAAGCCAACAAACAGAGAACAAAAGGCTGTCTGGCTTTGTCTCTCCCAACCTGGTAAAAAAAAACATAAACCTTTTCAGGTGCTTGGGTCACCCTCCACC
This sequence comes from Dascyllus trimaculatus, assembly GCA_024666655.1. Taxonomy (NCBI): domain Eukaryota; kingdom Metazoa; phylum Chordata; class Actinopteri; family Pomacentridae; genus Dascyllus; species Dascyllus trimaculatus. The sequence continues at coordinate 17,700,909 of CM045450.1, forward strand.
TGCATGCCCATATACGTAAATTCACCCAGCTAACCAGTAACTTCAAAATAAAGGCATTAACAAACACCAAAATCAACAATGAAACAAAAAAAATTGCATTTCTTGCATTTCTCAAAGAAAACAACAACAACAACAAAAAAATAGCTATGTTTAATTGTTAAATATTACAAAAATAACAAATAGCTCCAACGGCATCAGTCAACTGCATTTAGGTAAAATGTTCTTGCCTGGAGAGAGTATTGAGGTGGAAATCTGTCAGTTAACAATACAACTCAGGAGGTTAAACATCTCCACAGTAAATACAATACAAAACCTTTTATGCTTGAAGTTAGAACAAGAAGCTCTGGGCTTCGTCACACCGCATAGAAACATGAAGGTTATTTCTTTGTTTTCTCTCACTCTAAACTCTTACCAGGATAGGGTCCAAGATCTGTCTTGTGAAAGCTGTGAGAATGTGCAGGTGTGAAGACAGTATATGCTTTTTCACTAAAAGCTGAGCAAATCCACATAATAACTGTCATCCAAGACAGTGTTAGTTAAGGACGTACCTAGAAAAGTACTTATTGAATTATGCTAAATAAAGTAGCTCCTGATTGAGGCTAATTGCTAACTATAGTGTACTGGGTTAAAAGAGCTATTTGTTACCAACATTACTTTTAATACTGCAACAAAAAACAAAGGTGAACTAGAATTTCACTAGAGTACTTTGCTCACCCATTCTTTTTATGTGCCACATTGAAACAGCCTCCCAGGATACTGACACCAGCACTGCAGCCATCTCTGAGAGACACACAACACAGGAAACTCTTCCTTAGGTTATCTACACTTTTATAAAATGCTTTTTGATGTCAGTGGTAGTAATCTATGCAAAATCATGGGTTAAACTTAAGCAGCAGCCATTTTATAACCAGCAGAAAGGAAGTGTCCTTTACAGGAGTCTCAGTGACTATCGAGATGAACAGAGTGGTGACTGCTTCTGTAGCTGGACTCTGCTACTGTCACACCGCAGAGGAAACACAGAGCTGTGTGACTAATCACCAGAGTGGACTGTTGAAGACATAATCATAAAAAAACTGTATAACCTATTTCTAACAGGGGACTGCAGCTAATATCAGAGGCTCTAACTGCAAAGTAAACTACAAAGAGCAGATGTGGATAGAAAGGAGAGTGAGGAAATAATATGGCTCTCACTAACCCAACGGTAAATATCTGGCGCCAGTTCAGTTTGATGTCATTAAGTTGGGCAATGAAAGCTGCCATGGCAACTTCATAAAGGGCTCTTCCGTCCATATTAGCGTTTATAACAACAGCCAACATGAAGTGGCCAGGCAGTCAGGTAGACTCCACTCAAGTCTCCTATGTGGTAATACATTGTGTAATGCAGATATAAAGCTAAAAATTCAATTACTCTTAGCTATGTGAGATGAGGAAGGCCCTTTAAAGGCAGGAGAAATCTCCTTTAAGCAAGAAAAGGTGTTTTGTCTCACACATAAAAGACTAATCAGTGGTAAAACTATTGCTTCGTCAGTGATAAGCAATTAAAAGAGCAACAAATAGTATATGAATACTTGTTTTACCAAATGAAATTACTAACAAGCAGCTACTAGAAGCCAGCATAGCACCTAACAACTGCCAGGTAATTCTGGCTGTGTTAATGCGTTTTGCATAACATTTAGTAAAAGTGTGTATTTTGGGGGGAGTTTTTAAATTTTCTCCTCAGCTTCCATAATACACCAATAATACACTTCGTATGCAAAAAAGTTACACTCAGGACCTTAAAGACAAAAATGTACCCATTGAAACCCATTAAAACACCTTATTTGATCCTCCTGCCCTTGGGCCAGGCATTCGGTGTTATTTAGCTTTCATTCTTGAGCTTTCTCTTGAAAATTGTTTTCATAAAATACCACTACAGCGTCATTTAAACAAAGTGCATCCTGACAAAATATGACTATTTGGTAAAAAGTCATTAAAAATAAAAAATAATATTAACTTATAAAAACAAAAATGGAATGGTTTTTGGCATGGACTTTAGGGACACCTAAGGGTTGACCAGGTACTTTCACAGCATCAAAAGAGTTGTTTTTGACAGTGCAGGAGATAGAAAATATCAAAGCACGAATACACCATTTAACATATTCTGTGTATACTGCAGCACGTTTAGTGTTTTTTAGTGAATAATATCTAAAATATGAAAGCATGCAGTGGCCTCCTTCTTATTACCCTTTTGCTTTAACTTTATAATGACTATGCACAAACAATATGAGCTGTTTCACTGAACCCCATTGTCCCTGTTCCCACTGTGTTGGTGACCTTGTTGACACCGACGATGATTTCCACAATGAGTTTCCCTCTGCCTCCCCGTCCGAGCCAGTCCAAAAAAAAATTCCAGAAACCAAAATCAGTCTCAAAGTGTTTAGTTCATCAGTGTGATTTCTGACCAGATGCATGTGTGTCTGAAACAAGATGAGAAACTCAGTGAGAACAATGACAACAACTCAGTGTGTCATGAGTTATCACTGCAAATGTAAACTTGACCGATGAATTTTTATAGTAACAAAAGAAAATGTTTCCAAATGAATTGAAAAGTGAATTGTGATCATCTGCTTGAAAAATAAACAACACCTTCTGAATCTCTTAATAAAGAAAAAAATAATATAAATCACGATTTAGACAGTCTGCATATCTAAGGAATAAAATATACCTGTAGAAAGCAAGTGTCAACCAGGTTTTGAGGCACTATACGTTCCTATAAAGAGTAAAAACCAAATATTAAAGTTCTGTGAGTTTTTGCCAGACATTTCTGAAACTTTGTGAAACACCTCACATACAATCGACAAAGCAATCTCAAGGTGATTAACTGATTCAGTTGACTGCATACTCAACACAACATGTTGAAGTGTAAATTAAAACCTTAACATTAACAAACTTTGATAGTCATTTAGGTATTTATTAAGGCATTTCTCAATATTTTCAATATTGAATCAATCAATAGACAACATATTCAGCAGATTAATACATAATAAAAATAATTATTAGCTGCAGTTCAGAATGAGCTCCACCAACTGCAACAGTAAAATCCTGCTTTTACATTAATGCACAAGTAATAATAATAATCTAGAATAATCATTCTTCTTTCTTCAGAACTATAAATGGAGGGTAAGAAATATTATTTATCCAAAAATAGTGAAACCATTGATCGGCCTTAAACAATACCATAGTGGCTGACATGGAGCTCTGTAAGATTGCCTTCAATAAAACAAAATCTTTTCAACAGTTTGATAGTCTGAGAACAGTCTGCTCCTTACTTTATTCAAACTTGTAGTGCACCCGGTAAACATGATCTAGTAGCAAGGGCCAGATCTCTTGTGCTGTATAAAGTTAAACATATAATGCTATTAAATCTACAGAATGTCCAAATTGGGTTAAGTATTGTCAACCCTTGAGCAGGCTGAGCAGAAAAGCAACAAATAAAACATTATAGCATAAAGTAAATAAATGAATCTTAGAGGTTTAAACCAGAACCTTCTGGACAGCAGAGGTACGCTGCCACCAAGAGGACAGTAATGAAAACGCCTCACTTTTGTTTCTGTTTCACTTGACTGGAGAAGATGATTTCTAAGAAACAAAACTTAAAATCAGACAGACAGAGGTCAAGGAATAAATACCTGAAAAGAAAAATATTTTAGGAGAGGATGTTATACATTTGAACCAGCTCTTGAAATCCATAAGACAAGGTCAAGGATTCAAAAATCATTGCACTACTTTAAAAAGTACATTTATGTACGTCTCATACATAAATTCTTGATAAAAAATTACTTTGTCATCATAACAGGCCTTTAGGTGATTTTAGTAATGAATAAAATAAATAATGCCACTCCTAGTGCATATTTTAAACTGAAATTTGTAGAGTTTGAAGGAAAAGTATTCAAACAATCCATCAACTTTCATGGAAAAGTTTAGAAATATGAACTGATAAACTAATTGTCCTGTTTGTACCATTTTCTTTTTTAAAAAAGACATAAATAGTGAGCATGAGATAACTGCTACCAAATGACAAAGCAATCCTAAAGCATAAAATAGATGCATACAGTCACAAATACAACCCTTAAGAAAAAAACACAATAGAAAATACCATTTCCGTTGATTTTAATGGCTGATACATTTTAATGACTTTATACAATGACAGCTGTGAAAACTGCTTTCTGAAATAATGTTCTTCTAAGTCACTGATGCACTCGTTGGTTTGCATTTTCTGGAAAACACTGGGTTTGAACAAATCTATTGGGCTGTTGCGATAACAGTGGACAGATACTAGTTGTATTTGGATAAAATGACATGCAGGTGTGTGGCTGAACTTCTGTTCTTTTTCTATTCATTCATTCTCTACTGTAAGTGGCCTGTGTTACAGTCATCAACACATACAACACTAGTTGTTATAAATAGTGATAAATTACATTTCATTGCCTGATCTGTGCTTGAGATGAACATCTTTGAGTTACATTACAATGTGCTGGTATAAGCCTTATAGATTTTAATTATTTTTCAGATACAGAAACCCCAAATCTGGGTGGAGTCAGAGTTGTTAAGCGAGGTTATTGTGAAATATGATGTAAAAGTATAATTTATTTCTCGAGATGTGCTCCTTGTCCTAAACTTTAATTTTAAACTTAGATTTTTGAACAAATCTGGCCTGTAAAGGTACAAAGTTACTCTTGATTTTCAGTGTGTCTCAATCAATTTGTAGTGGAAAAATGACCTGCATAAATACTAAGCTGTATATATATATATATTTTTCCCGTGTTTGAAAGTAACCCACTCTTTGACCCACAGTGTACAGTATCTTTGTTTCACTCCATACAAAGTGCTTTGATGTTGAGGAGTTGAGAAATACATAAAGAGAAAATTAACTGACCCGTTTTGTTAAACTTCAATTATAATGAATCCAGTTAAAAGGACAGTGTCTGCAAGATGTGAATGTTTAATTATAACCAGAACAATAACAACGCAATTATCAGAATCTTTGGACTGCCAATTCCTCTCTATGTTCATTAGTACAATACAAAAGTTTTTCAAATAGGTCTTTTCATCTATTAATCCCCTGGAGGGCTGAACAGGTCATATTCGTTTAAAAGGGCTCCTAACATCAAAGAAATACACACATACATATCAACCTGCACATGACATTGTACATGTCTGTGTAAGCAGTAGCCATCAGTAGAAGGCAGTGTAGTGAGAGCGTAATATTCCAAAATCAAAGGCCTACACAACAAAACATATAAAATTAAACTGATAAAATGAAGACTATAATAGATATAAACACCACAACAAAGAAAGTGTTTGAGCCACTTACAAATGAGCAGATTATAGGCCACTGCATTTAAAATTGTGAACTTTTGTAGCAAAAGTGGTAAAATTGTTGGTATTGCAATGAAATCAGTTTGGTAACAGTTAATATCTTACTGTTAAGAGTTACCACTCATCTCTCTGGTAAATCAACCTCTGTAGTTTGAGCCAGCTGTCGGTTAGTTTAACTTAACAGAGAGATTAGAGACAAGGAAAATGGCTTGTTTGGCTCTGTCAAGAGGAGATAAAATCTGTCTACCAGCACCGCTGAAGCTCAGTTATTAACTTGTTTCATCTGTTTAACAGGGAATGAAGTAGCAAATTTTTGGCTGGGAGCAATAGCTTCCTGTTGTCTCTGTTGGTTGCCTGGCAACTGGTCACAGCAAACTTTATTGGTATGTATTGAACAATATATGTTTTTACTGCATGCGTGACTGATTTCTATGGTAATATAGTTGAGATAATAGACGTGGCTTTTGAAAAGGCACTCCAGTGATTTAGCACTGAACAGTACTAACAGTAGCACTGTTATACTCATGTTGAAAAAGTACAAAAAAAACCAACAAAAAAGATGTTTTTTCTTTTATTCCATGCTTTCCTCTTCCTTGTCAAAACCTGGTACCCGCAATGCAGTTTGACCACATGTAAACTATCTGTTATTTAGTCAGAGCTTCAGGAGTATGATGCTAGCTTCATGTGATTAGCTGCAAGATACTGTGATGATTTTTAATGAAGGTTTGAATCGTGTAATAGGACAGCACAACTATTTTTCTGCAGAGTTATCCACACATTTATCACCTCCCTGGAGGCAAATGTTACACTACATAACAATTTCCTTATCACTATTTTGAGAGGACACTGATGCTTAGCACTGCCAATGACAATTGTGATTGGTTTAAAGAACTACTAGCAAGCCACAGTGTTTTCTCCCTATAGCAGAATAATGTTGAGGTGCAGCCAGACCATTCTACACGGCGCTCTGTCAGCAGTAGAACATTATCTGACTGAGGGTTTAATCTTAAGGAGTGATTAGAAGTGATGAAATTATCTCTTTGTAACTTAACACTGCTTCATTTTTTGGAGCTGTAGTCTTTAGACCCAGGTGGTGCTAATTTAAGGGACATTACATGAAGCTATTTATCAGACACTTATGGCAGTACTCCTCAAGACTTATAAACACACTGTAATGTGAACATTTGATGATATTTCTATTTAAAGCTGAGGTAGGCAGTATTTTTTTGGGCACCATTGGGCAAATATTCCATAATAGCCTTTCCTAATGTCATCAGGTGATCTCTTTGCATTCACTTAGTTTGGTTTTCGGGCTTTAGAATTTTGCCGGCAGTGCTTGGTCAATCACTAGTCTTTTCAGACTGAGGGTGTCATTGCTATTGGCCATTTTAGAGTATATGCATGTGAACATTTTTTAGATGGTGGTGCTTTTGCAGGAAAAGTTGCTGTTCCCTCATTGGTATCAACTGCCTACACTTCAAGTCAATCCCCCTGAGTAGATTAGCTTGCCTTTATTCAATAGCCTCCCTAATAGGAAATACATAAACAGAATGCTTTATTTAACAAGAATCAGTGGATATTGTATCATTTTTATTTGATATTTCTGTAGATAACTGTCACAAATATTTTGAATATATTTTATCTAATACACTATTTAAGTTCTACATGGCCAAAGAATAACTTTAACTAAAACTCGCAGTTTAAGTACCTCACCTCACCTGAAGTCACCACTTCTAACTCCTCACTGCATACCCTGTGACACACCTACAAGGTTACATAACTGAGCCCTTTTGTCCTGCAAAGCCCCTTTCCCTCTAGACCACACTTAGAACAAGGGAATGGACTTCCTAACTCTGCTATTTTATATGGCCAGTATTTCACAGTAATGATTATCTCATGGTTCTTCTGGATGCCTTTATTTATATTGCCTTAGATCTCTATGTTTAAATGCCAAGATATTGCATGGTTGCATTAATGAAGTAGGTTCTAATGCTGTTAGCTGACTTTATTTTATTCATCAAACAACTTGATAGTGCAGACATTTGGATTTGACCTGCAGCTGTATTTGTTTTGCCTTTATGTTTGTGGTCTTTTATACGTATAGAAAAATAATATCCATCCATTCATCACTTCATCAACCTGACCATCATCATCCATACTTAATAAATAGTTGGACTAGCTTGATTTTGCTGTAGTTTCTTCACATTTACAATAGTGTACAGGATGGTTTTGCCAACTGTGAACGACTGGATAATCGGCTTTGCAGACTGATGGCGCAAATATCTGTACAATTTGTGTGTTTCATATGTATTGCAATACTTTATTTTTATATTTTTCAAGTCTTAGATTTGTGCTGCAAAAGAATGAGGGATGGGGCTCACAATCATTATTTTGTGATTGCTTTGGAAAGCTTATGCTGAGAGTTCCAAAATTTGGATTGCAAAAGGATTTAGTCTGTTATCCACAAGGCTTTAGTACGTGATAGAAGTGGCAAGATTTTCAAGCGTGCTATACCATGCTTTCAGTATGTAGACAGAAGAATTTAAAACTTTAGGTCGATGCAATGTTGTTGTTGCAGTTTGACTCGTCGTGACAGGAGCAACTTGGATGCAATAATTAAAATGAATGAAGGGTGCATTCAGATGCTTTGGATCAAGGGTTGTGGTTTTGTACAAAATGGTTTACTGTGATAGCTACTGGGACACAAACATGCAGCAGAGCGTCTAATAATGTTACTAGAAACACTTGTGCTTTTTTCAGGACAGCACTTGGCAACAGTGCGAATCAGGAATAAACAATGACACCTCATTGAGAAAACTGCTTCTTTTGTTTTTGTAATTTATGACACAAATTTTGTATCAAACTTTATTTGCTTTTGTAAAACCAATTTGAAAATATTTAATAAAATTAAATGCAATAATTTGTCAAAGGCAAGTGTTTAGATGCCATCCATTGTGTTTTAAGGGTTACATAAACTCACATTATAAGCTCAGAGTTGTTTTGTAACATCCAGGTCTAAGTCTAAAGATAATATGTAATCACACACTTAAACACACATTTTCCTTTTACAAGAAATCAAATATGTCTCCAATTGCAATACCAATAACAACCAGAATATCAATAACTGTTGTTACATGAACAGTGTTTTTTTTCTCTCTTTTTTTGTGCTTACGATGCTGCGGTCTCTTGTCCGTTATTGAAACTAAAGGCATTTACCGACACTCCCTAACAATTTGCTGAGAGTCATCAATTATGCAGGGTAGCCGCACGCACTGGGAAGGAAGATAGCAGCAACAATATGGCGACAGCCGCAGTTACTCCCGACTCTTTTCTACATCTGCAGTTCACTGACAGCTGTCTGGATTTCTGTTAATGCGAGAAAAAGTAAGTAGACATTCTGTTTCCTGCCTTGTCTTGATATTTGTTGGTCGTGGGATGGATCTCGGTGCTACTTTGTCGACTGACTGCATCCCAGTGCCGCAGAGCGGTCCCTCTCTCTCAGCATCTTTCCCCCTCATCATCTGTGGAGGGCTGCTTGCCAGTACATGCACAAATATGCATGTGATGGTAGAAGTAGGAAAGATGTGGATTTAAAAAAAAAAAGAATTATACGGGAAACGCGATGTGGCGATGCGCTGCGGAAGGTAGGAAGGTGGGAAGGAAGCAGGGAGACAGCGGGTTATTTGGGGAGTTGGCCTGCCGCTGGATGGAATGACATTTCACTGTGTCAGAATGTGGAGACATGTACGCATATGGGATGTGGAAGAAGTGCGATCACGTCAAACTTCCTAGAGTGGCGTCGATAACCGGCCGGTGTCTCCAAAGTGCGCGAATGATGCGTGCAAAAAAATAAATAAATAAAAATCATGCCAGGCAGCGTTTTTTTCTTTGCCATTATTTTCTAACTATGATTAGTTTTACCTCCTCCTCCTCCTCCTCCCCCCCTCCACCCCCACACTCCACCTCTGTGCACCCCCTCCCTCCCAGCCTGCCTGCCTCCCTCCTCCTCCTCCTCCCTTTTGCAATCTCTTTGGAGACTGTATTGCGTGAGGAGGAAGGTGCGTCTTTAGTTTGGCAGTCCTCAGAAGGGACCGCGGCACCCCTTTTTGCCTTCATGCAGTCTCCCCGTTCATAGATTTTTTTTAAATTAAAAAAATGGAGATCGAGGAGTCTAGATCTCTGTCGTCTGGGCTTCTTTTTTTTCGTAATCTATACGGGTGTGGTATATAAGCATCAAGGCCATTTCTCCTTCTTACTGCAAAATAATTTCACTTTCTTTGCCTAATCGGGCTGTGCTGACTCCGTATGTGTGTTGCTTTAAGTTCAGGCCGGGGATGAGTTGTCTGGAGGACTTGTGCATTCAACTGACCTACTAGGAGTTAGTTAGAGCCTATAGCAGCAATAAACCACACTGCAGTATTTTAGGCTTTGGCCCTATAGAACGACGGCGCGCCTCGGTGCGAAACAGTGGACTTTACTGAGCTTACAAAGCAGACTCAAGGCACCGAATGGCGCCTATATGATGAACATAGGGAGCCAGTTGCTCTGAGACATAGGAGGAGGTGTTATTTATGTGTCCAGCGGCCTGCTTTGGATAATTCCTGTCCTTTCTTCCTCATCCCTTGTCTGCCCTTTGAGGAAAATTGATCAAAAATTTCCAGTCAGAGCGTCATAACTTTACCAGAAATGGGCTCAGCTCAGGCGTAAAGAATAATGCATCCACCCCTGCAGGATATGAGGGTTATTTGAGGCCCCCCCTTTTAATATTTGGCAGACAGTTTATTCCCTCAGTGATGCTGGATTTTGCTCACCTGCTCTCACTGAGGCTGTAGATTTGAACCGGGGTGACATATTTAGTGACAGGCAGCATTGAGGCGTCTCTGCAGGAAATGAAGGATGAAGTTCGACCCATGTGACTCTGATGCAAGTGCCCTAAAGCTACACCTCGTCCTCAGGGTGTCCAGTTAGCTCCATCAGATGTCAGGTCATCATCAGAGCAGAATAAAGGATCTTTTTTTTTGGTTCTCCGGGAGTGCGGCCGCGGTGCGTTTGGATGAGTCTCCTCCGCGCAGAGGACGCAGCGTCACAGCAGTTTGTTTCACGCTGCTGAACGGGACAGTGAGGAGCTTTTCTTTTCTTTGGGAGGCAGTTGTAAGCTGCTGGAGTGCTTAGGTTTTTTTTAAATGTCATTTATCATTTTTTTGCTCTCACTTTTACGGATTTAACTGAACCGAGGCCCCCCCTTTTTTTGACGAGCTGTGCGCTTTTCGTGCCGTCTGTGTTGCGCTAAATGGGATTCAGTGCAAATGCTGTAAGAGCGACCTGAGCTGTCGTTTTAACTCAATATGTATAAGTCAGATTGTTGTGTTTTATGCAGTATTTCTCATGTGACCCGGTGAGTTATGAAAGCATAAAGCAACATCTGCAAAAAAAAAAAAAAAAATCTGGCAGTTCTCCCTGCTCGCCTTTTTCAGTTTTACTGCCGGTTTTTAGAGTCCTCTCAGCGGTATGTGTGAAGTGTTCATGCACAGCTGGTCATGCTATTGCATCCTGGTTTGAATCACCTTGACGGATCAATTGGTGTAGCGTTGGTGGAAGGAGACTTGGAGGTTGTGCCGAGGCTGGGTTACTTGAAACGGACTTCATCTCCGTCCTTTTTTCTCGAAGATACCGGTAGTCGGATCCTTCTCTGACTGGATTTCCTCTTACTCCTTTCTGATTTATATCCAGGTCTGTACCCTCGCCTTTTGTTTGCTGGAATGTTGCGCACAGTGTCTAGTTTTTTTGGACAGTGTATCAAACAGAAAGCCCACAGACAACTAGAGGGTGAAATTCCTCCACTGGAGGGGAACACAGCTGATAATATTGTCATAACCTCACTGTTTAAACAATCAGTCAGAGCCCCAGGGGTGGAATAATTTCCACCAACTCTAGCAACAATTTATAGATTGTCCTGTGACACAGATCAGAGGTTTAAGGTGTTGTTTGCAAATCAGGAATGAATAAATTGTCTTGTGTAGAGTCATTGTTGTGGTCAGTATTGTGGGATGTGAGTCACCAGGACAGGCTGCAGTTGTAGTTTAGTGCAGCAAGATGCAAGCTGCTGGGTTTGCACAAAGAGCAACAACAAAAAAGCATTTTTATGTGATCAAAGTGAATACATGTTAAAATCCGCTCAAAATACTGTTTTTTTGACAAATTAACTTTCAACATATAAACTCCACCCATTCCCACAGATCCCATTCGCAATATTTCATCATCTTCTTCTTATTCATCAGTGGATTATGTTATATTAGTTCTTCTAGTCATCATGTAAGCTAAGGTTTTCCCAACTTTACTCACTGGAGAAGGAACGTCTGGGCCTCTTTGGTTTACTCAGTATACAAGAGGTTTGTTTTGAACGTGTGTGCAGCAAGTGCGGCCATGGCTCATTGTTTCCATATCAAAACAATTAGCTGAAAGCTGCATAGCACTACAGACCTGGATGTCTGGTCCAGTGAGATCAGCAGCGACACATTCACATTGCAGGGTGCCATTTTTTATTTAGTCATATAAATGTCCTGGAAGTAGAAGGAAAATGATGCATCTAAATGCTAGGAAAGAAGCATCCTGAAGAATAAATATTGTAAAATTTCATGTGAGATACTGAGCAGAAAGAGGCCGCCAGACATATGAGCCCTTGTTGTTGTCATCTGTGAGCATAAACACGAGACGAGAAAACCTGACACGTCTCCTTGCTGTGTGAAGTCGGGGTCACAGAGGTGAGAGCAAAATGGGAATTTAATGCTGTCTATGTGCAGAGTACCTGAGTTTAGCTTTTGGGCATACAGGATCAGTGCGTTAGTCATTAGGGTTGATGGAGAGAGCAGAAATAGTGCCTACTGGCCCATGTTCCAAATGTTTGCACTTTTTCAGCTTTATTTTGCTTTGTTTGCTTTCTCTTGCAGAACTAGTGAATTCCATCTGTGAGGCTTTGAGCAACACTGAACCTGAAAAAGGGGGATGCAAACCAACTGGTCTAAAATACAAATATGTCATTTTAATCGTAACATTTTGTTGCCTGCTCAGTGTTATTGATAAAATGACACTGTGTAAAACAAAATGACAACTTTTAAAAGATTAAATCTTTGGCTACTCTTTAAATATTTTTATTATTTTTTTAAATTCACTTTGCTCGGTGCCTTTTCCTCACTCTTCCACACTTAATCACTCTGTATCCTTTTCTTCCTCTCAGAGCTGGATGTCTGGGATGGAAAACAAATAAAGAGGAAATAGCTGCAGGATGAAAACATGGCCGCACCCCTTCTTGCACCCCCAGGACCTGACAGCTTCAAGAAATTCACCCCGGAGTCTCTCGCTAATATCGAGAAGCGCATCAATGAGGAGAAGAACAAGAAGCCACCTAAGCCCAGGTCGGACAGTAGTCACCGGGACACGTCTGACGAAAATGAACCCAAGCCCAACAGTGACCTGGAGGCTGGGAAGAGCCTGCCCTTCATCTACGGCGATATTCCTGATGGAATGAAGGCCACACCGCTGGAGGATCTGGACCCATACTATCTGAACAAGAAAGTGAGTTTTTATAGATGCTAACTACTCCAAAAAACACAACAATTACTTAACGTAGTTTAGAGACCTAAAACATTGAATTTTTCTTTAATTATTTTCATATAATGGAGCAGCTGTGCAACTGTGAGCACTGTAGATATAGATTTTAAAGGGAAAGTACTGTAATATTTACAACTTGTGCATTTGTCCCTCCAATGAGAACAGAAGAGGCAAAACTGCTCTAATGTTAGTTTATATTTTTTTTCCTCTGAAAATATGAATTGTAACCTTGTATAACTACTGAATCTACATCCATAATTACTCCAACATATATTGCATTGTCACCCTGTGCCTACATTTTGTGTTTTCTTTTACATAATAGAAGACACTTCCACCAAACATTGTTGCACAAAAGGCACAAATTAGTGCATAAAAATTCACAAGAATGCAGGAAATTAGGTGTTTGACACTTAAAATTGCATTAATTCTGCCCTCCCTAAAATTCAAAGGGAACCTACAAACATGGCCAGCCCTGTAAACGACGCTCGCAATACAGAAGAAGATACAGATTCACAGATTCAGATCTCATTTCGCTTCAAGCAAAATGGAAGCTGCTGTGTTCGATACAGACGTAGGGATACCATAATAGTGAGGATGACCTTGAGGCATTTAGCAGCTTTTTAGTATTTTTTTAGTCACGGGTAACGAGGCTCAGATGCTGCCTCTGCATGAGGCTGCACACTGAGATTATAAAAGGTCTGTGAGTTGGTTACCACACCTGTACAGTCACAGCACAGCTGAGGAAGAAGGACACAGCTCTGCTCTTGCAACACTGCAGGGCTGCTGTACAATGCAGTTCTTGGGCAGTGGTTGGTCTCATATAGGTTTCTGCAGTGTTGATTAATTATATGTGTTAATTCATGGTGGAGATGATACAACAGCTGGAGGGGAAGAGGGATTTGCCTTTATACATATATGCTATCCATGCTAACGCTGATGACAAAACAGACTTGTGCTCTATTGAGGTGGAAGGAGAAGAGAAATTGATAGCGAAGTGGAAGCATTTATGTATATCAGAGTAACAATTTTGCTATAATTGACTGTTTGTGAGCAATTTGTAGCAGCATTGGGATTTGGAGGGATTGTTTTGCTCCACTTTTGCCTATACACTGCAACTGTACTTTCTTTAGCATAAAGATAATTCAAATCTTTTATTTTTTTAGTTTGGTGATTCATAATGATTTTGGGAGATTTGAAACAGATAAGCACATCAAAAATCAGCTTTGGAGGTCGTGTTACTTTGATATTGCTGTTGTTGTTTGTGATTTTGTTGTGATTTTTCAGCCACACAGTCGAACCATTTCCACGTCTATAGGAATGCCTGAATTAATATGATATAGGCTCAGATGACACAAACTCCAAGTATCTATTTTCTCTCCAAATTATGTTTTTTTTTTGTTATTTAGAGAAAAGATTTGGCCCTGCCCTTCATGTAGTTCTGCACAAGAAAGAGGAATATGAAGCGAAAGCAGAAGATGGCAGGAGAGGATAGGAAGTGGAGAGAAAAGGCCAGAAGCCTGCTGTAGTACCTTCCGCTGAGTATAGGTGTGGAGTCTCCTGTGTGGTGGCAGTGATAATGTGTAAGAGAATCTGTGGCCTTTATAGGAGCAAGAAGCTAAGTCAGCAAGACTGGCAATCTCAGCGAGCAGCACTCCCTCGTAGGGCGGATGGAACTATCAAGTGTATGTGCCTTTTGTGATCTATTGATCCACAGCCCCAGTTCAGTGGTGGCCACAGGAAGGGTTCCATTCTTGTCTTATTATCCTTTCCAACTTTGCTTATTGCCCACTGCATTCTTCTTCTCTCGCTTGTGGCGTCTAACTTTGGCGACTAAAGAAAAGTTCCTACAATCATGCCTGTGTGATGGTGTGTGTACATAGAATGTCTGCACGCAGAGACAAAAATATGCATTTAAAAGACATGATGATTTAAAATGTTTTTGGATGATTGATGCATAGCCTATATGTGAAATACACTGTTATAGTGTTGGGAGCAGCAACTATAATTCTATGTCTAATGGCAAATTCAGTATTCATTGCTGAAATTTTTTAAATGACAAATGTAGCTTAATTAAAATCTCCATATCCATTGCCTGATGGAGCCTACAGGATATGTAGTTTTTAATTCATTTCAATTTAAATTTCATTTCTCTTTAATGACATTAGTGATTGTTAAACATTAAAACTGATGAAGTTTTGTGCATGAAAAATAAGATTAGCAGAACAGACTGGCTTTTTGCACAAAAATGTAGATGAAAGGTCATCCAGAGGTGTAAAGTAAAAACAAAAACACAGTTTTAACACTGAAGTCCAGTATGTTAAAGTACAAATGCTGCCATTTTGCATGAAGCTGCAGAACATTAATTACAGTTTACATACAAAGCAATACAGTGACCATTAACAAAGCCTGAAATCCATATTAATGTTCAGCTCCCAGATATTTGAATGAGCCTCTCTACTTCATTTACAGTATGATAACACTGAAGACACATTCTGCTATTTGTTTTTTCAAAGTCTCTGACCTCTTTAAATACTTTCATGTACACATTATCTCCATGAACTGTAGATCTTAAGAGCCTGCGTTGGATTATAAGTTAACTGATGTTTACAGTCTTCTCTATAATTCAAATGGAATATTCATAAGAAAAATTACACTAAATCTATCTCAAATAATGAAACAGATTTTCTGTAGATTGTTTTTTAAATAGTAATTTAATAATGAAGGCAGGCTTATGTATATCTGCAGGCTCTGGCTGTCCAAAAACTTGACAAATAATGGTGAATGGCATCTGCATTACTGGTATGACAGGGTTATACTGAGATGCACGATCATGTTGGCATCATCACTGGTATCACCTGATAAAGGATTTAAAATGAAATATCCGAATCCACCTAAAATTAGCAGATTGACAGATAATGTATGTCAGGCTGAAAGTTTGAAGTTTTATTTTAAAATGCTACATATTAATAAATCTGTTGTTTTAAATGTAAGTTAAAAAAAACATTGTATTCTATGTTTGCACCTGCCAGTGGGCATCACGGTAAGAGGAGGCATCATAATATTTTAATTCCACTACAGGAGAGACCTAATGTTCTCTGCAATTAAGTAGAAAAAATAACGTGCATGCATACATACATACATACAGCGATCGGCCAAGATGAGTTAGAAGCTATCGGCATACTGGATATCAGCAAAAATCCAATATTGTGCATAAAGAGATAATTCATCCCCAAAATATTATTTACAGGTAGTTTTTAATCAGAATTGAGTGACAGTGGTCACAATCTTTAGTAAATACTCCATCAGCTGGAACAAAAGCCAACATAAAAACTTTTTGATAATTGCTGCTAATACACCGTTGTTAGGGTCAGATCCCTTAGCAGTGTAAAAGTATGCTTCACCAGTGTTTGACAGCTACAGGCCTTTATTTTCTATGAGCAGCTCCACTGGTGAAACTGTGGTACTTGTGCCTGGCTAATGAGAACATTGTCAGGGAATTACAAAAGAGAAAGTAGAGTTATTTTGCTCTTAGACTGCCAGCTGCATAGCTTGTCTAACCACCACTGCTTACAGTATTTCTGCATCCATCAGTACAGGTTCTGACTTCCCTTTATTCTGCTTCGTCAAGATCTGCTAGCTTCATCACACCTATCCTTGTGATCAGCAATCACACACCACCTTTCCATGATTCATCTATGAGTGGTTTTATTTAATCCACTAATGTATTTGTCCTTTTTTCACACCTGAGGAAGTACCTCTAAGTGCATTCATAGTTAGCGTCCAATCCTCCGCCTCTGTCTGTGCCCTCACCTTTCCAGGCTGCTCGTCTCCTCTACTCGACCGACAGTCATCCAATCGCTCACCATTGCACTGTATGTCAATGAGTGTGTCTAAGTGCGTGTGTGTGTGTGTGTGTGTTACCGTCAGCTGCAGGAAACCTGATCACAGCACTCATGCATAAAAGAGAGGAAGAGGGGGCAGTGGTGAGGAAGAGAAATGCAGCGTTGCAGTTCTTGTTTTCCCCTGTGATGGGGAGAGGACTGCCTGGGCTTTTCAAATGTCTGATGTGATTAGGCAATGTTAAAGCTGCTGTAGTCATACAGGAAAAGCAGGACGGGATGGATGGAGGGCGTACGAGTGTTTTAGCTGGCACTGTGCACGTTTATATGTATTTGTGGCAGAGAGGAGATTTTGGTCTACATGGCTGTTGTACAGTGTGGACGAAAAGAAGTTTTGTCAATGCAAAAGCTTCATTCTCTTCCTGAATGTGGCGTTTTGGCGTCTGTCGTACAACAGCAGCAGACCAGTCATTTCTGTACAGGCTTTTGCAGGCCAGCAGTTACTAGTGAGTGCACAAGGGAAGCTCACAGCTAAAGCAGCAGCAGCAGCTTCTGAAACTCAGCATGTAGCACTGTATACACCATTAGATTGTGTCCCTATCCCACCATCTCTGTCTCTGTGCGTGTCTCTGTCCATTACTCTCCTTTTTTTCCCCTCTCCCCTCCATCGCCTCCTCGCCAGCGTTCTTTCTTTCAGGGTGTAGTAAATTAGAGCGAGGGCCAGGCTTTAGTGCTCTGTCTGAGTCCTCAGTCTCTGATGACACAGCATCCTCCTGTGCTGGGCTGAGTGAGGCAGGGATGGGCTGGGGGGTTGAGTGTGCTGTCACTGCTAGCCAGGTTGGTATAAAGAAGGAGGGTGGGGTAAAAGGGTGGAAAGTGTTTCTGTTTTCTTCTTTTTTTTGCAGCACAGCATACAGGTAAAGGAGCAAGATGACGCATTTTTTCGAGACAGTATAATTTGCAGGTAAATTAGTTGCAGTCCTACATATAGAAGTGTGACTTTACTGCTTCTCATTCTTAATAACTAAAGCACAAGTATATGAGTTACATAGATGTAAAGCTTCTTGTGAGATCTGTGCCGTTTTCCAAGAAGCATCAAACAATGTTAAAGATATGTTTGCATCTTTGTAAATTGAATCATTATGCACTTTTGTATACCAGGCTCTCATTACAGAATAGGCTAAAATCCAGGTAGTGGCATAGGTTTGCATTGTCTGTTGCTGCTTTTGACTCTTCAGTTCTGCACAGAGACCCTAGAGAAAACCCTAGAATATTTGATCTGCAGTTACAATAAAACATGGAAGGTAAATCCCCCTGAAAATGAAAGAAAATAGCAAATGTTTGGCCTTTTTCTGGGTAAATCCTCTTTTCAGCATTAATTTCATTGCCATTTTCTAATACTAACCTACAGTCAGTTTTGTGAGGTCTGTGTCAGACCAGGGTCCTGGGATGACTAAGAGAAGTACAACGCCCCTTCCTTGTTTTTTACTCTCTATTATTTCCCTGCTTACATCTCCCTGAGCTCGCTCTCTCTTTCTCCGTCCTCCCCTCCTCATCCCTATCTCTCTCAGTTTCTCTCTCTCTGCTGCATGCATTCCTCCTCCCTCCATCTACCCATACATCTCAGGCTTGGCTCTCTCCTCTCTGCAGCTCTTTGGCTTTCTGTTCTGCATCAATCCCCCTCCATCCCCTCATTCCCCCCACCCCCCGGCTCTCTTTTGCTGCTGTCCCATACCCCTGCAAGCCCCTCTCCACATCCCTGCTCCACTATTCCTCCCCCTCGCCCAAACACACAGACACAAACACACATATGCTGTCCTCGCAGCTGCATTCTGCCTCCTGGTTTTTGCATATGTGTCTTTTTCTTTAATATTCTTTGGACAAATAAGAACATTTCTAAAGCTTTTCTGTAAATCTGACTTTGTACAGTAAAACCTGGTCTTCTGACCTCTCTATTTATACATATATGTATAATATATAAATATGTAGATAGACCAGTGGTATGGTGATGAGTATGTACTACTCTTCTGTGATTGCAAGGTGTATATACAGTGTTCTGTTTGATGCTACAGCTTTATATTTATAGAGAGCTTTCTAGAAACATATTTGTGTTCTTTGAAGTCAGATTTGCAAGAGACAGCATCTATGTGTTGCTGTGTTTATCCGTGTGAATCGATGCAGTTCATCCTCAGTTTACCAAACATACCAGTGCACCACATGGTTCATATTTTGATCCCACTGGAACGTTTTGTGATAAGCGAAACCTTGTCTCCAATTCTGCGTCTGTGAGCCTGCTTTACAGAAAAATGAATTAAACTGGTCAAAATTAATAATCGATATGCCAATTAGTCACTTTGAAGAATTTAAACAACCCGGAATGTAACAACCAGGAGTGTGGTGTTTACATCTGGACATTGTGTGGGTGTTTTCAGTGGTCGGTTTATGATAAATGCTGCTTCCCTTGATGACCTGCTGGATGTCTGAACTCAGCCAAAGTCCAATAAGTGCTTATTGTTTGCACCACCTTACTTTTCCTGTTCTTTCTCTTGTGCAATTTTTTTCTCTGACTGGATAGTTTTGCTTATATTTGTAATTTGGCAGATAGAAGTCAGTTATTGGGCTCAGATCAAAGCATGTTATTTTATTTTCCCTTTTTGTTGTGAACAGTGTAGGTCTTTGTTTTGTGCCCTCCATGTTTAGTCTCATTTACGTGACGCCTTCTAGTAAAATCTGTGAGTTGTCTTTTTCATTTAGTTGAGACAAGAGTCAGAGTTTACTTGCGTTTATTTAGTTTACGAGTTGAATTCTGTTGTGAAAACAGCCCCTTGACAGTGAAGCTTTCATTGATAGAAATTATTCATTTCGTATTTATAAGGTTCAGTGATTCAATGATTATCGATTAATGTGGCAGATGATCAATTAAGGAAATTGCCTGACATTTGCATCCCTTGTTGTAATTGTGCCAAGTTGCCAAGTTTGCGTCAACAGCAGAATTTTCTGTCTCTAATTCAACACAGTTCATTGAGTAACTGAAGCCTCTTTGCAAACGAATTGTGAGTCTTTATAGAAATGTAGTGGACGATGACCTGCACTGAACAAAAGAGGTCAAAGCACAAGTATTCTCTGAAGGACAATGAGATGATCTCTGAAAATGCATATGACTTATCCATGGCAGTGTACTTCACATTGATTAACCTATGGACCATTGTTATGCATGCTGTGCATAAATAAACCACTAACGAGATATTACTCATTTTACAACCTCTCCTTCCATCTACACACCGCGTTTGCCCTGTCAGCGAAACACTTCATTCGACCTCTGAGAGAGATTTACCCTTTGGACATGACTGTAGATCCTGTGTTTTCCTGTTTCTATTGTGCTCATTAGGTAGATTTTTTTCCATGTGACAGTAAAAATGGTGAGAGGATATTTTAGGAAGTGCAGATGCTCAATAGGCAAAAAGTACCAGCAAAGACGAAGGGAGGGAGCGAGAGGAGTCTTCTGATGCAGAGAATACATTTTGTCTTTCCCCAGACTGTGGACGCTATTTTTAATTTAATTAGATTTCAGGACACCACTGGTCTCAGGACACTTTGGGTCGCCTTCCCGTTTCTTTCTAGTGTTTTCCTGTGGTGTGAACCATAAACTCGTGGTGTGTGTGTATTTACCCAGGTGATGGTGTCAAATGCATACTAAACACCAAATGCATCTATTATAAGTGCATCCTCTACACCAGCAGGTTAATATTTCTGAGTGTAGTGATTAATATTGATGTTTTTTAAACCAGTGCACAGAAACTATAAAATACACTAATTTCAATTAGCTCCAGGAACTGCTCATCATTTAATGTTGAATGCAAAGGATCTGAATTTAAATTCACATCTTAAATTCACAATGACTAGTGAAATAATTAGTTTTTGATAAATACGATGTTGTCACTGTTCTTCAGTGGTGGTTTAACACAGACCAGCATATGTTTTCTGTAAATACTGGCAGCTGACATTGCCAGTGGTCTCATAAATACACAGGAGAGGTTGTGGTGAACAAGGAAAAACAACCTACCAGCAGATGCATTCATAACTTGCGCACAGGTTCTCATTCAAACCACACATATGTAAATTGTTAGTAAACCAACTCTAACCTGCAGTGCCTGCGTGTATAAGAAGAAACTGGGAGCACTGGTAGCACAGCAGTAAATGTTAAGCTTCCCAGTTGTCCATTTGTTTGTAAATGGTGATCATACTTCTCACTCTGCCCCCACATTTTGGTTTTTGTCCAGATTTGGGCACAAACATCCACAAACCACACGCAGGTATGCACAAACAAACACGCACTGCTGCCTCACCCTACTCCCCAGCCCCACTTGGCCCAGTGGTGTTTATGGGTGGGGAGTGGTTGTTGAGAGCCTAGAGTCAGCAGAACTGCCCCTGATCGATGACAGCATTTGCGGTTCCCTTCCAGTAAGAGCTTTAAACTTGGGAAGAAGAGAGTCATTTGGCCACGGAGAGGGGAGAGCTTCCCATACGCCTGTCTGCTGCCTCTGAGACAGCTCGCAGCTTTTGTCCTGGCGAAAAGCTCGCCAGCACCGAGCTTCAGTCTGATGCAATCAGGACGGAAGTTCTCTTGGTTCTTGGGTGACTTGACACAGAGGGAGTGATGTCAGTGGAGTACAACGCAGTCTAAAGTCCTTGTTGCTGCTGACGGTGTGCACTGTTCAATGCATTTATCCTTTTACTATGTTGTTTTGATCCTGAGTTATTTATCTCAGGCTACATAATTGAGAATAGGTGAAGTAACAACACAGTGACAACATCAAATTCAAATCTGTATTATGACAAGCCCTGTAGTTAGCAGGGAAACCAATGCAGTAGGTGCCCTGTTAGAGCCTGATATGTAACAACAACCTGAAATGTAACAACAACCTGAATTGTTATAAAACAAAATGTAATAACTGGTCAATAATGTAACAAAGTTACATTTCAGGTTGTTGTTACATATCGGGCTCTAACATGGCAGCGATGGCGAGGGGTTAGTTTAATGGATAAATGATTGGTGCCAATGACATGATGTTAAAATAAAGGAAACAACAATATTCTTACAAATATAGCAAGAAAACACTCCTTTGTGATCAAATTAATACATTCCCATTTATGAGTTTATTATACTTATTTACAATATTTACAGTCTATACTGACATGCTCCACAACTAAATGGGTGGCACCTTGTTGGACACGGTCCAGCTTTACTTGCATCCCTAACCCTCACCCTAACCCTAACCATAATTAAAAGACTTCTGTCTTTAAGATTTATATTTTATTGGATTGTTTTTATTGTTTTTTGTTATTGTCCTGGTAGAACCACTGTTTGTCCTAGGACAGATTGTGATCAGGATCTGTCCTAGGACAATCAGCAATTATCCTGAATTGCGATTTCTACTGTGACACACACACACACACACACACACACACACACACACAACATATATATATATATATATATATATATATATATATATATATATATATATATATATATGTTAGGGGCATTTGTGTATGATACTACACTCTACATTGAAGCAATAAGCCCTTCAATCCATAAATTACTGGCTCATTCTATGATGTAATAAAATTTTTATACTATTACAGGAAAAATATTTTGCCAGCCCCATAATGTAATAACGGATCCAAAATGTAACAACTTGTTACATTGCAAAATGTAGCAACTTGTTACATTACAAAATGTAACAAGTTGTTACATTACAAAATGTAACAACTTGTTACATTTTGAGCAAAACGTTTTTACATTTTAGGCTCAGCATCTTGTTACATTATTGACCAGTTATTACATTTTGGGTTTTATTACATTTTGTTTTATAACCATTCGGGTCGTTGTTACATTTCAGGTCGTTGTTACATATCGGGCTTTAACATGCCCCATGACTCAGAGGTGAATTTTCATAAATGTGCCATACAGTTAATTCTACAGTTTGTCTAACTGTCTTGCTATGTGTCTCTCTCTCTCTCAATCTCTCTCCACAGACGTTTATAGTCCTAAACAAAGGGAAAACACTCTTCCGCTTCAGTGCCACGCCCTCCTTGTACATCTTAAGCCCTTTTAATCTATTAAGGCGAATAGCTATTAAGATTTTGATACATTCATATCCTTTCAAGTGATTGATTTTTATGCTTTACAATGAATGAAAACAGATGCAGGACTTTATTTTCATTTTCTCTGCTTATTATCTAAGTAGTCAATAAAGTGAAGCTAGCCTACTGTAAGTACTAAAGTTTATCTGCAATTTTACAATTTTGTTACAGTAATTGCTGTGTTAAGATGATGTGTAATTGTCTGAGGTGTTGTGATGTGTTAAAACTTTCCTTAACTTATGTGTTCTCACGTTATTCAGCATGATCATCATGTGCACCATTTTGACCAACTGTATATTCATGACATTTAGTGATCCTCCAGAGTGGTCCAAACAAGTAGAGTGAGTACACATCCATACTTCTTCTCAGCAATCCTCATTCAATGCACCGTCACTGTTTTTTACTCTCTTCTCTCGTTTTTTTCAAGGTATACCTTCACAGGGATCTATACGTTTGAGTCACTCACAAAAATTGTTGCCCGAGGTTTTTGTATCGATGGGTTCACCTTTCTCAGAGACCCATGGAACTGGCTGGACTTCATGGTCATCTCAATGGCGTAAGTACATAAAATCACTAATATTTTTCATAATAAAATAATAAAATAAATGAATAGTTGCAAAAGTTACATGAAACGGCTGTGTTTCAATGTAAAAAGTGAAACACACTACAGTAGACAGCCACCACAGATAGAAGATAACTGCAGGTAAATCAAAAATGGCAGCAGAACTCTTTCACTGCAAACATCCTTGTTATTTAAGCATAAGTGCCACTTATCCCATGAATAATGACTGCATCACAGAATCCTGGTGTTCTGGTGGTCGCTGGCTCATAATTATCAAATAATAGCTGTGAGAAAAGTCTGAGGCAATTTCCATGCAAAATATTACAACCAAAAATCTAGACATTTGCCATCAGACAAAATAGTATCAGTTAATGATCAGCTTACATGTTCCATTAAGACGTGCATGTCACAATACACATTTATGACACTTTCGTCTTTGTTTTAATCTTCAAGCGACACACTGCTGTTTTGCAGATTACAGGAATAGTTTATAGAATTAACATTATAGTGGTTATTTTATATTTCAATGGCCAACGACAGCAACCCCCGTCTTAGGGCTACAGTATGTAGTTTTGGAGAAACAAGACTGTAAACACAAAATCTCCCGTTAAGGGCCATCGTAAGGCGACCTTTGTACATATCAGATTTTTTTGCTTCTCACAACTTTGTGCACTCACTCTAGTAATTACAGCTAAACTAAACCTCCAAAACATTTGTGTCAAACAGGACATAAAGCTGTTACTAGGACCTCGACTTTATTTATGTGGAGCCTTTCATACAAACATGTCACCATAGAAAGATTAAAACGGCACCAAGCATGACATTATTCTTTTCCATATATATTTTGCTGCTAGTATTTTGTTTCCTCTTTGGACATAGATTATAGTCTTGCAGTCTTATAAAGACTAGACTGAGTCGTGCATGTGTGATTGACAGACAGTAGGCATGCTTTCTTGCACAGAGCGATCATAAGTGTTTTAACAAGTTAATATTTTGATCGACTGAGAACTATTTATTAGCAATTATGTCATAGAAGATGTTTTTTTTAATGATTTTTGGCAGTATTTATAGTGACTTTCACTTCATACTGCAAAAAAAGTTGTAAAGAAAACTGTCTACAGCACCTTCAGTCCACATCAGTCCACCACACCATGTTGATAATTCTTATTAAAATATCATGTAACAGTCTCTTCTTTCTTCCCTCTGTTCGGGATGGCTGCTGAGTAACTGTATCTGATCCACCTTGCAGGTATATAACAGAGTTTGTAAACCTAGGCAATGTGTCAGCTCTGCGTACGTTCAGGGTTCTGAGGGCTTTGAAAACAATTTCAGTTATCCCAGGTAAGACAGTCCAGGTGTTTGTGTTTTGCGGGTGGGCGAGTCACGGGGTTGATGTTAGGTGTGGTTTTGTTCCAGTCCCTCTTCCTCTTCCTCCTTTGTTTTCTCCCCACTGGTCGGACAGGTGTTCTCTCTCTCACCGTGGTGTCCCCTCCTGGTCTTCGGTGGTGGTGGTGCTGGTGCTGGTGTCGTGCTCTTGCGCGTACATGCGTGCGTGCGTGTGTGTTGTTATCGTGTGTGTTGTGTGTCATGGGGTTCTGTTCTGTGTGTCATCCTACCTTGTTACAGATATATAACAGAGTTTGTGGACCTTGGAAATGTCTCGGCGCTGAGAACGTTCAGGGTTCTCCGAGCATTGAAAACTATTTCTGTCATTCCAGGTGAGACTCCCATTTAAACACTAAGGCTGAGCTTACATTACCTATATAACTGTCTTTATTTCTGTTTCTTTGATATTTTTTTCTTTTTAATAAGAGGATGGTTTAGATTCCTTATTTTATTTTGTATTACTTTTGTTTTATGACAATCAAAAATGGTAGCAATACATTTTTGATAGGCTTAGCAGTCTGCTGGCAGTCTTGTGGGGTCACATGTCCCACGTGCACAGCAGGAAATTTGTAGCACATTAAGATATGCAACAGCTGTCTTTCTGTACATTTCTACCTTAAATGAAATTAATGTCTAAAACTTTTTTGTACCGTACTGGAAGGTATGTTATTTCTAAAATGTTTACTTTCAGGGTGTAACATGAGCAGACAAACTAATTAGTAAAATAGTTCGTCCATCATTTATCACGTCTTTGCACATCTGATTTGCGTTCACTTTTATTTTTGTCCAAATTCTTACAATCAATTACACTGCCTTCTTGTTTTTACTATTTTAATTCCCTAAGACTGCCAAGCCTAATTCGACGACACATTGACCCTGCATGAAGCTTTGAGACACATGCTTTTACAAGTTTGGCTTAAAAATTCTTTTGGATTTTGTTGTTTTTTGAGTTCTAAGAGAGAATTTCATTCAGGATTCAGGCTTTTTTTTTTTTTTGCTTTTTGCTTTTTTTGAAGATCTTTGTCCATCCTGGGAATGAAAAATAAACACAGTCATAAATTAATATTGTTATTCGGCAAAATTGTGTGGTTACATAGTACCGTGCAAACATTATAGGTTTTATAAAATGAGATTCTTATACTATAAGGGAGGCAAATACCACATTTATTCTGTGGCATAACAACAACCCCACACATACAGCGAGAGTCAGAAGGAACCACCTTTAGGTCCTGCAACAGATGGTGTGGTCCTCACAGAGCCCTGATCTCAACATCCAATCAGTCAGGGATTACATGAGGAGACAGAAGATACTGAGACAGGCTGAATCCACAGAAGATCTGTGGCAGGTTCTCCAAGACGCTTGGAACAACTTACCTGCCAAGTACCTTGAAAAACCATGCCCAAGTGTACTTAGGAGAATTGGTGCTGTTATAGATTATAGATGTAGTGCCTAACTAAAGCCTTTGCACTGTGCTGTTTGTATGCCACATTTAAATGAATGTTTTCTTGGTACGACACAGTAACACAAATATACACACTATGCATTAGATCCACTCAAAATGCTTGTAAAACAATGATACTGACACCATGAAATTGCTGGATTTGAGATTACATGCACACATATGCTCAAGTTTCCCCTCTAGCATGTTGTGCTCTGGGCTAAACCAACCTGAGGGCTCGCCCGGCACTGCGAGACTGGGACAGAGGGTTGCCTGGGATGGGAACGGTTCTTCACTTAATGCAAGGTCATCATCACGGTTTAGACGGGTGATGCTGACACAGTCAGTTCCTTCAGCCTTGGCGTTTAAATGACCTGCATGCCACCTCTCATTGCCCTCCCTCCCGAATCTCTACCCCTCCACGGGCCTCAACTCTTCTTTGCCTGTCTTCTCTCTCTCCTCTTCACTTGCTGCTTCCCTGACTGAGCCTGGTTCTGTGTGCTGTTTGCTGTTTGTGCTGCTGCTGCGTTCAGCTGATCTGTTGGATGCAGAATAACTATAAACTGAAGTTAGTCAGGGATGTTCCCATAGATGGACACAAGGAGCCAAATAAAGTGATTATCCTATGATGCAATATTTCATTTCTCATCTAGGTGTATCATAAATTCAGCTGTAGTGCTGCCTGCTGAAAATGCTTGAGATCTTGCAGCTTTTTATTTGTATGGATCTGCTTACTTACATGTTATAGTTAATATAAAAATCTGAGCATGGAAATGTGTCTTTCTCATGGAAACATCCCGTACAGCTGCAGAATTTGTTGTGTTATATTTTCTCCAAAAAATGAAATGTAACTTCTATATTTATGATTCACCTTAAACCCAAATCAGCGTGCTCTTGCTATATATACTATTTATATACTATATATACTACAGAGTCACGTCTTTGATTTGATTACCACTTTCTATCTGTATCTCTTCTGACAACTATATAGCTGTTTAGTGTTGGGATAAATCTTTAGAGTGACTTTTGACCAGTGTTTTGTCATTTTTAAAGCCTCTAGAAATGTATTTTATAAGACATTAAATAGTATAAAGTAAATAACTAATCAAAAGCTTGGAAAACTTTATGCAGTATTATTTATTACCAACCAAAGCCAAAGCCAGCTTCAGCTGTGGTTACTAATAACCTTCCAAATATCATAAAATTTAGATTCAAATTGTGGCTGATCCTAATTGGTAAAGGGAAGGTATGTAATATTATATCACATTTTTCCATTGTCTCCTCATCCACCTCAAACTAGTGAGATGAGCACAGACAAACAGCAAATACAGAAATCTCTTTAGTGAAATAATCAAAACAATTGTAACTTAGCCAGAAAATTATATGAAAGAAGCTGACTTTTTAAATTAACGCCTGATGATACAAGAAGACCTGTTCTGGTAATACATTCTACAGCTACAACTGAAACTGAAGGCATGTCTTAGAAAGAGTAGCCAAATTAACTTCCTGACATTCCTCTCTGTGAAAAATAACCAAACCTAAGCTTAAAATCAGTATGTTTCATCAAAAAATGCTTTTTCATGGTCATTTAAAAATGCACCAAAAATAAAGTGTTAGCTCCTCCTAGACACTGTGGAAAAAAAAGAAAAAAGAAAAAAATTTGTGAACTAAATAAAGAAAGAAATTCAGCCTTCATTTCTAAAAAGTAATTAATATCATTGTAGCTGTGTCATACTGCACAAAAGATATTTCTGAGTTTATCATAACTTCTAGGCTTGGCTGTGCAGAATTTTATATTGGGTTGAAAATGAGCCCACAGTAAATAAAAAACGCTCAGAAACTGCTTGGAGTTCAGAGGGTTCAGTGATATCCCACTGATTAATAAAACTCTTAAAACAAAGACCTCCAGCTTAATATTTTAGGTCATTCTCTTATTATAAATACATCTTATTTCAAATTAAATAACTGTAGCATCAGAACTATTGTGAAAAGAAACAACGGGAGTCAGCAGGCAGAAAATTAGCACAGTAAAGGAGACGGGTTTCTCCTCCCAGGAGACGTGTCGAAGCAGGACAACATGTTCTGCTGCCTCTGAGCTGCAGTTGCACCTGCAGACAATGACTGGAGATATTAAGCCCCCACACCCACACACAAACCCACACCATGCACTGCCTACACTTTATTACCTTATGGGACCACCCATACCATTATTGCACTGTGCTTACATTATTTATGTTTGGATATCAGAGAATTCCAATTTCTACGCTTAAATATCCTTCCCACCCAAACTGGGTTCTCTTTTGTATGAGTTCTCTCCAACCGGCTCTATTGTGTTTTTAATTGTGCAGTAGCGTGTTATGTAGCAACTAAGTACACTTATATAATAAACTTATTATGTAGGATTTAAAGTCTACAGGTTGCTTCAGTGTATGAAACTCATCAGGCTGAGCTTTGATGGGACATACCTGAACAATAAACATATTATTGTCAAAATATTAAACCCAGTCATATCCTGGTTATCAGAACCTTTGTTGTTGTTATGAAATCAATATAAATATAGATAAATCAGATAATTATGTTTATCCATCTCAGCTCACTATACTTTCCTGACAAAATAGAGTGTATATATGCTTAAATTATAGGTCAAGTGTTAAATACCCACAGCAGGGTTTGCAAATATCAGAATAAAAAATTAAAACAAATATTTTTTAAAAATCTATGAAATAAATCTAAGCAGAAATGACAACAGAACAACTCCAAGAAACACATGCTGGTTTATGCTGTAAGGAAATGCACAAGACATACTGAAAGTCAATTTCTGGAGTTGAGGCTTGGCAGCGCTGGGCGTAGGTGCTTAAGAAATCCTTCTTATGCCTGCCAAGTTTAGATTTATGTAAGAGCCAACACAGCACAGGGTTAAATACAGGATTAGATATACGTTACCTAACTTAAGTTTTTTTTGTGCCTGACTTGAGTCAGCTCTGAGCTCCAGCTATAAAACCAAACCCAGTTTGTGCAATATTATCATGCTAAAAGTTGCCAGACGTTTTATTTGTATCTATCTGTGTGTGTGTGTGTGTGTTTGTGTGTGTGTGTGTGTGTGTGTGTGTGTGTGTGTGTGTGTCTGTCTGTCGGTCTGTCTGTTTGTGTATTTGAATGTGTACACTTATGTGCGTGTGTATGTGAGTTTGCCTGTTTTCATGTATGTGCATTCGTGCACGTTTGTGTGTGTGTGTGTGTGTGTGTGTGTGTGTGTATCTGTGTTATTTGTATTAACTGAACAGGCCTGAAGACCATTGTGGGTGCTCTGATCCAGTCTGTGAAGAAGCTGTCGGATGTGATGATCCTGACTGTCTTCTGTCTCAGCGTCTTTGCTCTGATTGGACTGCAGTTGTTCATGGGGAACCTGCGGCAGAAGTGTGTAATCTGGCCAATCAACATGACTGAGCAGACCCTGGCTAATGGCAGCAGGGGTTTTGACTGGGGCGAATACATCATGAATGACTGTGAGTGATTAGTTTGGCACTTGATTGACCTAGTTGCACGTGACTACATAAATGGGACATAACAGAAAGTGTTGATAATTATTTGCTTTTGGTATTGCTTTTTTGAGAAATGCTACATTTTTCTACATTGTTGATATGAAATTCTAACAGAAACCATTTTGAAAACCAAATTTTTAGCCCAGTGGCTAATGCAGGTGAATGTGCTCTGTTTTTTTTTTTATAGCCAATTTCTACTTCCTTCCTGATCAACTTGATGCTCTACTATGCGGAAATAGTTCTGATTCAGGGTAAGTCTGGACTTTACTCAGTAAATCCATGCCATATTATATTTATGCTATGTTTTCAACAGGTGTCTCCCAAGTGTCTGTTGTTTTTCTATGCATCTTGAGGCCTATTTGAGAGTTTGGGCTATTTCAGCTTTCAACACCACTTCCTAGATGACCTACTGGGTCAACCCCTCTTGATTCTCAGCCATTTTGATACTTTTTATGCTTTTAATGTTCCTGATAGGTTTCTTCTTGTGCATTTCATTAATGCCAAGGAGAACCATCCTAACAGCTTTGGTAAAAGGCAACTGCGCTTCTCTTTTTCATT
The DNA here is from genome assembly GCA_024666655.1 of Dascyllus trimaculatus. Lineage (NCBI taxonomy): Eukaryota > Metazoa > Chordata > Actinopteri > Pomacentridae > Dascyllus > Dascyllus trimaculatus. Next base: position 17,731,348 of record CM045450.1, read on the forward strand.
CTTGAAACCTTTTCACCATCTGTCAAGATACTTCTTTACTTCTAATTCACTGATGGGGAGTCACAGATATATATTGTCAGCCTCTAATCCAACAGTGTATTGTCCATTAACGACACATGACTTACATACCTTGAGTGGTGAATGTTTGTGAAACTTCCAGGTGAGGGATATTAATGAAGGTGAAACTTTCTGAGGAGACATCTTGAGACTGCAATATAAGTGCCTGATAAAGTTGTCATAGACTAACTCCAATTTAATACACGATTTCCTTCACTCTTCTCAAACCATCTATAACGTCTGTCCAGAATGTGAACATTGCTGCCTACAAAGTCCCTGTCCCTGTTCAAAGTCCCAAAGTTCAGTGTCCCTTATCCTTTAGATGCAGGTGGACTGCTGATTCTTGTCTTTAGAGGCTGGTGTTTTGCCATGTGCTTGCAGTATGATTGTTTAATCTCACCTATATACAGGTCTGTGCACTCCTTGCTGCATTGGACTACATATACAATGTTGTTCAGTTTATGTCAAGTGTCTGCAACTTCTCTGATCGGCCACTCTTGTGTGTTCAGTGCATTAATTTCAAAGGTCCTCCTTTGAGATGCTGAAGTGCACTAGGTTTTCTTGAGGAGGTGCTTCATTAGGCACCAGGCAACAATGCAAATGCGATGTATGTTGTGACACTTGCTTTCTCTGACCCTTTAATGCTCTGCTTGATGCCTCGTCCTTACAGTATTACAGTATTTACCCTTCTGCTTTCCTTACTTGCATTGCCTCCTTAGAAATTTCAGCCACATTTTTACACTTGGCTGATAGTCTCCAGTCACCAAATTGTCTGCCAGGGTTTCTTGTAATCTGCTGGTCCTTGTTGACAATTGACACTTGACATGAACTGGAGCTGCTTATCTGCATCTCACCCTTGACTGTGGCTTCAAAGATCCCTGTTCACAGCCTCAGTAAACTGGAGTTACACTTTCTATCAGCTGCCAGCCACTCAACCTATGGATGCATGGATTTGCATTGACTTTAGACTGGCTTACTTTCAATATGTACTCTAGGTCAATTCTAAGATTTTGGGTGTAGGGGCCAAATTTAGGGGGTGTCTGGCAGGTCCTGTGCAGCAGATAATTTGTCTTGCAGGGGCCATTCTGTGCTCTGTATAATGTACACATTTATTTTAAATTGGTTTCATGTGGTACCACCAATGTTTGATCCAGCCCAAATTTTCGGGCCCTTTTCGGATGTCTGTCGGGCTCTAAGTGGCGGAAAATTTGTCTGGCATGGGCCATTCTGTATTCTATATGATTGTCATGTTCACTTAAAATTGGTTTTAGGTGTTACCCACAATGTTTGATCAAATGCATTTTACGGCCTCTTTTTGAGGCCTCCATGGGCAACACGCAGCAGAGGGCCCCCGGCACACATCCATATCTGCACTTGAATGCTCCTGTGTTCCGATAATGGTACCTTGTTCATTTGATCAAAATGCCCTTGGCTACTCTACATGGTACTTGTGGTGTTTAAAGGGTCCGGGTGTGCCTCCCTTTGCATGTTATCAGGTGATGATCTAGGACAGGGGTGTCAAACTCAAATACACAGGGGGCCAAATTTGAAAACCTGGACAAAGTCGTGGGCCAACATTGATATATATGGGTGTGTGTGTGTGTGCGCGCGCGCATGTGTGTGCATGTGTGTGTGTATATATATATATATATATATATATGTATAGGCTACATATATATATATATATATATATATATATATATATATATATGCACACATACACACACACATATATCAATAGAATATATTGAAATATATATTCTATTGAATATATATTTTACAGCTGCCTCCCTTTGTGATATGGCTTTTTTGAACATAGTCTCTTGTGAAACCAAACTTCTTTTCATCTCCTTTACTTTCTGGCGCCTTTGACTCATGTCCAGGTCCTTGTACTTGTCCTGGTGTTTCATAGTGTTGTCTAATGTTGTTCTCCTTGGTTATATCCACGTTGGCTCCACATGCTAGACGGGTCTGGTCTGAATAGCAATAGGTGAGCGCCGGATATTCTGGTCCAGTTACTGACAAATATCTGAATATTTGGGTCGTGCGGCCGCAGTGGCCTGGGCCGCGGTGGCCTGGGCCGGGGGCGGCGGCGAGGGCGAGGGCGAAGGGAAAGTGTTTGTCGGAGTCCGACGGCATTAGCCCGGACATCTCCTGCTGGTGGCGGCACAATAGCAGTGTCCTGGCGTGCCGCTGGTGCAGATGCTCAGCCAGGCGGCCGCGGCGGCAGCAGCAGTGGCGGCGGCGGCGGCGGGGTGGTGGTGGTGGTGGTTGGGTCAGTAATAGCGTACGCTTGCTATGACTACTGTCAACAGAAGAGGGTGTTTATGGGTCCTGTCCTGATTGACGCGCCAAAACAGAGCAGAGCATTCTGGGATTTGTAGTATAAGCGATACATGCACTGTATAATACCGACGGGCCAGCTTTAGTAGTCATCTGGTATTACCTCGCGGGCCAAATATAATTATACTGCGGGCCAAATTTGGCCCGCGGGCCAGAGTTTGACACCTATGATCTAGGACATTTTACCACTCATGTTCACGTCAAGCATCTCATTTTGAGCTGGTGGATCTTTAGGACATGTGGGTGTATACAAACCTTCTCATACCCATAAAAATCCTTTGCATCAGCATTTTACAGAGAAACTGGTGTTAGTAAGAGGAGCAATAAGTAATTTAAGTGCATTCTTTACTGTGCTATATGTACTTCATTGAGACAGTATGTGTACTCACATACACATACCGTCAAAGCAGTCAAATGTCTATTCATAATTCATGAGCCAGACTTGCTTGCTTTCGAAAAGTTCATGAAATATTAACATAAATCATATCAATATCTTACTCCTAACGATGCACATGAAACCATGGAAGCACAAGCAACAACAACAAGAAAAACACACTGTAATTTTTTAAAGGTTATTTTCATGGTCCTGTTGCATTTCTGTATAATGCCAGTCAAAATGCCAACAATTACAGTTTTTGTATTACTGTGTTCCTTTCAGACGATGTCCGGAGGGCTTCACATGTATGAAAGCTGGAAGGAACCCCAACTATGGTTACACCAGCTTTGACAGCTTTGGATGGGCTTTCCTGACCCTCTTTCGGCTCATGACGCAAGACTTCTGGGAAAATCTCTACATGCTGGTAAATCAGTGCTTTCCTTAATTTCTCTCCCTCTTCTTCTTATCTAATTGACACACATGGCTTATAGATGACCTGGTGTTTTTGTACCTTCTTTCTTATACCTTTTTAAGAGACCTATATTAACATTATTAGTTCAGTCATCAGCAACTGTCTACCATGAAAGCACTACTAATGATTTTGTCCTTACTTCATCATAATAACATATATAGACATCGTCAGCTTAGTACCTGAATGAATCAGCAAAAGTGCCTCTCAGCAGCTCCTCCCCTCAGTTCATTTGCCCTCTGAATAAAAAGGAAGGAAGGACAGCTGATCAGAAAGGCTGTAGCCAGGATTGTGTGACCACCAGGATTTTGTGTCTTTCGTGCAGAAAGATTTTTTTTAAATGAAAGAATTCTAAAAGAGGAGGTTGTTTGCATTCATACTGGAACATGTAAAAAAGTGATTTTATTGTTAATGACCTTTACATCACTCATATTCTATGCTAAATGTATTCTTAAGAAACCAGTGAACCAGCATTATGCTTTTTCCTTCTTCCTTTAGGCCTCTTATTTTTTGTTTGCGGAATATATAACATGTGCACCAGTATCTGTAATTTTAAATTACACTACCATGACTCTGCACTGGCATTTCTTTCCTCCTCCTCTAAACCTGCACCACCACAGCCATAATAGATTCACCTCATTTGGCAAATAGGCCAGTCCCTGTTGTAGTGTGTGTGTGTGTGTGTGTGTGTGTACACACAAACTATAAGATGTTGTTTCTGTCTGGAGGTTTTCCTGGAAAAAGGCTTGAATTGGATGCATAAGCAACAGCAGTGCTGACACAACACACATATACATACAGTACCTCTGATAGAATAAGAAAGTACTGCAGGAAAAATAACCCAGAAACATTAAACAATTGTTTTACCAAGATGCATTTCATTTATATCTCATAAATAGTCACAATAATGTTTTAAAACAGTATCTTACTTGTTAAATGTCATGTCTCATTTTTTTTGTCAGACTCTACGAGCTGCTGGGAAGACCTACATGATCTTCTTTGTGCTGGTCATTTTTGTGGGCTCCTTCTACCTGGTGAATCTCATCCTGGCTGTGGTGGCCATGGCTTACGAGGAGCAGAACCAGGCCACGATTGAGGAGGCGGAGCAAAAAGAGGCTGAATTCAAGGCCATGCTGGAACAGCTCAAGAAGCAGCAGGAAGAGACACAGGTCAGTCTCCCACACACATACACCTTCACCCATTTTTCATCATTTATAGTGTGCTTATAGTGTATAGTTTATATCGCATGTTTTTTTTCTCTCTCAGGCTGCAGCCTTGGTGACATCTGCCGGTACGGTGTCAGAGGCTGCGTTAGAGGATGAAGGAGGGGGGCACTTGTCTCGCAGCTCCTCCGAAGTCTCCAAGCTGAGCTCCAAAAGTGCCAAAGAGCGTCGCAATCGCAAGAAGAAATGGCGTCAGAAAGAGCAGGAGAAGGAGAAAGGAGACAGCGAGAAGGTGGTTAAGTCTGAGTCAGATGATGGCAGCAAGAAAAGCACTATTCGTTTCCCAGGAAGTCGACTGGGGAGGAAGACATCAATCATGAACCAGGTAAAGTTAGCAAGAAAGGCACTGTGAGCTCCAGCACGATGATGTGCTTGATGACTTCAGTCTAGAGAACTGTTATCTAGTCTCAGCGTGGTGGTTGCAATGTGCTGGAGGGAATCAGCTGCCTTTGCAGGTCCACCAACACCTTCCAGTCCTCTGTGTGGGCAGTTCCAGCCTCTGATGAAGCTGATCGTATGCTTAGAAGGGCGCAGCTTCTTGCTCCAGTATATTTGTACGTTGGTGGTTTAGGCAGTGACCTTCATAACTTGGTCATGGTACCAGCTGTGTCCCCCCCACTGTGAAGGCTTTGGAGCACCAGCGTAAAACGCATTTGCAGATTTCGAGTTTCACAGTGGACATGCTGGTGACTCTGCTTTGATTGATATGTGATTTGGTGGATTGGGAAGCTCATATACCTGTAGTGAATCCCCTGTGAATTTGGGATGTGTAATCAAAGAAATCTGCTAACCAAATGTAAAAGTGCTCATTCTGGGAAATATGTCCTTAAATCCAGTATACTGTCAAATTTAGTGAATATCTCCTAACAGTTTGCTTGCTGTCCCCTATGTCTTTGTGTTTTAAAAAAATCTGCTGTTCTTATACAGCCCTGGTTCTGTAAACGGGAAACACACTGGCTGGACAGAGACATACAACAATATCCCAGTGTGTTCTGTGCAGGACAGGGGTAAAAGGAGGGCAGGTGAGGGGAAAAGGTAGCAAGAGAGATGCTAAATGTGGTACATGCTAGCTATGTGTATAAGCTGACTAGCTAAGTATTAACACTTTCCACCTTTAATACACAAGCAGCACACTACTTACTTGATAAACCAAACATTTATTAGGATAACTGCAGTTACATTTTCTGTCAACTGACAAATTGAACACTCAGCTAATGGGTGCAGATCTAACTGCATATATTATTGTGTAGTTTGATGTAACAAATTGTCCTATTTTTTAAACTCTGCATTTGTTTTGCATCTAGAATCTTACTTTTTAAAGAAACAATTTTGTAAACTGTTAATACTTCATATTTTCACTAAATAACTAAATACAGTACTTAGAGTGGAGCTCTCATCACATGTTTCATTCTAGTCTAGTAGATCTTTAAGCTTTGGCCTTGCAAATCTTGACACATGGGTGTTGCTTGCTTGGTTTACTGCATTGCTCATTCTTGTCTCTTAGACCCCTGTGAGGTATGTTTCCATGAAATTCTCTGTAGCTTGGTTTTGATCTCCTTCATGCAGATTGGGTTGTCAGTCCACTCTGCCACTGTTCACATCTCTCTGAGCTGTCACTGTCACAGCTGTCAGCCAGTCTTTCATGACTATTTGTGAATGGTCAGCTTTCCAGTGTGCAAAAACATCGTCTTATGTTTCTGGACACATTGTCAGTGATATTCCTGGAGTCGCTGTTTGGTATATGTCTTTAAACCCTCCTCCATTTGAATTAGGTTGAGGCCGATGAGGTCAGTGTGTGTCTAGATCTCAGGTTAGCTTCCTCCTCCTCTTGGGTTTCCTTTCTTGAGCCACATACATCTTAAGGTTCTTTCTGCCACTTCAGTTGGGGTGGAGGTGATTTTTCAGCCCCTCTGTCATTCAGTGTTGACTCTGTGGTGCCTGGTGATCAAACTACACCTTGTGATACCTTTCTCTCAAACTGCCTAACCTACATTCACTGACCATTCCTAGGTACTTGGTTCATCCAAGTGGTGACTGTCAGCTCCAGCCCGGTGATTTACAGCAAAATTGTAATGTAATATTACACAGAGGATAGAACAAAACAACTGGTTGTGCTCTAGCTCAAAACATTTCCAAAGCTTGAACTGGGCTGTGGTTTTCTCCTCTCCTTTCCTTTATGAGTCAATAATGTGTTAAAATACTAAACTTACAAGGGGAGAAAGCAACCTTCTGAAATTGTTTATTCCTTGAGGTTATTCTCAGTTTATTGGTTAAATTGTGTCAGTATGTAGCACAAAAGCCAAATAATCTTTTTTTGTCTGTGGGGAAGTCAGAGAAGTCATAATTTTACTTCTAGAAAAACAATTTAACAGGATTTGAATCCTGTACTGATTTGTGCCTTTATCCAAACTGCTGTCCCAATTACTTCAAATTTCTCATTTTTTTAAATCTCTGTCCTCTGGTTTATTCTTATACCCCACATCCTCACCTTATCTTACCTTTTTATTTACACATCTACTAACTACTGCTATTTTAATAACTCCTTAATTCTCCCTCTCCTCATTTATCTCTTCAGTCACTTCTCAGCATCCCTGGCTCACCCTTCATGTCACGCCACAACAGCCGCAGCAGCATCTTCAGCTTCAAAGGCCGTTCCAAGGACATGGGCTCAGAGAACGAATTTGCAGACGACGAGCACAGTACAGTGGAGGAGAGTGAAGACCGCCGAGGCTCTCTGTTTATACCTTACCGTCGCAACAGCTACAGCGGCTACAGCCAAGGCTCCTCACGCATCCATCCACTGGCACCCCACTCTGGAGGGAAGAGGAACAGCACAGTGGACTGCAATGGCGTGGTGTCTCTCATCGGCCCTGGGCCCGGCAGACGGCTTCTGCCTGAGGTGAAAATAGATAAGGCAGCCACTGATGACAGTGTAAGGACGTCCATGGGACACCAATACAGTTTAGGCATGATGGTGGTGGCCCCGGTCTCTGCAGCTTCTCCTTCACAAACCTCTCCCCCTTGGCTCTTGTTCCTCTTTTCCCTAAACTCAGTAGCTCTCTTTCCTTCAATTTATATCAAGATTCAGTTTTATGATTTCATGCTACACTGCCACTTATACTTCCTGATCTAATGCCCTTTTTCCACCGCTTCTTTTTTTAACAGCTCTAGAAGGCACTAACCAGCTGAAACAATATCCACAAAATCCCTGCCTTACCAGCATCATGACTGTTATTTTACTAATTAATATCTAACATTAATGCAGTATGAGATCAGCCCCTCTTAGTTTCCTTAACAAATATCACCGAGCCTATACCTATAAAGTCATTGTCATTTGTAAAAAAAAGACAGTCAGATCCTTTCATTAAAAAAACAACTCACTCCTTACTTCTACCTCTTTTTCATTCTTAGAAGCATTTCACATCCAAGTCTATACTATTTTATGTCCCTGTTCTTAACCACCCTTCTATTTCTTTCTGCCTCTTTCTGTCATTTTCACTCTTGGTCTGCAGCCGTCTCTTTCCTATTTGTCCTCATTTGTCCTCTGCAGCTGAGCCCTTTGATGGTGCAACAACAAATCTGAATCTCTTTTTCTATAACAATATTTCTCCTCATTCTAGCTAGCATGGTAGACCCCTCTTTAATTCTCAACCAATGAACCTGCTTTTACTTTTTTATGTCTCTTAAAATGTAGCATGGTGTACCAGCAAATGATGCCTTGAATTCCCCTCTGTTCTTGACATGCATGCCACTGCATGTAGTTTAATGTTACTTGAGGTATGTAGTTATTTCTAACACAGTAACGAAGAAGGGATTTGGAAGTGCACCGTGAATTCTCAAATAAAAAACACAATTTTAATGATGGCTTTGAATGTAAAAATGGACTTCAGGGGGATGACAAATAAAGGCATGTCTCAAATAATAGTTTGTTTTAAATTTAAATGAAGACTGGTGGTCTTCAGTTATGTGAAATTAAGTCAACAATTTGAGAATTTACAGTGTGAATTTTAAATCTGTTAGTCAAAAGTGAACAAACTCCGTAATTTGGGACAAGTGTTTATTGTAATTTGATGATCTGATGATCTGATGTAAAGAGCTACGTTTGTCCCTTCTGAGAAGACCTGGGGCATCGTTTATGGTTTAGGTAGCTTTCAAGCATGAGTGTGAATGTGTTTGTTTGCTTTCATGTAAGTAATATCTCTGAGTGACATTGTGTCTTTCTCTGAGCACAGACTACTGACGTGGAGATTAAGAAGAAGCACTCTGGCTCTCTCATGGTATCTGTGGATCAGCTCAACTCTTCCTTCAAAGGAAAGGAACGTGCCAACAGTCAGATGAGCGTAGCCACCAACACACTGCTAGAGGGTACAGAGAGTGCATTTGTTTCCCTTTTCCCTTGTCAAAATGGTTTAATCCTGTGCCTTTGGAGGTCAAATTTAGAGCTTGTACCAAAGGGATCTGTATAACTGTGCGCATTAATCTTGGTAGAGAAATTGCAAGTGTAGATAGGCTGAAACAACAGCATCAGCTGTCTAGTGTCAACAAACTGTGAGTTGTTCTCTGCAACCAACTTGTGTGCAGATTCTATCTTACAAAAAGATGTACAAGTTGGATTTAATTTTCACTTGACTGAGATTGTAATAGCAATCATACTTCAAATTGATATTTTATTTATGTAGATAAGACACCAAGATACAAATATTGTCATTGTCAAATAGTGGTTATTCTCATTCTCCAGGACATCTAATAGTAGACAGTAAAACTGGAAATCCTATTTTGCTTGTATAAATCAAAGAACTCCCGCTTAACTTTTTTGACCCTTTTTTGTGTTCCTTCATCTCTTGCTGCAGAGCTAGAGGAGTCTCAGAGGAAGTGCCCTCCCTGCTGGTACAAGTTTTCGAACATCTTCCTCATCTGGGAGTGCTGTCCCATCTGGCTGAAGATCAAGCACATAGTCTACTTGATTGTCATGGACCCATTTGTTGACTTGGCCATCACCATCTGTATTGTTCTCAACACCCTTTTCATGGCCATGGAGCACTATCCCATGACTGAGCACTTTGAGGAGGTCCTGTCTGTTGGCAACCTGGTGAGAAAGAGCAGTTCTTAATTTGTCCTTTCTTGCATGGTGCCATTTGTTTTTGTCATTTTTATGCCTGCATGGACCTCGTTGTCTCCCTCAAGAGCTACAGAAGTACTGCAGATTTAGTTTCCCCTGCCTACATAACCTCAAACCAATTCATCAATGCATCATTTGATATGTGCACTTAAGAACTCACACACAGTGTATACAGGAATCTGATGGGGTCTCATTAAAGATTTAGTTCCATTTTAATGTAGCCAGCTCTCATCACCCCTACTTAGGTCACTCACCCTTCTTCCGCTGCAGCCTGCTTACCTCAACTCTACTGAACTCTCTAAATAAACTGTCTCTCATTTGCTTGCACACACAAACATTAGGCTGTTCAGGACTAGTTTGGCGGCGTACATATTAACCAAATCTGTAGCAGACATTTTGATTTGTGATATTGGCACAGTGTCCGTACTTAGACCGGAAATGAGGTCATAGACATTGGCAAGCAGTTCAGAGTGAAACAGCAGTTGAACTCTGAGGAATCTGCTTTGATGGATGGTGCAGTGTGAATCACTGGGTGTTCTCTGCAGCGCTGACTGGACATATGATTAGCTGTTGAGTGGACGATACAGGAAAGGCTCAGAGTACAACAGTCCCATACAGATCCTGCTGCTGCACAGTGCCATTGCTTTTTGACCTTGCCTTGTCATTAGAGTCTAAATTCTTACCAAATCCATTTTCCATCAGCTTTACGTCAGTGTAAGCAAGCAAGCCAGTTTTTTTTTCAATTTTGGATCCAGCATCAGTTAAGATTTTTATATTGAGGAACGGATTAGAATTTTGCCATTTTTATGTCTGCTGTTAGTGCCATTATGCAATTATTATTTGAGTCCTTTCCACCAATTTGGGGATTTTTGTCACACTTTAAGTCAAATTTTAGGAAGTCACAGTTTCCAGAAATAAAACTAACTCCTAACTGGTAGCCGACTTCTTGCAGCACTAGTAGGTATAACTAATCGTCCACCTAATAAAGCAATCACAAATTCCACTGAAATCCCATTGGTTTTCTGTTACACAATGACAGACATTGCTTACTTTTGACTTGTAGGTTAAGAGAAATACAGCGCAACTAAAGTTTGCTGCCAGTTTGAATGTTATGTTTTATTTTGTGTGAATCCATAGGTATTCACAGGGATCTTTGCTGGTGAGATGTTTGCCAAGCTGATTGCCATGGATCCATACTACTACTTCCAGGAAGGCTGGAATTGCTTTGATGGCTTCATCGTGACGCTGAGTTTAGTTGAGCTGGGATTGGCTGATGTGGAAGGTCTGTCAGTGCTTAGATCCTTCCGATTGGTAAGTCGAAAACATTTGTTTCCCTCTTCTGCAGGAAAGTGTCAGAGAGAAAAGACACTCTTATTAATGTTCTGATGCTTTTATTTCTGTTTGCCTTTTCTTTGCTATCAAGCTTCTTATCAAGGCTCAGTTGAAGCCTTGAAAGAGCTTTTGTAAATAGTAAACCATCATCAGACTGTGTTTTCTGAATAACGGCAGAGTAATTCAATTTTCTATTTCTCTTGTAGTTAAGAGTGTTCAAATTGGCCAAATCGTGGCCGACCCTCAACATGTTGATCAAGATCATTGGTAACTCGGTGGGAGCTCTGGGTAATCTGACCCTGGTGTTGGCCATCATTGTCTTCATCTTTGCCGTGGTGGGCATGCAGCTGTTCGGCAAAAGCTACAAGGATTGTGTGTGTAAGATCGCGCAGGACTGTGAGCTGCCACGCTGGCACATGAACGACTTCTTCCACTCCTTCCTGATTGTGTTCAGAGTGTTGTGCGGCGAGTGGATCGAGACCATGTGGGACTGTATGGAGGTGGCAGGACAGAGCATGTGTCTTATCGTCTTCATGATGGTCATGGTTATCGGAAACTTGGTGGTAAGAAAAGACGGATTACATAATGTAGATGGTACAGAATGATAGTAGCTCACTGTAGTTCCCCACATATACTGGAAATGTGAATGCTGACATTTTGAGGTGTCTTTTTCCCAAGGTGCTGAACCTGTTTCTGGCCCTGCTACTGAGCTCTTTCAGCGCTGACAACCTCGCTGCCACAGATGACGACGGTGAGCCGAACAACCTCCAGCTTGCAGTCGCCCGCATTAAGTTGGGGATTGCCTGGTTAAAGGTCAACGTACGGGCATTTGTAGCCACAGTGCTCAAGAAGGTAAAAAAAGATTAAACCTATGAATGAGCAGTTTCTTGGTTTTTAAATGACTTGAACGATTTCACGTTGTGTTTTCTTTGTCTGGCAGTTTGATGATGGAATTCTTGTTTTCTAATCTTTTTTCTTTCATATTATTTTCTCACTCTGACAAGCAGCCTATAGAAGATGAACAGAAGCCTCTGGATGAAATGTATGAAAAGAAGCTCAACTGCATTGCAAACCATACAGTGGACATCAACCGTGAACTGGACTATCCTAAAAATGGCAATGGCACCACCAGCGGCATTGGGAGCAGTGTGGGAAAGTACATGATTGATGAGGACTACATGTCCTTCATCCACAACCCCAACCTTACCGTCTGTGTTCCTATTGCTGTTGGCGAGTCAGACTTTGAAAACCTTAATACAGAAGACTTCAGCAGTGAATCGGATGTGGAGAACAGCAAAGATGTGAGTAGGAGGGACTGTATTTATGTGAGAATAGTGGTGGCAGCAGTGTTGCTTGCTTAAGGATTTGCAGATGATTTGGATGAAATGTTGCTTGATAGATACAGATAACGTGGTGGTTTTACTATGGACCTTGATTTTTAAAGACCTTGGGTCAATGCAGGCATATGACGAAGCTGTGATTGTTTTTGTATTTGATAACTCAAACCTACAATAAGGTTATGTTTACCCCAAAAGCCAAGTGTATCATTTTCTTGAAAGGTAAGCAGAACTGGTCTGAGCTGCTACACTTAAGACACTTAGTTTACTTGACATTTCAGAACATCCATTAGGACAGGAGCACTGGACCGCTGAGCCTGCAGGCAGACAAACGCAGGTCCAACGAGAGAACAGACAGTGAAACATAGTCTACTATATATTATGAATGTAGGAGAAGGATAAGTCAGACATAAAGCTTGTCTGATGCGTGGGGTCACCTTGACCTGGTTTGTTGTAGAAAGAAAGAAGATAATGCAGCTGCATCACGACTGTACCTGCACCAGGTTCATATTCCACTGGGCTCCCTCAACCAACCACATAACAATCTTCCCTGCACCACAGCCAGCCACAGGGTACACTGCAAGGAGAAAACACAGAGAGCTGCTAACAGCTAATCAGAAGAGCAGAGATCCTTCTGGCTCTTTGGTAAAGAGAAGGCGAAAAGACAGAGGGAAGAAAAGCATATGAGCGCATTCCTTACCTGACAATTTACGATGGCAAAGTGCAGTATCATTCTCTGGTGAATTTAATTGGCTGAGTGTCTGCATGTGCACAAGAGTGTGGATACTTTATTGGAATAAGGATGCTATTATGCAGGCGTTTTACTAGTTTGCCCTCTATCACCTTGATGTGAGAATGACATGATTTATTAGTAAAGGTGATCTACACCAGGCTTGGTGAAGTAGTCACAAGACTCTATACATTTAAACAAATTCTACATACTAATTAGACTTTTCGTTACAACAGATTTTCTTTTTGTGTGCTCAGCTGATCCTTCTGTATGAATGTACATGTACAGCCATTGTATATTTGTTTAATTCTTTTATTACCAATACTTTTATCCTTCATCACTGAGGGATATATATTTATGCAAGTATGACAGTGACCATCATTACCAGAGTAATCCACCACTGACCAAGTTTAATTACATCCACATGACTCTATTAATAACTCTGCAGAGTAGAAAGTGGCAAAGGGGAAACTAGCTTTGCTACATGGCTACAACATGTATACATCTAGCAATCAATCATGTTGTGCATGTAAACCCAAAGGGGCATTAATGTAATGGCTGCACTGGCAGAGTGCCGTATACATACTGTATGCTGTCAGCATCTCACTGCTGAACCTGTAATATTCATAGAGAAAACCAGAGGTTGAACTGATGTCTTTGGTCCTCTGTGTGTCGTAGCTGGATGACACCAGTTCGTCTGAGGGCAGCACAATAGACATTAAGCCTGATGTGGAGGAGGTGGCAGTGGTGGAGGTAGTGGAGGAGTATCTTGACCCAGAAGCCTGTTGGACAGATGGTAGGTGATGTTTATTGTCTGACTTTTTGTACTTAGTGATAACAATAAACAGACATATTATTATCAACAATGTATAATCGTTATTAATGGCACAGCGTATTACCTTGTGTCTTTACTTGTACCGTACAATACATCCTTCTATTCTATGTGCATCAGCAATTATGTTTTCATTTGTCACACAGAATGTGTGGCCAAATACAAGTGCTGCGATGTTCCCATCACTCACGGCTGGGGAAAACACTGGTGGTTCCTGAGGAAGACCTGCTACCTGATTGTAGAACACAACTGGTTTGAAACACTCATCATCTTCATGATCCTGCTCAGCAGTGGAGCACTGGTAAGATCACAAGTACACACATGTATGTTCTCATTTATGCACACACTCAAAAACATCGCCTTATGCATTGCCTTATTGTTATAAAACACACAGAAACAGTCATTCTGTGACAAATATAGGTGATACCATGTGAGCAACAACTGGGAGGAAACATGAACAGAAAATAAGCAAACAAATGCATGTAGCAGTTGTTTAGAGAGGGTGAGTATCATTTCCCTCTAAGGATGTGAGCAAGCAAGATCATCTCCTGCTTTTCTTCTTCAACTGCTCTTGATATGATTGTTGCTAATGGACAGCAAAGTGCTGTAATGCACCAGCCTTTCAATCAGCAGAATTCAGCTTAGGTTTGCAGCTTTCTGGAGAAGGACGGCCTCCAGCCAAATCAAAACACTTATGTGCTGAAGAAAAAGATGCTTATAATGGAAACAATCATTAGTCTGGTCTGGCATGCTTGAAATTTTCCTTTATTTTGTCATTTTTGTTAGTATCTACACGACTCTGTGTCAAACAAAAGCTGCTTTTTAAAATATAACAAAAGTAATACTGATTTAGAACTTTAAAAAGCATTCCAAAAGTCTGCAGTTGTTCAGTTTCATTGTAAAACAACTCATACAGACAATAATAGTGGTAGTTAAAGATGTTTTTCATCAGTTTAATGCAAATCAAAAATGAAAGAAATGCTGTGAAGTGCTGCTACCTTCCAGTTTACTCACTGTAATGTGATACATTCTGAAGATTAATTAAGCCACTGTCTCTGCTGCTGTTTAGGCCTTTGAGGACGTGTACATAGAGCAGAGGAAGACAGTTCGCGTTATTCTGGAGTATGCTGATCGGGTTTTCACCTATATCTTCATCCTGGAGATGTTGCTGAAATGGGTGGCCTACGGCTTTGTCAAATACTTCACTAATGCCTGGTGTTGGTTGGACTTCTTCATTGTCGATGTAAGTACACTTGGATATTGCTTGGTTACATACAGGTCACTTTGTTTATCTCCTCATGTAAATATTTTCAGACCATATTGTCTTAGGAACCCAGAGATCTGAGGTTGAGAGATTCCCTCATTGGTCAACGTAAGCATTTACCAGCACTGTATGGAAACATTTTAGGAGTCAGAACATGTGGTAGAAATATTCTGTAGCACTGACATCAACATAAACATGAAGTGAAAGCTTAAACTTTGAGTGTCAGGTTCCTTGTTTTAGAGTCAGGGAGCCATATCTCTCTCAGGTTTCAGTTTGCCACACTGAGCATTGCACAGTATTTTTTACATGTTACATAATAATACTATCACAGTTTTAGCACAAAATGAGCTTCAGTATTAGCCACACTTTTCAGAAATGATGAGAAAACAGGGTTGACTTTTTCTTCTGTCTCTAATCCTCATACAGAGAGTTGACCAAATGGGCCAAGGTCTGTAAACATGGTCTATTCCTTGAACTAAGAATTGAAAAGCTAAGCACTTCTTGCATTGTTGGGTCATAGCCTGAGAGACTGTTTTTATTTAGTCAGCATGGTGTAGAAACACAAGCAATCACAGAAATTTAGATGGTGAGAGTGGACATATTATGCAACATCCCTGGTGATATGAGGGCTGTTGCCTCGCACCGTCACAGCCCACCACTAGAATCTTTGAGTCCCCGTACAGCAGCACAACTCAGAAAGTAAATATCTGTAAACCTTGGTATGTTTCCTGTCTGGCACTGGGCTGTTGAATCATTCAACGTTTTCCTACTCTACAGTTACACATGGTTTGTCCTTTTCCCTTTTCTGTCATTTGTGCTTGATGAGTTTCTCAGTTGATTTTCTTCTTGCGTCTTTATTTGAAAAAGGAAAATTGAATTTATGTTTACGCTTACTCATGCCAGATAAGGTCACAGTGAAATATTTGCTGCTTTTGACTAAGCAACACTTTTCCTTGTCATTTTATGGCATCCTTAATTGTTGCGGTGTTGCCATGCAAAGAAGAGGAAGAGTGCATCTAGGGAATCATGCCAATTTGGAGATTCCCAGTTTTGAGAAAAAAATCCAACTTTGGAGAAAAGACTTGTAGCATGAAAAATGATTGACTGCTAACTGACTCTTGCAGTGTCGTCTGCATTCCGAAGTGAAAATTTCTGGAATTTTATCTCAGAATATTGAAATTAACTCATATTTGTTCATACTGTCCTAACTCTCTCCACGTCTCCATATTGTTCACATAGCTATGTATACTTAATAATGTGTTTTATGTTGTGCAAAGTCATTTATATGTTGGTAAGTCGTCCATTATCCCCTGACCACCAATTTTCCACCACCGTTGACTGTGAGGTGCCAGTCTGTCTGTGATTCAGTATTAACATCCATAATGTATGTTGTGTTTCTTGCAGCTTTCAGAACTTGTCTTTGAGTTTGTCCCAGTACCCACACTTGCAGTATATGGGAGTAGTTGATCACCTATTTGTACATCTATGTGTATAGTCGGGTAACTACCACAGTGTGCTCAACTGTCACTCACAGTGTATCGAGAGTTCAGCGTTGCCTACAAGCACGAGAGAAATGGCTGAGTTGTCTTTGTCTTTAACAAACATCCGGATTCTTCATCAGGGGTTTATGAGTATCCAGGAAAAAAGTTGCTACTGAAATATGGCCATTGGTTTTCCTTCTGCCTTTTGTTACAACGAGTACACTTTCACCTGATGTAAATGGTGTACAAAAGGTAAGATGGTCGACACAAGTCATCCTCTGATGACTGTGGAAATCAATAGTTACCATATTTCAGGGCAGTATTAACAGTAGAAGTGGCATGTATAGAAGAGCTGACCAAATCACAACCAGAAGGATGAAAATATGATGCAAGTGTGTATGTTTGTCACAGAGTCTATACAGAAAACATGTTTATGCTTGTTTATATGTGATCTACAAGGTTTGGGGAGACCATAGAAATGGCATTCATTTAGATAATACTATTAATAATGATAATAATAATAATAATAACAACAACAGCAACAACAACAATAATAATAATAATAATAATACATTTGTGAAACCTAAACTCTAAACTACACAGTTGTAGTTGAGGTGTTGATCAAATTCTTTGATAATCCTTAAATTTTGATGTATTGTTGTACTGGAATGCATTAGATCAAAAAGTGGGTTTTTTTTAAGTGTTTTTAGTGTTTTGACCACCTAATGTGTTTAATATGATGAATATATTTACTCCCAAATAGCCGTATTTTCTCAAAAATGCCAAGTATCTTTCTTATGTCTAAATGTCACCAAAAGAAGAATCTGAATATTAAATAATGAATTGTGTATCATTTGGCTTTTCTCTTCTCAAACATAAATGAAGACAGTGTCCTATTTCCCCCATTCACTGTATTGCCAGTAGCCTGATTTGTAGATGTAGCTCATGATAGGGGACAGGGGAAACAAGTTCTTTCAGCTATGTGGTGGGAATGATTGCTTGTGGATCCCCTTAGTGTTTCTCCAAGATGAACCCTGAAACATACAGAGATCTCAGTGTATTATGAAGAAAACTTAATCCAGACTTTCCATCCAAACCTCCACCCTAACGCTGACCTGTCCTCTCTCTCACAGCAGGTGCCTATAAATGTGTCTCTCTTTAAGTTAAGAGAGACATTGTGCAGCTGTCAAGAGGGACTGAGGGGTCGGTGTTTGGGGGTCCAGGGTAAGGTTTGTGTGCTGTGGTGGGACTCCTACTTTCACAGGTTATCCTCTCTTCTAACCCTGAAAGTTGTCCTCGACCTTCTGCGTTTTCTCTCCCCTCTTTAAGTAAAAATGCCCTCTGGTGTGGAAACTGTACTGTTTTGTACTGTGTACCGTGTGTATATTATTGTGTCACGTTGATTTAGTGTTTGTGAACACATCTCTCCTCTAATTTTTCCCTTTGTTTGACTCTCTTCTCTCCCTCTCACTGTGTCAACCACAAGTTTCTTTCCAGGTGTGCTCACTGTGCTGTTAAGCTGGTTATCACGCTAGACTGGCTTGCCAAACTAAACCAAACACAAACATAAGCAAACACCGTAAAAAAAAAGAAAGAAAAAGAAACCTTCGTGTGCACTTTATTGACCACTGTATACTGTTATAACCCCTGTTTAACCTTTATGTTGTATAGATACATATACTTACACATATAGAAACTATATATGTACTTATATATATCTGTATATAACCATTCAGCTATCCTTACAGTTTATTTAGGGTCCACCTTTCTCTCTATATCCCCTCTAACTATGTGGGTCCTCTCTTCCTTTGCTCTGTCTTTCTTTCTCCTTCTGTCCCTATCTGTGTAGGTGTCTATAGTCAGCCTTATAGCTAATGCGTTGGGCTTCTCCGATCTAGGCCCGATTAAATCACTCAGGACACTGAGGGCCTTGAGACCCCTCAGGGCCCTGTCACGTTTTGAAGGGATGAGGGTAAGACCTAAGATACCAGGCAGCTGGTCCTTTTGCATGCCGATTAAATAAAAGCCTCAACGCATGCTAGAGATGCCAATATAGACCATTTTAAAAGCGTCTCTGAGGAGAATTATTGTTAAGGTGGTCCCCTTGATCAGTGAGAAGCTTTTTGCATGGATGCAGATCATCTCAGATGGTCATGATACATCTGATTTGATTGATCATATTTCATTTCATATATTATAAATTTAGCATTATGTTAAGGCAATTAGCATGATTTATCCATTAAAAATATGTACCAATGTAAAAGTCTATCCAGTGCCTCATGAAAGACTACAACATAACAGGGATTTTGACTTGAATGATGCAGCACATTTCAATAAAACCTCAGCTCTATTCAGTACCAGCTGAGAGCACAACTAGAGGTTGGTATGAATCATCACACTAAACCTTTTTAACACTGAACCACAGGACAAGGCTAATATAGACTGAAACACCATCTGTGCAAGTGTTCCTGTGCTACAGAGACTCCCGGCTGTTGAACTGATTTGGAAATCTGTGCACATGGTCAGTTAAGAACTTTGTGCACATTTATTTTACAGTGTGCACACGATTTATTAGCTAGTCTTTAAGTGTGTTCACAGTTTCCACATCAATTGTTCTGACGCCAAGTGACCCCAGGAGGACTCTGTACTGAGTTTTGCCTTTTATTTCTCAGCAATATTGAAATTTATTTCTGATCATTACTTAAATGTGTGATGGGTTGGATTAGCCTCTAGTTGTCGCTGGGCAGAAAAAAAAAATTAAACTCAGCATCTTCTGACTTTTGCTCTGCCTCAAGTGTCCTGTTATCCGATCTTATCTCAGTTTGGCTTTGGCATTGTCACACTGGAAGATCGACAAACTTCTGGTTGCATACTCCCCTCCCCCCGCCATCCTCGCTCATCACTCAGTGAATTTCGTCACCATTATTTTCATTATACCATTTTTGCAGTTATCACATAGATGCATTGTCTCTATATTATAATACCAGGCAGAACACTAGATGGAAAAGAAAACCCAAGTCATTTTGACATTTGATGTTTGCTTGATGTTTTGGTTTCTTTGAATTACTGTTTCCATTGCACCTCTGTGTTTGGAAATGCACATTCGTATGGCGTCCTCCTTTAGCTAAGAGCTTTAATGTCCTTCAGCTGTGCAGTATAGTTTATATAAAGCAATAATCTGGATATGTAGTTCTGCAATAATTTCATCTTATAGGGGTGTAACACTCTATTGTGGCTAAATACATCTCAGTACAAAAACTTGAGAATGTGGATGTGGAGCTAAAAATGGGTTGAATTTTAATTAGTTAAAACTGAATGCCAGTGGGGGCAATTAAATGTACTTCATTAACACTGACCGGCCAAAAATGTTGACAGCCATGTATAGCCTTAAAGAATGTCCTTGTCCTGCTCCAGAAATCTGAGGATGTTTAAAATGTCATACGTGGCCTCCAAAAGTAGAAAATGTTACGCAAACCATGTTCAGGCGTTGGATTTTAAGCTCCACAAGCACATCACTTGTTTTATGTCAATAGGAATGAAGCAAATGCACATTTTTATATAGTCACTTTTGTTTTTACACCAAGAAAAACTTAATGTCTGACTTACTGGAAGGAATAAAAAAAAAATCCATATTGTGTGTGCGGCTGAACGAAAATCGTTACACAGCTTTTTATTTTATTGTGATGAGCCGTAATCTGTGCCAAGAAATCAGATAACACATGTACAGCCTGTTATGGAGGGAAAGAATGTGCATTTCTGTGTAAGTGTGTCTTGATGTTTTTATGTGCGAACATCTCCATGCAGCTGGGATGTGAATACTAAATTACAGTTCTGTCTGCTTCCTCACTTCTCCTCAGGTTGTGGTGAACGCCTTGGTGGGTGCAATCCCCTCCATCATGAATGTGCTTCTGGTGTGTCTCATCTTCTGGCTCATCTTCAGCATCATGGGTGTCAACCTGTTTGCTGGGAAGTATTATTACTGTTACAATGATACAGCTGAGGAGATGTTTTTGCCGGATGTTGTGAACAACAAAACAGACTGCTTTGCATTCATTAATGCAAATTACTCAGAAGTCAGATGGAAAAATGTCAAGATCAATTTTGACAATGTGGGTGCAGGATACCTGGCACTTCTGCAAGTGGTAAGATATCGTTTTGCCACTACTCATTTGTATCTCTCTGCTAATGTCAACTATGAAATCTGTTTTCTCACACTTGTGACTGCCCACTTCACAGGCAACATTTAAAGGCTGGATGGACATCATGTATGCAGCAATAGATTCTCGAAGGGTATGCTTTTCCCAGTTTGACAGTCTGACTGCCTGACTCAACAGGAAGTACAGTTTTTTATATAATTTTGTGTTTGCCACTTTACAGGTGGAGGATCAGCCCGTCTATGAGGACAACTTGTACATGTACATCTATTTTGTCATATTCATCATCTTCGGATCGTTCTTCACCCTGAACCTCTTCATTGGTGTCATCATTGATAACTTCAACCAACAGAAGAAAAAGATAAGATTTACTTTTCTCGCTTTCACTTTTTAGAAAAGCTGCTTTGTAGGTGATTTAAATGAATAGCTTGACATTTTGGGAAATACATGATTCTCACTGATGAGAGGATCTGTATCACTCTCATGTACAGTACTTATCCATATCCATAGCCAGCAGCATATTAGCTTAACCTAGCTTAGCATAAAGACTGGAAAATGGGGCATGGGTTATTTAGTGGTCTAGTCATAATCAAGAAAACGTGCTTGCCAAAGTATCAAATGATCCTTTTAAGCTTAGAACCTGTACAAAAACAAACAAGTCGAGGAAGCACTCTTTGTCACATGACTGTTATTTTAAACATCTTTAGATTATCAGTTGACAGGGTATTCTAAATTCTTGCAGACTGTAACCAAACTGTTTTTGTCCCTTTACTTTGGAGGTCAGGATATCTTCATGACAGAAGAACAGAAGAAATACTACAATGCCATGAAGAAACTAGGGTCAAAGAAACCACAAAAACCAATACCCAGGCCTCAGGTAAATATTCTTCTGCTGTCTTTACCCCCAGACAGGTTTGTTACTTTAAAATTTTAAAACTGAGAAACTGACTTCAACACCCCTTCTTCCATTTCCCCCAATTTCTTCTCAGAACAACATCCAGGGGATGGTGTTTGACTTTGTGACACAGCAGGTGTTCGACATCTCCATCATGATCCTCATCTGCCTCAACATGGTCACTATGATGGTGGAGACAGATGATCAGTCAGAGGAGACGGAGGTTGTGCTTTACTGGGTCAACTTCATCTTCATTGTGATCTTCACCGGCGAGTTTCTTCTAAAGCTCTTTGCACTGCGTCACTATTACTTCACCAACGGCTGGAACATCTTTGATGTGGTTGTGGTCATCCTTTCAATTGTGGGCAAGTATCCAAAAAGGTTATCTATGTATGGGAACAGAAGTGTGAGGCAGGTTGACTGGAAGAAGCTCAAGTGGTGCCCATGTAAATAAACACGGAAGGGCACAGAACACAGAAATGGTCAGGAGGCCACTTAAAAGAAAATACATACAGTAAATAATAGTGTACATGCACTTGTAAAGACCATGCATGTCATGACAGTTTTGAGTTTCCAGTGACTCCTATAACCATTTATTTTTTATGATTGAATCACTGAAACACATTTGTTACAAAAAACAATCATGCTTTCTGTTTTTTTCAAAGATTTATTAAAGGTCTTCTGGATAACAGTAGATTTTGTCATTTTTCCAGATGATCTGTAATAAATCTATTAAAGAACCAAAATGCGTGATTGTTTTTTTCTGGTAAAGACACATTTGTTTCAAAGATTTCATCATAGAAAATTAAGAGTTATAGGAGTCATTGAAAACTCGAGACTTGCTTCACATACACTCTTTACAAGTGTATGTAAACTTTTTTTCACAACTGTATATTTTTTCTCTTTCTTCAGTAAATAGAAAGCCATACAGTTTATTCTAGTTTGAGGTATGTGTCTCTATAATCTAGACAACCGTGGTGAATGAAATTTCTATTGTGTTGGTCTTAATATGGCTCTATGTGTATACAGAGTGCTCAGACCACAAGACAAATAAATGAATGTGTTGTTTTTACTTATTTAGATGTAATGTGTATAAAGTAAAGCAGTCGGTGGGCAGTGTTGGAGTAATAACATTCCACATATCCTAATAGAACATTTCTTTTTGCTCCCTTCTAACTTCAGGAATGTTCCTGGCTGACCTGATTGAGAAGTACTTTGTGTCACCAACGCTCTTCAGGGTCATCCGTCTGGCTCGTATTGGCAGAATCCTGCGTCTCATCAAAGGAGCCAAGGGAATCAGAACTCTGCTGTTTGCTCTCATGATGTCCCTTCCTGCCTTGTTCAACATTGGCCTGCTGCTTTTCCTGGTTATGTTCATTTTCTCCATCTTTGGCATGTCCAACTTTGGCTATGTGAAACACGGGGCTGGAATTGATGACATGTACAATTTTGAGACCTTTGGCAACAGCATGATCATCCTGTTTATGATCACCACGTCAGCTGGCTGGGATGGCCTGCTGCTGCCCATCCTCAACTACCCTCCAGACTGTGACCCCTTGTTGGAGAACGCCGGCACCCCTGCCACGGGAGACTGTGGCAACCCATCTGTGGGCATCTTCTTCTTTGTAATGTACATCATCATTTCTTTCCTAATTGTGGTCAACATGTACATCGCCATCATCCTGGAGAACTTCAGCGTGGCCACAGAGGAGAGTGCCGACCCGCTCAGTGAGGACGACTTTGAAACCTTTTATGAAATTTGGGAGAAGTTTGACCCTGATGCCTCCCAGTTCATCACCTATGCCAAGCTTTCGGACTTCGCTGATGCACTTGAACACCCGCTCCGCGTCCCCAAGCCTAACACCATTGAGCTGATCGCAATGGACATGCCTATGGTGAGTGGAGACCGCATCCACTGTCTGGACATCCTGTTTGCCTTCACCAAGCGCGTGCTGGGTGACAGTGGCGAGCTCGACATGTTGAGGCAACAAATGGAGGAGCGTTTTGTGGCTGCCAATCCCTCCAAGGTCTCTTACGAGCCGATCACCACCACTCTGAGACGCAAGCAGGAGGATGTGTCTGCCAGAATCATTCAGAGGGCCTACCGCTCGTACCTGGCTCGGCGGGGTTTTGTCTGTAAGCGTAAACCAGCCAATAACAAAGTGGAGAATGGTGGTAACAATCAGGAACAGGAAAAGAAGGAGGGCACTCCCTCTACTGCCTCCCTGCCCTCTTATGACAGTGTAACCAAGCCTGACAAGGAGAAACAGGATGACAACAATGAGGGCAAGCAAGGGAGGAAAGAGAAAGGAAGAAACCAAAAAGACATCAGGGAATCTAAATGTTAGGGCGGTGGATTAATAATCACAGTAATAACAATAAAGATTATAATAATGTAACTTCAAGCAAAGCAAGAGGAAACTCACCCACACAGATGTACAGATTATTTCATTTGCAAGTCAGAAAAAAAATAGTATTCAGTAATTTTGTTTACAGACTTCATTCTTATATTGATGCAGAGGGAAGCAGCTTGGTCTGTTACAGCTTGAAGACTCTTGAACTTTAGTCAAACCAAACATAATCAGCATACTGTGTGACATTGTTGTATCTAGACTACTGACCTTAACAACAAGGAAAATGAAAACAGACAAGAAAATGTCTGTTGCTCACTTACCACTGGTCTACAGATAAGACAAGTAACTCTACACCAAGAGGTGGAATGAAAAAAAAAAACAGGAATCCAGCGCCTGGATGCAAGTAACGGATTCCTATGGAAGACAGTGTTGTCAAAGTAATACAAGGACGCTGCTTGATGCTGAAGAATTGTCCTCTTAAAGCAGCCAGTGAGGGTTGCTGTGTCGTTTAGCACTGAAATGTATAGAGGAGCAAATGACACACTCACTTTGTGAGCAAACAGAAGGATGACTGGTGAGTGAAAGACACAAATAATAGAGAGTTGGAAGTACTTTTTGTTTTCTTAAAGCTAGAAATTGTTGATTTGAGCAGCAAAAATGCAAACAGATGAAAAAAGAACAATATTCAACAGTTTGCCCATGTCATTCAACTCTTCTACTCATTTTATCTTTGTTATACCCACATCAAAATGCTTTTTTTTACATGGGCTTTCACACCAAATTGGTTAAGGGTCTGTTTATTATGGGGTCAACTCGGGCCAAGGGCTTACATTTACTCAGAAAGATTTCCAAACAAATACATAAGTAATTGTGCTTGTTCAATGCATAGAAATGACTTGCATGATGGCATGTTTTGATCAGAAATCTTGCATGAATTATCATAGTCCACAAGACACTAATACTCAGACCACAAAGGTGGCTCGACTGTACGATCGAGACATTGTCAAAATTTTAAAGTTCAGAGTAATTTGTTCAACAAAGATAAGTGACATGGGGGTTGATCTTAAAAAATAGATCCAACATTTTTATCTCATCACTCAACACATTTTAAATGTTTAAATTGTTGCCTCTATAGACGGAAGCATATGATGTATTGGTAAATAATACCATCACAGTGGATCAGTCGGTGAAATTCAAACAATTATTTGCTGCTCTGGAGATTCTGAGTGTGTAAGATGTCTGCGTGTATCATGGGACTGAAGTGTTTGCTAATTTGGACTGAAATATTTTCAAGGGCGCAACACTTTGAAACAAAAAAAGCTTATATTTATAATTTGTATGCACCGATGTAATGTTCCATACCATCTGCCTTTATTTTTGTGTGTGCGGGCATTTTGGGAGTCCTACTGTCAGTGGTTTGTGGGGATTTCACAGGTATGGCAAACTCCTTTGTATTTCTGATGTTTCTCTGTGGACGGTTAGACCTTTCTGAAAGGGCTGAGAAGAGTTTGGATTATTGTTCGGTTTACATAATTTGATTTCACGTAGCTTATTTACATGTGTGTAAATGTAAGTATCTGGTTTTTCGTTAGTTTGTTTTCCCTAATGTAATTTCCATGTTTCGGTGGGCGATGAGTCTTATTTTACACGGTTGTATAAGCCACATCAAGCCAAGAGGGAAATGGTCTTGTGTTGGAACGTATTTGTTGGGTGTTAGTCGTATCCTATTTTAACGAGAAACAAAAATTACAAATGGCTGATGAGAACATTGTGTGTGGAGAAGCCAAAGAGATCTGCCTTGTTATCCCTTGTTGCCCTTTGTCCATGGAGTGGGACTGGGTGAAGTATGCCCTGCCCATTCTGTTTTTCGCTGTCGCTATTAGACAGAGAGACCCTAGAAATGTATGCAATGCTTGAAAAATTCATCCCTTTTTCTCAGGAGATATTATAGATGTACTATTATGAGCTCTGCAACAAAATGCAAGTGAATGTGATGGAAGTATTTATGAAATCATGTTTTACTCTTTTTGTTTTATGCCATGTTGATGGACAATGATCTCGGCTGGCTGTGTCACGTCGACGGCCGCCCGGTCAGGGGCCAGTTTAGTGCTTCCTGCTTATGACGCTTAGAATTATAGGGCTAGAAAGCATCTCAATGAAACAGCAACATTGCGTCCGCTTGTAATGGCGACGTTTATACTGATAGCGAATTTACATTTGTGGCTAAGTCATTATGGACTGTAGTCTGGTCTCAGTTAATTTCAGCAAACAAAATAACGATGTTCACCCTGATAGCAAACACAGATACAGGAAACACTGTGAGGAGATGTCATGAGAGTGAATTGGGATATGTTGGTTTTTGAGCAGCACACCGAATTCTTTCCGAAGCAGAAGTGGAATGCTCAGTGGATAGGCCCCAGATTTCAGTATTTAACAAGTGCTCTGAGCCTCTCATTTGCCATTTTTTCTTCATGTTGCTCTACTGCGTAACAAATACCAAATAACCAACAGAGCACTGGATGCATTCTTATGGTACTGTGAGCCTAAGCACCACACCAGAGCTTTTGCACTCCCTGTTGTGCAGTGATGTCACTTACTGTTTATGAATAATTCCCTCATCCGTTTTCAAGTTCCATGTTCCAGTTGCTGCATGAGATCTCCAAAATCAGTGTGGGTGTTAACTTGAACCAAATAAAACTCTGAATGATAAGCATAAAAGCTACTGCCGTCCATTTTCTCCAAGATCTCCATGAGTTAAAGATTTGTATGACAGAAAGAAACCTAAAAATTATAATATTAATGATAAAAAAGTGAATACACATACATCCATTTTGGGGGGGGAAAATAAAATAAAATCCAGGCTATGTTCTATAGGGCACAAACTGCAAAAGCTAAGACTGGACTTTTTAAGAGACTATAAATAATGTAATATATTATTTTAACAGCATGTGTAGTTTTTTTGTAAATACAGGATTACTTAAAAAAAACTACAGCTATTAATCTAACACTAAATATTAATAACCGTAAATAGAATGGCTTCCAGCTGACACCCCTTGTCACACTTGTTAGGCTGTGACGCATTTGTTAGATGGAATAGATTTTTTTGAGTCACTTTTCACAAAAAAGAGGGGAGTAAGCTAAAAGAATCTATACTAAAAAGCAGAAATTGTATTTAAAACTGTAAAAAAAAAAATCAATACGTACATATACAGAGCTATATTAAATATATATTATATATATATTCTACAACATATATATATATAGTATATATAATATTAGAACAATGTCTGTAAATCAACTCTCCTGTCCACTCCTTGCATTGAGGTGAAACCAGAACCACAGAGTGTAACTGATCATGCTTCTTTCTTTGTGTGGTATGTTCAGAGAATAACCAAAACTCTGGCCTGCCCAGGACTTCTGCATACTGGGTACCAGCGTACAATGCATGGTGTTGTACTGGCTGCTTGCTGAGAATTGTGGAGCCTGCCTTGGTGAGAGGATTGCACTACCAGCATACCCTTTTGTACATGTGTGAAGATGTCTTGCCCCTAGTTTCCTATATTGTACACACAAAGATATACAGATGCAGACAGACAGACACACACTCACACTCACAGCCTTTTGCAGGCGACTGCTGGTTAGCCAGCGTGCCCCAGTATGAGCCACAGCTCACTTTGTGTGACGAAAAAATTTTTTTGCTTGCTGCAGCTCTAACCCTCCATGTTTCCCCCTTAACACGCTGCTGCAGTTTGGAGTTGATCTTTCGTTTTGCTGCCACTTTCAATATGATATATCTAATGATTTAAGGGTTAGTTGTCTTAACTGTCTGTGTGTTTGTTTATGGTGCAATATCTCTTAACGGCACGTGCCTTTTTAGCTTTCTATTTAGTCTGTCAATAAAATCAGCAGCGAGGATCTCAACACCCATGGGAGCGAATCAAAATGGAGCACGATAGAAATGATGTATTGAGTTCGAAATTAACTTAAACTGAAAAACTCACCACCTAGATTAGACTGTCTGGACTAACATCTTGTAGAGTCATGTAGTACAAGTGCTCTCTCTGTGTGTTCTGTTTACTGGCTCTCAGGCTAGTAAAAGAACAGCTTGCCTTCTGTTTTACACTTTTTGTTCATTTCCAGATGTTGGTTTACCAATCGGTATAAGAGGCCATTCTTTTGTAGCATGACTGAGATAAATTTCTTTTCTTTGAAAATAGGTTAAATGAAAAAAAGCCCTTTTGACTGTCATTATCTCTTGCCACTAATACAGTCAGAAAGAGGACATGTGTTGCACAACCACATGGGACAATTAAATGAGAATCAGTGAAAGAATGTCTTCATTTGAGCACGAATCTATTTCCAAACAATAAAGCAGCCTTCCAGTTATTCCTGTGGCTGGTGTCGTTTTTGGTTATAAAATGAATGGTTGTGACTTCCATACAAAACACGGTATGTTTCACCATATTACAACGATGGATGCTTCTGTTGCTGTTTTACTGCCTTGTTTGCTGGTATAAATGTGAGAATTTAAATGGTGACATTTTGCAGCACTTTGACTCTCTAACGAAGGTAATTTTTGTTTGTTTGTTGCTAATAATCCTCTCAATTTCTTGGATAAGTTGCAGACATGACAGAGAAAAAGCCAGAAACAGAGTTGCAGGAGGAAAATCTACAGTCTGTTCAGGTTTGAATACAGAAACGACATACAGAAGTGCCTGAATTACACCCTCTTGGTTCATGTTTTACTAACACCCAAACACAATTACGGTTTGATTTGATGTGGTTGGGTGTGTCATGGTGCAATACTACTAAGATGGCAAGTGTGTGTGTGCATGTGTGTTTCTCTCCTCTCTCCCCCCTCCTGTGTGTGTGGTGGCGCACTGAATGAGGGAGGAGAGTGCTGCTGGTGGTGGTGGTGGTGGTGGTGGTGGGGGTAAGCAGAGACAGCACTGCAGTGCAGATAGATGAATGCAGTGGCCTGGGCTGAGTCAGCAGCATGTTCCCAATAGGCTCAGACTGTACAGTGCACTGTATAGCACCTCCTTTCCCACAGCAAGCAAAGCAGAGGGAGAGCTACTTCAAGAAGATGAAAAGTAAATGAGAACAATGAACACACAGTACAAAGCAAGTCTGTTGCTAAGGATTTATCCTTCACCTCCTACCACCAAATGCTGCAAGTGTTTGCAGTGCGCATCTCTTTTTGCTGCATTCTACAGACCTCTCACACGTTAGTATATTCCTAATTACAAAATATTGACGTCTGCCTTTGCTGTTCTTTTCATTTTAGGTTCACACGTAACTGTTCATTGTAGGTGATTTTAATGTTCATGTGTCACCCTAAATGTGCTGCTTTTCTCTCCAGACACTGTCAAAACTGTCTGTATGCCGCACTATACTCACTCTGCTTTGTTTTGTCTCTCCCCCCTTCAGGTTTCTGTCCTCCTTGCATCCATCTCAATAGCAGGCTCTTAACTGCAGAGGTGGGACGTGGATTAAGTAGGACGGAGGTGGTTGGTGTGATCTCTCGGGTTGTTGGAAGTGGGAGCAGGTTTGTGAGGGAGAGAGAGGGACTATGTGTGTGTTTGTGAGTGTAAGTGATACAGGGGAAGGGAGATTGTATGTCTTCAAGGAATCAATGTAATCTGGGTGAGGTGGTGTTTGTCTTTGTTCATACATACAGTAGTTTCTCTGTTTCTGTGTCAGGTCTGTTGCATTCAGTGGGTGCATGAACCTGACATGTTTGGGTTTAAGAATCAAGAAAACAACCTTCTTTCCCCTTTTGGCATAGAAGAGGGACTGATATAACATCAGTTTAGCCAATATGGAGTAAAAGATTTGACGGATTTGGGCCTTTACTGCCCTTTTCATTCCAAGTTTTGCCCTCTGCTGCCTAAACCATCATAGAGTGTTGCCTGTTCTGCTCCGTCTGGGTTTTGTTACAGTGTCTGCAGATATTACAGCTGCTAACTACTCTGTTTATTTCTGTAAGGTCTCCTACACACATTGCTTGACTGCTTCAAATGACTTCCTACAGCTATCTAACACCCTCTAGTGGGACTTGGAGGTAATAGCCCAAGACAATTATTCAATTTCCTCAGATTAAAGCAGGGGTGTCCAATCCTGATCCTTGGGGGCCACTATCCTGAATGTTTTAGATGTTTCCCTCCTCCAGCACACCTGATACAAATGATCAGCTCGTCATCAAGCTCTGCAGAAACCTGATAACGATCCTGATTTACAGATTCACTCATTTACAGGTTCACTCATTTGTTGATTTTCAGCTAGTGGAACTCTAAATGCTCCACGTTCCTGTAGAAATATTGTGTTAATGAGAAGCAGGCTACATCATTAAATGAAATCTTCATGAGCTTCTCAGACCTTATTTTACACCTGAACATGGACACAGACCAAAGATTTGCATATCTAGGCAAGAAAAGTCCCCTTGAAGAAACCCACTGTTGTTCATTCTTGTATGGTATTTTTGAAGTATGATGGCATTCAGTGCAATATAATTCTGAACACATTTTTAAAAATCCATTAAGTATTAATGTTTTTTTAATTGTATAAAATAAGATCTGCAGTCTTTTTTTATGTTTTTTAGGGCCCAACAAACAATTAGCTTGTTAATATCCAAGTCAAGCTTTCTGTTTAACTTTAACGGAGAGGATCTCATTGGATTTAATCAACATTAATCTACTAATAGAATTAAGCTGCCTTTAAGTCGACTTCCATTGCTTTACATTGGCTGCTCAACCTCGAGCTGGTTTCAGAGGGAAAGTCCATCTCCCAGTCCTCCATGCCAGCTGTAACAGAAACCAACACCAGCCTTTGATTGAAAATGACTGATTCAATTGATTAACAATTTAATGAAAATATGTGGTTTATTTGTTGTGATGTGGCAAAATTGTGACCAAAAATTTTGCTGCACCAGTGAGTCCTCTAACAGCTGCCTAGTGCAGGTTTAATGTCACCTGAAAATGTAACCTGAAGTGTAGCATGTAATGTTGTAAGAGAAGAATATTTAACTAAAATCAACCACAAAACTTGATTGTATAGGCATGGCACATTAGGTCCTTTTCTTGATATTGAGGGGAACATGAGTACTTAAATACAGTTTTAAGGGACATAAAGAGTAAAGAGTTAAGTGGTCACTTTATGGATTCTGCATAGAAAAACTAAAACAGCTTCTAAAACATAGTTCACTGATAGACATTTACTGGTAAATGGTTATTGTCTTCTATGGTTTTGGACTGTTGCTTCATAAAACAAGATATGTGAAGATGCCGGTGTAGGTTTTGAGGAATGGGATGGACATTTTCCCTGTTTTCAGTCATTTTATAGAACAAACAATTCTACAGCCACTCTGTAAATGTGGTCCCAATGATGGCAGCTCCATGTTGCTTCTCTGAGCTAACGGGCATCTTCCTTATTGATTAATCTGCTACTCATTTCCACAATTAATCTAATTGATTTGATTAAAGAACCAGTAACTTGTGCCATCATATAGACATTCCATTAACCCAAAGGAAGAGTTCGGTAAACCAGCTAGCAGCAATATGAGGCTGTTTAACCCTGTAAAACCTCGTACATCTATTTCTCTCCATATTTATGTTGTTTTCACTTGATTTATTGCATTTGAATAATCTGCACTGACATTTAAAAATGTACTCACATACCCATCCAGAACTT
This sequence comes from Dascyllus trimaculatus, assembly GCA_024666655.1. Classification (NCBI taxonomy): domain Eukaryota; kingdom Metazoa; phylum Chordata; class Actinopteri; family Pomacentridae; genus Dascyllus; species Dascyllus trimaculatus. Next base: position 17,763,003 of record CM045450.1, read on the forward strand.
ATGTTCATGTATTTATGATTTATTTTTTATTAGATTCTGTTTGTAACGTTGTGACACTGTCTTTGATTAGCTGCTCTTAAGTATTAGTAGTTTTTTGCTATGACAGGATACTTCTTACAAAGACCCTGTAGGTGTCACTGTTCCACTTGTTATGTGGCACTGCAGCAGATGGACTGGTGCTTGTGTAAGTGTCATCATTAGAAGGGCAGAGACACAACAATTTGGCAAAAGTGTCATGTGCACTTTAGAGATAAAAAAGAAAACAAGCTCTTTTTTGTTTGCTTGCTATTTTGAATTGGACACCACAGTTTTGAATTAAATCTCAGACTGAAAATGTGACCTGAGTAAGAAGGCCTGCTGAGAATAGGCTCATTAGATGGGAATATAGGCTTAGTTAATGGATGTTTTATTGTTGCTTCCTTTACAATGATTTGTATAAAATGCAGTCTGTAAGGGAGTTGATGATATCACCATTACAGGTAAACATAATTTTAAGGGAGAACAGTTTTGTGAAAATGGGGTTTTGCTGTTCAATACTTGATACTGCAGCATAGTTTGAGTCTCTGTGGCTGAGAGGACAAAAGCTTTGGACATCTGTCACATGCCAGCGCATGCTCTCCGCCTTCCAGACAACAAAGCTCTCTTGAGCTTCTTTTCATAGCACAAATGGTCATGTGGTTTCTAACAATTTGGGATAAGAATATCAATTTAGTTCACTCACAACAGAAATAGGAATTTGGTAATGCTTAATTGTACAGATGAAATTTAAGGAGAGAAATGTAACAATGTTCTGACACTGCAATTAAAACTAGTTCACTTAGTTGAGTTTTAAAAACTATTTCTTTCATCCCAATTAAAGAAAATCACTATTGTAGAAAATTGCATTTATTTTATGGCATTTCACCTTTATTTAACATGACAGTGTGCACAGACTGGAAATTAAGGGGTGTGCCATTCGGCACGTGGTCTGGCTATCCAGGAGTCAAACTGGGGATTCACTGCTCAGGACATTTGTGCCTCAAACCACCTCTTAACTATCAGGTCACCCCATAAAACGTTACTCATTTCATATGTTGCATTTTAAGCCTGCTAAAAAATAAACTGCACATTTGTTCAACTTAAAGACTCTTGGTTAATTAATTCACATGAATAAACCTGATTTTTCACTTTCATTATTCTCAGATGTATAGTTTCTTTCTGGGACACCTTCTTGGAAGTTCTTAGAGAATGAGCATAAGTATATACACCAGTGAAATGAACAGTTGTCAGGATGAGGTTTCCTGTCAAACATCCAATCTTAAGGTATTTCGCTGGTTGAGTGGACAGTAGAACCACTTTCCACTAATATCTCTGTTAAAAGAAAATTTGGGGTGTGGAAAACAGTTCAGTCATACTGATGCTGCACTATTACAAGAAGCAGAGGAGACAGTAGAGAGGAGTCATATGTCACTGTTAGGCTGCAACTTGACACTGGACCATTTCTTTTTTGATATTTGTTCTGGAGCCAGGATTCAAACCCATGACCTACTCAGGGCTGAGTTATCAGGCCGCCCCTGGTCAGCGTATTTGTTAGGAGAAAAATGCTACAAGAACTGAAAGATAACAACACTCAAACCTCTTTTTTTTCATTTCCACAGACAAAAAGACAAAGACAAAGATTTCTTTTTTTGGTACGATATCTTCATTTCCATGACACAACAGTCTTTAGTGAGGTAGACTATAACAGGTCAAGAATTAGAAACATTGCTCCTTAAACTGGCATGTGAAATGACATGAAATAAATACTTCCATGTACAATGTCTTCAAAATGAGGTAGAAATGGTTACAGAGAATGTACAAGATACAACAAAAGTACAACTGAATTACAAAGAAAACATCGAAGTCCAATTTTGTCCGTCTGACAAACTTGACTCCACTTCCTTCACTGAGTCAGAGTAACCAAGAAACCAGGAAACAGTAAATACTTCTTGCAGTGTGTAAGTTCATGTAGAGCACATTCTTTGTGTGGCATTGAAGAGCATTCATTTGTTGTAGCTAAGCGCTTAAATACTTTTAAAATCTGGGAGTAAGAATACATTATTATTTGTTTAACACCTTTTTTTATAATCTGTGTTTTTTATTTTGAAGCTTCGTCTGCTCCGGGTCTATTTTTTTAATACTAAAACCACATTCCGTGTACTTTTCCAAAAGAGGCAAGAAAATACTTTTTAATCACGCTGAAGCTCTGAAGCTCTGAATTATCACTATTTAAAGGGGATAGATTCTTGGGACATGCTTTAAGTTTGGATTTCGGTTTTGTCAGATCCTCCTCCAAAGCATTTAATTCACAAAAATACATATGGCACAATTTACGAAGGGATGGCATAGCGGAGCAGCAAAGCTACAACGTAGAGAACTAATAGGTTTCAGGTAGCAGCTGTACATATCTTCTGACAGTGCACACTCTGATAATATTAAACCTTCTCTTCTTCATGGTGTCAATTCATGTCAGAGCTAATTTAAGCTGACTGACTGACTGGTGACACAGTGTCAAGTGATTTTAAAATACTGACATGGGAAATGGGAATTGGATTCTATATTAAGACATTTAATAAGCCTTCCTATTATAGAGCTCATACTGCAGCGTGTGTTTGTCTTGATATGCCAACATGTGTTTATCAGGAGTGCTTTGTTTTGTCCGCAAAAACCGTTTCCCCACTGCTAACTACACTAACACTTAACATGTCATTCATTTCTCCACCAAAACCTATAAGACAATTACATCTATACATGAAGAAAATATGTTTCATATATCTAAAAACATCATCGATGTACATTATGGCATGTATTGTCCTTTTTAAAAAAAATATCTGAATTACATTCAACATTTCAGGCCTTGGTACAAAAACCTCAAGTTTCCCAGAGCCACAGAAGCCGTGTGGATAGTGTTTGTGTGCATGCATGTGTGTGTGTGTGTGTGTGTGTGTGTGTGTGTGTGTGTGCGCGCGAGGGTTTCGCACTATTGAAGGCCTTGTAAGTTCATTGTTTCCCTGAAGTGTTAGTCATGGCTCCATTTTCATCTTGCTCCATAAAGCTCCCTACAAACACCCTAAGGTAATAACATACATTCTTTTTTATCAATCTGAGGTAACAATATTCTTCCTGAGTATTCGATAGCACGACTATAAATCATCCTTCTGAGAGGCAAAAGTAAAGAGAATGCATATAAAAAAGGTAAAATCCTAGCAGACAGGCTGGTAAATCTTCATAAAGAATGTAATGTTGAACAAAAAATAGTTAGAGGCACTCACTCGGAAGCATTTATCCTCCACTGCAACCTGCAGGCCTCTTAGTCTGGGCTGTGCATCCAAATCAATAAACAGCCTTTAAACTGCTCCGAGTGAACTTCAGCAGAATACAGACTTAAGTTTGGTTGTAATTCATTTTTGTAATATCTTAAATACTAAACACAAGGCATACACTTGGCCAGGTATTACATTACTCACATTCTCCTGAGAAACGGTTCATTTTAGGATTAGCAGAAATGTGCATGTCAGCTACATGCTCTGAAGGTGATCTGCATTTACTTATACACTGTCATTTTGTAATTTCTAAATATTTTATTTTATAATGAATAGAGAATCTTAGATTATTTCCCCACTCGTAAAGAATTTAAAGGGCAGCTTCGTGTCCGCTACCACGTAATCATTTGAGCAGCTTGATATGTATAAAGTGGACAAAAACAATGAGAAGGGCTGAGTGGAGGAGGCAGGGCTCCAGGATAGAAATTAGATTAAGAATGAGGCAAAAGGGGGCAAAAAAAAGGTCTAGAATAAGTAAAAAGGAAAAGCAGGGCAACATTCATTTTTCAAGGCCGAGCGACGCACCAGGCCCAGCAGTCAGCTGTGTAGCAGTGATTGTGCTGAAGTAGTATGGCAATCTCACCATTTCAGTTATTGCTCTCTTTACTTTTTGGTCAGTAATGATTTTTTTGTGGTGTGATAGAACATATTGCAGTCAAAGGCCTTTTACATACATAACGGCCATGAATAATTACACCAACTTCTCAAACAGCAACGTTGCAGTGCTGCTGCCACAGTAGCAGAAAGGAAATAAATAGGATCCTGAGAGAAACAGACACTCATACATTTAGACTGTCTTAATGAAATCTATGTAGAGAATGCCTCAACCTCACTCCTAAGACTTACCTTAACCTTTAGAGGGCAAAATGCCTCTGTAAATCTTTGGGAAAATCATGAGTAATGAAAATACTAAAACATGCACAAGAAGTACCAGTCTTGTGCCCTCTTGTGTTTGCTCAGGAAATTAAACTTTTCACTGACAAATCCAATGTAATTCCCCCAAGTCTGTCTGGGTTAAGAACCCTGGTTGGTTTTAAGGAACGAGGGGAATCTTCTCAAATGCTGCCTGGGCTTTCAGCGCCCTCCAGTGGGGTCCTCAGATCGAGCATGAGATGAAGGTATCTTCATAGACATTCTCTGCTGCTGAGGAAAGTTGTGCTCCCCTGATACACTCTCTCCTGCAAGGCCTGATGGTGGGCTGTAGTCCCCTGCGCCCCCATAAGGGGGCGATATCACAGGCTTTCCAGGTTTGTAGGCCTGTGGATCCGGGGCCGAGCTGCTCATATCGTAGCCGTTGCCGTGGCCATTACCGTGACCTTTGCTGTGACTGTTTCCGTGGCCATTGCCGTACTTTCTGTAGCGTGATCCCTCCACCTCTGCTCCCTCCTGTCCTTCTTCCGTCATCTCAAAGGCCTTGCGTTTCAGTGGCACCCCTGTCTCAGTGCTCCCTCCGAGGCTGTGGGATGGGTAGCTGTAACTGCCCCCCACCATGGTAGGCCTGGGGGCCAGAGGAGTGGGAGCACTAATCCCGGAGGGCAGGTAGGAGGCACTGGGGTGGCTGTATCCAGAGGACAGGCTGGTTTGGGGGTAGCATCCTGGTGGGTAGTTGTAAACAGGAGTGCTGGCGCTGTAGCTGGGCACTAGAGTAGGTGTGGCCTGCAAAGAGTGTAGAGGGGCTGGTGGAAGTGCTGCGCTAGGCTGGGGGCAGTATCCTGAGGACAGATAGGTGCTGTTGTAGGCAGGAGGATATTCCTGAGAGGATGGGGCGTTGCAGGAGCCAGCACCGCTGTAGCCCGGCTCTGAGGCCAAGTTACTGCTCACTACTGTTACGCTCCCTGTGGCTGGGATCCCCACAGAGGCAGAGCCCACTTTGGTGCCAGTTAGTGCCTCAAGTCCAGAGTAACACTCCATGGCCTGACCCAGAGCCCAGGGCTCAGATTCTGTTTTCAGGAAAGTTCCAGGCTCTGCGTAGGCCCCGGTAGTTGGGCGCTCATAGGACAACTCCAGGCCTGAGTATTTCTCAGCATAGCGCTTGAGCAGAGAGGAAGCAGTGAGGGCTGATATGTCATCACTGGCCCAAGGATAACCTGCAGGGGCGTAGCTGCGGCGAGCGGCTGTGGTGTAGGGGTCGTGTTTGTGGGCAGATGGGGGCGAGGTGGTGGAGGTGACATCTAGGTGCTGCTCAGGCCACTGAGATAAAGGGGCGGCGTGCTCCGGAGACCAGTGCATCTTCAACAGACCTGACAGAAATAAGAGCAAACACATTAATATACACAATCTTCAAATGATAGATTATCCAGATCAGATGACACCTCTACACCCTACATGAGGTATTTTGCTCTCTCTGTTTCGAAGATCTCCCTTGAAAGCTTAATCTGAATATCTGTCATCATCATCACTTTGGAAAACTGACCCTTTTCCAGAATTTTGTCGATGCTTAGCCCATGCTCTTCTACATCTCATCCAGGCAGGGGACAACTGTTCTAATCTTTATGAGAAGCCGCCAACATAGCCCCCAGCCTGGTCTCCACGGCGATAAGCCTCTATCAGCCTGCGCTGCCCTCTGCCTTTGCCTCTCTCACATTGGAGCCATTGTTGTCTCTCTGTGAGTCTCTTAGTCCACAAAGCCACCCCCACCAAGCGTGTGATCTAATTCGGCCCAAACCTCAGGGGTCTGCTGGACAGGGGGAATAGAGGGCGGGGTCAACTGATCAGAGTAGTTTTTCTTCGTATTACACAGAGACTGGACTGATGCATCTATGAACACCATTACAAGTGTAGTGATTGATTGAGCAGTCTAAAGGGTCTGATTTTCATATGGCATGTATGATTACACATGCACATTTACACAAACAGAGTAATCCACTGGTTTAGTCGTCGAGGGCTTGGCTTTTTGAACTGGCATTAGGCTGACATTCCAGGCATTGCAGAGTATTATTAAACTGTCCTGACCCCAGGCCTGGGCCAGGGGGCTTCCCTACAACAGCACTAGACAGAGGAGGATGTTACTGCCAAGATTTCATCAGTATGCTACATGAAATAACTCCTATGTCAGTATATTACATTACTGTGATATGTTTTCTTGTAACATAGCCCGACATAAATGTATCCTTCCCGTTACACAGGTATTTTTACTGTATCCTTCCTGATACACAGGTATTTTAACTCTTTTTCTGGCCCATTTGCTGGTTTATAGATGGGACTCCTTGCAGAAAAAATTAGAGGACTTCATGGTTATTGCAATTTGAATAAGGTGTTAATTTATGCCTTCTTGTCCAATAAATAATGACTCTCTTATTATTATTACTGTCTTGCAACAGTGAGCAACATGTTTTGAATTGTTTTGTGAGTTAAGACCAGGGAGTGCAGCTAGCAAGTATTTTAGTTTTGTCAGTAAAACCAGTGGAAAATGCTCAGTAAAGCTTCCGAAACACAACAAACAGTCACAAATATATTCAGTTTACAATGACATGAACCAGAGAAAAACAGCAAATCCTCATTGGAACCAGAGTTTTTGCTTTAAAATGCTTAAGAATCGATTATCATAATAATTGCTGTTTAATTTTCTGTCCATGGACTTGTCATTTCAGCTCTATTTCACACCCAAATCAAAACATGTATTCATTTGGCCAGGAAAAGCAGTGGTAGGAGCTGGCGTATATTGATTATCATACACACTTGCTCACTCGCATGTCTTGTCTAAAACTGTCTACACGTGGATTACACCAGGTTGTGTCATATGTCCACCAGGACCACCAGATGGGCCTCTAAACGGTCCACATGTTGATCCCTAAATTAAATGATCCTTCAGCCCAATAATCCCACTCATCCAATCCAGGGGTCGCAGTGCTGTCGACCAGCACAAGCTCCACCCTATCTCTGTGAAATCCCTATGCTCCAGGGAATTCTGACTGGTCATGGTACCCATCCTGAGCACTAAAACATTTAAGGCTTATATTACCACCACTGCACAGTGACCAAAGTGATCAAGACCTACCAGAAAAACTCGATGGTGAAAAATATAGCCATTCTGATTTACACAAAGGTTAGAATGAAAGTTATGTTATGTAACCCCGTAAGCAGGGTGTTGATTCATAGCATTTAATAGTAAGTCTACAGATCATGGGCGGATTACCAAATGGGCCTACTGGGCACAGCCCCAGGGGCCCAAGGGGTTAAGGGGCCCCTAAGCCTCGGTGCCTGCTGCACAGCGACTGTTATTACATTTCTCAATAAAGAGCTAAAGGACTCAGTCATTCATGTCAATATTAGAGCCCCCAAAATCCCTCTGAAGAACCCTGAAGAACTCGAAGGAATCAGATGAACAATAGCAAGGAAGAGGGCGTCCTGACATCTTCACGTGTGTTTATTATAATCACAGGTCATTTAGACTTTTTGCGCACTACTGACACCAACATGAGGCCCCAACTCTGCAAGAAAAAATAATTAAAATCTACAAGTCTGTGTTGTAAACTGGGATAGAGATGCTATCAGTGCTACTAAGACACAAGTGGATATACAGGGTCGGTTCAGTCCTCTCTAAATTCAGAACAAAATACCTTAAGAGGGTTTATTACGTCAAACCTCATAGGGGACGATGACCTCGTGAGTGACTGGAGAAAGAGGAGTAATGAAATTTGAAGAGTAGTTGTCTTGTGCCCCCTTGTGTTCGCTGTTAAAAGGAAACTTTTCATTGGCAAGTTCAGTGTTATTCCCCCCAAAGTCTGTCTGGATTAGGGACTCTCAAGTGCCCTCAAATCCGATCAGTGCTCTCAAGTGCAATCCTCAAATCATATGTGTCTGTGATGTGCTATCTTCACAGACATTCTCTGCTGATGAGAAAAGTTGTGCACCACAGTCCACTATCTCCAGGTCTGATTGTGGACTTATGATGCTCTATTCTGTATTATATATTGCAGGTAAACTGGTTCCTTTAGATACTGTCACAGGTGCAGTGTGAGTCAGACTGTTGACACTTTTTTTTGCACTTGGATCTCAGAATGACTGGACTATACTGCTGGTCCAAAGCCATACAACATCCACATTCTGAACTACATTGGCTACTTTTTGTCATAGTACACTGTGTTGGCAGTTAGTTGGCAGTTGAACTAACACAAAGCAAAAAGGTCTTCTTAAAAGTAACTGCTTATCTTGTTTCCAAGATGTTTCTGGATCTGTTTTACAAGCATCCAGTCTATTTTATTTCCAAGGTGTAATAGTTCCTCCTGTTTCCTTAAAGCACCACATTGTGAATGAATAGTATCCATGAACAGCACATTAAATAATTCGGTTTAATGTGCATTCTGCCTGGTTTAAATATACTTCATTTTGTCTTTTTTTAAATGAACAAACTGCAGACTAAATACCTGCTTAGAAAGAATGCATATGGATTTTTGACAGCAGTATGTTTTGTTATGCACCAGTATGACAATAAAGCTGAATTGAATTTAAACACCTTTAATCAGAGAGAGAAAAAACCTTTGACCTACAAATAATGAGCTGACATGAATATTCAGGCAGTGAGTAAATTTTACTCAACTTCAGAATTTTGCTGGGAAAACAGTAAATAAACTGTAACTTCATTACATCCTCAGTTGTAGCCTGTAGAGATGCTTTAGGTAGATGAGCTTTTGCTATTCTGACTACAACCAGACAATCACAATTAATTAATGGAGACATTCTCGGTCATCTCGGCTCCTTGAGACAATGATAGTGAAGTCCAAGAAGTAAATTAGATTATCAGTTTTAAAATCTTAAAAGGGTGAAACCAACCAAAAGGTAACTTAGCCTTGGCATCCATGAATTTATCATTAAAGCTCGTTAAAATAATTTTTTTTTGCCAACGTCACTTTAATTCAGTGTGTAGCTCTACAAAGCTTTAAGCTCAGAACTAAAATCATTTAATTCATTTATTTCCATAATAAAAACAGACAGACTTCGCTTTCACAAATGAGACTACTGACTAGTTGCAATAACAAAACTAAACGATACAAACTTCTGTCTACAATGAGTGATCTTTGTTTTTAAAAATGCAGTGGCCTTGTGGCAGTATTTACACATGCACTCAAACCTGGGCATCACAGACACAGAGTCAGGACCATCAGACTGGTACTCACTGATCATGCTGATTGCAGGCATGAGCCAATCACTTGCCGGTTTTGTCCTCAATCTATTCCCCTCCCTCGTCTTCACCAGATGGTCTGTAATCTTGCCGAGGCATACTTGAGCGCGTAAATCTACGGTGTCTGGAATCCTCATCAAAATTCAGCAACGGAATGTGAAAACTGAACAAATAAAGGGATCACTCTGAGATCAGAGGGTGGAAGAGTGAACTGGAGGGTCTGGATGGGTCAGGAGCCAGACTGAGGAAAGAAACCAGACTAATGATGGATTAGAGCACATAAGGCTTATGGGAGTGTCGGAGCCTGGTGACAATCTGACAGTAAGCAACAAGAATTAAAGAAGCATCGCTGGTAAACTTAAGCTGGGATTATACTCTCTTGCGGACGTGCAGCTGTGGACACTACAGACGTGTAGTTGTTCTAATTATACTACTCTCCAGTGTGCTTGGAGTCTGTTTGGCATGTGCAGTAGGTTGTCACACTGCCGAGCATGCGCCCTACTGCCCTTGTAGCGTTGTGGCTGCACGGACACAAATTTGTTTCCAAGCAAACTCCGGCAGGCTCCGGCAGGCTCCGGCAGATGACTAAATTTACATCACCCTGACCTTTGGAAACCTTTGTGTACTTGCAGATGCAAAACGTGTAACACTGGCTTTACTCCTAATCCTTACAGCGCACTTAGAAACTTATTTACACTGTTTCACAAATATCAAAACCCACACAATAATCATTGTTCAGTACCACAAAATGATTATCGCTGTTTAATATAAACTAATCTCGCTGCACCTTACTGTCATTCTGCTATGGGAGCCAAAATGCTCTAGTTGTTTGTATTTCTTTACACTAATCACAATCATCTTGGGTGGAGCTAAGCCCAGGATGCTGCGACGGAGTTCCTTAAAATGGTGTCGGGTGAACTGTTCTGGTGGAAGATCTGCGCGCAGGGAAATGTTGCTAATCCACAAAAAAACTAGGAGGGCTGCCTTACTGCACGATCCAAATCCTCAGACAAACTTCTGATTTTCCGTGTAGTGGGTTTTTCTACTTGCTGCTGCTCACTGCATATTAGGAGTTTTGAAAACGGTAACACATAGATAGCAGAAGGGGAGGCAAAAAACACAGCCAATGACAGGCAATAAACAGACATGATAGTTACAAACACACGATTGCAAAATAAGACTGCTGAAAGTATATGACACTAGTGTTCTATTGCTTATTCTAACGCAACATTTCCATTTATTTGTCTTTTTGTCAGAAAAAACATTTTTCTTACATATTGGTAGATAATTAAGATACATACTCATCATTCAAAAGATCTACTTAATGATATGTATACGTATTATTATAAAGGGCTGACCAGACATTTGTCACAAATTGGAAACTATAGTTAGTTAACTCTACATACTGTTGTTTTCTTTAGTTGACTAACAATAGGCATGCAGTTATCTATATCCACCTCATTTCTACTGTAGATTTTCGTCGTATTTTCACACTTTGCACAGATTACTAAGACTGTTATTTGATGAGACAATTTTATACCAAAAACCTCACTTTAACACTAGACGTTTGCCACTTATTCAGGAAATCTGAATTTCTGTAACTGATTAAAACCTCTTAATAAGTACTGCAGGATCAGACATCTGTGTTAAAGTGAGGATGTCAGGGAGCTGGGTTCGGGTGTTAGGACAGATGAGTGAGGGAGCCCGTAACCCTAATCTAGCACTTCATGTTGGCTTGGGGCTTGGAAACACCCTCCATTCTTGGTCATGCTTGGTTTCCCAACAGACAAAGATGAATACTAAGCCGGATTGGTACCATGATGGCCTCCCTTAATCATTGTGATTATCGTACTGTTGACGAGTGTTTCCTCTTTGTTCTGCTGTAGTTTAGCAACTGGACTCACATAAAATGGAAACCACACAAAGAAAAATAGAAATAAGAACACGAAAGAAGGTCAAAGAATCAGAGAAGTCGATTTAGGCTGAAGAAAAAAATATTCATAGTTACACATGCTGCACTGTTGCTATGTTGTTCTCATATGTGCCCTCTTTAAATCTGGGTGACTTTAACTCCGTAAGTTTAAGCAATTCACCATGAAAATAAAGTAAAGTTTTGCTCTGTACATCTTTCATTTAAACACAACACTGACCCAAAACAAACAGCTAATACTGCTTCCTAGCCAGTTTAACTTTGTATTGATTTCCATTTACTTCCACAAAGTGTTGGGTCCAGCTTCACTCCCTCCATTTTCCCAGCCTTCGGTCTTTTTTATTAGCATTTAGGATTTGTGTGAATTTGTTATTGCGTGGATTTTGTTTTTGGAGCCTTCAAATTTTCTTTAGTGGAAAAAAGTTGCAGCTCAAATGCTTCTTGTCACATAAGATGTGCGTCGTCAGGACACCCTGAGGGCTTATATCACTGCTTTGATGTTGGTGGAAGCATGTGATAGTGTGTGTGTGTGTGTGTGTGTGTGTGTGTGTGTGTGTTTGCATGCCTCTGTATTTGTGTATGTTTGTGGTTTGACTTGGAAAGTAAAGTTGAAATGGCAAATACGTGGTTACACTCTTCCCACAGTCTTTGTGCATTTATCTTCCTCTGTAAGCTTGAAAGGTTTCTAGTTTTATCATCAACTTGAATATTGTTGTGCTCATATGTTTTATTTTGTATGTATATTCAAGACTCACAGCGTCACTGTTTGATCTTATGCTCACTATGTTCTTGGCTCTTAGCAGTGGGATCTTTTTTCATTACGATGAACAGAAATGCTCATTTGTTTTGATGCTGCTCTAATATCACTTTTATGCACAAGTCTTCCTCTTTAACGCTACTCACTTACAAAAAGTAACTAAAAGACGTTTGTTTCATGCCTCCTGCAGCAGCTCAGATGTTCTACATTACATTGTAAGCTCGAATGACAGCCGAGTTGCCATTAGGAACCTTTATTATTAGACAATTTGGTGTTTATGGTATGAAGCGGAGTTGTATTACATCCGTGTTATGTGTTTATACTAAAGCCAAAAGTAGAAATGTTTGCATTCTGCTACACTCACTTCCTCATAGTGACAATAGTAGTGAAGAACATGTTTATTCCTCAAATGGCTTTTGTGTAGAGAACAACAAGATTACATCAGAAGAGGAGACGACCTGTTAGAGTGCCAAACGTGTTGAGGCAAGAGAGGATCAAGCAAAAGTGGAGTTAGAAGGAAATGCACAATCACAAGCAGACGAATACTGCATGTGTGAGGAGATGCATGTAAATTACAGTAAAGCCTTCTGGGAACTAAAACAAAGACTCCACTCACCTACAGTGTAGCTGCCATGACAATAGGCTCAACAGTATGATTTGAGTGTGCTGGTGTGCAATCAACTGTCTCGACACAAGCTAGTAAGTTGGAAGGAAAAAGGGTAAACACGGCTGCTTCTGTTCTCATCCAAACCTACGCATGGATGCACTGTGGCATCACCAAAAATCAAAATGTGCAATATGGGAGTGGACATGAGTGTGTAAAGCAAGGAGCAGGGAGTGAAAAGGACCTTGCAGGTCTTATTAAAAAACAGTTTCAGTGCTCCAATCTATATTTAAATGTTTTTATCAATTGTATATAGAGATAACTTGGTATAATGTATGGCTGAACTGCATGATTTTCTGTTTCAAGGATGCACAATTATGCAATTCATGTTTTCTGTGCATCGGAGGCTGGTCTGACTCCTTGGTCCACTGCATGGTCAGTATGAGTAATTAGGGGTTAATTAGATGGAAGTACATGTGGGGGAAGGGGCGGACTGGAATGGGATTTGGGGGTTGTGAAGCATCAGGGATGGTTAACTGGTGTGGGATGGGGAGTGGAAACAAAAATCACCCTTCTGGAGCTGAAGGGTCTCTGTTAGTGCTTTTACTCCGCTCACAATAAACAAAAGACATCCCCTGAAGACAGACGGACAATCAGAAATACACACATGCACACACAGGCTCCACAAAACTACATTCCCATATTGTGGTTTTCGTGCAGTGTTTAGCTTCAGCTGGCCAACAGGCAGACGGACTCTTGGTCATCTATCGGATGAGTCAAGCTGCTGGAATGCCAGGAATCTAACCTGAGATCTATTTACAAAGCACATAACCTCTCCATACACTCAGCACACATTGTGCATTCGCAGGCTGAAGGGAAGGAGGCAGAAAACCGAAAGAAAAAGAGAGAACAGAGCTTACTTGGAGTGTTGATAAATGACCCCTAAATGTTTGCACATCATTGGGTGATTTGTATTAGTTAGACGTTGATTCGCGCCACCACCAAGATCAATACAGAACAGACGAGGAACGGAATATGAACATACATGAAGCATATCAGGGTTCTTGCCACTATAAACAATACTCATACATCAGCCAGCTGCGCGTGTCCTACTTTCTTAAAGGGTAAATGAGGGTCGGATTGTTATGTAAGCAGTGACCAGAGTCTAAAACACTGAACACGAAGTCAGCGTGAAGGAGGATCTACTGAGAAGACCCTCCCTCTCCGTCCTGTTTCCCCTTCCCCCTTTTCTCCAGGCCTGCACAGTCCACCAGGCCACACTGCTGTCAGCCAATCAAACACTGTACCATATCTGCTTCAGGTTTTACACGTCCCTAACCTGCAAGGCATGTCAAGCTCCTAATCACATACCAAGTCAGCAAGGGTGTGGCCAATCATGCAGTTTTTGCACCCTTACCAAACTAGTCTACTTGAAATAATTCTGCTTTTTTTGTTTTTGCTTACCCCTCATTTAATTTTTCACTTTTCTTTCTCTCAGTTTTGGGCCCCTACACTCTTGTTTCCTTGAGGCTTCGCGTCTCCGTGCAGCAGTAAAGACACGACTGTGCGTCCCAGCCTGTGTGGTCAGTTTTCCCTTCCCCCACCACTTTAGCTCACACACTCACATGTGGCAGAGGCCGGCCTGGGCTCATTGTGTCCACTCATATATCAGGGTGCAGCTGACCAGTCCCTCCTCACGTCTTCTCCATCTGTCTTTCACTTTGCTCTTTCTCTGTCATTTTACCAGCAGCAGCAGCACACATCTTTACTATAACACCTATTGAGGACCTAAGGTGTGCTACAATTTGTTTAACAAGCTTTCATGATTGCTACGGAGGACAAAAGCAAGTGTGCGTGTGTGTGTGTAGGCGGAGGGTGATGTTTATGTGTCCCACTATATGGGACTAATGAGAGGCTGTTGACACCAGGTTACTAACGATCTGGCTTTCATTCACAGAATCGCTTCACCCTGGTAACTGGCGACTAAAAAACGCTAAAGCTGCTCATCACTCTTTCCATGTCACACTATCGTCATTATGAACAGAGCCCTTAATGAGGTGCAAGTGTTTGTGATTGTGTGTTTTCTTATTCATGTTTGTAGATGGATGGGAAATTCGCCAGTGTGTAAGATTTGACCAAGACGGTTGAAAAATCGAAGTGTACGAGCGTGTTTAAGTCAAAAGTTTCTGTGGGAAGAAAACTAACATGATGCTGTGAGTCACTTTGAGGGAGGAATGTGACACAAGCACGTTACTAAAACTTCTGTCTGCTGAGACAACTCCCTTATTCTCCATGGAAGGCCGTATAAGAAACTTAAGGTTGGTTGTCGCACCTGTGTAGCTGCTTACATGCAGAAGTAAATCCCTGTTGCATTATTCCAATCAGGTTAGCGTTGTAATCCTGTTAAAGCTTGGCCTGATCAATAACCCAGTCAGTCAATATAAGCATATTCAACAGCCTGGATAGGAACCTCTCATGATATATATACGAAGAGGGACTATTCTGTGATACGTCGGCGAGATTTATGGATTTAATCTCCTTTTGCATACTGACGTTGCAAATTTAGGAAATGCATCTGACTGACTTCAAAATTGCTAAATTAGATTGCAAGTGTAATAACTTAGCAGAAAAATCTGATGAAAATGCTCTTCAACACCTTCAATAAAAATACAAGTGGAGTTCACCGAAAACGTATCGGTGTTAATTTCCTAAAAAGTGTCTAACCAAGATATTATATGTCTTCTTTTACTGGAGAACAACCTTAATCCAGGGCTGTTTTGCTGCACAATATGTTTATGTTGTTCCTAAAAGGACAGCCAGAGGCGCTTGAGCTGCTGCCTGTTCAAACTGACTGTTACTACGCGATATTCGCATGGAGGGGCTGAGAAAACAGCAACTGAACACTTTCTGTGAAATTCCTCAATGCAAAGCCTGGAGACTCAGCTGTTAAAGCCATTAGCATATCTGCCTTCTCAACATGACTTCTGAGACCCCCCCCCCCCCTCACCCTTCCCACAGCACCTCGCTTCCCTCTGTACAGCCACAGGAGATGAGTCCTGGACAAAAGAGGAGCCAGGAGAAGAATGTGTACAGGAAAACAGACTTTCAAGCCAAGCAGGGTTTTGGTATCCACACACAACATGCCGCGTTTGTTCCCAATGCAGGCAGCATGCACACATGATGAAAGACTTACTGTATGGGGTGACAGGACTGAGCATTCTGCAGCCCTGGCCCCCAGGTGAAGAGTAGAGGACTGGGTCCACTTGGTGTTAGTGAGGGCCCACCTGCATGCTGCGGGGCCTTCCTGGGTTACTGCTGCTTCTCCTGCTGTCGGCTGTGCGGTTGCTGGTTTGGCTAGTGACCGGCCTCCTGTGTCGCCCCATGGCTCATCTCACACTTCAACACCACTCTGACACGCTGCCACCTGAAGAGCGCAAACAGGCCAGTGTCAGAACCTACACACACGATGACTGTTGTTGTTCAAACCCAGACTCTGGTACATTTTTAGATGAACTGATCATAAACAAATAATGAAAACATATTTAATTACATTTATTATACGTTAATTTCAATATCCCAGTTATTATATTAAAATGACTGATGTGGGAAAAACTTGCGGAGGATACTTGCAGCAATATCAACAAATATTGACTGACAATGAGTTTGTCATTCTCTACATAGGCTTTCCTTGTGTTTATATGTGCACATACATTACATACTATGTGTAAGAGCTTCTAATCAGGAGAGTTTGATGCTGACAGAGACAGAGCTTCACTCTTTGACCACAAAAAACGACCAAGTTTCAAATTCTTTAAAGCCACACGTGTTTCAGCACAAAAACAATAAACCAGAACGGGAAAGAGAACTTTGCACCGTCTCCCAAACAAGGACACTCCGCTGTCCAGCAATGCATGCATGTGGTAAAAAAAAAAGAAAAAAAGAAAAAAGAATGGGTGCAGAGTGCATAGACTTGTAACACAGATTTAACGGGCTGACATGGAGAAAACCAAGAAAAGAGAATGCAACATAGAATATTGTGTGTGCGTAAAAGTAAGAAATACGCAATAGGCAAGAATGAAAACGCGCACAAGAGGACATAAAACACGAGAGAAAGAAGAGGAGAGAGAACATGTACAAGGACAGCAATGTGCAAGAATCAGTGGAGAACAATGTCATTCCAGTTGAAATGACACAAAATCGTCTCCAACAAGTATGTAAATGGTTACTGTACCTGACCATGCCTGGATTTGCGCGCTGAGTGGCTCAAATAGGAAAGTAATCCACTATTCCACAAAGTAGTGCAGCAGCAGGAGCCGATGTAAACGCGTGTGGCTGAGTGTGTGAGTGTGTATGAGTGTGTGTGTGAGAGAGAGGGGGGAGAGAGGGTGAGAGAGGGGAGAGAGAGAAAGAGAGAGAGAGGTTTGCACTCTCTTCTGGGACCCTATCCTTTTCTCCTACACTCCCTCGCTCGCCCTCCAGCTCGCTTCTCCCTCCCCCCTCCCCTCGCCTAGTGACAACAGAGCTGCACATACATCCCCTCCCCCAACCACGCCACCCCCTCCCCTCCTCACGCCCCCCACCCCCCACCTAACCTCCCCCCCTTCTCCCTCTCTTTTGTTAAAACTATTTCAGCAGGAAGGGAGAGAGAGGGAAAAAGTGACCAATCATGCAGTGTCAGAGAAGAGCCTGTTTCCCCCTGCTGTGTACTCTTAGTGTGCGTGTGTGCACATGATTTTTTTTTGCATGTGTGTATCTGTGCATGTTTTTGATTGCAAACCTTCATGCCCTGACGAATTGGTATGTTGGGACACATGCTCTTGAAAAAAATTTGAATTTTCTCCTTCACTGATCACATGAGAAGTTCAGTTATTGTCAATGACTTCTATTGATCTGGTACATTGATCTTAGTATTGTTGGGAGGGTGGGGTTGAAACAACCATGTCAATATTACCTAATTCGTGTTGTAGCCCATCCCCCCCACTGCACACACACACACACACACACACACACACACACACGTTCTGTCCTGCACACATGCATGGGCAACAGCAAATGACCTCCACATTGGCCTCAACCCTTTTACTAAGAAGTAGGTTAATTTCTTCACCTGTTATTTATAAATATCAACATAATGTATACAATCAGTGCTTCCTTTTTACATATAATGCTTCTTTATTTTTGTGGGTCATTTAATTCTTTCCTCTAGTCCCTATTTTGCTCTAACACTGGCTCATACATAGAAACACAGCTGTGGTTCTGCATTTAGAGTTATGGTATAGGCGGGACTGCTTCACTCCTCAAGTTACTCTGCTGTAAACACTCAAGGCCCTGCAGGACACACTCCTCCTGCTTTGGCTGCCCCTGCACACACACACACACACAGGCACATGTTTGACATGTGTGAACTGCTTTTCAGAAGGTGGTTGTTCACAGAAAAAAGCTAATTTTCTCTTGTAATTTCATCATATCAGAGCATATTTGCACAAGTATCACCGCACAGTTTCCCTCCTGCTTGCACCAACAACACGGGGTCACACTGCAGTAGAGATAACACCAGCATACTATAATCTGAGAGCACTGTGAGGTGAAATGTTGCTCATAATAGCAGTGGAGGTAGAGTCTTGTTATAAGACCTTTCAATCGGTGACTCAGAGGAGTAATGGCTAGTGCCGCGCTCAGCTCTTTCCCCTTTACCTGCTTTGCTGACAGACACTGAAAAAAAGCCACGTTGTTATTTCGCAGACCGGGAAACAATACATCTAAACAATCCCAAATGTGCTGCGAGGGGCTTTTCTTTTCATCGTAGAAAAGGTAGACCGTTTGATACATTCTCACAGCCCAGTCCCCAGATGTTGGTCTCTCATTACGCTAGGAGCAACTCCACATGTAACCATGAGGCCTTAAGCAGGTCACAGGGAGAAGCGGAGGGACAAAGGGCAGAGTGTGTGCTAATGACAGTCCAACAGAAAGGTGCGGCTATCAGCAGGTTGGAGAAAAAGTTTCCTGGCAGGGGCGGAGGGGGAGAAATTCCCTTTACAACTCTGAAACAGATATGACACAAATGTACACAGGAAGACGGATTTCCACCCACACACACACACACACACACACACACACACACACACATGTAACGGTCATGCTGGAAATTGGACATGGTAACTCTAACCCTGTGCTGCTTTGGTCCTGTGGGTGGGATAGGTCACATGATAGCACCCCAGAGAAGCTCAGCTGTTTGCCACTCTAATTCTGTCTCAAGCAGCTGAGCACTGACCCACTGCTCCACTGAACTGTCCCAGTAATGATAATTGTGCATGTGCATGTGTGTGTGACAGTTTTAGAAGCGGGAATGGGGTTGATGATGATGAAAAACTGCACCGCTGTTGTACTTGCAGAATTAGAGATTTTTCATTCCCACACAACCCGTTCACAAATGATGTGAGGGGTGAATTATGAGGCAGAGAGAGAGAGAGAGGGCAAAACAGGAACAGGAAATATTTGGAAAAAGAACAGGAAACGTGTGTGTCGTCAGTATTGTCTGCCACAGGCGACATCAGTGTCAGCACAGCACCGTGCTTGTATTTGAAGCCTGGTGATGTGCTATATCTTTTTGGAAAAAAAGAAGCAAAGTTTAACAATGAACTTATCCTGCCAAGATGTGTTTCCTGTGTAGCCTTATAAATCTTTGTGACAGCAAAACACATCAGTGAGCCACACAGTTGCACTTTGTCCCATTATAATGAACGTGCCCTCTGTAGTTCAGCTTGATTCATTCAGTCCCATATGCATCATCCTGCAGCCGGAAATAGACCAGGAAACCAGATATGAATTAATCCCCAACAAATGCTCTATTGTTCCTTGTTTGCTTAAAATTAGAGCTATGCAGCTTTACAGCTTTAGTGGAGGAACCAGCAGGCTTGAGGCCACCAACAAGGTGGGGAAGTCAGAATGAAGAGAGATGTACTAATATACAGTCAACCTTTTCATGTGATTGTTAAAATCTATTTATGGTCCATATATCACACAGAAACCGGAGACAAGCACATGTTACATCACATGCACAGAGGCATACGCAATCATCATGCTATTAATATATCTAATGTGGATGTCCTGTTTATTGTGTTCCGTTTATTGCTTGGCTGTCATGTCTGGGAATATGATATTGACTGTAATTCACCTCCAGAATGAAATCAATGAAAAGGAGCAGAAGAGCACATTGACAGACACACACAAACACACTAATGCCACATGCTCGTACTAACTCCTCATGTGTCCTTTCTTCTCATCAAGTGCAGAATGTCAATTAGCCAGCCTCACGTTCACAATATGTCTCTTCAAGGTTAAACGGCATTGCTGTCCCAGTAATGTCCAGTTACAACACTACAGCAAAGGGAGTCGTCAAGACATTTTCATTGTTATGTAATTTTCTGGAAAGTACAAAAATATGAACAGCCAAAAGCTGGACAAGAGGATTTATATTCATACTGTTTATGTGCAATCTACAACGCAGCTGAAACACACTCAGTGAAGCTTACTGCATGCACACAAACACACCAGCACACGACTGCACCCCACACACACAGCCAGTGTAGCGCTCCATGTTTGAGTGGCTTATTGTTCTCTGGTATAGAGGACACAATATCCAACTCTGGTAATAGAGGTTAGATTAATTGCTGACAAATCTGTATTCAGCAGTTCCCTTTCTCTCTGCTTGACAGATTTATGACAGAGATTGATGGAGAGGAGGGACGAGCTGAGAGCCGTCTCTGTTCACTGAGAAAAGAGGACAACAGCTCAGCGAGTCAAAGAGAAAGAGAGAGAAAAGAAAAAAAACAGGATTATTTTGGTCGGATCTTACACATGACCAACGATTTTGTCTTTGAGCTCATAGAGGATATACACTTCTATGTTTTATGCTGTTCCCACTAGAAAGTTACCCTTCATAAATTTTACTTGTCTATTTCCAGAAAACCACTGCAGACTCTAAGTTGGGCAGATAGCCTCCAATACAACATATATGGTCATTCATGCTCTTTGTACACAAATTAAAAGCAAGACATGTCAAACATTGAGCATTAGAGGAGTTGGTAGACAGGTTGTGTTGTCTTAGAATAAGCCAAGTTGCGCATTTCCATTCTTATACAAAGCTAAGCTAGCTGTTGGCTCAAGATTTACTGCTCAGGCATGGTAGTGGCACCATTATTCTCAAGCAAATCGGTTAAAAAAGTGAATACATTTATTTAAATTTCCTTCAAGACGGTATTTTGAATACATATCTGATTAATTTCATTAATAATGTCTGTATTCCATTCAGGTGTGTCAGTTTCAAGTTTCTCCTTCATGACACAAACAGGCCATATTGATAAAAACATGAGTTGAGTCTTTGCTTTTTCTGTTTTGGCACATCTGTTTCTACTGCAGGCTATTTGATGTAGTACACAAATAAACAATGAATCAATTCAGATGGTAAAAGAATGATTCTGCAAGCTACTGTTAACATTGTTAATACGCCCAATAAATAACCAGTTTCATCAGTCCCAGAGAAAAAAAGGTCATTGCAACTCAGTTTGGTTTTTCAGATCTCCTTCACAAAAATCCAGGACCATCACATGGGTACAAAGAATTTCTTTGAATGTCTAAGCAGAGGCATTAAGACCAGAGCTGATTGGCTTTGTGCTGACCTTGAGCTTTAATGAAACTGGACCCACGTGATAATAATCAATGCAAATACACAAACAAATGAGCGGAAAAGACATAAAGGGCAAACACTCTGATGCATATTTGAACCAACTGGAAACATTCAAAGTGAAATGTGAGTTATCCATCACAGTTTAATGGATCATCCTGATGCTGCTGATCCCTTGTTTCACTGCATGAGATAAAAACTCACCTTAAATTAAATGTCTACCTCCCTCCTACGACCTGATGTCACCGCCTGAAGCTTGTCTCATTGGCTGAGGCCGTAGCCCGCCAGCTGCTTGTAATCAGGAGCATTTGGGAATCAGGATCACATGACACCCTGAAGGCACACATGCACACATAGATGTACACATAGAGAGAGCGGTGCATCTTTAACCTCATACCCCTTCCCACAGGCTACTCCTTTGCAGTCAGGATCACCTCCAGATGTGCACACAGTGTTCTCACCTCAGGATATAAACTGGGGGAGGGGTGCAGCACAGGGAAGGAGAGGACGGTCTAATGAAAATGGAGGTCGGGAGGAAGGTGAAACACCTCATGTGTGTGTTTCGCAGGATCTCAGGGGTGGGACTAATGTTTATCTTCTTTTTTTCCACAATGATGTAATAGTTTTGGTTTCAGATGAATATTAGGGCAAATTCCTCCTGGGCAGAATGTGATGGAGAGGGTTGTGACTCTGCTGCCTCCTAGTGGGACAACATCTTAAATACATTAACATACGAAAATGCTTAAACATGCAAACACACATATTTGTGCAGTATACTGTTGCAAAAATAGCAATGCAATAACTCAAACCACAGTCTTCCATTTCAACTGTAATTATTTATTTTCCATTTTCCATATTCAAAAATCAAATTACATATACATATAAAACATGTAGATTTATTTTACTGGAGACTAATCATTCAGTGGTTGAAGAGACAAGGCATCGCTCTTTTCTATGGCTCCAAGACTATAGGATTAAGGTTACTGCAGTACAGGTGCTCTTCTCCCCTGAAAGCCTCCCACTCCTTCCTCTCTCACATTATTTCCCTCTGCTGTCACCTTGTCCTTGAAACAGACACAGGTTTTGTGTTATATTCATTAGAGGGACATAGCCTCACACAGTGCACAGATTCCGCTTGTATCTACACGCAAAAAAAAATGAAGTCGGAAGGGCAGTAGAAATAAATGGGACCTGGAAACAATGGTTTTTTTTGACAGCGTAAGCCTCATTACTGACTCTGAAAAGGTCTGCTTTTAGTTGGATGTTAGTCAAAGGTAAAAAATGACAGCACAACAGGAAACCGCAATGTATTCTATGATAGGCACACATGTACTGCACATATATTTATACTCACATCCATCTAAATTTATGATCTCTCCTTGTCACATTTATATGCTGTCAACCCACAGTACACTGAAGGCTTCTTTTTTTTTTTTTTTTACTGTATATTCACCTTACATTCACATCTACATTAATGAGTTGAAAGTCAAGCTTAAGACACACAATGCTCATTAAAAATAACTGGAACAACTTCTAATAGCTAAATTCTTTTTGTTACAGCACATTTACAGTCCTTTAACGCTGGATGTTGAACAGTGATTTTACAATTTGGTTTTGTCCATTTTCCCCATTTCCTCAATTTACACAGCATTAGTTATTATTTGCACCCACCCCATGTGATTTCTTTAAATATATTTACACAATGAATAATATTTTAGTCATGCCATTTATAAATTTTGCTACTGGTCCTCAGATGCACATAGACTATTCACATTCAGAGGTCTGAAAGAATCAAAGCAGAATTACATGACAGCAAACACACTGGACGAAACTTTCATACGGGCCATGGAGGAGGTATTACTGCATGTGATACTTCGCTGATAGTTTAGCTGTGCACTTTGCTTTAAAGTCACTCAAGCAGAAGACACGGGAAGGAAAAGTCCTTGGAAATGCTTTTGAATATGACTAAATAAATCCATTAATGGATCAGATATTTTAATATACTCATTTATTTTTTTCACAGATTTTATGAGGAGTAGCATCTGGTGACCGATGTCAGACAGAAATGACTGTAAATCTGACTTGACGACTACTTAGCAACATCTATTTTTTGTAAGAAAACCTTCAAGAGCCGGCTCTAATATGCTGAGTATTGAACTGCAACATCCCTGATTAGAGTCCAGCCCAGGACCTCCTTTGCATGTCGCCCCTTTTCTCTCTCTAACTGCAAATATATAACACATTAAATATAAAATGGTGAGTAGTACTGTGTTATTGTCCTTGTAAATTTATTGAGTCATTGTTTTATGACTCTCTCTTACACAAACTCCTCATTTCTTGCAGCAGACCTCTTGGTTTCCCATGCTATTTTACTCTCATTCATTCACTAAAGCATTATTTAATGTGCTGCATTCTTCAGCCTTTCCCTCAGCTAATCTTGTTTATTACAGTATATACAGAAAGCAAAAAGAGAGCAGGTTGTAATTTTATATCTAAAAATAAATAACTGTAATAGCTATTTTTGTAAAATAATTTAATTGCTTAATAGAGATTTTGAAAATAAAATATATCACAACCTATTTATCTACAGAAAGTGCATCTACGAATAAAGTGTTATTGAGAATCATTCTCTCGAAGCAAAATCTCCTTCTGCTCCCTTTCCCAGCTTTGAGGTGACACCGGTGTGTGAAACTCCAACAAGAGAGTCTCATCTTATAGAAATTAAAAGAATTATGAAAAATTAAAACCACCACATTTGACTGTGATTATTAAAAAACAGGAGAGCAGATTACAGTAAAATCTAGTTTATCTAAACTGAAATGTCTCAGCAATCAGCATGATAATCAAACTGATGAATGTTGAAATAGTGTCTATTGATTGTGTGGAACTGTTACAATGTTCTTATTGGCGCATGTAATCAAAGTGTTTTTTGGCTTCTAATTCCATCTGAAGATGGATAAACAAGGTTGTACTGGTACAAAAGGACCCTGACAAATTAAAAAAAACTGTGGTATGTTCAGTTTTGGTTGGATTGTGGATAAATTATTGCTTAAAAGAAAAACATTTCATTAGTTTTCATTCTTTTCTTGACATTCAAAGGGACACACACATTCTCTCTTGCGCACACACACACACATACACACACACATAGACACGCCATCTTTCTGCTCTGCTTTTCCCTGACCAAACATCATCCAAAGTGCCTTGCAGGAGCATTCATGATCTTGTCTGAGGTAAAGAAATAAGACAAACTATGTGACTAACATTCTGTAGAACAACCTCCATCCTACACTATCATTAATTCAAAGACAAACATTCGTTAAGGGAAAAGAATACACCTCAAAAAGCGCGTTATTGATGCCACTGAAGTGGGTCTTCTAACATGTACAGTTCTCAGATGAAATCATCACACAAAACCGACTCAACGTTTTATGCCCCAGAAGAGTATGTGGAGCTGCAAAGTCAAATCTACCAAATAATCAACCACTATTTTTTTTGTTCTTTTAAAAAGGAGCACACTTATGGCACAATGAATAAAAAGAGACTCTAGATTTAGAGTAGATTTAAGGAATGATGACTGACAAACCTATATAGATTAATAAAAAGAACCTGGTTTGTTTTAAAGGAGCATTTACGCTCCGTTCTATAGCCCAGCTATGTGTACAGTGGCAGAGTGAAGGTTAGGTGTTGTTTCTGATGAAAGGTTGAAAAAGAGAAGAGGTTGTTGTTGTTGTTGTTGTCACATGTTTGTATGTGCCTTTCTATCTTTGTGAGGACTAAATGGCTTTGAAGCTGCTATAATCAATATCGTATTGACAATGGATCACATGACTATTTGTATGTTAAAGAAGGGTCAGCTGTAGTGAAGGATCGACAAGAAATTATCACCCAAATCTGCAATTGTCCATCAGCTTTGTGGCGCTTTATAGCTTATTGTTTTGGTTCACTCTTTCATAGCACTGTTTTCTATTTAAAGACAAGCCTCATGTGCTGCTGACAGGCTGGGTTGTATTGCTATTGGAGATGCTACATCCACAAATACATTTTATGTGAATGTATGTTTTCCAGCAATGAAACAGAAAACGTAACTTGGTGAAATCACTGCGGCTGCCAGCAGCTGTCAGTGTCTCCTCAACAGCTGCTTCGTTATTTACTGCCGAGGAAGCAGCTCCAGGATAGATTACATTAGCAGAGTCTGTCTCATTGCTCTCCACAAATTAATTAAAATTGAGCTGTTCGATTGTATCAGATTCTCACAGGTGAATGCTGTGTCGTCCTTAATATCACCTCCCAGTTGCACATTAAGATAGAGAGTCAAAGGCAGTGGGTTTGCCAGCACTGGTCACTGTGGGTCTCAGTCCCTGTTTGGCTTAGGAGCTGAAATTAAATATCCACTGAGTTGGCCACTGCTCACCTGGTGTAGATGGTGTAAGAGGCTGATGTTGTGTCGACCTACTATTAGTGAGGTTAAAGTGAAAATAATCTTTCAGGCCAGAGATGGGTAAGGCGGTTGAGCTTCAGGTTAGATGCTGGTAACAGGGCCAGAGTTAGAATTAGGTTAGGACTAGTTAATTCCAGAGCTTTGGTTTTAGGGAAATTCGATTTGAAATGCAGTTTATATTTACAAACCTCACAAAGATAGAAGTACATGTGAGTGTACTGCACCCTTGCCTTTATCTGTGTGAATGTGGACAGTACTGTGTGTTATGATGGGTAGCTGGTAGTAATTGTTGAGACGTATTTCTCTAAGCACTGATGTGGCAGATGGTTGAAGCAGCCAGATCGTAGCGTCCTGTGGTCCAGAACTACAGGCCAGTGATACAGCTGAGTCTGCCAGGAGTGTCAGTGTCCTTTATTCATCAATGAATGCGATCCCTTCAATCCTGCAGGGTGAAACATACAAACTCAGAGTTATGACAACACAGAGCACAAGTCAGCTGCCCTCAGTTCTCAATGACAGCAAGAACTGCAAGAAACAAATGACCACAATGTGTAGCAGGAAAATTTACAGATGACAGGGGTGAGGAAGAAACAGGGTGTGGCCTTGCCTTTTTAGCAGCCACAGGACGAGTGTCCTTTTGATTGGAGTTGAGGGATTTCCACACCGTGGTTTTAGACATTTCATCAGATATATTAATATCAGAGGGATCACACCTGAGGAGCAGGGAAAGGAGGGTAAGAGTGGAATTCAAGTACAAGAGGAAGTGGTGGGGTGTAACTTGAGGATTAGGAAAAGGTCTTAACGTGTTAGTAATCACAAGGGACGCTTGAAAACAAAGCACCACACAACAATATACATACATATATATACACATATTTATATATATATATGTATATGTATATAAACAGACAGAAAAGTGACATCTTACCACTCCAATCAGCTGATATCCATCCTGCAAATTTAAGTCTGTATAGGTGTGGATGTCTGATTTCTCACCTGGGATCATGTGCTTTTGGAGTCTGTGCAGGTTTGCTGCTCTCCATTGGAATCTGAACAGTAGTCGCATCTTCCTTTTTTGTGCTGAGCATAACCTCTGATTCCTATGAGACACACCCATGACATAAACATATACAGTCACTATGTGCATGTTTACTTATTCTCTAAGATGAACTTTGCATTCAAAGATTCCCTTTAGACTACCTCTTCCATCTTCTTGGAGGCATCATCAAGATTTTTTTTCTTCCACTCAGGCATTAAATCATCCAGGTAGCTCAGCTCTCGTTTAGAAAAACAAAAGTCCAGCAGCTTGCGAATGAAAACCAGAGCCAGCACCTGCAGGCACAGGAGGAAATAAACCATGCCTGTAATTTAAACTAAACACATGGAGAGATGAGTGAAGCCAGAGTGGATGCTGGCAGCGGTCAGCTCACCATCATGGGGAAGACGATAGCGGCTGGTGAGGTCTTGATAACCCAGAGCAGCACCAGACAGGTGAGCTGGGTGATAGTGAACAGGTGCACCTTCCTTAGGGGGACGTGTCGCAGGTAGATGAAGTCCGGCTGGTGCTTTGCCGGCATACCAAACAGTTTCAGACGGTCAAAGAACTGAGAGGCGATAAAGATGAGCACAGGTGGTCGAAAAGTTAAGGAAAGTAGCAAGAGAATGAATTAATGGGAGCAGAGCCGAGACGCAGATGGTGAATATGGCAGAAGACTGGAAGTAATTATGAGTGACAAATTTAGTTGGCTTGTTTGAACAATTAACTGTCAGGCCTCAATGAAATGCAACAGGATTAATTAGATCAGGAGCAGCCATAACAGGGACAGTTCAATCAGTAAGACACTGGGATTTAGAGGGCAAGAGAGCAGCTTGGAACTTTTTGTACTTGAATTTCTCAGCTGAAGTAATAAGCTGGAGTACAGCCAAAGCTGACTGTCTACATGCCAATGTAATTACAGAATCGTGGAAATTATTCTGATGGAACTGTTTTTTTTGTTTGTAGAAAACCATACAATCACTTTAACACTATAACTGGAAAAATGTACACATAGTGGCTTGATTTGGATCAGTTTTACCATATAAGATTTTACATTACCTGGATGCCTTTTAGTGAAGAGGCTCCCATGTAGAGGAAAACGCCGTACAACACTGGCATAGGAATGAACTAGAGAAAAAACAACGTATGTCAATCAACTTTCATTTTCACTAAACATCCATTCATAGTGCCAAAGACATCTTTCACAACACATTTTCATTGTCATAGTACAGAATTTGCAGGTTTATTTAATAATATTAACAATGGCACAATTCCCCTAAATTTATGTCATAATGTCTGCTTCAAAAATGGCACGTTTTCATGCCTTCATTCTTCTGATTAAATGTCCCATCCAAAGGGGGGCAGCATTGCATAGCTTGTCTGACTAACCTGCAGGGCCTTAGTCATGAACACAGAGCAGCCCATGAGCAGGAAGATGACCAGGCCGGTGAGCCTCTGCTCTCGGATGCCCAGGAAGCGAGGCTGCTCTCCTGGAGCTGAGCTCTCTGACTCCAGTTTCAGACTGTTGACATGAGAGATGGACAGGACAGTGGCTGCTACGAACCAGGGCAAACCCATGACAGAGCACACGGCCAGCATCACACCCACCATCAGCAGGTCCAGATGGTACCCACAGCCTTTCTGTAAAACAGAGAGAAAATTGAGTTATGAGTTCAAAACCTATGATCAAAATATGATTTGTATTTTCAGGTGGTTTTCTTGCCAGCAGCTTGTGCTCTTTGCGGTTGATGATGACTGCTGTAATCTGTTGGTCCATGAAGATGAGGATGGTGCAGAGTAGAGCAGGAATAGAGGCAGCCAGGACTGTCCACCATGGGTTGCGTCCTATTGGATTGATCAACCAGCCACGATCATCTCTGGTAGGCTGGAGGAACAATTAGCAGAGGTGTGAGGCCATATTTTTACTGGTTAACTGTGTCTGGTGTTACATGAAGAGCAAGTTGTATTCTTGTTTCATACCTGGAATTTACTCGGCACCTTCAGCTTTTGGGAGGGCACTCCAATGGCAAAGTCAAGCAGGACCATAAAGACAATGGTGAGGAACACGGCAAAGTCACTGATCATAGACCGCACCTGGACACAAGAGATAACAGCTCTCAGAGGTCACTAAGATGTTTCCTGATAATCTATCACGCAGTCGGCTGTAAGCTGGTTGATTACCTTAGTGGGGAAATAACGACTAGTCTTGAATTGCTTCAGGAATGCAGACATGAAGAAGGTTGAGAAGAACAAGATGGTAGACCAGAAGAGGACATCTGGGGTGTAAGGGCCATGGTGGCCACATGCTGTCCCAACAAAGTGGCCCTGCAGACTGATGCACTCCTGCAGAGATTTACAGAGGTTGCATAACACTAAAATGGCCTCTGATGACTCATGTGAAAACAGACTAAAAGACCATTTTATCGGAAATATCTGGCAGACAGAAAGAGTCTACAAAGCACAAGGAAAAGACAACACGCCTTTGGTGTGCTCAGTTATACACACAACAGTGAAAGGTTAATTGATTGACTGTCCTTGGCCGTGTTTGCAAAGGTCCTGAAGACAGCTTAGCTGCTCAAGGGAAGGTTAGTTGAATGTTAACAAAAGTAAACAAGCTGGAGCAAAGGCAGCATGTGCTATCACATGAAAGTTACACGAACATCAGGCACCATTAGTAGTGTGTGGGTCTGTGTGTGCTTCTACATAGTTAGGTTACCTTGACAGTCAAGTTGGCCCAGGGTACAGCAGAGGCTGTGATGTTCCTCTCACTCCACATTTCTAAGGTTTTATTACTGGGATTATCAGGCTCTGCGCACTTACAGCTGCAGAGAGAGATGTACATACACAGGGAAATGAGTGTATGTTGGCTCACTGGAAAATGTTCTTTTATTAGTCAAATTAGGCCAGACATGAAGGGAGCTGCATGCAAGGATGTGATTGCTACTGGTTCCCTCTAGCCTGATATGACACATAATGATGAGGAGCTCACAGAGAGTAGATTGCAGCTATATATTATGTCAGAAAAACAACAAAAGAGGAGAACATGCAGGTGAAAGCCAGAGGTAATTAGTAGACTGTTGTACTCACTATGCCAGTGTGAGTTTGTCCAGATCACTG
Organism: Dascyllus trimaculatus; assembly: GCA_024666655.1. NCBI lineage: Eukaryota > Metazoa > Chordata > Actinopteri > Pomacentridae > Dascyllus > Dascyllus trimaculatus. Next base: position 17,793,033 of record CM045450.1, read on the forward strand.
TGTGTATTGAAGGGGTAGAGTTCTCCCAGGTGGAACAATTTCTCCAAGGCTTCATAGATGAAGATGAGGCAGATGAGGGCAGCGAATGCCTCCTCCGTGAACCGAGTGATGTAGCAAACCAGAGAACTGGCATCTGTGGCAACCAACACCAAGCACAGCAGGGCCGTCCACAGGCCTATGCATGCCCGCAGAGAAAGATAGGACAGCTTGTAGTCCCTAAAAGCAGGAGGAGAAGGAGAAGGAGAAGGAGAAGGAGAAGATGAGCTAGCAAAACAAATATCACAATGGTGATGATAAATTCACAGAGAACTTATTAAAATATTGTACGTACTTGCAGAATTTAAAGAGGATTTTCTCAAAAACCAGCACAGGACCTGTGCTGCCCAGAATGGTCAGAGGTTGACCAGCAAACAGAGAGTAGGCGACTCCAGTCATAGACGCACCAAATAAAGACTCTATGGCACTCTGTTGGAAAAGCAGAAAGCTATGTTGTATTTCTAATGTTCTAAACACACCACAGTATGTGAGCACAATGTTGTGTTGTCAGTGTGAGTCTCCTTGTGCTCTTACGATGCGTCCTTCTGTCGCCTCCCCCAGCAGCCCTCCAAAGGTGATGACAGGAGACATGCAGGCACAGTAGAGGAAGAGAAAGGAGGCCACACACTGGAGGCTCAGACCGTCCTTAAAGTCACTCAGATAGAAAGGAGCTTTCCTCTTGATGTCCAGTATCAGACCACCAAACAACCTGACCGCAGCACACGAGCAAAGAAAAGCTCCTGTTTAGAAACCAGTCTGAATAACGTACAGTTGACACTAGTTATTACAAATAAACGATAAGAGAGTGGAAAACAGTTTCCACTGCTAAGGGAATAGTTTGGGAAATTTTGCATATTTGCTTTCTTTCCAAAGGCTACATAACAGCTAATCTACTGTGTTAAGGCTCAGTCTTTGTGCTAAGTGGAGATAACTGGCTCCTGCCTCCAGCTACATTTTGAGCACACAGATGAGTGGAAGCAATCTCATGGCAAGATAGTGAATACATTTATTCAAACTATTCTTTTAAGGGGGGATACTTGGGGATATAGTTAATACTTACTGACCAGCAAAAAACAATAGAAAATGCCCTCAACTGATACTAGTTTTGTTAACTTCCACGTTAATAAAACCAAAGCTTCATTAGTCTCCTCATGTGTCTCATTGTGATATTTTAAAGCTCACTGTTCCTCTTTAAGAAATTAAGTGAATAATGTTTTGGTGCATGATTCCCTGTAAGTGTCACTAGCTTGTCCCCCCTCAGCTCCTCACAACTCCAGATTTAGATTTTGTGGCCACAGCAACTGACAACATGGTGGAAAGTGTTAAACTGAGCCCCAGGCTGCGGCACATCGCTTCAGAAACTGAACCAGTGCTGCATGTTTTTCCACAGGCTGTTTTTTTACAATTTATATGCTAGGGAGTAACATCCTGCTGTTTCACATCTGAATTTGGCTTCTGTATTCACCATGAGTTATAGCACACATCACTAAAACAACAGTGACAAATGTAAGTAAGTCACCTTCCAGTTCTCTGCAGCTCTGGCCCATGATGTTCAGCATGTAGCTCTTCCACAACCTGGTAGGCTGTGCCATTTGGGACTCCTGGCATCTTCCTTTTCTCCTGCAGACACCAGGAACCGACAAGATTCAAAGAATATCTAAACTCTCTAGTATTTTAAGGCTACTGCTACATTTGTGGCAGTTATCACTAGAATTCAAACCCAAGAAGTAAATCTTCATGTGATTGTAGCCATGTACCTGAGAAGGGACATTCTTTGGGGGTTCAATGCGGATGGAAGGGTCCCACTCTCCTGGTGGCAGAACAGTCACCTGATCCAGGAACTCATCTATCCCTGCTAGCAGGTCACTTCTGTCCTTTGCCTTGTATGCTACATCATGAAAGATCTGGTCCAGAGAACAGAAGAAATGTATGCCTTAGCATGGCAAATACTGAGATTTTCTTGTTCTGTGAAGGATTCTGAAGCTTGTTTTTAACTGGCAGAAGTCTTACCTCATCAGTCATGATGGTTGCCATGGAGCGTCCAATTTCATGGTACTGCTGAGCCTTTCCATCTGGGCCCAGAAGAATGAAGAGGAACCTGATATATATCAGCAGATGAATTATGGTGTGGATATTGTTCCTGGTTCATTGAATTTACACAATTAGATTTTGTAACTAAAGAATTGTATATGCAGGAAGCTGCCTACCTGGTGGGTATGGGGACCTCAGTGAGTCCGGTGAGCAGCACAGCAGGAGAAAGGCGGACAAAGGCCACAATAGGCCTCTCCAGGAAGTCCAGCTCTCCCACCAGCACATTGGAAGCCTCAGCCCCCTCTGGGATCTTTTTCATGAAGTGCATGTCCACCTGTGGAGACAAGTAGGAAGTGAATATCAGACAAGAACACAAAAAAATCTATATCCCTGCACCCTATAGAGACAGTACAAAACAGAACTATCTTCAAGCTAAGAGCTGCACATAATGCTCTTCCCCTGCAGGTGCAGTTTAATAGCAAAGAACCTAGCTAGCATTTCACTGCTAATGCTATCACACTTAGGTATGATCCTCTGGTTACAGTTAGTAGCTAAATGGAAGCCTTTGTGCATGTTCTTTAGTGGTTTTGCTTTACAGTCCTGCAGTGATGGATGGCTGAAGTACCAAGAAGCACTTTAAATAAATGCAGGTCAGTGTCGTTTTTCTGTGGGGCACTATGTGACGTAGTTGATAATGCTGATAACTACAGCAAAACAAACATTGATTATTTAGCATTTAACAGCATTTATTTGCTTAGCAACAGTAAGATCTGTGACTGTACGATCTACAGTCACAGATCTTACACTGATGTTGTCATTGTGTGATTAACATAATCATATTTGCAATTATGTGCCCTTTACAGCTTTCCACAGCCTGCTTGTTTACCTTACTGAGGTCCACCTGAGTGCTGTCCTGCCCCGAACCATTCTTGGCTAGTTCACCAGGTGGAGGAGGCTGGGGAGATGTGGCTGATCCTGCACATGTGTCATTGAGGGAAACAGATAAATAGTGAATCGGAGCCACAGCATTTGATATTTATGGTCCTCCGAAGTGCAAAGTGGGAAAAGAAATCTATGAAGGCATTAATGCTCAGCTGCCAATATATCTCCCATTTGGATCACGACGGTCAAACCATTTTAGCAGTTTGACCCTGAAAGTATTCAGTGTAGAGAGATATTTGTCTGTTACTTAGTCTTGTTGCATTCAGTTTCTCATCTAATCTTACATGAAAGCGGTCACTCATTAGGAAAAGTCCAGTGCAGCTAAGCAAAATAATTTTACACAGATTCTACAGCCCCACAGTACAAAGGTCAGGCCATCTGATTTATCATAAGGCATGATCTGTGACATCTACCTTGATGCTCTCAACCACTGACAGATTCTGCAACATGTGCTTGTGTGTGATATTCAGTGTGAACCCACCTGTCAGTAGGGGCTCTGACTGTTTGCGTGCTCCCTCTGTGATGGAACGTACAATTGGAATCAGGTTCTTCTTCTTCTCATTTTGATGGTGGTGTCTCTTCAGCAGGGCCTCGCGAACTCGAACTCTCACGCTGTCATCCAGCTCATGTGACGCCTCCTGGTGGTCCAGCACCATGTCTGCAAAACAAGTTTAAACTCGTAAATCCTGATCAGAGCATCCTTGTAGCATATCAGTGGTATAATACAGCTTTTATTGCCGCTATACACTTTATGTTTCAATAATAATGTCTTCCTTGATCTATAAAATTGTTGTTTTGTCCTTGTAACTGCTGTTTTAAAATGAATATGCAACAATCTGCTCAGACATCTGTCGATGGCACAGTGCTGAACAGAAGGTGTGTGTTGGAAGTGTTAGGTCAATATGTGTCCAACATATCTGGTCATGTGGGACTGCAGAATAATTAGAATCCCTCTCACAGCTTCTGCACTCTCCTCCTTTTGCAAGTGCTGTCTTGCTGACTTGCTGAGTCAGCACTGGTATCTTACCTTCCTTCCTTCCACAACAGTCAGTCGGACAAACACACTAAACACACACACACACACACACACACACACCCCCACACACGCATGCATGCACACACACACACACACACACACACACACACACACACACACACACACACACACACACACACACACACATAAGATGTGCCAAAACATCCTTTCTCTTCCAAAATGTCCTCACTCCACTGATCTAAAACTCAAATTGACCCCTTATAAAGATTGACACAACACTCTTATTAAACATTATTAATACTATACATATAAGTTAATATAGCCTCAGATTTAAAAACAAAGTTTCTGTGAGGAGCGTGGCAAAGAGCCAATAAGCAAATGAGTTTATATTACTTCATCCAAGCAGAGGCTTCAGCCCACCTCCTGACCAAAGAGCCAAACAGAGCTGAATGGTAGATGAAAGCAGAGCTGCATTACTGAAGTGAGTGAGGATAGAGACGGACTACATTTTGTTCAGTAAAACCACTGAGCTTCTATTCTATTCTATTCTATTCTATATACATCATTACCTGAACTGTTTGTTTAATGTATTTACAGTTTAGTGTATACAGTTATGTATACATATACAGCATGTCTGTATTTTCAGTTGTCACTGTGATGTTTTCTTTAAGTTATGTACTAAAGAATTTGACCTATAGTTGAATACAAGGGTTAAATTTGGATTTGTGAGGAGAGGAGTCCTTTTTCAGTGCGGTCGGGGCCTGAACCTTTTACCCTTTTGGCAGAATATCATGGATGTAGCCTTCACCTGCATTTAAAATCAATTCAGCAGATAACACTTGTTTCTTGTTTTATTCAGATGGAAATAAGTGAGAGGCAGAGGTTTCAACCAGCTCATGGAGCTCAAAGTAGTTTCATTAACAAACCCACAAAGATCAACTCTGCCTGCCAACAGTTTATTTAAGCTGTAAATAAGAAGCTTGTTTTGTTCCCCCACATTTCAGAACCAATGTTCAAAACTTAGTGTAAATCTGCATTTTAAAATGTGTATGCAAGAATGGAAAGAGTAACACAGTGGGGCAGGACAGCCCTGTCTTGCTCAAGTGTAGACACAGGATTTACACATGCTGCAGGCTCCGACCTGCCTCCAGGCTGTGTTTCATGAGCTATGGCATGTGGCTATGGTGACAATTTTTTGTTTACCTTCTGTCTCTTAGGTTCTTTGTTTTGCACCTCAACGACTGCACTGCAGACAAGGAAATTATGTTCTATCTCAAGAGCAGGAAAGTCTTTACTGTTTAAATAAATGCTGAAGTTCAGCTGATTGACCTCCTGGGGTTTGATAACTTTTCCCAGGGGTTTATAGACTGAATTCGCTTCTGCTTGGCGCTGGCAGCCTGCTTGATCCCCTGCTTTTTCAACCATCTGCTTAGTGGTGGACAGGATGACTTTGTTGCTTCTTTTAACTTTCGGCTCACTAGCGACAAGATTTGCATGATCCTTTTGGTTTACTGTGCTGTTTTCTGCTGACTGGACTGATGTGAGGGCTTGATGAACAAAGTAACCTGTATTTATAAACTTTAAAATAAACATGAATGTCAACATACAGTGTCAGGTGACATTCTAATAAACCTTTTGATTTTCTAATCAGAATGTCACATGACGATCAAAATGTCACATGACACTGTATGTTGAGGACGTTGCCTAGTAACACAGCTTCCAACCACAGGTAGCAAAGTTCCAGGCTGTGGACCACAAAGACCCTTGTTTAATTGTTGTGTTTCAACCTCAACGCTGCCCTTCCACGCATTTCTAACAATGCGTCGGCCATGTTTGAAGTGGATCTGCGTACTCGCACGCATCCACACACATCCACACGCATGCACGCACAAATACCTTGAAGTGCCTGCATTTATTCTGAGCACACTTCAAGGCCAGCTCTAATGTGTCGACCTCAGTGGCAGCATAATCAGCCATGTTAATAAGGACAGTGACAAGAGAACAGCACAAAGGAGCCTGTAACTGTGCCAAAACCCACAAATGATACACTTAATATAGACCCCACTCACATTTTAGAGGCTTGAAATGGCTCAAGTTCCCTCTAATTAGGAGGCCAAAGAGACAGCTCTGCTTTCTCCAGAGTATCATCTGACAGCCGACCATCAGTTACACAAATGATAATGCGATACATTTCATAGTATCTGTTATGCGCAAAGCATAGGTCCATCCAGCCTCCTTTATGTGGCACCCTGTTCCTATAATTAGTAGTTAATTACTTTTGTTAAGTAGGCTAAGTCACAACCTAAAAGGACTCTAAATCTCCAAACTTTTTAAAAGAATTTACTAGATTCTATTAGTGGGGCACATTGAATGTGATTACTTGAAGCTTTATGACACTGAATTACACACAAATCAATTTTTTTGAATTATGTCAACAGCATAATAGTGAAGTCAGTAGTGAGACTGACCTTTAAACAAAGGACCTATGTGTTTTGTTTGATTCTTATTGTGCTTTCATTATTATTGAGTAAAATGGTGAGAAACATGCTAACGTAATGACTTAGCATTAGCATTAGACGACGCTGACTGAGAGAATGCCAAAAGTGTGCAAAGCTTTCTTCAAAGCAAAAGGGGGCTACTTTGAAAAATCTAAAATACACAACATATTCTGATTTGTTTAACACTTTTTTGTTCACGACATAATTCCATATGTGTTCTTTCATAGTTTTGATGTATTCAGTATTAATCTACAATGTAGAAAATAACTAAAATAAATAAAAACCGTTGAATGAAAAGGTGTGCCAAAACTTTTGACTGGTATTGTATGAGTGTCTGTGTGTTTGTGGGATGGTTGGACAATAATGTTAGCAATAATATGCAAAACATTATTTGCTTTTGTTTATGATTAATGTGCAGAAGACAATGGCAGAGAGCAAAGAGTGCTGAAATATCAAAGCCAAAAGTCAAAGTCTTTTTTGGTCAATACTGCGATATGTACAGGACACAAAGAGCATTTAAATGACTGTAATGGTTTGTTAGTTGTGCATGTGTCTTTGCATGTATATAAATCCTCACCAAATGATGCACATGGGCTGTCCTTATCCAGCATTTAAATTACAGGTGAACTATAATTGCATACATTCATGCAAATGAATCTGGACTATAGTAACATATTTGCCTAATTGTAAATGTCATGCTAGCACAATTAATGCAAATTCAGCAAACCTCTTGGTTTGGCTGCATCTTCTAGTAGAACACAACCACAGAGTTAAAGTGAGGATGCACAACTATAATGATGGTTTAGCTTCATTACACAAACAAAGCCATCAGAAGCAACAGTGTCCTGCAAGTGTGGCAAACTGGATTTTTTAATGGGCTTGTTATAAAATGTCAACATCAACTGAAATTATTTTAAAATCTGTGGGGACTTTTGTATGATTGATAGCTTGAGTTGGTGGGAGTCCTGTGGGACTGTATGTGATCCTCCCCTCAGCCCTGTACTGTCCATGTGTTTCCTCTCTGAGGAGGATAAATTGATTTGTAACAGATAACCAGGTGCCATTTAGGCTGAGATGTGGAGCCTGTTTTATAGCAATGAATGTAATAAATACGCAAGGACAGGGACAAGAAGTCACTTTATAGGAACAGGGAAGAAGACGACAGGAAAATAAATTGTGAAATTATATATCCATTTGAGGAAGCAACACCAATCGTTTACACAAATGATAAAAACTGATTTCTACCAGCACTCTTAAAAAAGGTTAAGTCAGAGCTTGCCTTTTTTCTTAGGATTTATAACACTGTGCTACTGAGATATTAATGAACATCTGTTGGAAAAATTCTCACCTGCAATCTCTTCAATGCAGTCAGCATGCATGTCAAGCAACACGCTGCCATTGATGATACAACTGCGGAGCTCAAACAAGCTGTGGAGGGAAAGTGTAGCGACGTAAGGTTTGCTCCACCTCTCGCCACCGTCCTCCACGTCCTCTTCAAACTTCAACCACCTGCAAGGTACAGACAGACAAGAGATCAAGGCCAGGTAGAGTAAACGAGTGAAATTTATTATTGCTATTTACAAATATAATGACTCAAGCTGATTAAGAGTAGATCTGATGACTACGGTGCAGAGACAGACACACATTCTAAGTAACAAAATATCTTTGTGCAGTATGAATAATATGTTATCAAAAGAAATATGTTTACTTCAGGAACAGATAGTCTTACTGTAGCCTATCATTTGCTTCTGATTTTAGAAAGTCATTGGGGTGATAGTACTAAATGTTCTTTTTTGGATTCATCAGGGGTGACAACAACAAGAATAAAGCCAACATTGATTTTGTTGACTGTTTGTTCCAATGTGTCGTCAGCTGTCAAAACACTTGGTGCATGTTTTCTCTGATGTGCCTTATCTGGGAACAGACTCAAATTAATTTCCTGCTCCAATTTGGTTTTATTTTTCCTCATGTTTTACTATTATTCAGTCTTCATTTATAAATTCCTGTTTACATTATCCTAAACTATAAAAACCATAAACCTAATATTGGATTGTCCTTTCACATGTTACAGCACGGGCCATCATATGAACTCTCTGAACTCGGGTTGTGCTTGCTGTAATCATTCCTAATGCACTTCCAGTGTGCGTAAGTGATGGGTGCTGTGGCCCTGAGAGCTGACCGTGCTGCTGCTTGAGAAAACACATGTAAAACACAAGCAAATTTAGTAAATCATTGTCATCACCAATCAACATTTAGAGAAAATGCTGCAACATGATACAGTACAGGTACGTGTAGCTAAAACACGCAAGAAAACCCTGCTCAAGTGTTCACATCAGCTACAACATGTTAAGGCTTTTACAAAGCAGAACAAAAGTACAGAAAAATAACATCACTGAGAAAAATGTAAGGATTTTTAAAAATAACATGTGTTGGATGTACCAGCAGAAAGATTTTTTGCCTCAGTTCATACATATAATAAATCATCTGATGGATTGAAAGTTGCTCTTGAAGTGTTATTCCTACACTTCACTCTATATGTTAAACAAGTGCATTTACTGCATATAGCTCTCAGATTCACAGTTTACCTCTTATTCACACACCGATGACTTCAAGCTACTAAAAAAAGATGAGGCGACAACACATTCTGCCTTCTGAACCACAGCTGCAGGTAGAAGTGCTCTGCTTGATGCACTGAATCTTTTTACTTCCATGTCGGCTTTTTCTAGTAATTTTTAGAAGTTTTATAAATACAGACTCGGATCAGCTCAAAGCACACAGCAACTAGGGAGCATCAAGCCTTAAGGGCAAAGATGTTTTCCAAGTCTACACACAGATCAGCTGTAAATCTTAATGTTGTGGTTTACGTTGTTTTCTCCCAGGAAACAAACATCAGCATGTGTAACTGAGGTTTGGAGTTTAAAAAGCGTGAATGAGATCACAGCAGTATTTGTGTGATTGTGTGATTCCTCACTTTTCGCCTTGAGCAAATCGAGCAAGAAATGATCCACTAAGCTTTAAATGTAACTACCACTTGTACACTTCCCTCTTCATAACAGTACAGCTGTAGAGCTGCCGGGCTGTCAGAAGCTTTATTGCCGAGCACTGTTGCCAGCAGCTCCCAGAGGAGATCCTGACCTGGCTGTTTCCTTCCACTCAGCATCCTTGCCATCCTTCACACAGATCTCATCCAGCTCGGTGAACAACTCGTGGGCCACATGTTCAGCATCCTCCTCTGTGCCCAGAATGAACTGGACCCGCTGGGACGGTGTGTCTGATGAAGCGAGAGGATGTGAGGGAGGAAGAAGAGGTGAACTGTGGCTCTCAAAACACTTCTGAAAACACACACAGAACTTTATATTTTGTCATTACATGTCTTTTAAATGGTTATTGAGTTCACAAACACACACTTCCACACAAATCCAGACACACAGGCAACATGCTGACTAGTTCCTGTTCTTTGTTAGCTAATTAGTGGGCTTGTCAATTTTAGCCTGGAGCGCTGTATGTTCATGTGTTAAGTGAACACAGTATTGATAGGCTTTGTTTCACAAATACTACCTCCTCTGTGGGAGGTGGTTTTGCAAGTTCACATGCAGGTCTTCATAAATGACTGTATGAGCCTTAAAAAACTCTGGATATCAAAAGCAAATCACACCCAAAACAGGTTTTGTGTGTGTATTTATGTTTGTGCTACCATGACTGGAGGTGGTCGTCTCAGTTCCCTCGCTTTGTTGTGTTGCTGTGCTTCCTGACCTCCTGTCCCTCTTGCGGTGGCGGGAGCCGTGGGCCTTGTGGTGACGATGGCTCTGCCTGGGCATCCGAACCCCCACGAACAGAGTCCTGTGGCCTAGAGAAGAGCCGAAAGAAGAGATTTCACCTTACTGAGTATTGTTTTCCTATTTGTACAGCTGTGCATCAGTGTTCCTTTTTACTGGAAAATAAAGATGCAAACAATAACATCCCATAGTTCTTATCACCACTTAATACTTCTTTCATTTTGATACTTAGTTGCAGTGTGATTTTCTTTGAGACTAACCATGTTAGGAAAGTCATAAATCATCACAATGATCATACAAATGCCTGTAAAGATTTTGTAGACTTCACTAACAGCACCTTAAAGGCACACAAGGGAGGACAACATAAATAGTGCTTAATTATATATGAGTAGTTATCCAATAACAAATAAGACTGCCTGTTGTCTTCCGATAAGCTTTAGGCCTGTCTGAGCTGTATCTAATATTATTCTATTTAAAGAGAGAAGAAATCCAGTTAGACCAAAGGGGCTCTTACTGAATGTTTATTTTTGTTTCTGCAGTCATTGCTAAGTCTGTTTTGTCTTTCATTTCTTAGAAGTTTTCTTATGAATGCTGCAACCAAAATGACATGCCTGTCATTTTTTTTCTGCTAGGCCTTGCAAGATTGGTGAGATCCTTTTTTCTTTTCTTCACTTATTTTTAATTATCTCAGCTCTTCTTCTCTTCTGTGCTCCACCTATATTAAATGCATATTTTGCATCCACCTGTTACCCTGGTCTGAATTTGAGTGTTTTTATAGGCTGTGATTTTTGAGTAATTTATCTCTCTGAGTAGATTTCATTTCAGCCTTTCTAACGGGATCATTTAAATTAGCTGTGGATAAAATTGACTTCAAATACTGAAAGGGAAAAGCAGACAAGATCAGAATGAAGAGAGAGTGAAGGGCAGAACAATGCACACTATGGTCTCTCAGCACGCAGGGTTAAAGCGACTGAAAGTGAAAGCTATTAAACTGAGGCTAAGATGCTGGCCTGAAGCTCCACAGGGAGAATCAGGGAACAACACGCTTCCTGCTGCTTGCTGTCCCAACATTAATCTCAGCCACTGCCATCTGTAATTATCATCAGTCTTTTCAGCTTTGAATGCAATATGCTGTGATAACAAGAGACTGAATTCATGTGACACTGACAATAATGGAGTTTTATTAGAATAGCAAAGCAGAGACATCTGAAAGTAAAGTCCTTCTGCAGACAGTGATTAAACAAAAGTCTTGCCACTCTGTAGCCATCTTGGTAACGCCTCTGGGCAGTTATTTCAGGCTAACAAAACCAAGCTGCTGTCTGAATGAATGGGGAGAGAGCCGTAACTTCAATTTTAGCGGTCTACTAGGAAACATGAAAACTGCATTTATACGATCACCAGTAAAGTCAGATAAAAATGCTTAAAAAGTTTGGGAACTGGTTCAACCATTTTCAGTACAGATTAGAGTTTCACTACACATGCACACAGTCTCATGACACCACATGCTTTCCTTTAGAATGTATTGATCTATTGAGTCCCCACCTCTCTCTGGACTCGCCCTTCTGCTACATGCTGCAGCACGAGAACGCCAGATCGCTTGTGAGGTGTAAACACTGTAAAGCTACTCTGTACTACACAATGGCAAATTGTAATATTGGAGTAATTCAGCCAAACATGTTTGAATCAGAAGCATCTCAAGCTAGATAATTATACAGAAACCCACACTGCAAGTTCACTAAAATAGTTTCTTACATTTATACACATACAACCTTGAAAGTCTGAAGCTATGTTTTTGAGACTGTCATTGGTTTTAAGGTGGAAATGTTGCTTATTTCACTCCTAATGTGTCTTCTAGCACATAAAATAAGCCAAATGGACATGTTAACAAGGTCAAATACTTAAGACTAAAGATGTATGTCAAGCAACATGCTAAGACCAAAGACTAGAGTTTTTTATTTTTTTTTATCTTTGAGCAAATCATCACTCACATTAATGATCAGCAAGACAACACCCCAATTCTAAAATCCTGAATTCAAAACACCAGTGTGAACTGTCAACACGCAGTAACACATACAAACAAAACTGTAAAAATGGCTCATTTATGCAGATGCTTCACTTCACCTCATGCTCCATCCCACTGTTTGGTCTCATTAAATATATATAACACATAAGTGGTCTTAAGCGATCTGCTGCAGGGTGAGTCAGACCAGGACACCTGTGGTGGATGATAATTAACTAAACGTACTAAGTGCAGGTACTTCGTGTTTCAGGTTTTCAGGACATCATAATGCGCTTTTTTACTCTGGAAAAACCGGTTGGCGGATTACAAACAAGTGCTGCATGAAAAACATGAGTTGAGTTTATAAAATATGACTCATAAATTTTGAACTGGCTGAAAGTGCTATTATGTCAAACATTGTTTTCTCCATTTATATGCAAACTGCATTTGTGAAGGTTGTTGGTAACAGTCATAGCTCAGTGGGTAGACCAAGTACTTCTTAAATACAGAGTGTTGACACCAAGCCTCTGTTAGGAAAAAATATATAGACAATTGTGTTGAAGCTTTAAAAGGAACAAATATTTGAGCTCTGCTATGGAATTTGCAGATATTGCTAACAAAAGCAGGCCAATTCAACACTAAATCCACATTCGCTGAACAACAGCTTTGGCATGCTGCTTCTCTGACCACTCCTCTATCAGTGATGCAGGGATTTGGCAGCAGGATATCGCCAGCTGCAAAGAAATGACATGATCTGAGATAACATCACTGATTAGGGTGCAGCCTGATGTTCATGGCTGAAAGTTTGCAGTTGGAACCTTTTTGTTTTATCTCCATCCCAAAAAAGTACAAGTTAAATGGCTTAGGGGAACAATCAAAAGAGAAAAATGTGAAAAAAATTAGCTATTTAAGCATGAGCTATTGTATATTAATATTGTAATAATGTGAAAGGCAGCAGCACTCTTCAAAAATGAGAGTTTATTTTTTATATCCTCTGGCAGACAGTGATTCTTATTGACACCCATCCCCACCCACACATCAGACTTGATGATACTCAATGAAGCAAAAGAAAATGCCATCAGAATCATTTATAATAACCGCTACTTTTTCCAGACGTGCATTTTACTCACCTTCTAGTTCCTCCTTCTCATAGTGGATGTTTAGTACTGAGCTGGTTCCTCCCTGATCTACAACCACCTCCTCATCTGGCCTCTGATGGACACACACAAGACATACAGTACATGCTAGTATATTTTAATGTTGACATCTTTTGTTTAGACAATACACTTCTTTACAGTCTTCATCAGACATATGGTTCTCGTGGAAAAGTCAATCACATTCAGCTCTTTAACATCAGTCCATGAAAGAAAGCTAAAAAGGTCATCATGTCCAAGAAGTGTCCCTTTAAGGAGAAAACTGTAACAGAACCGCTAATTGGTCAACCTGGCGAAAGCTTTTCGATGATAAGCATCAAATTCCAGACAATCTATTCTGAGGCTGTCTGGTACGGACACAGACACAGAAGGACAGGCTGCATGCACACACATCCACACACACACACACACACACACACACACACACACACACACACACACACGTAGCAGAGGTAAACAAAGTATGAGTCAGTTGGAGAATGTACTAGGCTCTACTATCCAGGGGAAATCAAATCAAATTAGCAGAGTGCCATGTCCACCAGCAGCGCTGCTGTTGGCAGACTGCTGCAGGATGTTGCTGTTGCTGCTGTTACTATCCCAGCGACAAGCCTTTCTCAGAAACAGTGGTTTTTGCTTACGTACAGTGGAGACTGTAATCTCTGGTCATGTGTCTGTCCTATGATAATGGTGGGCAGAGTGCTGCAGGAACCTCCACAGTGACTCTGGAGTTACTGTGCTGCTGTATCATCTCTGTTTACAGCATGTCTCTTCATTTCACTGCACAAGTGCTAACAGTAAATCTTTGATTTCTAATCTCTGGTAGCCTCCCACATGCTGAGACTGAGTACATACCACAGTATCAAATTAGAAATCAGTTATTTCTTCCTTTCTCTACATGTGCATACAGTATGTGAGCATAATGTGGTCAAACAGGTTAGAGCTGTTAGCCGTAAAATCAACAGATACAATCTATAAAGGAAAATAGATGGGGAGATGCAGTACTCCATAGTTCGCTACCAGCAGCAGCATACAGTGCTCTTTGACTAACCTCTAAGTGCAGACGGATGAACGCACAACCACACACAAATACACACACTAGTGTATAAATGCAGCTTTCGACATAATAGATATTTCTGCCCACTCTGTGTGCACACATGATCTTCACAGACTGGATGTGTTTCTATTAGTGTGTGAGGGGGTGGATGTAACTGAGGACTGAACATAAAAATAAAATATTCACCGCTCTTTAAAAATGATTACTGATACAGAGTGTTGAACATCTTGGAAAAAGATGTAGTCATTTGGAAATTAAATATTCATGATGCAAAATGAATAGATACAGAGAAATGGCACAGAAGAGAGTTATTTTTCAGAAGTGAAAGTCAGGACAGAGCTGTGGTCCTTTATTTAGTTAGTTAGTTAGTTAGTTCAGTGGTCAGTTAGTCTTGTAACTTATATCATATTCTTTGCTACCTTAGTTTGATTTAGCATGATGCACATAACCTGCAATGACAGTGAAGACCATTAATCACCACCATTAAACCATCTGATAATCTCAATTTATAACACAGCTGCTTTAGCTCAGTAGTGTGCGTGTGCTTGAGAGTTCACCAAAACACAGATGTGGGAATGATGGCAGTCCATTCAGTACATTTCCCTTTCAGGGTGAAGACTGAGTGACAAACAGTGACGATCTGCAATCTCTATCATGCAGTTTTTTGCTGTAATTGGACAGTCCAATATCGAGCACGCTGTGAATGCAGCTCTTACTGTGGCTAAGGCTGCTACATGATGACCACAGTGGGAGAAAATAATTGCAAAATGTCATGTTGAAGCACTAGTCGTATTATTAGAGTGAAATTGAAAATGTCTTGGTCTGTCAGAGCCGCATGTAAGAGCAGGAGCCTCAGTTATTCTGGTTAGAAACGTGCAGTCGTGTTGGACAAGGAAGAGAATTAGCTTTTTAAATGATTAATTCAGAAATAATATTATTCTTCTATGTCGCCTGTTTAACACCCCTCCCCTAACATTTTATTGGCATTCATTGACTAGGCCATTCAATAACCCTCCATTTCTTCTCTTTGAGCCTTTTTTTGCTGGGTTTATGAGCATGATTAGGATCATTATCCTGTTCAAGGCTTCACCTCTGCTTACACTTTAACTTTCAGACATATGACCTAAAATTATCCTCGAGCACCCTTTAAAAATGATACTCAATGACTGCAAACTGCTGAGTCCCTAAGGCAGTGAAGCAACTAAAAACAACATTTCAAGCAAAACTTCTCCTGAAAAACTGCCTTTGGTTGGCACCAAACATTCTACAATACTTTTACTGTGACCACAGTCAATTGATTTGTCTGTTCAAACTACAATATATCAAAAGGCCTGGTCTTTGCCTGTATGTCCACTGACAAGCTGACTTGCTTTATTGTTCTTTTGGGACAGAAAAGCCTTTTTCCCATGCAAGTCAAATTTGGGCAGTTTCATTCTGATTGTAGACATTAACAACTGCAAGATTACTTGCAGGTCCTGTAATGAAATTTTGAATTTCTTGGAGACTTTTTTAAAAAAAAATTCGGAGATCTTTTTAAATTCCTTATCAGACTCACAGGCATCCACAACCTTTCGTCTAAAGGCCTTAAATGGCTCTTTAGATCTTGGCATGATGACGCCACACACTTCAACAGCAAAGATAACAGCAGAGCCCAGATGTCAGAAGTTTAAATAAGACAGATTCCTGCTGTCACTCCCTAAGAAGCTTGTAATCATTAGCACCTAATATAAACTAGAAAAGCACTCAGAAAGCGCATACCTCTGCCAAGGAGCTTCAGCCCACCTCCAACACAGTCTCCCAATTCACATATTTTGTATGGAACGTGACAGATACAAAAGTAATTACATACAGTTCAAATGTCCTACCAACAATGTGGTGTTCACCCCATCCGACCTAATAAACAGGCGCGGCCTGTTCATTAGGTTCAGACCGGAGGTAAGAATGCCGGCCCAACCATGCGTATGACGCTCAGGAAGGAAAGAGAAGTCCATCATTGTCACCATTTGTCGTGTGGAGGCCCAAAATCTCATGTGGTCACAGGGGTTACCCCAAAAACAAGAGTGCCCGCTGGTGGCTTTTAGAGTAAACTGCATTTAATTGTCCACCTGGTTACACATACATTAAAACTAATTCCTGGATCACACAGTGATCTGGATCACTCCCAATATTGAATAATTTCTTCCTTGTCCCATTTCACACATTTCCTGAAAATTTCATCCAAATCCGTCCATAACTTTTCAAGTTATTTTTAACACAAACAAACAAACAAACCAACGCCGTCCATCACATGACGTCCTTGGTGGAAATAACAATCTATATTAGGTGTCAACTCATCACCTTTATTAATAGACACAAAGAATTCGGATGCTTCCTTGTTTAAATCTGTCAGAAAAGTCAGCAGTTTCCATAGGATGCATTTACTTTTTTCATGACTGCTGTTGGACTTATAGCAGTATAAAATTATATGTCCTGCTAATGAGCCTAATTGTTTTCTGTGTTAAAGCTTTTCAGGACACAAAACTGCATGTGCACTAAACCCCGCGTGCATGATTGTGTGAATTGCTGCAAGATGTGTGTATTGAGAAAGAGAGAAAGCAGTGATTCTTCTTAGGTCTCTTGGGGTTTGGTTGATAAAACACCGTGCACAGTTTATTGACAAAAAAACCCTACTTCTGGATTTTGCTGGTTTCCGGCTGCAGTCATGAAATGTGATAAATAGAGATAGTGCTGTGTGTGTGTGTGTGTGTGTGTGTGTGTGCGTGCGTGCGTGCGTGTGTGTACATAACCTCTATCTCAGACTGTATTTATGTGCACACTGAAGATCCACAGCAGTATTTTATCTCCTGCCTAATTCCTTTAGTCTCTCCATGCTGCTAAAAACTGAACTGCTAAGTACATTAGCACAAGATTGTGATAAGAAAAAAACTAATTAACATGCAGCGTAGACCAATGAATGTCTTACCTGATTATAAGCAAAATATTCAAATCCAACTCCAAAAAGACTTCTGTTATGTTTAATGCCAGCCCCTTTAATATTAGCCTGTATTTCGAGATCCCAAGACATCCACTTAATTCACCGGTGTGGGTGGCCTGGTGTTGCCTTCTTGCCTCCTTTCACACTCCCTCCACCGTATCAGTGCTTTGGGATTTTCTTTCTCTTTCCATGACTGAGCACTTCATTGTCCCAGGACAATTCTGTCCTTTTAAAGAATAACGCTACTTAATTAGAGATTCGTGCTTGTGCCAAACACTGAATGTGACTCTTGGTTTTACAATTATGTTTATGCAGGCAATGAATGTATGGTGGGAAAAAAGGCAGGTGATCGTATTTACATACAACAGCTATGTGCTATAGTTTAGTTTAATTGCCCATGGATGTACATGGATCCTGCTGCAGGAGACTGTGAAATCTGCAGGAAAATAGTCTGTGACAAACACACTATTTACTCCTGTTTCAGTAATGTTTGTTAAATACTGCAGTAACCAGCTGTTTTAAGAAATGATTCATCCTTTTTTTAAAAAATGAAAGTAGATATTCATGATCTGCCTTTAAAGATTTATGTCTTCACAGACAGAATTGGTAAGTCCAAAAGCACTGAGGACAGACAATGGCTTTAACAGTAATGGTTAATTTGTGATTTACTGAACTGTGGATGATGTGGATAATCTTTACCATTGAAATATATCTTAAAATACATATTGCCTGAACATTACATTCATAAAAGAACCACGTGATTGCATTTAGTAGAGTTTGCAGAACCTACAGAAAGCATCAACTATGACATTCTTCACAAACTGTGGGGTGTTTGTCCAAGTCCTTACTATAGATCTTAGTCATATTTTTAACTACGTTTCCACGCATACACTTATTCGCTGGCTTACTCTCTCTGTGCACTCGCATGTAACCCTGATTTCTCTCACATACACACAAAGTGTTATCACTCACTGCAGCTGAAATGGTGAATTAGGGCCTCTATGCAGTGCGTGGGTTCAGGCTCATGCTCTAGGCAGTCAGCTCCATTAGAACTGGAGCTTTACCAAACGTATAGACACACAACAACACAAATGAATGAGAGAGACTGACTCTAAAAGCTCTTTGTCCCAGAAAGGATGGTAGACTATCAGATCAATTAGTTGAGATCCGTTCGGTGCATAAATACACAGAGACATAGAGAGAAGGAGGAAAACTATTCTCCAAAGGCTCATTCAATAACTATAACTACAGAGTATGAGAAGCTATATTTCAGAGAGCAGGGACACAACATAAAGGAGATAAAATCTTATTTTAGACTGTCTTTTGTTGACGAGATCAGATTACACTATCCATGCCATGATTATGATGTTCCCTCTCCTGAGTTCGTGTTTTTCATAACACAATATGACTCACAGACCGTACACATCCTGGTCACAGTTCACTAACAGCACCTTGCTAATAGAAAATTCATGGAGGTATGTGTTTTTTTAACAGGTTAATGGTTCCCCGCCATTCACAACTCACCTCCCCTGTTTCGCATTAAGTCCTTCAGCTAATTAAAAGCTCACATGGCACTTAAAGTTTTGTTTGCTCTCTCTGTGGCTGAGCACATCTGTGACCCTCAAAGCATGCACGTGTGCGTGATTTTCCACTGACAGGGCATATCATTTGTGTGTTGCTGCCTGTTTCTATCTCCTGGCAACTGTCCCTCTTTTCTTCACTCTTGTCCTCCAGCTCGGTATCAGTCACAGTGCTCGGTTGGGTTTATGACTTCATAATTTTCCACACAGATTAGCTCCACAGAATCATCTCACTGCTAGACCCAAAATGGCTGCCTGTCCTTGAAATTCTGTCCTTTATAAGCATATCAGTGGAAACCAACTGTGGCAAACCCGCACTGGAGTTGTCTCGTGGCTGGAAAGAGTATCACATGATAGTCCTGAGCCAAATGACCTAAAGATACTAGTTTCAACGAAGAACTTAGGAGCATTGTGCTTTAACAAACACTCAACTCCAGTTAAGTTCTGCTTTCAGAACACATCGCAAATATCAGCAGCCCAAAAGATTCAAATTTACCTTCTTGATTGTTCCAAAATCATTAAAGGCTTATTAAAGGATACGTTCCAAATTCTTTATTCAAAATGATATGAGGCTTTCATCATCTGAATCCAGTATCTTCCACATTAATAGTCTTTTTAGTTTAAAATCCAGTCTGTGTTTCCCAGAATAGTATGAGCTGTGGTGGAGAAACAGGAACACAAAGAGGGAACTCTGAGAGAAATTCATTTGATTTGTCCAACTCAGACTGCTAAAGCCTCACATGAGCTTTACATGAACTCTGAGATGAAAGTCTAAGGCTTCTATCACTTCCATTAATAGGAATTTATCTTTTAAAGGTTGACCAAAAGGCATGATTATAACAAGCAGTACCCATTTCAGTGTTCACATAGGCATCAGACTGTTGTGTTAAGACACACTTGAAAAACTGTAAACCTAATTAGTTAGTTAATTATTACCGATACACTAAATGAATGCAAAGTAATCCTTCTATTCAGTGCATTTGTTTTTTTCCACCTCACAAATCCACACAATGACGACTCTAGACACCCGAGTGTAGTCTCTCACCATGTAAAGTCAAAAATAGAAAATGCTATCATACGCCTATGTTTGATAACTGAAGAAATACAAGATGTATTTTCTGGCAGGCCGGATTGTCCCAGAAAGATGTTAGATTCCCAGAGCAGAAGTCGCACACAGTGCCCTACTTAGGATGCTGATAAACCTCCCTTTGATGCAAAAAGTCACTGTAGACACATCGCACATCACAAGTTCATACGAGGGTTTAATATGTAAACTGAAGTATTAATCTACAATACTCTACGAAGAAGATACAGCACCATACATTCTCTGGTCTCCTCCCGATAACTTCAAAACATTTTTCAACCATTTTACCTGCAGTAAAAGCTTAGCTTCCCTTCATTACTGTGCCGAGTTCATGACTTTTTCTTCCCAGGAAACACACTGTGCCTCAGTGACATTAAAGCTGTTTTCAGAATTCTTGCAATTTACAATTTCCTGGAGGTATTTTGTCAATCATAAATCACAAAGTATTCTGAGAGTGCATCACATTGAAAAACACTGAACCAGTTGTCGTCCTGAACAAGTAGAGCAGCAATGATTTGCATCCCAGTCTCCTGAATGAGTAGGGCAATCAATGGATCGAACCAAAATGGCTTCTCACTCCATCAGGACTGTGAGGAAGCTGTGAGTAGAGTCAGCTCCTGAAGAATGAGGCCAGATGGCTACTGTGAAGACGCTTGAGATCCAGAAGGACAGCTGATAAAACACATCACAGACACTGGGCAGTTGCCCAGAAGAGCTGAGATGAGCACATATTGTTTTAAAAGTGAGCCCATAAAGAGAGATCAGCTGCATCAGCTCTGAAGAGAACAACTCTGCAAGTCGCTGAATGGTAAATTCAGTAAAGTTCATCCAGGATTCTGCAGAGCAGCGTGAGCTTTCTAGCAGAGATGTCTGTCATTACTGACTCGACCAATCGTTGCAATGACCTCTTTCTCTCTAACAAAACACTTGTTGAGCGGCTCTCTCGAGACAAACTGCCCCTACTCCTCTTGATTGTGTTTCTGTGCAGCCTCCTATTTTTGTCCGCCCCCACCGTCACTGCCACCGCCTCGTCTTTCTAAACTGACCCCTCTCTTCTTCCCTCAGAGAACCATCCTGATCTGACAGCAAAGACACAGATCCCGCCTCAGACAACTGGGTCTGTCACTTCCAGACAGGAGGGGAAAGGATGAGAGGAGCGGCTGTTTTGGCTGCTTCAGCCCACGGGTAGCATGAGTCATACACACCTTAGTCGGTGCCACACATACGATTCTGCCTCTACGCAGCCCTCACTCTCTAATTGTTTTCTTTCTAGAGAGATTACCTCAGGCTTATATGACCGTATGGGGAAAAGACTGCAACATACAGTCTAAAAATGCAGATCTCTGGAGTTTCCCCTTATAGAACACAATTATTGGTATTCTTATTATAGATAAAAGCCTCATTGAGATTTAAAATCTCTTTTTCAAGAGGGACCTGGCAATAAAGGGTTAAAGAATGAAAAATAAACATCAATAGGACTGAAGGCTTAAATTAGTGTTTGGATGATTCTGTGTTGTCATGCCATGTGACATCTTAAAAAACAAATGTGAAAGGCAACAGGACCAGCACCTCCAATATATTTTTGTCATATCTGACCTGTGGGGAGTTTACTCTTCTGTGAATGTGTGAACTATTTCAAACCAAAACAATCCCATTAGATGGTGGCTTTGGCCACAATAGATCTCCAAGCTGGAGGGGAGAACTGAGTATTTGAAAATATTTTCACATATGCAGAGCTCAGGTTTGTTAAACCAGAGGAACTTTTCCTTTGGAGATTTGTACAAAACTACAGTGCTGCTCTTTAAAGCACACATTCATTCGTGAGACAGGCCAGTACAGATCGCTCTAACTAAATGGAGTCTGTGCCACCAGACTGATTAAAATGAAAGCTTGGGACGGATGCCAAATAGCTACGGTAAAAGGACTGAAATGGGGAACTGTGACAATCTTCTGTTTGAGGAACTTAAAATTAAGACAAATTCATGCTGGAGTCCAATTAATTATTCTGAAACTGCAAGATAAATCACAGTTTCGCAGTATCAGGTAGTGACACCATTAAAAGGTGCAGAACTTCATCTCCTGATGTGCAATCGGGGTTCACGAATTATTGGTCTACTTGAATATCCGGTCGGATATTAGACATTTTACCTTTTATCAGAGTGTTTTTGTTTACCGATTCTCAATAAAGCAAATCAATTTAAAAATGGGCCATTTTGGCTCTGTTGCAGCCTCTATCTAGTCACCACATGTGGTATCGAGCCATTTTCACCATTTATGTTTCAGCCTACTAACACTGAAACATAAATGTTGACAGCATTTCAGCAAAGTTTGGCCTTGGAGTTTGTGTCATCTAAACTTCTGTATTCATTTATTTTAATTTTTACTACAAATGTATATCATTTCTAAACATCAGTTATCGCCCTACATAATAATAACTAATAATCAATATCTGCATCCGCCCTGAAAAACATATTGGTCGACCCCTGATGTGCATCAATACACATTTTTTGCAGACTTGGTGATCACATGTAATGAATGCTACATTTGTGTCATCTATATGTAACAGCTGACTTTGTGGTATGTGATTGTGTCTGTATGTTTGGGTTTGTTGTTGTCTGTTTTTCAAGGACTTTTTGATTTACATCTCTCTGTAGGAAATATCAGAAGAATCAGTGTTGAAAGTGAAAAAGCCTTGTGCCAGTACAGCACTTTTCTTGGTTGCAGGTACATTCAACACATCAATGACCCTGAAAAATGTGAACTGTATATGAAAGGCCAGTGACGGTATGAGACTGTGTACCTGAACCAGAGCGGCAGCAGTGTCAGTGAGATAATGAAACTCTGAAGAGTCTTATTAAAGCAATGATTAAACAGTCAATAGGAGGAATCTGAGAGCAACATTATTTAACATTTACATGATAACTGCATCCAAAGCAGAATGCTAATTCTTGCACTGGCTGCTAAGAGAGAGCAGTGCAGTATTAGATGTATTTAACCATTAATATACCTTACATGAAGACACTTTTTTGCCCAGTTTCATACCCATAATTGCTACATAACATCTTAATTGCATTTCCCTGCACTTATATATACAGTATCTTTGCATATAAAAATCCAATTAAGTATAAAA
Organism: Dascyllus trimaculatus; assembly: GCA_024666655.1. Classification (NCBI taxonomy): domain Eukaryota; kingdom Metazoa; phylum Chordata; class Actinopteri; family Pomacentridae; genus Dascyllus; species Dascyllus trimaculatus. The sequence continues at coordinate 17,816,288 of CM045450.1, forward strand.
CACATGACAACCGCTCCAAACATATGTTTAAAAAGCGATCTGCCACTATTCTAGTGCTTAATGAATCATTTAAGTCTCTTAAGTTTAGCAAAAAATAGTAGCATATTGTTCCAGCTTCTTGTTTGTGAGGAATTTTGGTTGTTATCATGTTTATTTGATATTTAATACTAACAGGCTTCAGTGGCCTTGTTTGTGATGGGCACTTTCCAGGATTTTCTGATTCTGTTAATCAAATGATTAAATGAGAACTTGAACTTCAGACTGATTTTTTACATGTAAAAATAACCGTCAACTAGTGTGCCAGCAACGTATGTAGTTGTTATGTAGGCTTACATAATAACCTGCAACATAGTGCTGCTAAATGCTGCTTGCAAATGAACACAGCTGTTATTTACCACAGAGGATGGGACCTTTCTGTCTGAGCACTTCTGTTTTTGATACTTAATTCAGCTACTAAGTAAAATTGTGAATGCTGAGTCTTACTTGCATGCCAAGCAGACATGTTTGCTTCATAGTGCTGCTTTTTACTCGAGCAAATGATGTGACCTTATACCTGGGACGCATCCACAGCGCTCTGGCAAATGTTTCAACAGGTGCAGGTGGGAAGATTGGCAAAGCACCCAGTGGGTGCTGATGGAGCTGAACACCACAGATATGGTGGAGACAGTCGTACAGATAGTGACATGAGCTGGCACAACCCTGGTGTTTGAAGACTGAGGCTCCCTGGCAGTTTCCTCTTCCTTTCTCAAAGCTGTCTAATCATATCAGAGACTTCCCAGCTCACCCCTGGTCCTTGTCCATCTGTCTCCTGTCCTCAAACTGGATGTTGTTATAAATCACCATGATGACATGGCTCTGTTTGGTCCATTAAGCTATGATGCTGCATGCAGTGGTGGTTTTTATCACACCTTGCTGCATGCCAGCTTGAATAATGCGCTGGTGTGGTCATTTAGTTGTCCTTACTGATCAGCTGACTGAGGATCTGGTAAAGGATCGCACCTCAACAGAACATTGGATGAAGCAATTTCCTCCTTTTAAAGCCCTCATCACTACAAGCTGTCCTCCTCTGGCCGCCTGTATTGAACAGACACTCAGCTCTTTATGGAGCTCTGTAGAAGAATGGCGTCAAGGTCATTTGAGGGTAACTGGGAAAAATAACACGTCGTCTAATGAGGAGCCAGCTGAGAATCCAAGTAAACTGCTGCTGCTGTTATTCCTGCACCTGCGACTTCTGCACGGGCAGTTGACATATTAATGAGCGCTGCGCTATGTGGGCTGCGTGGAAATGTATCGATATCTGATCAATAATCTGCTGCACACTCAGAATATTGTGGCATTTGCAGATCTCAGTCATTCACGAATGCTGGAGCAACAGTCACAGTAACTAAGATTTCTCTGAGCAGTGCAATGTGATGTGATGTGCTCTCCTGGAATTACTGCACGTGTTTGCATCTCAGAATAACAATAACAACATCGTCGGATCACAGCATCATCCTGCAGGACAGGAGACACAACTTCACATCCGGGATCAACACAAACCGAGTCCTCTTACAGGTTAATGGTGCAATTAGAGAAAGACAACAAGAAGTAGTAAGTTAATTTAAAACATTTCTCCTGCAAGAAACATCCTGCAGGTGAACCCTTCTGTCACCAAAGAGTTCTTAAAATACGACACTCTCCATCTTTGAGTTTCCATTAGCGCAGAGAATTTCGAACCAGTTGTTGGAGCTCAAGTGCAGCCTGATCTGTGCCACCCCGCAGTGCCAAAAAGACGCGCCACGCATTAGAGCTTTAAAGTGCACTTTACCTGGTAGCTCAGGATGCTCTCGGGGGCGTTGGCGGGCACGCTCATGGCCTCTGGGTTCACCTGCTCGGTGTCCACGGAGTGTAAAGGTGAGACTCTCTCTGTGAGTCTATCGGCGCTGTCTTAGGGCGTTCGGAAGAATCACGAGTTGGTGGCAGCAGCTCCTTCTGTGTCTGCAGACATGTTGGGTGTTGACATCTCGTCCAGATGAGGAAAACGGTGAAAATGATTATTTTTGCCCCCCGTGTTATGATGATTTCCCAGCCGCGCTTCCAGCTCCCCTCCCTCCTGTCCGGGCTGTGGGAGCAGGATGCAGACAGCATCACCGCGGCTTCAGCCAATCAGAGCGCAGAGGCGCACAACGGGCTGCGACGCACTGCTGCTAACCAGCACAATAGAGGAGGCTGCCGTCAGCCTATAGAGCTCCTTCACTCTATGCAATGTCCAGTTTGACAGCTTCTCCCCCCGCAGCAGCCATATTTCCTGCTCTGAGAACACTGTGCACCACATGCTTCAGTTATTTTCCCTTTAGACTTTTACTGAGCACAAGAGAAGCAGTCTTCATCTAACTGAAAACAACTGAAAGCACTGTATGTGGACAAATCTCACAAAGCATAGAGAACTTTGTTTATTTCACGCTCCATTGGTGGAAAAAGTACTTAGATTTTTAAAATACTGTAACAATAGAATGCAAAATACACAATTATAAATGAAAGGCAGATGTTACTCTACTAAAAGTACAAAAATGTAATTATCAGATGTATTCATTTTGCATTGGTTTATGTAATCACATGCACCAATCAGGCATAACATTATGACCACCTGCTTACCTACAATCCATTTTAAGAGATGATGCTATGCTTTGTATAAGAATAATCTGTAAACTAACTTGCAATCAAATCCATACAGAAGAATAAAAAACCGTGCACTGGCACGCTGGGACTGGAACACATTTAAATTATAAGCCTACTTTTGGCCCTTTCCATCTATATCAGTTTGTTATTTTAAGAGATGAAGCTATGTTTTGTTAGGAAAAAGTCAGTTCAGTAACTTGCTATCAAATCCACGATAAAAAAAACTTACAAAATACAACATTCACATTTGAAATATAGTAAAATAGTATATATTCAGTGGACCAAAAGGAAAGTACTCATGCAAAACTACCTCAGAATTGTGCTTAACTGCAATCCACTGTAGGATAGTGTGATGGCTCTGGTTTTGCTGCAGGATTATTACAGTACAAATAACCGTGATAAAACAAAACATCAAATGGGGGTATAGTCTTCAGCAGTAAATCTTACTGAGGTGAGCATTAACATGACAGAACCAGGACATTATGGATCCGATTGATCCAGTGGCACGAACTAGAACGTACTAGAAAGCCTGGGATGCCACCTTGTGGGAAACTAAAGCATTGTTCCAAACAGGATATGGTGTATGTTAGAGATTATTAGAGACAATCCAGTGCAGTAGTTGACAATGCAAACTGGACCGGTTTAACTAGTCTACTGCAGGTGAAGGAGGCAAAAGATATTCAACAATAAATCTCGTGTTTTTCTCCTCGCTGGCCTCAGAATGAACTCTTTCGAGGGAAACACATGTGAAGTTCTCCCCCTGCTACGTTGGTCACACTTGGTCGGATTTAGCTGAGCGAGTTGACCCTCTTATTGTTTACTCAGCAGAGCGTTCAGGTCGTCACATTAATACAGCCCGTCGTTGTGTTTGCATTAATTGCTGCACGTCGCCTACACGTGTAAGAGACACTGCAACTGATAATCCGATAAGTGATCCACTTTCTTCAACACATGGCTAAAGGCGCTGCTTTGCTTTTTTTTCTCCCTCCAACTCGACCCGCGCGGCGTCCTGTTTCTCCTGGGTACGGTTGTTATGGCAACGGTAAACACTGTGCGGGAGCATGCACGGTTGTCATGGGAACTGTCTGCGGGAGCATGAAGGCAGCGGGACGGCAGAGCGGTCGGGTCACTGGAGAGGGTGGCAATATTAGGTTTGTATATTAATATTCACTTTAAAATCTCACTTGTTTTTATTGGAGATGCGTTTGAGGGCCAGTTTTTGTGCGTGTCTGGTGGCTCCCACAGATGAGTTGACGCCGAAATGCATGGTGGTTATTTTTGTGCATGCCTATGTGCTAAATATGTGTATGCTTTGCGCATGGGTCTTTCAGTCCAGTTTGAGATGCCTGCTTGACCCAGTTTACATCCTCCTTCAGTAGCTGCACACACAACAGTGCAGCATGTCATAGTATTTATAGTAAAGCCTTAGTAGTATGGGACAAAAACATTAAGTAACTACATGCCGTTTAGGTGGAACAGTGAAAATGTATACTTTTAAAAAAATCATGGGGGGGGGGGGTGGTAGGAGAGCCCAAGCGCAGACACAGGACAGACAGACTGATCGTTAACCTCAAGATTTAATTAAACAAAGAAGTGAAGCCAAGACATAGTACAGACTTAAACTAAAACCAAACCTAACTAAGAAACATGCAAAAACAACAAAACCTCACAAAAACTCAAAATTAACAGCAGTAGGGGAATGTAAGGAGAACTTAGCTTACACACTAAGAAAAGACTAACAAAGCATAGAGACCAGACTAAAATTGAAGGCAATAAGGAGTAAGATTTAAACTAAGCAAGTCAAATACAACAACTAAAACTCTAAACTAATCACAAGGGCAAAAATCAAGAACACCACACAAAAACAAAGGTGAAGTTACAAAGAAATGCAGACCACAGATGCAGTGAATTACAAACAAAAAGCAACAAAGACGGCATTTGAACCAAAATATGAAAACTTAACTGAATACAACAGGAACCAGATGACAAGTAGTTGCTGAGGCTCTGGCAAGACAGACAGAGTGAGGACAGACAGGGAACCAGGACTGAATAGTTTATGGTCTGGCAGAGAGTGACTGAGTGAACCAGGTTTTTATGGAGGGAGGTGATCGTGGCAGGTGAGCTGTTCCTCGCAGCTGTCTTGAAATGAACAATCAACGAGGCTGCAGGCAGGGCTGGCTGATGAGGGAGAGAGTGATGGCAATGAGGACAGGAGTGAGGATGTGAGAGAGAGAGGGAGAAGGAGAGGAAGAAAGAGAAGAAAGAAAGAAAGAAAGAGGGAGAAAGGGAGGGGCTGAAGCGGGGATCATGACATGATCTATCCATCTATCTATCTATCTATCTATCTATCTATCTATCTATCTATCTATCTATCTATCTATCTATCTATCTATCTATCTATCTATCTATCTATCTATCTATCTATCTATCTATCTATCTATCTATCTATCTATCTATCCATCCATCTATCTATCTATGTTTAAATTACGCATCATGTTAAGTTGATACAAATACCAACATTATTCTGTCAACCCAACTTATCAAAATAAATTAGATTTTTTTCAAATCTTATAACAATGCATGCAATTAATTGGTGGGAATGGGTTCATAGTGCAGTTTAACATATTTCTGCTTTCTCTTCAACAATGTTCACTGATCAGCTGAAGAAAGAACTGTACAGAAGTAACATCAGCAGCAAATGAGCAGTAAGTCAATGCAATACAAGCACATACTGTTAGGGTTTTTATATTCAGATCTGACCAAGCAGTTTCTCCTAGTGTTGCAGTCCACAGTTGCTCCAGTGGAGGGGAGGTTACGTCGCACTGTGCCAAGTCTGCCAGCGATCAAACCAGACAGGCTGAAAACAGCTAAAGCACTGGTGGAGAAAGCAGTGAAGGTGGTTTATGTGTTGAAACAGATTTTATACCTCTGCTTGTTCACCCTCCATCCATTTGTGTGATATATATTTTTCCCATTTCTCTTCCACTTATTCTCAGTTGAGGAAAGTGTTTTCAGTGCAGGGACCCTATCCTGTGATCCGTGCTGCCTTATGGGCCAGAGGGTGGGTGGAACGTCGTTTTCCCAATCCGGTCCAGAGAGCACCTCATTGCCATGGCGATGAGGAGGAAGATGGTGATGATGGTGATGGAGGTGCTGATCTCACTGGTGAGGCAAATAGTATAAAAAGAGAGAAGTCATGATGACCTGATGTCCACGCCAGTGAGGTCTCTCAAGTCAAGTCTGGGATTGAACAGCTCTCTCCATTTTTATTTCTATCATTGTCCAGTACACATCCCTGTGTACTTTATAATCCTTGGCCTTCATTAAGCCTAAGGAGATAGCAGCACTGGCATTTTTATATTTATAAAGCATAACACAGCTGTTATGATTCTCACTCATTCAGATGGCTGCTCCACGGGTGCCCAGGATTTTCTCTGAATTTAATCGAACAGGCTGCTCCTATTTTGCACCCTCGTCCTGGAATAACCTTAAGAACACACTACAGCTTAACGATTTTGTCTCCCTGGGAGAATTTAAGGCTCTGATCAAAAGATGTGTAACTGAGGAGTGTGATTGCTTCTTCTAAGCTGGATTTTGTCTTCTGTATCTTAATCTGTTGGTTGCCTCAGTGTGCTCTACTTTTGTCCCATGTCAGTTGTTGTCATGCTTGATTCTGTAATCTTTTCTAACTTAATAATGGCATCCCTTAAATTTAATCTCAAGGGGCTTTCTGGTAAAATAAAGGTTACATAAAGGTATGAGCCGCTGCACACAGAAGAAACAGCAACATATACTTTGTGTGATTTTCGAAGAACAAACGTAAAAAGTATTTTTTTCAGTCATCCATGTTTTGTCATCGTGTCTAAATTTTCTCTGATAGATCAGTGATGTCCTCCTGTAACAGTAAAAGCTAAAAGTGCAGGAGGAGTAACTGGAGCACTAGTTACACGGATACACCTGCGCCTGATAAATGATACATTGTGTACCATATTACTGACACCAGCCTCCAACACAGACCCCTACCCTAAATACACACCCCTTTAAGCCTGCACACACACCGCACAGACACACACACACACCTCTCTTATCTCTTTACAGACAGAGGGGTTGAAGGCGAGAAAGAGGAGAACCTTAATGACATGTATGACCTCATGGTAAGATAACATTTAAGTGAACCAACTAACCTTACACTGACATCTAGCACCGTATGATAGTAAATGCCTCATCTCATTGTGTCTTTTTACCTTCTTAACTTATTCCAGTCTCGCATGGTTCGAAATGAAACAACGCATTTCTACTGGACGACTCGGCGGGATAACATAGACTGTCGCTCATTAAGGAGTGACCAAATGACCAACCACTATGCAAATGCTGCAACATTCACCACCAAGGTCTCTGAAGAGTTTCTAATGATTGACCGGCATATACACGTTGCTCAACTGAAGCCATAGGTCAGCTCATTCTCCCTGTCTCCTCTTACACATAATTGGGTTTCTTTCAGGTGGGGCTTTGTGTGAATCTGCGCAACCTTCAGTGGTTTGATACAGCGGATCCTGACACCTTCTTCCCAAGGTGCTACAGGCTTGGTGCAGAGGATGAAAAACATGCATTCATAGGTCTGTCTATTAACACATAGCAAAAAGGATGTCTATAAAGGATAAAATAAGGTGTTAAGATGTAAATTAAACTTGTAAAAATCATGTTTGGGTATGAAAGAAAAGTAATGGCAGGTGTAAATGGGGGTTTTTAAGCTGACAGATGCCCTTTCTCTCTCTTGTACCTTCATCTTGTCTTTTCTTTTTCTCTAAAAATGAAGAGGATTTCAGGAGGACTGCATGTACCAGCCTGCTGCAGTATGTGGTTGAGACAAGTACATGGAGAAGAGACAAACCAGAGAGTGAAGAACAAAATGCCAGGAATAGTGTCTCTGAAAGTAAAAGTCATTTGTCAAAAATAAATGCATGATGTGTTATGTGAAATGCAGGACAAGGACAAAATCAACTCTTCAATAATAATCTTGCTTCTCTCCACAGAGCTGAATGTGGAACGCCGTTTTGTTGGTCCAGAAATTATTGACACAGCTCTACACGTGTGTCAAGAGTTCCTCAGTGCTTTAAAGCATGGCGACATTGACGTGACAGCAGAAACACCCCCCTCAGTAGAGAAGCAGCAGTGGGCGGAGTTTCTGCAAGACTACTACAAGGTTGTGCAGTGAGTATGTGTTCCTGGAAGCTCCTAGGTTTTGATAAATTGGCCCTTCTTAGGTCACCCTAATTTTATCTGCAGTACTCACAGTTCAGGTCAGCTTATTGAATTAATGTGGGTTATTTAATACTCTAGAATGTATTTTAAAGAAAAAAAAGACATTATTAGGAAGGAGAGCAGTGTAAAAAGAATTCTACATACAGTACAAATGTGCATGTCTTTAAGTATACATACCTGTAAGTCTGTCTAATGTTGCAGTTCACTTAGTATGGAGTTGAACATAATATGGGATTTAGATTTGTTTTTGTTTCCATTAGAAAGTTACTGTGTCCCATAATTATACCACTATATGCAGATGCCATAAAATATACATGATGCCACATTTGCAGTTCTATTAATAAAATGTTTGTCTGCAGCAAAGGTGCATTGATCAGAGGCAGCAGTGTGTTTGTGGAGCGCTGCCAGGCCATGTTAACCAGACTCCAGGAGGTTTGCCCACAGCTGGATACAGATGGACTAAATGACATCTGGATCATCAAGCCAGGTGCCAAGTCAAGAGGAAGAGGTGAGACTTTCTTTTAAAATAATATTTAAATGATAGTTATTTGGTAATCTGATATGTTTGTCTTTAATTTCCTCTTAATTACAGCTACATAATAGTGAAGATGTTGTCAGAAAACTTAGTCTTTTGCTGTGTTTTATGGTAACTGTGACATTTCTATACTTGATTGTAACAGATGGAATGGTAATGTGTTTGAGTCCTCCAGCTTCAGTATCATAAAGGACTGCTGATGTTTGTTGCCAGTGCAACAAAACCAGAACACTAATACTTTGTTGAGAAGTTCATCTGAAACATCTTGTCCTCCTGTTTTAGACACCTAAAATTTTAGCTGTGAAACTGCAGTTCTGATGTGTTTTAGTCAATTCTCGTGTCATCTCTTTTTTCCATGTGTCTTTAACAACCTCCCCTATTAGGTATCATGTGTATGAATCACCTGGATGAGATTCTGGCGCTCGTGGACACAGACAGAGCTCTGATGAAGGAGAGGAAGTGGGTGGTTCAGAAATACTTGGAACGCCCACTGTTAATCCATGGAACCAAGTTTGACCTCCGTCAGTGGTTCCTTGTTACTGACTGGAACCCTCTGACTGTGTGGTTCTACAAAGAGTGCTACCTGCGTTTTTCCACTCAACCCTACTCAACCAAAACTCTGGACAGGTCAGACACAGGGTGGGACAAAGGAAAAAATAAATGATGTACTTGTGCTTCACCTTTATACTATTTAGGAACACATGTAACACTAAACCCTGCCCTTATTTTCCTCAGCTCAGTCCACCTGTGCAACAACTCCATTCAGAAGCACTTTCAGCCATCTCATAACCGCCATCCAGGAGTGCCTGAGGATAATATGTGGTCCTGCTCTCAGTTTCGCTCTTACCTGCAGAAACAGGGCCGTGAAACAGAGTGGGAGTCAATGGTGGTCCCAGGCATGCAGCAAGCAGTGGTCCATGCTTTACAGACAGCTCAGGACCTGGTCGAGCCTCGCAAGGCCAGCTTTGAGCTGTATGGAGCTGACTTTATGTTGGGCAGAGATCTGAGGCCTTGGCTGCTGGAGATCAATGCCAGTCCAACTATGGCCTGTTCCTCCTCTGTGACTGCTCGGCTCTGCCCTGCTGTGCAGGTGGACACACTGAGGGTTGTGTTGGACAGAAGGACTGATCCTAGCGCTTACACTGGAGGCTTCCAGCTTATCTACAAACAGGTATCTCTTCAGTCACTGGGTGTTTATTTCAGGGCAAATCCAGTGAATAACAGGTGCCACAAAACTCGCTAATTTATGTTTTTGCATTGTCACATTTCCAGGCAGCAGTTGAGGTTCCGCAGTATGTGGGAGTGAACCTGCTGGTGGAAGGAGCCTCCATTAGGCGATCCAGACCTTTGCTTCATAGACAGACTGTTACTTCTGACACACCTCTTACTGACCTGTTCCCCTCAGACCAGCCATCTCCAGAGGAGACTGAAACAAAACATAAACCTTCAGGTCAGAAGCCACAGACAGTTGCTGCTTTATGCCATTCAGGCAAAGAGAACCAAGAAAAAAAGAGGCAGCTGTCCTCCACATCTCCAAAGAGGGAGCATGAGATGAGAGCAGAAGTTCAGAACACCTCCTGTGTTCGCAGGTCCAGCCGCAGTCTGGCTTGTGAACAGTCTTTGGTGGTTAGCACTGAACCTCAGAGGAAAGCACGACGGTTGGGTTTAGGTCTTCGTGCCAGTGGGACAACCCTGGTACCAAGGAGTCTTTCCTTTTCCCTCAGCCTTCCTCACAGCAAGTCAGAGGGGAAACCTCAGTTCAGTGCAGGTGGATCACACATCTCCAGATCCTTCCTTCCACAGACAACTTTTGCGACCCAAGACAGGATTTCTAAACAAGCCTTTCCTTCATTCCAGGGTCCTCTTCCTAGCCTGGAGGTCCTTCATTTGCGACCAAATGTTGTGGCTGGAACTAGTGTCTGCCGTAATTCAGCCTTTTCTGCTCATCCCAGCATCACCAAGCATCAATTATTCCTACACTCTCGAAAACAAAGCAAGGCCAGACATAAAGGAGAGCATGCAGGGGAACTTAAATACTAGAGGTGTAAAGTGTTAAGAAGATGGAAAGCAGCCAGAAAGGTTAAATTAGTTTTGTCAATGTAATTTACATTTTAATGAGTTGCGGCCTAATAAAGAACTTATCTTCTTGTACAGTCTTTATTTTAGAAAACTGATGTCACTGTAGCATTGTCATCATTCAGATTATTCAGATTCTTATCCTACATGCAGGGGCTGAATATGTGCAACATCAAGTTATGTTGGGACTGAAGAGTTACAATTTTAGAGGTTCATCTTTCTAAACAGGATGTAGGTATTTTAGCTCCCCAGCAGGTGGCAATAAAGGTTCAATGATCAAATAGCATGCTAAGGCCAAAGCATGGCTAGTAGAGGGGATCGAAGTACAGAAAAGGATTGGCAGCACTGAGCAGGTTTGGTATATCTTTAGCCAAAACTGCTAAATCATATCTTTCAGCCTCTTTATAAACATAAAGCCAGGGTACTACTAGTAACTCTACTCTAGTTAATCACTATTCAAGACTGGATTCCAACTACCTAGAAGTGCTGCTGCAAGAAGAAGGTTGCACATCCTTTGGAACTAAATGGATTTCTGCATTGCTTGCTCATAGAATGTGGTCAGATCAACAACTAACTCTCAGTTGCAGAGAAACGCAATCTGACTACAATAATAATACACAAACAGTTGTACTTTTCATGTCTTTACTGAACACGTAGACTTATCATCCACAGTCCAGGCTAGAAAAATGAAGAGAACTCTTGCATTTCGTAGAACCTCCTTTTGCAGCAACAGCCTCCATCAGATGTTTTCTGTAGCTGCTTATGTAATAGTGAGTGCTTTTGGACCCTTCCTCCTTACACAACTGTTTAGATTGCCAATATTCCCATGATGTTCTTGATTGAAGCCCTCTGCAGGTCCTGTCACAACATCTTATTGGGTTAGAGCTTAAAACATGACTTTTCTTCTTTTTCAACCATTAAGTTGTTGATTTACTGGTGTGCTTTGGGTCATTGTCTTGTTGCATCAACCAACCTCTCATAAGCTTTAGGTCACTGATAGCTGTCCTGACATTCTTCTGCAAGATTTGAACATAGCACTGACCACTTTGTAGATGCGGGTGTTTGGCTGTTCTGCCCTTTTTCACCTCTTTCAGGATTGCATGTTATGCTCTTGGTATATTTTTTTGCAGCCAAATCAAAGAAGACAAACAACCATCCTGAATTTGCACTCATTTGCAGAAAGTTTTTCTCGTTGTGGATTGCACCTGAGAAATGCTTTTGTAGTCTGTTACAGCTTTGTGTATCTCTATAATGCTTTCTTCAAAGTTCTGAGAAAGCAGCTGTGATTGAGGCATTGTTCACATCAACCAGTCTGTCTTGAGAAGAGCAGACTTGGTCCAAAGCCACAGTGTTTATGCACAGGAAGGATTATGTGTGCAGGGAGGAGCACAACAATAAGTAACACTTATAATCTTCAGTCATTACCACAGAGGTTCACTTACTTTTTCCAGCCTTTTTTCTGTTCATTAAAGACATGCACAATACAGCTGACATAATAGTCACATTATGTTTAGTCAAACATAATCTGACTAAACTAATCGGACTATTAGTTGAGTCAGATTATGTTTGTCAATAATTTGTGACTCAGAAGATCAGAACACATTTTATGAGTAATCAGTGCAGAAATCCTAGCTATTCCACAGTGTGTTCAAACTTTTTCTTGAAATTGCACATTGTTAAAATGACAACTTAACAAATTAAAAGATAATTGTTGGTTGCATTTTTTCCTTAGTTGGATAATTTGACAGAAGTAGTAGCAGATGGGAAACAGTGAAGGACTGATGGGTATGATGTGCAATAAAGGTTAAATAAGATAAAGAGGTTCTGGTTATATGGTGTTAATCTTTGTCAGGCCTCCATAAACCGTCTACTAAAATGAGTTTATAAAAGCCCTTATGTAACTACAGATAAAAGATTAAAACGCTAAGTAATGTGTAAGTGACACCACTAAAATCAGCTTGCAAATAACATCTCATGACTGCAATAAAACATGCAGCTCTGCAAACAAATAAATCAGCTTCAGGGGAATTACTTTAAATGGAACTAATGATATTTAGATTACGTGACCTTAGACTGCCATTCGTACAAACAAACCAGATATGGAATGCATCAACACCCCAGCTCAGAAAAGACAATAGTAGAAAAAAAGAGAATGACTGAAACAGCAGAAACAGTACAAGTAATCATGAACCTATGATTTAAAGTTTTATCACATAGCTAAATGTGATAAGTACAGCTTTTTTGATTTATATTTCTACCTATTTCAGTGTAATTCTCCAGGATGCGTAGTATAGTGCCAGAAAAGTAAAAAGGGAGAGATATGTCACGAATCTAGAAAAATTGGATTTGCTACTGACTCATAAGAAACGTTGTCTCCCTGTCTGGATGTTGACAAGATGCAGATGGATCCTGATTGCTGCCTCAGGAGATGAGCTGTAACTATTTACACTTGTGTGTGTTTACTTGTTTTGTATTCGTGGGCACAGAAGGTTAATCAGCAGGAGAGCCCGGCTACAGATCTGCCATTACATAAGTGTTCCCAATGACACGCATGTTGTGAAGCCGTATCATAGCTACATCTGAAACAATTTCCTTGTTTTCACACATGTCCACCCGCTCTTTCACACACACATATGGTCGAAGCAAATTTCCACGGGAAAAAAATACTTTATTAATACACTTATATAATGTATATCAACATTTATAGACAAAATATGTACATCAAACATCTTTCATGTAGGTCCCAAAATATAAAATCTCAAGTACCTCTTTCTATAGAAAACTAGTCTTCTGGATAAAACTTTTACATTCACTTCTCCTCTCCTGACTCCTTTGACTCCAGTATTCATACGCAGTACAGAGAATAAACATCTGAGATTTATCAGCTTTTCACAAGTAAAAGGCAACAGCAAGAACAAACACCGGGTTTGACTTGAGCAGAAACAGATGTTGAGTATGCAGACCAGGTCCAGCACAGTGCTACAATATGTACACAGTTTCTGAGTACACAACGTACATTGTCCACACTCTGCCCTCCTTCTATCTCTCGGGGCGGACAGAGTGCAAGAACAGGTATCAAAAATAGAAATGTACAAGAAGTCTATGAACAATAATTACAGAAAACCCATCTCAACTGTCTGTCATTGAAAAACAAGACTTCTCATTCAGTGTGGCCATGTGGTGGCCTATTCCTTCATCCACCACGGATGTACCCTTACTATTGTCTGTACATACTTGAAGGAAACCTTGTAGGTTATGGTGCCAATCATCATAGTGTCGGGTTGAAAGGGCATTTTCATAATGGTGAGCAAAGGACACAGGCAACAAACTTTGGGTGATATATTAACGCTAACATTTGGTGCAACAGTTTCTAAAGTACAACATGGCCTGTCTGTATCGAGACAGCTACATGTGAGATGCATCAGTGTCATCGGCGTTTACACTTGAACAGCAGCATCTAAAACTTTTCTTTCTTTACATTCAACCAAGTGTGTATGTATGTGTGTGTGTGTGTGTGTGTGTGTGTGTGTGTGTGTGTGTGTGTGCAGGGCAGGTCCAGTTTATATGATACATTTGTACTGAGGAATATCACTGAGAATTAAACATTCAACCAAAACTTTGCATTGTTTTGAATGTGGATAGATGCTGCACCCGTCTCTCTCTCCTCCATCATTTCATCGAGTCCGATCGTTTGTTGTTTGACCTCCAGGCTGAGGAAATGGGGAGATGAATGATTATGGATTAAGGAACAGCTTATTAATGTTCTCCATCCTGCTAATGACTATGCCTCAGGGCTCTAGAACAGGATCAACTCTTCCCCTGCTCTCCCATCACTCAGTCTTTGGTTTCCAGGTTGAGGGGTGGTACCTGCTTTAGTGCCTGAAGGAGGGCGGGGGAATCCATGGGGGTCTGAGATATGGCTGGGGCTGGAGATCCTCCCCTGGGAGACAACACCAGCTGAGGTGGAGGTGGTCTCTCACTGGGCATGGTGGGTGAGGAGCCTCCCATGCCTGGGTAGAGCATGGGCACAGCCCCGGGGTACCAGCATTTCTCCAGCATTGGCAGGTAGGCTGCAGCAGAGGGTGGAATGAGGTAGAACGGCATGCAGAGGGGGTGTGGAGGAGGAGGAGGTGCATGGTTCGGAGATACACTCATGTAGCTGCCGTAGCCGCTGGAGGATGTTGATGATGATGATGATGATTCTCCACCTGAGAGCAGCTCATCCTCGGATGACTCCACCCGGGGTCGCTTGTGGCGTGGCTCGTCATCCTCCTGCTTGATGCTGGAGCTCTGCCTGTCACCCAGCGGCCGCTTCGGCTGGCTCTCCTGCCCGTAATAATCTGGGCGTCCCTGTGGCGCCCCAGATTCTGTTTTCTCCAGCTCTCCCCCATAGCCACTGTCTGTGTCTGTGTCACTGCCACTCTGCTCGCCGCTGGCTGGAGCGTACACCCGCTGAATGACAGGCACACAGTTCCTCCCATAGCCCTCGCTGGGTTTAGGCGGTAGGCTGGTGGGCATCTCTTTGTGAGGTTGGTGCTGGTGGTAGGCAGGGATCTCCTCAGGTCGGGGGCTGACAGGAGTATGGGGTCGGACTGGATTTTGGAGCACCTCTGCAGCTAATTTGTGGAGGTGACTGATTACATGGGATGGCGCGAAGTCTCCATCGGTCTCATGACTGGCTAGATACTGGAGAATCTCCTTGGCACACATGTGGAAACCAGAGCGAAACATCTCCCCCGACTTCTCCTGGCTGACAGGAGGCTGCTCTGTAAACACAAGGACGAAGCACACAGTCAGAAACTCTGAAATGTAACACAGACGTGACATTTTGCTGATTTTTCCCAACTGCTCTATTTGAAGTCAGCCATTTGCCTGCATTTGTTCTGCATAATCCTGCCATTGTGCATTCATTCAAGCAATCTGCATTCTGTCCAACAAAACCGACCTGTTCTCTGCATACGTGTATAAATGATTTGCAGCTCACCGATTTGCATGCCATTCTGCAGAGCGAGGATCTTCTGCTGCTGCTGCTCCAGGAGAGAGGTGAGGGCTTTCACATGCTTCAGCGTGAGCTCTAAAACCACCGCCTTCTCCAGATGGCCCAGAGTCTGGAGGGAGATACTCACAGTCAGCACAACCTCACCGCTTATGTAACACATGGTAAACTGAGCTCTACAGCCTGTGTCACACATTTTTTACAATCAGGATCCCACCAGCAGCAACAAATGAGGCACACATAATGCAAAAATATACAATTAAATATGAAATTATTTAAATTTCACAGAAACTATAAAGTTTGTTGCAGTGAATAAATGACTATATGTGTTAACTGGAGTGGAATGAGTCTCCAGTTTAAACTGTGAAACATGACAGGAGACTCTTTCTCATTAGTGTGAGCTGTCATTCATTATGAGCTGCTGACGCACGCAGCGCGGATGCAGTTCCACCCAGCAGCCACTCGATGGTGCATGCAGCTCGACACACTGGATCCCATTTAACCCTCCCAGCCACAGCGCCACTTACACTCACCGTGAGTTTCAGGTGTTCGGGTAATAAATCTTTCAGCTGGGCGATGCATTCGTTTATCCGGTCACGTCTCTTCTTTTCGATGAGTCTGTGAGGCAGTTTGTAGGTTTCCTGCAAGAATAATAATAACAAAAAAACAGAAAAGGTTAGAACTCCTTCATGATCAGAGGCAGTCACACCGATAGGGAGGAATCCATGAGTTATGTCATAGCAGAAATTAGGTCAACCATTTATGGCACTACAGAGCTACTGCCAGTCTAATTCCTCCCCTTGTGGCTCACACGCTTTTCCGCTCTGTGGCTGTGACTTAACAAGTTGGCAATAAAAGAAAACACATTTAAAAAAATAAAATAAAACAAACCAACCTTGCTCTCTTCTCCTCTCTTCATTCCTCGCCTTGGTTTATAAACATACATCTGGAAATCGACCCTGAAGAGACACAAGGAGCGCACACGAGTGAGGAATTGTGCACAAGTCTGATTATTACATAAAGTGCGTTTGAGGAAAAAACAGTCACATTTTTTTTTTCAAAGTGGAACTTACCCCTGCACGTCTGACAGATCAGCCTGGTGTTTGGACAGAGGAGGTGGTTGCGCGCTTGGAATCCGCTCCATTCTTTGAACTCCAATTATGCTGTCAAAGTCGAGGCGCGTCTCCAAAGTCAGCAAATGCGCATTTATAATTTTCACGCGGGATGAAAGTTTTTGGAAATGCACCAAAAAAATGCGTCAAGAAAGGGTTTTAAAAAAAACGTTCACTGATTTGTCATTTTTTTGTTAACAAACAGTCTCGTTAATGTTATTGCGAAAAACGGTTTCGGTTTTTAGTCCCCGCGTTTTTGTCCACGTCGTGCTCCTGCCGCAGAAGGAAGTCGAACCCTCTTGGTGGCGCGTTGGGAAAGTGGGGGAGGACAGAGCGACGAGTTAAATAAACCCTCTGACTCTCCGCTCAGCCTGACCTACCTCTGTCACATGAGGCTCACGTGTTAAACGGCGCTGTATCCTCGGCGGAGGGACGGCCCACTTCGCGAGGATGAGGCGCCTCAGTGGGCGGACGAGTGCGCACGTCAGAGCGGGGGGCGGCGCATGTCCGATCCCGTGTACCACCATGCTGAAGTGTATGGAAACAAGGCTGTGCGCCGGGGAACGTGCTGGCAGCGAACCAGTGCAGGAGTTCAGCAGGAGTGGGTATGGCACCAACTGCCACTGCAACGACACTGTAGCAGACGCTTATAATAAAACTAATTCTATCAATCCAGCATGCAAAGAGGTGCATATGCAAAGAAATCACTATGAGTTTTTTTCAGGTTTTTGAAGCATCATGACATAGTGAACAAGAATCAGCTGTTCTTTTTTAAATGCATTGATGTACATTCAACGTGCATCCTGTAGCAAGTGGGGGCTTTTTCATTCCAGCGTCCTTCTGATAAGAGTGTGTAGATACACGGATGTGCATGTCTACAGGGTACCAGCGCAAACAGTGCGGTCACGGTGTGAGCACCACGTGCACCTGTGCGTGGACGGCTCTGTGTCTGCTGTCACGTTGATCTCCTCATGGCCTCGGGAGCCTGCTGAGCGCGCAGGGCACGTCCAGCACATCCAGCTCATCCAGCACACGGCGGCTGCACCTGTCTGCTGCAGGCTACCAGCACAGATTACTGCGGAGAACCCCCCACCCCCCACCCCTTTTTAAACGTGCACTGTTATTATTGAAATTTGTTACAAAAAATGAGAAGGTGTCAGCCAATGAAATGAACAGGGTACTTATGATTCATCTAGTATGTTCGCAACTGGAAAATATCACTAAAATTGTGCCACATGCTCATTATATGCATATGTTGATTTAAGATACTCTATATATTGACGATGTCCTAAAAATTCAACACACAAGGACATTTCCAGATTTAATGACACTCCTTCTGCTACAGCTGACTATAAGAGTATAATTGCAGTATGTAGATGTAAACAGGAATTGCAGCTTCATTTATGGGTCACAACACACAAGACCTTGAATCCACCAATAGTCCCTCCGCTGGCTAAATTTGAAGGAGGTTTTCTGAAGCTGTAAGCAATTATACATGTGTGATTTTTCCTTTTTCTCCACCTTTTCTTCTCATTCCATTTAAAATTGCAAAAACCCCTGCGGGCCCTGAATTAACACATATGACTTTGGCAATTTATTGATCTCAGCAATTTCTTTTCAGGGTATCACAAAATCTACTTTTGCAAGCAGGGTAAGGCTCATATGGTTGTATAAAGTCTGCACTAAGCAGCAGCTCTGACACTTTCAAAGGTGTTTCAAAGGTGTTTTTGTATAATTTTTTTAAATTGCAATTAATTTGCATAGACTATATATATATAGACAACTTTGTCAACGCACATTTGACTGGAGAGAAATGTTGCATTGAAAAGCTGTGCTTTTAATTGTTTTTCAGGCTAATAGAGGCTCATGGGAGTATCTATCTCTCCTATCTGACAAAAATAAGTAAATAAAATAACAGCTGTCACAGTAGTTTTCATGACCACAGAAGACATCAGCCTCAACACTTTGGCCTTCATTGTATGACAAAACTGATTAAACTGATGTTTTCTTTTTTCAGGAAAGTGGTATCTTTCCCATGAACACGAGGTTCTTTCTTCCCACTGAATCCGTCTGAAAGCTCACATTCTATGACCACTTTAGTAAATTTAACTAATTGCCTGCTCCTAGAAAATATGAGAGTGTGAATAAAGTAGAAACTAGATGGTCTGTGGGACTCAGTAATTACAAAATGACTGGAACACAGGTCACAGCTTTAATCAAATAACCACAACAATGACGGAAAGCCCCATGAAAACAGTCAAGGCACATGTAACGCAATTAAACACTAAATTGGATTTTTTTTTTTAAAATCCTGACAATGGCACCTTATTTCAGTTCACTTGTTGATTTTGTAACATTCCTGTGAATAAAAATTTGGGAAAGTACCTAATGATCTTTTTTACTTTCAGCAAAAACCAAATGTGTTTATTGAAATTTTAATGCTTTATTTTTGTGCAATGTTATGCCGTTAAAACAAATGAAGGAGCACAAGCTTAAGGTGTTAAAAATATTGTATTTACTTAGCTGGTAAATAAGCCCCATGAGAAAAGGCAGGATATTTTAATGGCAATATTGATATTAAGTCTTCCAGTGGACTATTTCAAAAACATTTAGAAAATTCTCTTTAAGTGCAAAATGGATTTTTAGGTCTATATTTCTAATAAATAAACTTGGTAAAACTGATGAACTTGTTTCTAAGCTGAAACTGAAATTGGTCTTCTTTTTTTGAAAAGAATGTATTTCACTGTAAGTCAGAAAACATCTGATCACCACGTTTCTTACCTTTGCTGGACTATGGAGACTTGCTTTCTATGAACGCTCCTGATCAGTTTTTAAAGACATTAGATACTGTATACTGCTGTGCTTTGCGTTTTATTACTGATTGCAGCTATCATGTCCATCACTGTTCCTTATATGCTGTCGCACATTGTCCATCTTTGTTTGTTCATAGACTCTCTCACTGGCTGACTTTTATTTATAAATCCATTCTTGGACTTTTGCCTACATATTTGTGTTTACACGTGTAGAAACCTCAGCCAATATGGCCTGCGCTTTCAGGACATCATACAGTTGCAGGTCCCAAGAGTCAGAACTGAACTGGGCAAAAAGGCTTTTAATTTTTCTGCCCCGTCTACCTGGAATGATGTGCAGAAGGA
This sequence comes from Dascyllus trimaculatus, assembly GCA_024666655.1. Classification (NCBI taxonomy): domain Eukaryota; kingdom Metazoa; phylum Chordata; class Actinopteri; family Pomacentridae; genus Dascyllus; species Dascyllus trimaculatus. The sequence goes on from CM045450.1 coordinate 17,836,082, forward strand.
CTTGAAATTGACACATCTTGTAACTCCGGGGGAATTCAAGACAGTTATAAAAGACAGTGAAATAAGCTCATTTGGATCTTGTGGTTGCACTGTGTGATCACTCTTGTTTTTCTTTAGTGTGAAACTGTGACCGTATTTTATTTGTGTTTTGTGAGTTTGTTGTAATCTGTTTTATGCTGTCGTCTTGGCCAGGCCACTCCTGAATAGGAGGTTTTAAATGTTAATGAATTGTTTTTTTTACCTGGTTAAATAAAGGATATGATAATATAATGTCAGTCTTCAGAAAATCCAAATAAAAGGCAGTTATATAATTCTAAAATTCTAAATCAACCTTTTGTGTTATGACACAGCTCAAAGAGGTCAAACTAAAAATGTGCAACCTCTGTGTGTACACAACATATTTCCTCAAGTGACACGATTTTAAGATAAAGTAAGTGTGCTTCCTGATTTGTAGACGACTACAGATAAGAGTTCACATGCTGGCAATTCTTGAATTATATTTTTTTCCCATGAGGCTCTTTAGTCTTCTACATCTGCAGCCGACTGGAAGAATAGTACCACTCAAGCTTTATTAAATAAGCAGTGGCATTTTTATCACACACACAAACACTGTATTATCAAAATTAACTGAATAGCAGTGCTGTGGGGGGAAATACCAGATCTTCACTCGTGCTCTGAGCTTCCTCTGTCTGCTGATACAGGAACTTTATTCACCCAGAGATGGTTTTACACACTTGTTTATTTAAATAGACTCCAAAGAATGGAATGTACAACTCAAGACACAAACCATCAATTAGTATAAAAGTTAAGTTTGGTCAAGCAGCACTCCAAACAACATCTATGAGTTTTTTTTTTCTCACATACACTCGAACACTCAGTCATTCTCTAGTGGATGTTTTACAAAGTGACCAACCAAAAACGTAACAATCATTTGTGTGCTACAGGAAATATCAGTGCTTGGGACTAAATGGATTAAAGAAAGATTAAATAACTCAGTGCAGACATATCAAAGAAGACGAATAAAGATAATATAAAGCTTCTTTCAAAAACCCATGTTTGAAAGGTCTGGACACATGTTTCTAATGGGAATCCTGTTTTTAAACACAACATGGACCTGGCTTTAGAGTGAAGTAATTCAAACAGGTCAGATTTATTTATCTTGACAAAAAAAGAAAACAGATTCATGCTTTAATTGCTGAATCATGTATCCTTAAGGGTTTTTTCTAAACTGTCCTGGAACAAGCACAACCTCAATGTACACAGAATTCTGAAGGTGATAATAACTGCTTGCTCTCAAGATGGAAAAAAAACACAGTATAGGTTTTTACATTATTATGAGACTTTGGAAAAGTATGGTGGCCTCTTCGGGACTGTTTACAGGCGTAGTTTGTCCTTATATTTTAAATATATAAGAAATCATTTCAAATACAAAAGCAAACATAGTTTCCCAAAAATAGTTTATAATAACTATATAATAATAGTAATTCTTATTTAGACATTGCATATTATTCAGCTTTCCTGTTGCTGTCAGATGAGAGGAATATATTAAATGTGTTGTAGGGTTCAACAAACCTTCAAATCCACATGTGACCTGAGTTTGCTGGTGCAACACTGAGGATTAAAACCTCAATACAAGGCCACTTTAGAGGAAAATGTCCACAGGAACAATGGCTGGACTTTGGCATGCTGTCAGAGTGGTCAAATGCAGAAGGCATTGAGGGTAGTAAAGCTGAAGTCAGTGTGTTCATCTCCTAAGTTTACAGGACTGGCTTCTTGGGTCCTGAGGCACTTTGTGCACACTTCACCCACACAGACACATCCACACAACAGATAACTTTCACTTCACACTGACACTTAGAAGCATGCCTGCTGAAGAAACATATTCTCGTAGTGTCTGGTGAAGAATACAGTCAGACTCAGACCTAAATACATACTAGAGCTGGTGACATTTTGACATTCTCATGTCTAACAGGTGGTTCACCGCTAAGCAGCTCAGGCACTAGTGAAACTGCCCCGGTGGCCCTCAGGCAGGCTGCTGGGGGTTGATGTTCATGTGAGGGGGATGACCAAGAAGTCCAATTCGTTGTTTCTGCTTCCTCTGTTCTGTCATCTGCACAGGGACACAAACAGAGCAGTTGAAGGATGACATTTAAACTGGAATTACTTCTGTAATCTGAATTCTTATGACCATATTGTAGCCTAAAGGTACTCTGTGGAGTTTCTGACCACCAGTCATGCTCTGGAACAACATTTTCATGTGGCCCATGTTTTGTTCTGATTGAGTAAATATACTAGGTTTCAGGCAGCATGTATGTATCCCGCTGCTGGTTTCTCAACAATATGCCAACAGAGGCAAGGATGCAGAAATCCAAGCGTAAAAATAGTATGTTGTGGTTTAACAGGGGTTGTGGGACAGACTAAGTCTTGACTCCCTGAGGTTACCATTCCTGGTCAATAAGTAGCCCAGCCCACAGCCCCCCATTAAACCAAAAACAGACATTTTAAACACTCATAATTGAATATATAACATGTTAATAAGTGAACTTTACTGGTGCTGCTAGTGCCAGCCTGGCTGTCTCCCTATGTTTCTAGACTTGATGCTAAGATGCAGATGACTGCTTCATATTTAGCATATAGATACAAGATTGGCATCAATCCTCTTATCTAATTCTGTGCAAAAAAATAACAATTCAACACTCTTCCTAAAATTTCAAACTACTCCCTTAAGACTCCAAAGGCCAATACTGTGCTGTAGTATATCTAAAGGCAATAGTGTGCTCCTTTTTAAATGCCAACATTTTTAATTATGCGTGAGCAAAACTCATCCAACTTGAAGCATGAATGGCAAAACCTGTAATTACCTCGGTTTCGGTCCAGCAATGGAAATAAGCGAACAATCCCAATAGCTCTTCCTATGCCACGGTTCATTAAAATGTGGACTTGAGTAGTGACTTTGTCAATAACTAAGAATAACAAAGTGCTCTGTCAATAACTTCCCAGTGGCTGCACATAAAAAGAACATCCTGCTATCCTGCAAAGTGGACTGAAGGCAAAACAAGAATAAATCAAAGGTGGTGCAATGCAAAATGGAGAGTTTGCACGTTTTCCCGTCACGTGATGTTACCTGCTCCTTCAGCTCAGTTAGCTGTCCTGACAGATTGGCCACCAGCCTCATGGTCGACTCCAGCTTCTCCTGCAGGTTCCTAATTTCATTCTGCTCCCCCTCTGCATCGCTGCTCACCAGTGACATGGCACGCATCCGAGGGAACCAGTCCAGGTTGTGCTCCTATAGTTAATAAAGCATATGAGCTGAGTGTTGATGCAGATTTATTAGCTGGAGCTAATCAGTGGAACTTTGACAGAAGCATGCTACTGTTAAGCTAACAACCTTTCTTGACTTGCAAATAATAAACAGGTTTGCATGTTTTTGCTGCAGCAAAGGTAACAATAGAGTTCAGACTGAGAACATGCTGCACAGTAATGAACATCCCAGAGAATTGATCAATGATTCATATGATGCTTGGATCCGTTTTGGGTTAGATTGTACTTTTTTGTTTCCCCGAGTTTCTGTTTGTCCGCACTAGTCATTCTGTGCCCTTACATGGGCACGACCAGCATGTCTGTCAGTTAAGGTTAGAAAAGAGGAACAGATTAACGTCCTAAGGTGTGTGACGAGCCAGTGCATGTTTACAAGTGTGACTCAGGAGTATTAACATATGACCTCTGCTTAATCACAGTTACCAAAGACGTAGCACAAATAAAAATGCCCATAATGCTGCAATTTCCTTCAGGACTGAGTTTACGTCAGCAGCCATTAACACACCAATTCCAAAGAATGGCTTTGAAATGATGAACACAGTGGTGTAGCAACTCCTGTGGTTAACAAGCATATTTCCTTCTGCAGAAAAACGTGTATCCTTACACAGCATATTCCCTACAGACAATCCTGTTGATCTCAGGCAACATGCAGGTCACCATTATTTCTAAAACAGTGTGGTCTGACAGTGACTTTAGCCTGTTTACAACAAGTAGTGTGCATTATTACACAAGGAGGTGGACGTGTGTTTTAAGGGTGTGTCCTTGTTTCGTGTTTACCTTGATCATCTCAGCTACGTAGCTCTCGGGGCCAGTGTACTCTGTGGAATCTTTAACTTTGACCAGCACTATAAAGAACAGGTAGTGCCACATGTTGTGCTCTTCTTTGATGTGCTCCTCAAAAGTCACCGTCTTATTGTCAAACTTGTCGCGCTCCAGACCTGTAATGGGGCGACAACACACACACACACACACACGGTTATGGTTCTGGTATGCAGTCACAGTCAAGCACAAACAGATGAAAGCTTCTAATCTGCCAGTTTCTGTCTGACAATCCATTTTAGCATAGAACATTTGCATTCTTTATGTCAATGCTGCGTAATTGAAACTGAAACTGAAGTAAATAAAGACACTCATGTTGAGGATGGCGCCTAGCAATGAAATAGGCATAGTTTTATTTGTCAGTTACCTTCATACAAAATGCTATAAACTGAAAAAAGCTAAATCTAATCAATATGTGGTTTCAAATAAACCCATCATTCATATTCTTGCATGTGTCTGTATTGCTGAACAAACACATTTTCACCTTCAAACTTCATTTTAGTGTCAGCTGCACACTTCTAAGTTCTTCAGCAGCATCTTTCCTGGTTGACCACATATTGATTTGCCTTCTAAACAGCACCAGTCCTACTCAGTACAGTTGCAGTTTTTCAAGGTCTTTGGCAGGTGACTTGTTCCAAACGTCTTGGAGAGCTTGTGATAGTTCTCTGAGTTTTTTGTCTCATGTATTCGCAGACTGACTCCATGATGTTACGATCGGGCCTCTGTGGGGGTCAGACCAACTGTTGCAGGACTCCTTGATCTTCTTGTGGACAAAATTAGCTTTTTATGACTCTGGCCGTATGTCATGGGTCGCTGTCATGCCATTTTCATTTGGGGATGGATTATCTTTAGTGGTATTGCATGATGAGTAAGAATCTAAATATAAGTCTACGTATAAAACTTACCCCTGCACTGTGATCAATCAAACAGATTAAGTAAAAAACTGACAAGAAAATAAGACATTATTGGAGGAAAAATAGCACCAGGAGTTTCCAATGTTGAACCAGCTTTAATAGAAAAAAGTGCATTGCCTCAAAATTATTCATTAAAGCACTGGCAAATTAAGCATCACACATGACTGGCTGTCAGATGAGCAAAGCTAATGTTCTTGAATGAGATGGAGCAGCACATCTTTTTATTTTGCAGTTTATCACATACATTATAGAAATGAGGATGTATTTACTGTGAGGTCAATTTTTCTTGCAAAATATACACTAAATTTGTTTTGTCTGCTGCACTTCAAAAATGAGAGAATTGCTCCAAAATTAACCTAAAAGTGAAAAGAATGATCCAATATTTAAAGATTTAATTAATGTTATTTATCTTTTCCTATCGAGGATGAAAGATGCCATTTTACAGTGTGACTGAGCCTGATGTTGATTCAAAAATGAATTCCGCTACAGGTAGAACTCTGCTCTGTGCATGAAGTTTGTGACGTAAACCAATCATTGGCTACCGACCCGAAAGATCTAAAAATGAATACAAGGCTTATAAAACTGAGCTAGAGGATGTCGAGCCACTTAATTCCTGTGAAGATCGGCTCCTAATCTCTGCATCTCCTCTTCTCTTGTGGTCCTTCTGGAAACCATAGAGACAGCAGCTCCCCCTGTGGCCTGGCCTTATTTAACATGAGTGAGTCAGAGCTGATGGCTGGCTGGGTGATATAATACTGTTCTCATTCCATATGCTTACCACTTGTCCTGACTGCCTGATCCGACATACACACGCACATGCACACATGCTCACACACAACATGTACTGCTGCGCTCACACACACATGCAGATACACACATACTGTACAGCATGTACTTATTTCATGTACTTATTTCGGCAAAACACGCAAAATGTACATATAAGGACATCCAGATGCAGCCACACAAAGGGACAAAGTTTGGCTAATCTGTGAAGTTGCACAAAACATATGGTAGGGAAATTAAGTGTGTGAGTGAGTGGGAGAAAATGTCTGTGCGTGTGAGACAGACATGAATTATGGAGGCGAGCAGAGCAGTGGCAGGAAGCCCTCATGACTAAGGCTTCTTTGGAACGACAAAGAAGTGAAGGGGGGTGGGGTGGGGTGGGGGAGGAAATGAGGGGGAATGCAACAAACTGACATACACCTTTACAGACATACTTACCAGAAACCACAAATACATCAACAAATCAAATATTGTGAGACAGAGAGGAATTTTGAAATGAATGGAGTGATGTTAGATAGACTGTGGAAGAGTTTAAATGACACACAGTCTCTGAAACAGAGAGACCTTCCAAGAAGAGAGCACAGCCTTGCCAGGCTGGCTGGATGCCCTTATGATTAGACAAGTCATTCTGTCCCTGGGAAGTTCGAGGTTTGTTTCCCAATGACTTTATTCTTAGGAAGATATCCCAGCACAAGCTACTAACTTCCTGGCAGAGAAAGTTGTGACATAGACTTGAACTATAAGTTACACATTAGCTGTGATTATATATATATTTTTACCATCATCAGTTATTCCACCTATTGATTGTTTTTGGATGAATTGCTTGGCCTCTGTAGTCTAATGGTTTAACCACTAACTACATCTGCAAAGTGCATCATGTGGAAACAGATCAGCTGAGCAGTCTCACCACAGATGAAGCAGGTAGTCTTCAGGACTTCTTCTTTCTTCTGTTTTTCACTCCTCAGGTCGGCAAAGGTGTCGATGATGACACCAAAGATCAGGTTGAGGACAATGATGATGACCATGAAGAAGAACAGCAGGTCGTAAATCACTCTGGCTGCAAACAGTGGCTCCTGAATGAGATACAGGAAACAGGCTCATATTGAAAATTTACACAACATTTAATATCAATTGTATTTTGACAACAGTGCATGAGTAAGAGTTCATTTAAAAAGAGGGGAACAAAGACTGTCCCATTTAAATGTATGACCTAAAAGGCTGGCCTTTATGTAAACAGGTGCTGGGGATGATGTTATGGGTTTTAAAACGAGGTTAACCTTGGCCCTCATGGATGTTAATGGAAACACATGGCCACAGGTGTACCCTGCCAGATGCTACAGTAACAGAGACAACAAAAAGCCGGTCAGCAGCCTTTCGTGGATACATTGGGCAGACTCATTGACTCATTTCTCATTTTTACTTAATCCTCTCGAAAGTAATCGGATGAGCTCGTCCCTGGATGCATTCAAGTTCCCTGCAGTGGTAACCAGCCTAATGCAGTTGCACAGTCGTGCTCACACTTATTCAGGACGGCCTCGCTTTAAAGTGACAACGTGCTGAGTCACTGTGCCACCCATGTCATTATGTGATTGATTTCTTTTGTTCTTCAGTTACTTACCTTAACAGCCATCGACACTTGACCTTAGCTGCTTTGTGTTGTGATTAATGACAGACACTCACATCCTCTTTGACATGATTACTGGTTGAGCCTGAATTCGGTGGAAATCTATTTTGAGGTTCGATTCTCACACAAGGCGGAGGCAGTGCAGCTGTAAGGAAAGATTGCGAAACCTCCACGCTTTTGAAATAAAAACAAGTTCAGCGCATGACGGGCTCATAGCCAGCTCACATGACCCGTACTGCAGCTGCGGGTGCTACACCCTCCCAGGCCAGACGCACACACAGACTCGCACGCATCCAAAACCCAGTCATAGTTGCATGTACCTCTTTGGAAGGCTTTCGGAGAACATCCCCTACACCCCCTCCGCTCCTGAGGCCGTGACTCAGCACAGTGACAATACACATAAGTAGAGAGTCGCACGTCCGCTCCATGTCGCTGTCCTCCTCGCTGTCGATCTCCAAATCTGAGGAAGCAGAGACGACCACAAATTTAATTATTAAAATATTCAAAGAATTTAGCAAGAGGCTGTCAAAAGTACCATAACCACAGTATATTTAGATCACTGCAGCACCACCCAATGTCATGTACACAACAATATTTTACTTAAATTGTATAATCAGGCCAGCAGGGCCACTGGGTAACATCAGAAGCAACAAGCTGTGGCTCATAATAAAGATTAAATTAACTCACAGAACCAAAAGCAATTCGAGCAACTTACAATATGTGGATACATTTACACGTAAAAACCATAACAGCCTGACACACACTTCAAAAAATCCCCCAAATAAAATAAAATAAAAGTAAGGCATGCATTTATTTTCATTTTAAGCTGTAGATTAATTGTTCATCTCATAACATACTGCCCCAAATTACGTACTAATAGCACACTTTCTCTGCTGTGTTCACTTGTGATATTAGTGCTTCTCACATGTAAAAGTATTCTCATTTTAAATTTAAAAAGCCATTTGTGCGTACCACTATGAAGAGTCAATATCCATCAATATGTGGGGTAAACTAATGGGTCTGGGTGAGGATTTAAACATCAGTACAGCTACAATTTTTTTTTTTTAAATAATACAAAAAAGATTGATTGAAAAATATAATAATATGGAAAAGTAAATGTGTTCTGGAGTTTCGAAAGAGGTCTAAAAGTACAGATATGTAGCGGATAGGAGTTAATAAGTTCATCCTACTCATGTTCAGACATTATTATAGGTTTTGAATTTGGTTTGGTTTTTTTTTTTAATGTGTATTTATTTTCCTTTTTTGCCGTTATGATACAGTGGCACGTCTGAAATAAATAAAATGAATAAATAAATAAAATTCTCTTACCAGAAAACATGCATTTGGCTGCACTTTAAACCCTAAATCAACACAGAGGCATTAAAGTAGAGTAAAAGTTATCTGTACTGCCGTTCAGCAGTTTATAATCTCTGGATTAGATAGCTGCTTCAGTAAATAAACTTTTACAGGAAAAAGAGCGTGATGCAGTGGGCGTAGCACTAATGCCATTCTTATTCAGATATTACGAAGAATTAATGGACCATATATTAAAGTGTGGCACACTACACCACCTTTTCTGCTCCATTAAACTTTCATAATCATGCCACGTCATAATCACAATGCATTAACTCTATTATATTATTCTATATGCATCTGAGATGTAACGATGGTGCTGATGATGTTCATATTCAGGATTTATGAAATGTTTTTTGATAAACAAGACAAGCAGACCATTGCTTTCTTTTGAACAATGGAATCTGATAATAAATAACTATTAAATATCAGTTAGAGTGAGATTTGGCCATGTAGTCACTGTAAGTACAAGGTATCATCTGCTATTTTATCGTAAATATCCTTGACTTAGTTGCAGAACTTAATATCGGTTGAAACCATGTTTACATGTTTTGGTTCACAGTGTGCAGGCTGTTAGTCACAGCAAACATGTTTTTGCTTAGCTGGAATGTGAGGAGCGAGACAAGAAAATGATCAATTTTTCTGAATGTTTATGGAAATTATTAAGTCATTGTAGAATCAGTAAGACACAGACTCATTCTGACACAGTCAAATGGTAGACAGATTGGAACATATGATGTCTGCAAACTGAGTTTACTAATGGCTAAATATTAACATGTCCATATGTGTGTCAGATAAGGGAATGAAACTAAATACTGAATTGCCAGAGCCTTTATACAGCGCCTATTATAAGTATTCACCCTCTGTAGAAGTTACAACCTTTCATTGCTTTTCAACATTGAATCATGGTCAATAATGTTTGGCTTATTTGAAAAAAACCCCAGACTCTTTCATGTTGAAGTGAAAACAGATTTCTACAAAGTAATGTCAAATAATTATTAATAAAAAATATAAAATAGGTAATTGCATAAGTTTTCACATCCTTCAAGTCAGTAATTAGTAGATGCACCTTTGGCCACAAGTACAGCATTTAGCCTGTCTTGATAAGTCTCAATCAGTCTTGCACATCTGAACACTGCATTTTATCCCATTCTTTGTTGCAAAACTCCTCAAGCTCTGTCAGGTTGCATGGAGATCATGAGTGAACAAGCTTTTTTGAGTCCTGCCATAAATTCTCAATTGGATTTAGGTTTAGGCCTCTGACTCAGCCACACGAGAACATTCACCTTCTGTGTAGCTATAGCTGTATGCTTCAGGTCATAGTCGTAATTGAAAAGAAATCTTCTCCCAAGTCATAGTTCTCTTGCAGACTTCATCTGGCTCTCCTCCTGGATTTCCCTATACTTTGCTGCATTCATTTTACCCTCTACCTTCACAAGCCTTCCAGGGTCTGCTGTCAAGGAGCATTCCCATATCATGATGCTGCCACCACTATGCTTCACATTGGGGATGGTATGTTTGTGATGATGTGCTGTGTTTAGTGTCTGTCAAACGTGTCTAGTCTGATGGCTAAAAAGCTCAGTTTTGGTCTTATCAGCCCAAAGAACCTTCTTTCAGTTGAATTCAGAGTCTATTGAATGCCTTCTGGCAAACTCAGGTCAAGATTTAATATTAGCTTTTTCAGCTGTGGCTTATTCTACTCAATTTTTTCATAAAACTTTGACTAGGGAAGATCCTAGTCTAGGCAGATTTATGCATGGGCCATAATTGTTCCTTTTCTTAATGATGGATTTAACTGTTCTCCACAGGATATTCAGTGGTTTGAAAATGTTCTTGTATCTATCCCCTGACTCATTCTTTTCAATAACCTTTTCATAGTCTTGCTTGGAGTGTTCTTTTGTCTTAATGGTGTCATTATAGCAAGGAGGACTGATTCACCAGTGACTGGATCTTCCAGATACAGGTGTCTTAGTATGACAATCACTCTAGACACATTCATTGCCCTCCGATAATCTCCATTTTACAAATCGTGTGACTTTTGGCACCAAATGGCTGCACCTATGTTAGATTCTTTGTGCCATTTTAAAGGGAGTGAATGTTCATGCAATTGCTTATTTTACATTTTTATTGAAATGACATTACTTTTAAATAATGCTGTTTTCACTTTGACATGAAATAGGGTTAATTTTTTTCTTCCATAAAGGCTAATAAAATTGACCATGAGTCGATGTTGAAAGGCAACAAAAAGGAAAACTTCCAAGGGGTGAATACTTGTTATCTGCACTTTATATCTCTCTGTGGATAAAACAATAATGCAGAAGGGGGGCCGTTTATGGGTCATGTCTGACAGTATTCTGGGCCATGACTCTAAATATAAGACAAAATAAAATAAAGTATTTGGCAATTGTAACTATGTTTGCCATTTGAAACTTGATGGCCCCAAGCAGCTTTACTGGTAGGGAGCTCCCAGGAATTTAACCTTTTACAAGACCTTCACAAATCACTGTCACATGAGGGTCATTGAGGTCACCAGTGAGTCACTCAGGTCAGGTGGCAGTCATGTGACAGTTAACAGAGTCACATGAATTTAAGCGTGATTAAGTGTAAAACTTAAGAACACAAGGAAACTGCACACTAATTGGCCAAACATGTCTCATAGTTTTCCTTTCACTTTCTGTGCTCTGGCAAGAATAGATTCTACATTAGATGACTGTAACTTCATTTTCATTAAAAATCAAATGTATCCTCAATTTTCGCACTTTCTCTGATCAGTCACGTCAGGCCACATCTTTCTCTTAATGCATTTTCATTTTACTAATCACTACCCTTCTGCATTATATCCTAAAGACCAGGAACATGAAATCAAATCTTAAACTCAATATACCAGTTTGCTTGTATATGCACACACACACATATGCTTTTTACACTAAGGTAAACTCAGGCAGCACTTAATTCCACACCGTCAGTCCCACCAATTTCCACAAACTAAAATCTTTGCAGTCTAAACTTGTAAATCAAACCAATCACAACATACACTGTGCTTGTTGGTAATAGAACTTAAAAGGTTTAATTCAGGATAAGGGATCCCCACAAGAGCATTCAACACTAAAAACTCTTCATAGACTAATGGAAGACCCTTAATGTTGCAGTATACAGTTACCTTCCGGCTGGGCATCTGTGGTGCAGTTCTCATCAATACTTCCACGACACATCCCTTCAGACAAAAACTCACCAGCCAGACTGGCGCCGCTTTCTAGAAAGCAAGAATGAACAGTATGTACGTTTCCTAGATTTTCCAGTTGTTTCGAAATGTAGCACTTATGATCAGTAACGTTCAAGGCTATTTGGAGAACTGATAAATGATTGCAGCCTGTCCTCACTCAGGGTTGTGTTGGGGATACGGTCCACCTCCAGGATAAAGTCGTCTTTGAAGAATATGTAACCGACGATGGAGAACAAGTAGACCAGAATGAGAGCGAGTACAGCTGTCAGAACGATGGAGCGCCCGTTACGAGTCACACTCTTGATCACGTTCAGCAAAGTCTCCTCTCTGTATACCAGGTCAAACAGCTGCAGGAACAAAGCATATGTTACAAAGGTGCAGAGTAAAGGAACAGCAAAAGGCTAAAGATGTGGCAATAAATAAGTGGAAAGGAACCAAGAGGTTTCTTGGTTTAGATTCAGTTTGCACAATAAGGCTTTTGTGCAGTTTTTTTTGATTATTTGTTATTCAGGCGATGTTGTGCTGAATCTGCATACAAGCTGCTTGGATGCATGTGAATGGAAAACATCTGTAGATACTGGCATATTCAGTCTGACACATTATAAAGGAGGCCTGAGGCACCTGCACACAGCACTCAACACCCCAACAACAACAACAAACAGCAATATGATTGCAGCACCAAATAAGGCAACTTCTGGCCTGCTGGGAAGATTTGGCCTTGAATGCACCATGACGGAAGGCTACGGCTGCATTCAAAAAAAAGGGGAAGGCATAATTCACACATGGTTTTACTCAAAAACTGCTGCCTTCCCACAGTGGTTGGGACTGCTAACCTGAGCCCTACTCAGGAGATGTGTGTCTGCCTTATTGGAAAGGTGAATTCTCTCACCAGCAGACTGTAGAAAAAGACGTGGCCAAACACCCCGAGACAGCAGATGATGAGGTAGATGAGGTGGTAGAGGAACTCAAAGTCCATCACCATGGCTTTGTAGCCTCGTGTGAAGGTTCCTCGGTTCCCAACAAAACTTATCAGGAAGATGATTTTATTACAAACCTGGAAGATAAAAGCAAACAATCTTTAATAATGAGAATAAAGGATAATGAATCATTAATCACTTGACTATTGGAAAAAAAAAACAAAGGCCTTTGTTGAGGGCTCTGAGTCAGACACACAGTGTTGACAGCAGTTATAAGCTAAATGAGGACACACTCTTAAACGTCATCTGAACAAGAAACTCGGTTTCCTGAACCAGGGTAAGGGATTAACAGAAACCCGGTTAATACAGCAGGAGTTGATACTTGCTGGAGAGGCCTTACTTCTTGGTCATACATATATATACATACATATAACTGAGTTTCTAACAGGCTATTAAAGAGTCGTGGTTGAAAAACACTTTAGACTGGGAAAGTATCACTGTGTTAGCAGTGAGGACAAAATAAGAAAGGGAGGTCATCGGCAGTGCATCCTTTTTTCAGAGGTAGTGAAAATCTATAGTGTGACTAAGACTGAAACTGACACTGAAATACAGTTAAAATTGACAACTGAAATGTGACGTATTTAAGAAATCTACACATCTGTAAGAAAAAAAAATTGGTTCAAAAATCAAAAACACAGCCAGGGAGACATTTGACCTGCTGCAGGTAAACTAGATTTCAGAGTAACCAGGTTACTGGAGCCCATGGTAACAGGTTCTCTGATTTCTTGCCTTAACCTGATTTCCCTCAATAATCTGCTTTCCCAGGTACATGTAAACACAGAGAGTGAACGGAGAGATGATTGTGTTTTTAAGTCTTTATTTTGTGTGTGTGTTTGTTTAAGAGCACATCTAAGAAATCTCTGTTGGGTGAAGGGGCGGTGTTGCTCTCTCTGGGGTCCAGTGACGCACTTCACACCACACAGTACAGCCAGGCGCTGCCAGGGAGAGCTGCAGGACTCTGGGGCAACACCGCAGGCAGACGGGGCACTGGCATGCCAAGTGGGCATGAGTGTGAGCGTGTGCTAAAAGGAGAAGTGAAACTGGTGCATCGGAGGTTTTCCTCAGTAAATGAAAGTACATACAGTAGTGTGTGTGAATGGCAAATAGAAGTGGCTTCTTTTAAGCTTTTCTCTGGGGAAAATGACGAACAAACCACAAAAACATGCTCCCTCTCACACAGGAAAAACAACAAAGATGTAAATGGTTTATACAAATAACAAAACATTTTTTTAACTTAAGTAGCACTAACCACATAGCTACTTTTTTACCTAATTTGCCCCAGTTCTGAGATAGTTGTACGCATTACTTATTCCCACTGTCAACTACCTGTAAATTACCTCAAATTTACTGGATAGTCTATGAAATATATATAAGAGGTCAGTCTGTGTCAGTTAGGACATACTTCAGAAAGTAAGTTGCTGCACTGTCTCAAATTTTGTTCATGAGGGGCCGCCATATAGCTCACTGAGTTAAGGCGTTACCACGTGGGCGCAGGTCGCCAGCAGCCGGTTGTGAGCTCGAGTCCGGCTCATGACCCTTTGCTGCATGTCTCTCTCCTCTGTACCCCCTTTAACCCTGTCTGTCAATAAAAGCTTCAAAAATCTCCCCCAGAAAAATTAATAATAAAAAAAAAATTTGTTCATGAATGTCTTCATTGGGGCAAAGAAGTTCTATGTTCTTCGTTGTATGAAACAATTTGGCAGAGTTTTGAGAATCTAAGTTTTTCTTCACCCTGGAAAGTCTCTTAGCAGGGAAGCCATATGAATATTTTGAGTCCAATATCTCCAGAAACATATTTCTAAGAGCCATGAAATTTGTTTCCAGCAGATCAATATGGTTGTATGGCTCCAGAAGGTGTGTCTTGTCTTTTGAAAATGAAAACAAGCACCACATTTTATAAATTTTGTATTTGTATACATATGTGCATGTATTGATACTATATGTCCTACAGTAATTCCAGTAAGTTAACTCTGAACAAAATCTGACACAGTGGGGCAGCGCTGCCGTCTGAAATGACGTGGACTGACCCAAGAAGAAAATGCCCATCGTAACTTCTTAGCGCCCAAGCTGAGGTCCAACCAAAGCCCCCAAATGCTTAGGTAATGTTTACAGTATACAATACTAATGTTCAGTTATGAATTATTTTAAAAGTATAACTTTTCCCACATGAGCACGTGGAATTTTTGGCACTATAGCTTGAAAAAGATTGATGCAACTTAGAGTTGCCGCATTTTTTGACTCATTTATTCAGTTCAGCAACAAGCAGTTATGGTTAAGGTTAGAGTCAGGTTAATCCTTTTGCTCTTTTGGGGTGGCAACACACTTTTCAGAAACAAGTGCCCTAAAGACTGTGCAATTAAACCCAAACCAATGGCATGACTAAATACCACCTCAGGTAATTCCAGTCAACTGACCCTTTAAGTGAGAATACTCACATTGAAAGCACCAAGAAGGAAGAGTGTGGGCTCCAGCCCCACAGAGAAGATGAGACGGAGGATTGTGACAATGACCAGGGCACGTATGCCCAGTGGTTGGGGCATGATGATAACGATGGCCAGCGTCGCCAAGACTCCCATCCACAGCAGAGCAGACAAATGGGAATCCAGCATACCTGCAGAAAATCAATTAAACACGCATAACGCAACTAAATGTGCAATGCACTTGCAAGCAATAGGAAAGGCTTGCCAAACCTGTGACCTTCATTCTGAATTTGAAGAATTTTACAGCCAAGTTATATAAAAAACGGACATATATGGAATATAAAACCACATGTTGAAGGAGTGTCAATGCAGTTTGCATCTTAAACAAGGCCTTGTTGACTTCTTCCTTGTCAGTCAGACTTTGAACTCAAAAGGAGCCAGTTACATAACACCCAAAAGTGCATGACATAGTTTTTGTGTGAGGGTGTGTGTGTGTGTGTGCATGTCTGTCTGCGCACTAAGCTTTAGAGAGAGCCTACCTGATGCTACCCTCGATCCTGGGGTAAATCCAGGATTAGTGTCCCAGTCAAGGGTTTCATGTTGCAACGTGTCCCTCAGACTAAAAACCTTCGACTAGGTTTAACCAGCTTAAAAGCACGGCCACACCTAAACTGCTGCCTCTATAGGTGATTGTTTTCTTAAACCATGTTTTTTAAGTACTCAATTAGCACTGGTTGGACATGAACCTCAGAGAACAGATGAGGTGAGAAAGAAAATGAGGTAAAACTGTAAGGATAGAAAATAAAAAAGAGAGAATGACGCAGTGAATGACAAAACAGAGTCAGAGTACTGCAGTTAAGGGAGCCCTCCTTCCTTCCCCTACTTCCTTGCCTATCTCTGTCTCCTTCCCTGTCTCTAGTTTTCTCTCCCTCCCAGTCCCTGTGGAGATCACATGACAGGTGCCACTTACATAACAGCCATCTCTAAAAATACCTCAGCTGAAAGATTCATGAGGGATGAGCGGTGAGCAACACGCAGCTCCAGTGATGCCGCAGACTGAAAGAAGGGGCGCGTACTTGCACTCGCAAACTGTGTACCTGTCGCACACTGCAGTTTAACGCGCAGGTGGATGATTGTGTGCAAACACCTCGAAAATCAACAGGTGAGAGGGCTGCAAGCGTGCACCGAGTCTGAGCGAGAGCATGTGTTATGAGTGTGTGATGCTAACCAAAGCTATTCATCAAAAAGCAGTTAGTCATGCATGCAGGCAGAACACACTGACCTAGATCTCCTGCTCTTATAACCCAAAGCCCCAAGCAAAGGAGGGCAGCGAGCAGAGGGAGAGCAGGCACAGTGTGTGTGCTGTGTGTGTGTGTGTGTGTGTGTGTGTGTGTGCGCGTGTGCGAGTGTGTGAGTGTGTGTGAGTGTGAGAGACGGCAAAGGCCAGAAGCCATAAAAGTGCCTGTTTAAGCAGGCCAAAGGTATGCTGGAGTCTCACGTGATGACGTCTTACACACAGTCCAAGTTCCAGAGTAGAAAGGAGGCTCAGTCAGACCTTATTCATGTTGTGCACTCAGCTTTTGCACAAAACTGGGATCTTAGTTTTGATTTTACACTTTGGCATTATTTGCAATCTAGCATCATTTATGATTCCACTAGATAAGCTGTTGAGATGTAAATCAGTCTAAAAGAGACGTATGCAAGATGTATCGATTATGTAATTTCAAAAGTTTTGTGAGCATTTACATGCATTGATAAAAAAATGGCAAAGAGATAAATTATATTTTCAGTTATGTAATGTTGACATTTGGAAATAGCATTTTGCAAAACTAGCCATTCTTGTATTCATCATTTCCTCCTTCCATGAGTCTAACGAGCATGGAGGAGATTCAGATGGGAAATGCCACAGAATAAGGACACAGTGGACATATATCACTGAGGAGGGTAAAAAAGTTTGTTTAAAGTGTAAAACATGGCAGCTGACTTCTCGGATCACCTTATATGTGGCCTGTATGTATGACTTGCGCTGCCTATGGCACCATAGGCTCCGTTTAAAGTGAAGGAAACTGCAACGCGCCTGTGTTTACTGTGGTCTCCATAGTACTGGAAGGCAAATATGAGCTGAACCTCTGAGGCCGTGCTGTGTCTGTGGGTGTGTCTTAAACAAAGACAGAGAGCTTCTCAAATCCTGCTTCTAATCTTGATCAGCTGATTAGAAGTCAGCAGATCAGAACACTGTGGCAAAAAGAGATCAGTGGGTCAATGCTGATGCCTGGTAGAAGGATTGAGAGTCAGTCTACCTCAGTGGGTGGCAGCACCGGGCAACATGCCTTTATAGACAGTTTGTTATAGCAGAATGCTGCTTCAGCTTGCTTTTCTTTAATTTGTTTTTTCAAACTGAGGCTTTATTCGGCCATTATTGTAGAAAATACCCACACATCTATCCCTTCCTTATTATTCAACCCATGGCATGTTAGTACAGGTTGTAAAGTGTTTTGTATTAGAAAAACTTGTCAGCAATCCCCTATCCTTCCTGTTTTGCATTGTTGAGCGCATAACCTTAGTCTGACCTGGGTTTCTAAAGAAATCTAGATGCAAGATCTACGCAGAGCATATAAATATATTCACTTGAAACAGCATCAATGCAACAACAGTATGCAGGGAAACAAATCCCCGTAAACACAGCAAACGTTTCATATTCACAAATGAGTGGCAGGCAGCTTCATCAAAACAAGAGTGATATCTAAATTCACAGTAACTCTTAATTTAGTATTACTGAACAACGGCAAATGCAACAGGAAATTTCACACTAATACTAGCAATAGGATGTGAGCCCAGTCACAGAGCAGTTTAAATGTTTTCATACTGAAGCGTCTACTCGTGTGACTGACCTCCATGTACACCCTCCAGGGGGTAGAAGAAGCAGACCAGCAGGTTCATGAGCACGGCCAGGTTGAAGGAAACGTTACTCCACACCGATATGTTTCTGGAGCACCAGTACAGCACCTGCTGGGCTGAAGAGGAGAGAAGAGAGACATTAAAAAAATGTTAAAAATTGTACTATGTGGCATAATTTAGCGCTCCAAATGACAATCATTTCAGTCATTAAAGTATATAGAGTTCTTAGGGCCCTGAGTGAAGTTGGCTGGTTGCTGTTTTGTCTAACAACAAAACCAAAGGTCAAAATATTCAATTAAAATTATGTAATAATTCATCACACTGTGTCCATTGAACTTTATTTTGGAACACAAAATGTGTTCAGTTAATTTCCTCCCATTTGAATGTTTAATTAACTGTTAAAGCACTAATTTGATTATCAAATTCCAACTTGGTAACAAGCTATAGGATTACATTTAGAAATAAGGACTGTAGAAAACTGAGCTGCCATGGCTCTGTCCCCATGAAGAAAATACTTTAATATATATGAGGACAGTATGGCACTTAAAAAATTCAGCAGAAACACAATTTAAACCATCTATACTGCTCGTTAAAATGAGGATTCTGAAAATAAAGTTTAAAAAGGTCAAGATGATGAACAAAACTCTAAAGCATGTCACTCTGACCTTTGTTCCAAAACTACAATCTGACTTTTATAGACTATTTTGTGCACTCAGGTTTTATTGGGAAAGAGAAACAGATGCAGGGACTTTTCTCTGTCCATCCCCTCCTGTGAGTGAGAGACAAAATAAGCCTTTATGTGGGCACAAAGTCTTGTACGTGGATTACAAGTGTGACTGAGTGTGGGTGCGGGTCTGTATGTGTATGTTTGTGTGCATGAGCAAGCACGCTCTCGCTTGTGATTCATAAGGTTACTGTGCAAATGTTTCATGGCTCAAAGAACGTGGAAAGCCCCTGTCTTCTTTTAGACAGCGGAAACATGCACGCACATAACATGAGCGCACGCAGGGTGACAACTTTAGCCCGGCTGTCAAGGTGCTGATGCAGCTCCATCCATCCATTTTGTGTACCCGCTCATCTTGATCAGCCCTATCCCAGCATGCATTAGCTGAGAGGTTAGGAGGACATGTGACTAGTTTTTTTACTGAGACACACAATCAGAAAAACCATGTTCACTCTTACACCTAAATCCAACACAAATAGACATGTAGAACATGCAAATTCCACATAGAAAAGCTCAGTCATCTAACTGGCATGATAGTTGGCATGATAGTTGTGCAAACACTGACTCTTCAAAATCATTTCACTCTTTAAATTTGAGCTCCTACTTGCTACAAGCTTCTGTACATGCTTTGTGGGGAGAGTTGTCTCACCACCTTTAACCGCAGTTTCTTTTTAAGAAAACTGTCAAGAGGAGCCTAATAACCACATGTTTAACCCACACACAACATAACTGAACAGGCTCCCTTTATTGTATGTGGTGCCTTCCTCTCTCTCCCTTGTCTGCTCTCTGTCTCTGTCTTGTTCTCCCTATTGGATTAACTGTGAAACCCCTGAAGAGCTCAGTTCATTCCCTCCAATTAAAGATTATTACTGTTTATATCTGCTCAAGTGGTTCTTTATTATCTGATGTAATTAACAGAGACGTCGTTGCATTATTGTTTTAACCTAAGTCTAACCCCTACCTCTGAGTTTCTTCTGCCAGTTCATCTCATTAAAGAGGTCCTCTGCTCGCAGGAAGAAGTCATTGATCTTGCTGCCCTGCTCGTCCCTCTCGGTGGTGTAGTAAACCCGTAGCTTTGACTCTGAAGTGAGGAACTCACAGATGTTGGGTACGGGGAACACTATCTCTTCCATAGTACGGTCCTGACGCACAATCTGCACACAGAAACACACTGTCACCTCTAAGGTTTTCTCACATGGTTTGTGACAATTTCTGCATAAATATACAGTAAACTTGTGGTTTTCCACATTTCTGTTACAAGGGTTGTGTATTGTGACCTCTATCTGAGCAGTGTGGTTGGCATAAAACTCCAAGGCCTCATCTCCCTCTCCACTCGGCCCTCCTGGCTTCAACATCATGGACAGCTCTTTATTATGGCGCGCCAGCTATATGAAGGACATCCAGCAAACAAGTGAGCTTTTTACAAAAACACATTCCAACATGGAGAGATTATTTTTGTTATAATTACATAATATCCTGTCTCATGCAGTTGGGCGGCAAACATGCTGCAGAGATAAATAGCAAACCTGGTGAGCTAAAATATAGATGTTATGTCCAACATTTCTGGGTGAAGCGGCATCATGTTCCTCCTCTTCTCCATTGTCTTCCTCCTCCTTTGTGTCCTCAAACTCTACCTCTCCCTGCAGATAGGCCTTCTTTATCACCTCCACCTGCACCAACACACACATATACCCACACAACTTCTTAACTTCTTACTTTTACAGCATAATAAGTGATATTATCGCTCTGTGATACTAACAAGAGCAAAGAAGAGCTGAATAGATGTGGTAGTTGAGCAGCTCCCTAAAAGACAAGCTTCACAACATCATTTCCTCACCAGCTCTTTAGGCCTCATGTTGTACAAAATCCTCTCAGCATTTTCGCTGTCATGGCGGCTCTCCATGATGGCGAGCAGCAGCTTGGATGCATTGTTCTGAAAGTGGAAAAGAAAAGAAAAGAAAAGAAAAGCTCCAAGATAAGAAGTTCTGTATGGGTCTTTATCCAAGTAAAACAGACAGAACCCCTGTTGCTTGAGGAAAATACACTCTGCTGCTATTTGTCTTGGCAAATAGGCACAAAAGCTACTTCAGACGAATGAATGTCCTGCTCTTACACTTGAAGCCTGTTTGTGATATTCCATCCAGCTGTGAAAGGAAACTACTGCAGTTTTTTTCATTTTTGACGCAAGAAGCAAACACAAAGCCCCAGTCTTTAAAAACTTTAGATCCATCCGGCACTCTACCTTGAGCTCGAGCACCAGGTCCATCCGCTTCTTCCCGAGTGGGTTGATGTCATTAAGAATTAGGGCAATAATGATATCAATACCGTTGGACTCATGAGTGGCGATGCAATTCTGGAAGAAATAGGGAAGAAAACAA
Organism: Dascyllus trimaculatus; assembly: GCA_024666655.1. Classification (NCBI taxonomy): domain Eukaryota; kingdom Metazoa; phylum Chordata; class Actinopteri; family Pomacentridae; genus Dascyllus; species Dascyllus trimaculatus. The sequence goes on from CM045450.1 coordinate 17,857,513, forward strand.
AGAGTGAAAATGAGAGATAGTGCCTCAGTAGAATTTAAAAATATATACAGTTTTCTGTTTTGTACCTGGTTTTCATGGCAAGGGCCTTGACAGTACTCTGTCAGACTCTCCAGAGTTTGGTTGATGAGGGCAACGTTCTTCTCATTGATGTACAGTCCTAGCAGACCGAGACCTCCTGTGGTGCTACCACAGATACAGTCTAAAAACTGCAGCGTCTCACACACAAGGTTGTAGTTGTTCTTGTTGTTTTGACTACGAAGGAAGTTCTGAAGAACATGAAACAGGTTGTGGTTGGAAGGTAAAAGGCAGCAGAAGCAGAAGTGACACTGGTTAGACTGATGAATGGCTACAATATGTCTGAATTAACTGCAGTGGATAAAAGTAACTTAAAACAAGACAAACTTTAAAGACAAAACATTACAAGAATAGTTCAACTAAAGTTCTGTTGATGAGTTGTAAAAAACTTCAGGTGCAACATGCAATTACTTTTGCAAAACATGAAAGAAGAAAATCCACTGTGTTTATGCAAACCTCCATAAAGATAAAGGAGTGAACAGTTAAAAAATTCTTTGCATTTTTCTGTAAACTGCTTCTTTACCAATAGCCTATATCATATGAGCTCTGCTATTTCTACATTTACTGGAATCAAAAGAATTAGCTTTGTTCCTAACATATTCATATTGTTGAATGCGCCCAGAGACATAGCAAGAAGAATCCTTCAGCTCAATTACAATATTCACTCATCAGTAGACACTGTCTAATGCAAAATAAAATATTTTTTAAAGAAATACTGAGGAAATTGTACAGTTATTTTAATTGTAGGGTAAACAACTGCAGGCATCACTCTTAGGTTTTCGTAATGCTCTAAATACAATGAGGTTATCCAGCTGCTTTCATTCTGGAACTGATCCTATATACACTTACAAGTTAAGTAACACAAATCTGCCCTTTATAAGCTCAGTGGAAAAGAGGGCACAGAAACAGCACAAGGCTCAATGAGCGCAGGTTGTAAGGAATGAAGCAAGGACTTGGCAGCTTGTATATCTTGTTAAATAAAGATGGCATGCAACGACTCCATTTCCATATTATAAAGAAGTCACTGCAATAACTCTGTTTAACACCTAACCTCTAGCTGGCAGGGAGCTCTCAGCGCTCTGTTTTGTTTTTGCAGCTATCTGTTTTAATGCTGCCGTTGCACTAACTGCACTAATTGCACTAATTGCACATGTTGCACTGCTATTTACACGACTTTATATTTAGCATTTGACACATTAGTACATTTTTAATCATGGTATATTTTACACTTTAATGTGCAATTTGTACTTTAGTGCATTTTTCTTATTTTTTTATTGATTAGTATTGTGGTGGTGGTGGTCACTTTACACTTTCTGCTTGCTACTGTGAGGACAGAATTTCCCCTTGGGATCAATTAATTATTACTATATATATTATATCATTATTAGGATATCCATAAAACTAGCGTCTGAAGTTCAGTCAGTCCCACCTGTAGGTCACGATTGTGATTCTCACAGAGCAGCTGGAGGAAGCGAAGGATCGGCTGCATGATAACAATCACAAAGCTCATCTCTCCTTCATCCTGGTTCTTGTCCCCAGTGCTGGCTTGCCCATCTGCTGAGGTGAAGTGGTCCTCAGGGTCAGCTTCACGCCGATAAGAGTTGAAGGCTTTCTTGGTGGCAGATGAGGCTTCTATCAGCTGCTCTTTCACGTCCTCGGTCATAACCACCGCTGAGTCTCTTGCTACACAGACAAAGGCACAAAACAGGGACTAAGTACGCAGTTATAGGTTATAGAACCACCAATTCTTAAATCCCCTTTCTATTCTAGATTCAGACACAAATCTGGATAACCCAACATCAGTTCAGACATTTATTTATAAAGATGAATTCAGACCTTTTTTGCGAACAGGGATGTCTTTGTCCTGGGTCTCATTGTCTCTCTTCCTGTTTCCCAGGTCACTTGTATTTACTGTCACAGTGGCTTTGATCTCTAGCTGGGCCGACTTCATACGATCGTAAAAGACCCGGAAGAACTTTTCTGATTTCTTGTCTTCTGTCAGACGGCAAAAGAATGACCGCTGGACACACAGAACAAGAACAGCAAAACCATATTACTGATTGTATTGTCTGTTAAAAGCATGAAGAATGCACTGTCTGTCATTGTCAATATAAAGGTTAGATATCAGTTTGCATCAATGAGTCACGAGACAGAGAATAATGGGTTTGTACCACTTCAAAATGGAATATCTTTGGATTCTGGCCTGTTTGTTGGTTTTTAGGAAGTTTAAATAGGGACATACACCGATAATGCATAACATTATGACCACGTGTCTAATATTGTGTTGGTCCCCCTTATGTGTTCAAAAATGCTCTGAACCATAGGACACTTGGACAGGAGGCTTTTGCAGTGGGGCCTCTGTCAATCAAACTTGTTCCACTGCATCCTGTTGATGCTTGATCACAATGGGGTGTAGGAAGTTTGGAGGTCAAATCAACATGTTGGGCCATTGTCATGTTCCTCAACATGTTCCTGATTGATTGATGATTTTTCCATGTGGTGGGGTGAATTTTTCCTGCAGGGGAAGGCTAGTAACTTTTTTAATTGTCATTTGCATGAGGGAGTGTGTTTGTTCTAAAACAATGTCTATTTGGGTGTCTCAGTCTCATCAACACGGATGGTGAAATCCAAGGTTTTCCATCAGAACACCACATAGTACCAATATGATCAATGTTATTCACTTCACTTGTCAGTGGTCATAATGTTGTGGCTGATCGGTGTAGACAAAACAAGAGAAAACAGATTAATCAATATTAAAAGATATCATCGGTTTCCGTTGAAACATAAATGATCACATGTGTGTTTTAGTCAGCATAAACTGCCTCAGCGAACAGTGGAAAACAAATCATCACCTGATCTGAGAAAACCGGTCTTGACAGGACCTTCACAAAACATTATATAACTGCAGTGAAGCAAGTCTGGATTTACAGCGTTCTGAGGGTTTAAACGCTGCAGTTATCGCTGTGGAATGGGGTCATGCAGAATTAGAACACTTTCAAGCCTGCGAGCGCAATGTATACACCATGTCCCAACCCACAGGGCTGTTGTTTTGGTTATGTAAGAGCTGTTAGGGCTGCAGCCTATGGAGAGGCTTGAACCAGCCGGAGCAGCCTTGCCACACTAACAGGGTGAAAAATGACACGAGAGGGAGAAGCCTGGCCTACTTACACAGATAGAGAAATGGAGACGGTGGCAAGGAGGGGGAAGAAAAGCTAGAGGCAAAAGACGGATACCAGAGAGGGAATAGGGGAGAAAAAGGGAGGAAGAAAAACAGATGACTGAGAGGGGAAACGAGAGCGAGAGAAAGGAGGGAGAGAATGTTATCACACAGTATCTAGGCCAGTTTGTTATGTAACCATCTGTCTTTCCAGGTTAGATGTAAAACTGGGCTACTGGAGGAATCAAATAAATGATAGGAAAATGTTAAGAAAAACGGAAAAAGCAAGTCTTGTTCCTCCTACTCTCAGGACATTTTCTGAATGCGTTCATAGTGGGAGGTTTACATGTATTGGAATTTAAGGTTAAACACGCTCGAAAATCTTTTCATTCAGAATTAAAAACCAGCAGCAAACCACTGAAGTAGCCAAACAAGAGAGTCTATGCTGGTTATTAATGTGACACAAAGCAGAGCAAATGCAGTTTAGCGTCCAAGTTTCCTTCCAAAGAAACAATGACATAATTGTGTGCTGTGCCCCAAAGCAGATTCCAGAGCCTTGTGCCCCACCCAGGCCCTCCACCACTGAGCAGCAGCCCTCCTGCACGTACGCACTCTGCCAACACTCAGGGACAAGGAGATAGCAGCGTGGGGAGGGGAGAGGAGGGGAGAGGAGGGGAGAGGGGCTGCCAAGCAAGGCCATCATGCAATAAACAACTTGATGAAAGAGTGGAGAGCACAGAGAGAGGGTGGATTAGCTGCACCGCAAGTAGCCCACTCACAGCTCACAGCATGGCTGAGGAGGTAAAGGTGAGGGGGTAGGGGGGCAGACAGTAATGGTCATGCCTCTGTCTTTGCTCATATAACTCCGTCCTCTGTCAGCAAGCTAAAGTGTGGGCCTGCAGGGAGGGAGGGAGGGTGAGGAAGGAAGGGTGCAGAGGGTGAGGCATGAGGCACCGGGCCAGGCTAGCACACATCGATTAGAGCAGAGCAAACACAGAGGAGAGCACTCCCTCACCCTTTACCATTACATAACCTGCACAGACACACACACACACACACACACTTGTACAGTACAATCACACACAGGCTGGAGAGCGCATACGCTAATACGCCCACTGACTTTTACACTCACAAAACTAGGTCAGCTGTCTCCAGCATAGGCACATGCCAATTTTTGAGAGGACACACCCACATATCACACATGCTCCGCAATACAGTATTTCACTCCAAAACTCTGCCACTGCCAACTTTATTCTTATGCAATCAGATTCGTTTTCCATCGTTTTATTAATGCCGCAATGCTCATCTTGAGGATATCCCAGGTTGGAGACACTGTCCTCAGTCGCAGACTCGCAGTGCAGGGAACGCTGAGATATTGTATTTCACTGTGGCAGAGGCAAGTTAGTTTGACTGACAGATGCTGGAGGTGAATGTTTTAGGCATTTAAGAGTATTAATTATTTTACCCTGCAGTGAAAGTTTTCACCTGACAGAAAAAGTGGTTTCTTTTTAAATCCAGTTTCTTAGAACTGAGCTGAGTTTCGGTGGATCGGGTGAGTCACTGAAACAAAGACAATGCCTGTGCAGGCAGACAGGACACCACAGTAAGGAAAAGCACCCTCGCAAAACTTTCATTTTACGGTTTCTTCAGAAATGTATGTGGCAGTGAGTCAAAAGCGAAAACCTAAACTTTCATGTCTAACCACGTAGCTGCCTCTGTAGTGTTTCGATGTCCGTCCTTACACAAAAATCTGCGCTGCTGTGTCAAGTCACCATCTGTGTTCTGATGGCACTTAAAGGAGCAAGGACGAGAGTGGCGTGATGGGGAGATGACGTTGCAGATGAAGTAACACACGGTGGTCAAGGCAAGGAGAGAATGGAGTGGTATTAACAGAGGAGGAGGGGAGGAAAGAGCGAAGAGAGGGGTGAGCATCTCAGGGGCCCCCTGTAGTGTTGGGTAAACACAGAGCCTGTCTGTATCTATGGAGACAAACCTTGAGTGGAATGAGACGGAGAGGAGCAGGACGCGGCGGGGGCGGACAATACTGAAAAACAAGGTCATAGCGCTTTCCCTTCTCTCCTTCCGTTCCGCCACTTGGCATCAACAAAGGGATGTTATGTAACAGCTATTTATACTCGTGCTCCCTTTTCCTCTCACCCTCCCTCTCATGTCAGGCAGCACCACATGCAAACCAAATGGAATCGCAGCTCTCCTCTATTCCAAGACCTTTTTTCCTCTTCATTCGTCTCTCCCTTCTTTCCCCAGAGGAGCCACCGCTGTCATAGTCTTTCCAACTTGAAGGAGAAGTCTAGTCAATATCTTAAAAAAAAATCACACCACCAGGTAAACACACCTGCAAATCAAGTTCTTTGGAGAGAAACCAAACAGCATACGGTTAGACTGCAGACTGCTGACAAGTGAAATGTCACAAGACGACATGTCACAGCACAATTTACAGCTGTCTGAGATATCTCGAAGCTGTCGCGGAAAAGCTGGCATGCTACAGAAATACATAACAGTGGTTAGCAGCCAACAAGTGCAAAACACACTGAATGTAAAACACCATAACTCCCAGGTAATTTGTGCATTGGCTTTACATGACAGCAGAAACAGAGGACGTGTGTGTGTGTAAGGGTGTGAATGAGCGTGCAGTGGAGATTATTCTGCACGTTATTTTTGTGCAATATGTAGGCCATGAGTAAATAGTTAACTGTGTTACGTGAGAACAAGATATCCAAACCCCAACAGGTGCACAGCTCGGCATGTCAAATGAAGACACCGACAAAAACAACCCGAGTTATTTTTGGTGTGCTTTCCTCAAGAGAGACGAGAGCACCAGCGGTAAATCTCGCCCATTTTGTTTGTGGAAAAGGTGTGTTTGATTTATAAATTCAAGAATCAAGCTGTCAGTCAAAAGGTCCTCTTTTGTAAAGTGCAGTCGGCACTGTGAAATCTGGCTTGTATTACAGGCTTCACTCAGAGACAACAAATATTTGCACTATATGTTGCATTTCAAGCGCGGCAGAATATTTTTTTCCTGCATAGAAAAATCTCCCTTTCCAGAACAAACTCAAGAATGCAAGGGTGAGAGGAGCTCCAGTTTTTCTTCAATCCCCTCTGTGTTTCCTCGTCCCTCCGCCCTCTCTCCCCACTGCCCCAGTTCCGGAGGCCCAGCATGACCCAGTTTGGGCCGGCAAGAGAACGCGAGGGAGCGAGGCTGGAATGTTTTGAAGGCTGAGACATTCCTCATTGTTCATTCACACAGACCTTATGTAACACGGGCTGATCACGTGACGTAGCTCTGCAGCAGCCGTGGGAAGCCAGAGCATTATCTCCGCCACAGTGGCTTCCTCACTCTAATCTGATTATGCAAGCCCCTTGCTTACACAACAACACACAGACGGACAGACAAATGAAAGACGTGGAGATCGACAGACAGAGCAACAGCCTGAAACATGAAAAAGGCATGCAAAGAGAGAAAAAGAGTGACGAGCAGCCCAGATCGAACCATATATGGGAAAAATGTTCATTCTCATTGACTGAGAGTGCACATCAGAGTGTCCAAAGTAACAAAATATAAGAATGTTGTAAAATATTCTGATCTACAAACTACTGACATCATTGACAGCTGGTCTGGCCTCTAGGTTAAATGATACAGTGCACGATATGATGGGGATAAAAGCTGCACTGGTAATGTACATGTGCAGCTATGGTGGCCCACTGACCCACATACTGTAGATTGTCTAGTAATGGAAACTTCCATATTTACCACAGTGTGTTCATTTTACTGATCGTATCGCAGCAGATCATCTAGAGTGATACGAAAGCGTCTGATTTTCACCATAAGATGCATTACTTAAAACACTCTGTCATGTTGCACTGGTTAAATGTCGGAGGCGAAAATGTTCCTTCTGTTTCTACAATCCATGTTTGTGAGTCAGACGTTTGTGGTTAACTGACCTGGATGGTTGTGTTTCCACCTTCCAGCAGTGCAATAGCCAAGAGGATGCTTTCTTGAAAGACTCGGTCACTAGTGGTGTTCATGATGAGGTCAATAACCAGGTCAGACGCTCCCTCTTTGTCCAGATGACACTGAACCTCTGCCAGGCTCATTTCCCCACGACTCAGACCTCCAGGGACCCCTAATGCTGCACCACAGAGAGAAGGCAACAGGCCAAATCAGGGATATGGGATGTGATTTTAATACTTTTAAATGTCCACTTTAATCAAATTTAACTGGCAAATCAATGTAAATAAAAATTCTGACTATGTGACAGTTTATCAAGTAATTTGTAGATAATTAACAAGGTAAATGATCCAAAAACTACACCACTGCCTGCAAATCCCGGATTAAATGAACAAGGTTAACAAGACAGGGGAAGGAACAAAAAACCCCTTTAACAGGGAGGGGGGAAATCATCCTTGTCTTACTTTAGTAATATTGTAGTTGCTTGGACTTTATCTTACAGTATACATAAATGCAAAAGTTGATCAATTCAGTATTTATCTGATTTTTTATTTTGTTTTATTTTACCTTCCCCAAAAACTTGGGGTATTTTTTATTCTATAAAAATAACCATAATAATTAGGGATGATATGATCAGGATATCAGCATCATCATTGATATAAAGTCTTTAAAATGAAATGTCTTCCCAAAGGAAGCACTGACAGGGAGGCAATGCTTGCCAGGTCACAAGTTTGCAGTTTTGGTGAAAAATGTTGCATAAAAATAAAATAAATATAAATATGAAATGTTTTACATGTTTTTTTATTTTGCCTTGTGAATGTGTTGTGTACATTTGAAAATTATTGTATTCCATGTCTGCATCTCCCAGTAAGTTGTCATGATAAGAATAGCAGTTATAATATGTTAATTCACTAAAAAAGAGATTTTACATTCTTTGCAATTATGTAGAAAAATATGTGCATATATTGGCATCAAAAAATATGAGTTAGGAAATATCAGCACAACTCCAATACAATGCACCCCGAACAATAACTATGAAATAATAATAATTATTATTATTACAGCTCATAATCTTAAAAATAGAATTTCTTTTATCATACCTCACACACTCACTATTAGAAAAAAACATAATCCTCCCTAATTTACTCTGACAAAACTTAAGCCCAAACTGCCGTGTTGCTAATCCTGTATTAACCAACTGTTCAGTGCAACTGTACAGTTATGTAATTCATTGTACATGCCTTTGCCTGCACATTTCCCCTCCGAGGCCCCAACTTCAGGCTACATATGGAATTCTCAGCCTGGCTCTTGTTTCTGCAACAGGTGCAACGGCTGTTTTCACAGGAAGTAGCAGCCTGTCACTTAGCAACAGTAAAAAGTGGAGCATGGAGGGGAGGGGTCTACTTCCTGTAGTCTGGAAGTTTGCCAGCATCTTGGTGCACATGGGAAAGACGGTGAACTGGGAACCAGTGTGATTTTCTTAGTTTTTGATCGCTGTTAAAATGCTATTAATCCAAACATCTGAGCTGCTCATTGCAGCTGTAACACAAATTATATGTTTATTATATATTGTATATCTTGTATGTTATAATAATGTCACACCCAAGTATCACCACTGCTGGCCACCGCAGACACAAGCCATTCTGGTTATTAGGTCAATGCGGTAGCACTGAATACAGCACAAACTACTTGCACCAACTTTGCATGTCCTCATAAAAGTATATGGTGATAAAATGACTTACATCACACGTGTTGCACATCAACCAACACTCAAATAAAAGGAGACAAACTACACAGAGATGCATTGCTTCAGTATTTTGACTGCAGATAGTAAGACAATGACAATGTTATCAGGTAGTGATAAGAATGTTGTGCTCTGCGTGCTCAAAGGGCAACTGGCAGCACAGCTCTGCAGCTGATAACCAGCTCAGGGACAGACAGATAGAGTCTCATCCTTATATAACACTGTTGCGAGAACCTTGCTTTACTACAACTTCAGGGGCAGAAACATTTTGGCTAAACAAAAGGGAAAACTTTATCTAGACTGCCCCCCTGAAGTAGTTGTAGTCATAACTGGCCGCTAAATCCCCCTCTTCACTGCCAAAGGCCATTGGTTAATGCTCAACAGACATCAGCTCAGTATGAGATGTTGAAATCAGGGTTCTCTTGGCCTTGTGCGTGGCAAATATACAGCATTTTCTACTGAGAAGGATTAACAACAAACTTCTGTGTTTGGTGTCGGAGATGAGCAACAACAGCGTCCCACCTGATGGGTTTTTGCCTGGTCCTACCGGACTGAGGGGGCCATTGCTAAATGACGTCAGGCTTTCCCTCCGCCCACCACTCCGATGGAAGTTGCCATAGTAACGGTTCACCAGAATCTGTCTCAGTGCCTCGCCCTACGAGAGGAGAAGAAAGGGAAGGATGTAATGATGTGATGTCAGTGGAGAGGTTGTGTAACAAGGACAACATGCATCATCAGTGATACATATACTGTGCATTTCAGCTACATAAAACACCAAAGCAGTCTAACCTCAGACAATTACAGCCTGCCTGCCAGTGCGACCACTCTCTGTGATCGATAGCTCTGGATAAAGACATATCGACTTTTAATTATAAATGTTTAATTTCAAAAAACTGCACGAAAAAAACTTTCAGGTATAACAAAGTTGATGCCCTTGCCTCCCACACCGTTATGGTTATCATGGCAGCAATGACCCTGTGTAGTGACAATGCGAGGTCCTGGTTTTCACTTAGACAGACCTGGGGCCAGCCCTCCCACACTGTGACTCATCCACCGTTGAGCAGTCAGAAGCACGACTTTGCTGTTGTTATGGTAACCACAGCCCATAGCTACCTGACAGACCTCCCATGGGATAAAGTGAAGGAAATGAAAGAGAAGGGCTTTTTTTCTGTGTTTGTGTGATTATGTGCAAATCATTGTCATCTGTGGGTGGTCCTTGATAGACGACAGCAGCATTATGTAAGCTCCACTGCCGTAGCTATTTTCTAGAGGTCAGGATTAGTTTATGTAGGAGGTGTGAAGAATACTCTTCACTGTTCTATTTAATTGACAGGAGGTTAATCAGCTGTATGCCTTGTGCGTAACAGCCAAGTACAATCAGCTGTAGTCAGAACATCATTCCTTGCTCTCATTTGAGAATCCCTTTTCATGAATTCCTGAGTCATGCGCCGAACTCCTCAGGATGCCATCAAAACTGTCAATACAAACTTGGTCTTTACCAAAGATCTGCAGAAACTATGACAGGAGGATGCTGGTACTTCACATTTGATCATTTTGGATGATGATGCAAGCAGAGGTTTCTTTATAATGTTAGAAATTTTAATGAATCCACCTGATGGAAAAGCTGGGGGGGGGGGTCATAAAAGATGCATTGCTGCTTATGTGGTACGCTTGCTTCCAGGAAAAGGTGACAATGACATCTTGTTTGGTACACATTAGATGGAGAAACCTGTCTGCAAAATAATGTTCTTCTCTTGGAGATCATAATTATATATTGACAAATCAATAGTGCTACTCTGAAATGTCAATTTTAGAGTCAGACACTTCAACGGACACACCTAAGACCCTGCAAAGTCACTGTTTTGTCATAAACACAATCAGAGAGACAATGCAGAGGGGAATCTGAAGCTTTTCCTTACTCCGAGTAAACAAGAGCAGTCACTGATTAGTTGGGTGTTACTTTAAGCACTAAAAGCAAGAAAGTGGTTGGGTCACAAAAGGGTCCATTTTTCATTCATGCATCATTGTTGTACATTAAAAACTTGAAATCTCACTATAAATCTATGCAGTGATGGAGTTTTAAGTTAGGTTGCCATGCTGATATCAGTACCTACCCTCTTCTGGTCCTCCAACAGCTTCTCAGGTTGATTCTGATCCAGCTGCTGGGTGCAGTGAGCAGTGCAAGCACAGTGGTCCAGTATAGATACAAACACAGGGTTAGTATTCATGCAGCAGAGAGGAGGCAATTGCCAGGTTAATAACCACATCATGTTCCTATTCAGCTGGTTCAAGTGACCATGCAAAGGTCTGCTCAGTGCCATGCTTAAATAGCTAGATCAGAAACCAGGGAAACATTACGGCTGTGGAGCGTTTAGAGTACCGAGACAGGAGATGTGTACAGTGCTGACTATTAAATAAAATGTTACAGGACATTGCAGTGTGATTAGAGCTTCAGTTCATTTTCTAAATTCTGTTAACATCCTGTCTTTTTGTTTTTCTTATGGTTCAGCCAATAAGTATGGGCAATTACACATATTGTGTTCAGAAGATCTGGTTTGAAGTAAAATGATGGGTGCCACATTAAAGAGCAAATCTCAGCTTTGATTTGAGTCATTACATCAATATAGAAAAGAAACTATTGGGGGCGTGTCATCATTTTAACACATAAAGCCCAAAGTATCATTCCTGATATTTTGTTGGAAATCCTTTGCAGTCAATAACTGCCTGAAATCAAGTCCTCACTACAGCCACCTTCTTATGGAGTCTCTGCCTTTAGACCTGTCTTCAAAAAGTAAAACACATGCTCGGTACGACTGAGATCAGCTGACTGACTCAGCCATTATAGAATATTTCACCTTTGTTTGCTTGGCTGCATGACAGGATTGTTGTCCTGCTGAACAATGAAATGTTGTCTAACAAGCTTTGATGCATTTTGTTGAATCTGCATTCATCCTGCTGCCTCCACAAGCTATTAAACCATTAATAAATGCCAGCTCAAGTCACAGGGTTTTTAACTGTGGACTGGCCGTTCGGTTTTTCAGGTTAACCAAGCACCTGTTGTAGTGAATCATGTCATGAAATCTTGTCTCGATCGTTCACCAGGAAGCACAAACGCCTACATTCTACATTTTTGACTTGCTGTAAAGGATATTTTCTTCCCCATGCAAATAATCTACAGATCCACAAGACGTGTGCTCCATGCATACCAGGGTTGTTTTTATGCTTTTCTTTTTTTCTTTCCTTTTCTTTTTTTTAGAATAAACCCAATTGCTGGTGTTACCAGACCAACTAGCTTTAACATCTCTTTGAACGATTTTTTCTTTTCTTTTGACACTCACTATTGTGTTCTCTTAGATGGTCACCTTTTTTCCCGTTCATACAAACAGCCAGCTCCACCTCAGTCTTAATGTCAACCCTCATTCAGAACATGTGTGAGCTCGTTTGTGCATGAACTGACACTGAAACAACACACAGCTGCACAAGAAACGTTCACCTGTTCAATTACTTTTTGAACTTTTGCAATTTGGGCACAGTGTGTGAAAGCGGCTATTTCCCCTCAGAGAGTTCTTTCAGTGTGGATGGAAATCAATCAAGTAAAGGCCGAGACTTGACACTTTTATGTGGTAAACATTGTTTGTTCTCAAACTCAGTGTGCTGAAGCAGTGAGTCAGAGGAACAAACACGTGTAACTGTTCAAATATTTCAATTTTCAAGTATTTTTTTCAGGTTCAACATTTTGGGAATTATATTTATTCACTTTTCTTGCTGAGAGTTAGACTGTACTGCATGGTGACTATGAACCTACATGAGAGGTTAGCTTGGCTCTGTCCAAATAAAAAACACACTGAATTTGTAAATCTCACTACTTAAAGAAAAAAAATACAATTTTTTATCTTAAACAATCATCAGGTGCCCATATGAATATTGAAACATTTATATTTTTGTGAACATTTATGCTCTTCATAATTACCATTTAAAAGTCCTTCCTCATACACTTCTGATGCTAAGAGTCAGTCAAGTTAAAAGAAAGTTGCTTTTTTGGTTTAATTTCCACTGTTCATATACAGACAGTGTTTTCTCTCTGAGCTGTGGTGAAAAGAAGATTTTCAAAATAAAAAGCCTGTAACTTTGCAAGATTTTATTTTTAGTCTGATTGATTCTTACACTAAAAGCACCAACTAAAGTAATTTTAATGTCCAGTATCAACAGAATAAACAGTTAGAGCAAGCAACAAGTGGCTCAATGTTCATATGAGCACCCAGCATTAATTTTAACATAGAATTAAAAACTGTGAACATATCCATAGATTTTCTTTTTCCATAGACAATTCTGTGTCCGGCACAGTGAGTTTGTGTGTTCCCTGATGGCTGCCTCACAGTGACAGTCTAAGAAGGACAAGAACAGACCTGCTCCTCAAAACGTCAAACTCTTGTAATATTTTAGAAAATACAAAAACTGAAATCACACTGCAGCTGCCAGTCAAAGCCAGGAATGAGCAAACACAAGGTGAGATGTTCTCAGTTTGAGCCATGTTGTGAGCAAGATTAAACTTTCAAATTTAGCGTCTCATATAGAGATCTACTGTTTCCCATTTTTGCTTTCTAATTTCCTTATTGTCCCACGAAAACAGTGGGAATTCACACGAGACACCATGTTTTGCAGATTTAAAATCCGGTACCTGTATGTACACTGTGTGCTCACCAAGAGAAAACAAAACCAGTACAAGGCACTGCTCCACATATATTGTTATGTAAAAGGACACATTAGGAGGGGCAGCAGAGGGGAAAAGAGAGAGGCAAGGGGCGATGGGGTTAGAGTTACGTAATCACTCCAAAAGGAACCAGGCCACTAAACCAGTGACACAGAGCTGCTTACTGTGGCCATCTGTCACCAAAAACACACAAGGCACCGATGACAGAACTAGTGAAAGACGGAGAGAGAATAAAAAACAAACTATGGGTATATTTATACACTCTGACAGCTGAGAAAGCCACTCTGTCAGGCAAAGTCTAGGATATAATGCACAGTATGTATGACAGTACACAGTATGATTTCAGATTTACCTTGACAACTTTTCCTAAACTAAGACATTCAAAATATGTCACTGGGAAGTTGGAGTGGCTGTTGAACAGATAAGGAGAAGCACATGTTCCACCTCTGCTAAAGCACACAAAGAACTGGCAACTATGCTTAGTAAGTTACTCCATGACCTACAGATTGGTGACAAATTATAGGAAAAACCACGAAAACCACAATGCAGCTCTACTGAAGGGAAAACCTGATAATATTTAAGGAGCAAAAAGGCACAAATGCCTTTAAGTAGCAAGTCCTCGGTTTGATTCCAGGCCGGCTTGGACCATTTACTGCATGTCATGCACCTGGTTTCTTTGCCCACATTTCCTGTCTTCCTCCTCTGTCACTATCTAATGTAGGAAAAAAATGTAAAAACAAAAGAACGTTAAAAAAGGTCCACAAGATGTTTACTTAGGTTATGTGATGACTATAAAGAGAAGAAAATTGGAATATATTGTTTTAAAACCATTTATTCATCTCATAAGGAAACATCATTATGTTTTTCTCCTCAGTTATTAGACAATAGACTGTCATTGATCTGTGGATCATCAAACGCTCCATTAAAGCACATGCCAACTTGCAGGTGAATCATGAAAAAAGACCAACATTTACTGAAATTAATATCAATCAGAGGCAAATTAAAGCAGCATGTGCCGATGTTTTCAACACTGAAAGGGCAACATGAATATCCTGTATAATAACACAGTTATTAACAACACAGTGTACTTTTGTTAAAGTACACCATGTGAAAGTACACTGTGAATATCCCTTATGCAACAAAGTTAGCATTTGATCAGCCCTGACAAAAGGCAGCCATGTTGAATCCATTCTTCCAAAGATAAAATACCTCACTCCAACCTGTAACATGCCCTCTGAACCTAAAACCTCCATGCCTTTTAAAAATCCTGCATCTGCAAGCATCCGAAGAGGTAAATGAATGTCTGCTGAATTAAATTATAGAACTGTAGAATTGTATCAGGGCTGTTCTCACAATCATGGTGATTAATCAGTTTTAAGTGTTTTTAAAGCATGAGATTTCTGACTTCCAATGGGCCAGGACCACATGATTTAAAGCAGGTAACAGGTAACAGTGAGACAAATTTTGTTCTTTAGTCTGTGAGTGGGTGGAGGTGCGAAAGCAGAATGAGACGGAGAATGTGACAGACAGAGACACAGTATGAAAGACAAAAGGGAAACACAGCATACTCAGAAAAATGCTTCAGAATACACAAAATGCAAATGCTGGCATTTCCGCACACAGTATTTAAAAGCTACATTAACAAGTTGTCCAAAAGTATTATTTTGCAGGGTTTTTTTTTTTTTTTGCTTAATACCTTTTACGTCTGAGTTCTAAAATTTCCATTTCAGTCTGCTGATGACAAAAAGCTGATGTCTTGTTTTTAGCACCTGTGAAACCTGACGTGGGTCTCACTTGGACTTTCTGCGTCAACACTTAAAACCTACTTTTGACAAACACAGGAGCTGATTTTGACACCAGCTGAGTGCTCAGAGTTCCGCAGCAGGTTTGGGGGCATCACGCTCGGCGCTCACACACCGGAGGATCAGCACCTTTCACAGGTCTGTGGATGCCACCTCACTGTCACCACATCAAACCACAACACAATATGCTGATCAGAGTCGATATGTTGCAGCTAATCACCCCCGGCCTCGCCACAGACACCACAGACTAACCCTTCTCAGCTGCCACATCCGCCCCAACTACAGTGTATTCCACCAAGCTGGAATCTCCCCAGGGCAAACCCCCGACCAGGCTCACACCTTTCAGTTCAGCACTAAAGGAAGTAAACGATAAATTCATTCTACTGTCTGTCTTTTCTGAAAGTGCGTAAATAAACATGTCTTTGCAGGCTGAGGCTGAGTCATTTTTAAACCGGTGGTGAATGACATGAAAACTGGGGTTTACCACTCGCCTGCATGTTTTGTGCAGACAGAGATGTAGACTAAATTAAAAGACTGTGCTCTGTCATTTTCATTGTAGCTGACCTACTTCCATACCAGAGCTGTAAAATGGATTTCTCTCTTGGCCGGAGAGGGCCAAAGAACCGCTGTGAGAGTGGGAGAAAATGTGTTGAGTGGATGAAAAAGAAATGCAATTTTAAAATCTACAAGCCAAAAAGACTTCAGTCCACTGACAGGTTTGTCATAGGAAGAAACGGGGAGCTGAAAGGAATGAAGCATGTCTTACTTTCAACATGGAGGACTTGCATAACTGCTTTGACTAGACCACACACACACACACACACACACACACACACACACACACACACACACACACAGGTGAAGAGGGCGGCCTGAGAGTAAAAAGCCCAACACTGTGTATCCTGAACTCCTCTGGCTCTTACATAACTCTGACAGTCAAAGAGCAAGGAATTTAGCTGATAATCACCTCCCTGACATTTAGCAATGGGGTGGAAGGCACACACACCGGGGAGGTCAAAAATACATCTCACGCTATCTCCATTTCTATTTCTCCATTTCGACAAACACCCTGATAATACCATGCACAGCACTGACTTCATGTGACCCATTTAAGCCATGTTTCCTGTGAAACAAGCAAACGTATTCATCCTTTTCCCTCCACGATCATATACCATGACATTCGGCTCTGCTCAGAGATCAAAAGAGGAGACAAGAGCCAGCTCTGCACTTTCATATCACACCTACGCAAACACTCACAGCCAACTTCATTAAGTTTACACGGAGTGGGCGTGTGTTTGCATCCATGTTATAAAGTGTGTGAGTGGAAGTGGGGAGCCTTTGGAGTAGCTGAGGAATTGTGTCACAGTGATTTAATGGGGCCAAAAGGGGATAAGAGGTGAGAAGAAAGATGAAGATCAGCGGTTGGGAGAAGTACAGGTTTCCCTTTAACTGTCGCTCTTACATCAGAACTGATTTTCATGTGCAGACAGACAAAGATACAACAGTTTATGAGAGAGACTCATGCAACCCTCCGCCCCCTGTTCAAAACTTGCATTTATACACACAGGTGTGCACACACACACGCACGCACGCACACACACACAGACAACAGCAGTGTGGGTAAACAGCTCCTCCACACTTTTATTGGCAATTACTGCTGAAGGTCACACATCAGCGGCGGGGCTGAGTTCCAGGAAAAAAAGCCTGGTTCTTATGTAACCTCAGCCCAGAGTTGGCAGCGACCCAGGAATCGTGCAGCTTGCAGGCAAGGAAAACTAGGACACAGCTTCAATGACTGCCACAGTCCTGCTCAGCCCCACACATTAGTTTAATACACACACACATGCACACAGTCACAGTGCCCCCTATTGGAACAGACATGAGATGCAGGGGAAACACCCTACAAAGAGCTGAACAGTGAATAAAACACCTGCATGAAGAGAAAAGGTGAGAGAAAAAGTGATATTGCTTTTATTACTTTACTACCTTCACCCTTCTTTTTAAAAAATAATAGAGAAGGAGAGTATGTAGCAGTGAAATGCCAACATATATACTGTTACTATGCTATTATTTTAGTGTTAAAGTATGAGTTTATGTGTGATGTGCACTCCTTTATCCTCTTGCATCCAAATATTTATATTCATCTGTATGGCCATTGGCTAATTCATGCCATATTGCTCTGTTAATTTTATTTTTTCTATCTTCTTTTGTTCTACTTGTATTTTTTCTTATTTATTTTTGTATATCATGTCTTTCATACAGTCTTTCTTTATATTTGATCTGTATCCACCTCTCATTCCACGTCTCTTAACTGTCTTCATGCTATTCATCGTGTAAAAAAAAACACCTGACCAGTTTTAAACAGGCCTCCATGATTAAAAAAATAAAGTAAATGTGTCCCAAAATGACCTTTGCTTGACTTGACTGAGCATTTTGGCACGAAGCTGGACAATTGCAGTAAATGTGAGGACAGTGAGCAGATACAAACACAGCGCTGGCAGCCGGCCCAGCCAGCAAGTGACTCACCTTGGAACTCAGGATAACACAACTCTGTTGAGCAACGCGCAGTCAGCCACAGCACACATCTCCCAACCTCTCTCTTTCTCGCTGTTTTAAGTTAACCTACACATGGCTTTATGGCAGACAGTGCAGCAGGTGTTTATGACAGAATTAGTCTGTTACCAGCTGTGCCTGAAACCCCCGCAGATGCTACACTACAGTTTCAGAACTACTAACATCGTTACAGAGACATAACGACAGGAGCTCGGGGAAAAAAAGGGCATGAGTAGAAGAAAAAGAGAAACAACCTTAGGCATATCCATCTCATCATCAAAGGCCCTGAGCTGAAAGAGAACAGAGGTTTAAGGGGGTTAGACAACAACGCAGGAAGGAGGAAGTTAAAACAGAGGTCAATGATACAGCATGACATGTTAGTTAAGTGAGTTAAGACTGGTGAAATATATCAACTCTGCAGCACACAAGAACAGTATTTGTGAATGGATATTAGCCAAAGTGAGTAGAAGTAGTGCAGTCTCACACAGTGGTGAATGTAGCTGAAGAGTTTCTGGGAGGTGACTGGTCCTGTCTCATTGAATGCACAGGTGAATGTGACAGTGAGAATAAGTAAACAATAGTACTTGGCAGTTACTGTGTGTGTGTGTGTGTGTGTGTGTGTGTGTGATGCAGCATGTGTGCATGTAGTGATGTAATATGTAATATAACTAACTGTATATGGAGAAATAATGTAATCATCAAATTGTTGCCACATAGTAAACCATATTGTACATTGTCTCATATTGCTGTTTCTGTGCGAGGACTTGCGTTACGACTTGGCAACATTTTATTAGTTTTGTCTCTCCAATTTAATTCAAGTGTCAAAGACTGATCTTCTGATGAAAATCTACAAAACCTTGAGATTAAAAAATCCATTCAAAATATACGGAACTGCAATAAAATGCAAAGTTAAACAAGTTTTCTTTAACTTGCAGTTCCTGAAAAGTTAATATTTTTACCCGATACAAATCACAACAAACAAAAGTTTACATACACACATAAAGACCATGTTTATCTTGAGTTTCAAATGACTCCTATAACTCAAAATTTACTATGATGCAATGATTGAAATGTCTTTGTCACACAAAAAATCTGGCATTTTGATTCTTTCATAAATATATTATTGCTTCTGGAAATATGACCAAGTTTGCTGTGTCAAAAATATACACACTTGATTTATGAAACAAAAACTGAGCATTTGGACACAATGTTTAGAAATATGTTTGGAGGAGCAAAGGTGAGGCCTTTAACCCCAAGAACACCAAATCTACTGTGAAGCAGTTTTGCTGCCAGTTGAACTGGCGCTTTACATCAAGTAAATGGAATAATGAAGAAGGATTACCCTCACATTCTTCAGGAAAACCTAAACATCATCTAGAAGGTTGGATCTTGGAAAGACTTGAGTGTTCCAGCAACACAATAACCCCAAACACACATAAAAAGTAGTACAAACAAAAAAGGCTAAATCAGTGTAAAATTAAGGTTTTAGATTGGTGTACCCAATCAAGAATCTGTAGACTGTGATGAA
Organism: Dascyllus trimaculatus; assembly: GCA_024666655.1. Taxonomy (NCBI): domain Eukaryota; kingdom Metazoa; phylum Chordata; class Actinopteri; family Pomacentridae; genus Dascyllus; species Dascyllus trimaculatus. Next base: position 17,877,050 of record CM045450.1, read on the forward strand.
GAAACAAATCTGTGTTGTAAAGCCAACAAATTTAGTTGAACTGCATCAATTCTGTCAAGAGGATTGGTCAAAGATACATCAAGAAGCTTGTCAGAAGCTTGTAGATGGCAACCAAAAGGGTTTAGCTGATGTGCAAATGGCCAAGGGACATTTAACCAAATATTAACTGCTGTGTGTATATTTTGAATCCAGCAGATTCTGTCATTCCCAGATGATCTATAATAAATTCATTAAAGAACCAAAATGCAAGACTGTTTTTGTGACAAAGACAGATATATTTCACTGATACCAACATAAAATAGAGTTAGATAGAGTTAAAGGCATCCCTGGAAACTCAAGACTGCAATGTTATACATGGTCTTTACAAGTGTATGTTAACTATATATTTACGAATATATAGGCACAGCCACAGTAAAGTACATCTTTTTCACAAATGGAAACACATGACGTCTGTGCTTGACAGCATCTCCTACCTTCTCTCCATAACCTCTGTCCTTAGTCATCATCTCCCGAAGAGTTTGCAGCACTTTAATGCACAGTCTCTCCTCATTTTCCTCCAGCAGCTGCTTGGTGTGCTTGATCAGTCTGTACATGCATATTTATGCTTAATTCTTATTTCTTAAAGCAGTTAAATGTGAATTGTATGTTACAGAGATATTTGAATTACTTACTTGCATATAAAACCTCCGCTTTCACACTTTTTCCGCGAGTCAGTGTTTTCAGGGAAGAGCAGCTCAGGCCGATGCAGCACATCAACAAGAACCGACAACTCCGCCTGGACCAGCGGACGCAGACGGTCCTCAAGAGCTGACACAATGTCCTATATTATAAAGAAACATTGTAAATGTTTGTATGAATTAACTGACATGAATAAGCACAAACACACACACACACACACAACCATACCTGCAGCCTTTCAATGATATTCCTATAGTCACGTGATGCAGTCACTACGGAGTCTCTGCGTGCAGCGTTGCGAGCAGAAAGCCTCCAGCTCATGGCCGTCTTCTGCACAATATTATTGGATTTGACAAACAGGTTGTTCACCTGGTTGTCCAGGTCCACAGGTATGGCTATTGCTCGGCCTTTGGCTGGTGGGTGCACGAAGACACACCATATAAATGAACATGACTGAATGATTTTCATCTTAAAAGTAGGAGGCCATAAGTGAGAATCTTACCAACATCAGAGAGCACTTTGATGCAACTCTCAACTGAGCCCTTCTGGACTGGGACCAACCAGTTGCAGTGGTAAACCCTGAAAACTGCCTGCAACAGCTGCACAAAGACGGGCTGCCTGGTCTGAGAGGAAGACACAAGACAAGAGAAAAGAAGGAGAAGCTGCACGTTATCATTTTATTTAGTTAGACGGACCTTCTCTAGTCTTGAGAGAGGGAGAAAAAATGTCCCTCGACAACACGAAAAACACCCATCTGTCATCTATAGCCCTAATGAAGTGGACCAAAGCTGTTGTGATTTAATATCACACACACAGTTTGTCACATAGTGCTGTAGCTGTGACAGATCCTGTAGTGAGACCAGCATGCTGACTCTGTGGTGGTTTGTTACCTGTCTTGAAGACCCATCAATCCCACAGTAGACATTTTCCCAAGTCTCACCCAGTGAAAATCTGTTACATTGCACTCGTTTGACAGAATGTTCATACATATATATGGCAAACAACAAGGTAAAGAATTCTCTTTTTCATCCAACAAAAATGCACAACACCCAGCTATGTGTTCCTTGCTGAATTAAATTGCAACAAATACCTGAAATATTTTCCCCAACAGAGAAGCCTGCAGCAGAGGATACAAGCAGTGAATAAATAAAACATGCATAAAAAATTAGTCAAGGCAGATGATACACACACTTCCCAACACAACACTATACATTTCAGAGACAGTTTTCATTCCTGGCAACATGTCAGTGTCAGCTGCTCTATGACGGAAATCTATTGAATCTATCAATGGAAAAACACGTTTGTAAAGAAATATGAGAAGATAGTTCAAAAATGTTCCTCTTAAATGCATCATAGCTGAAAGAATTATTATTATATAAACAAAAGGCAACAAAGGCAACAAGAACTGTTCAAAGATTGCTTTTAAAATGAAAAGGAAGTCTTTTATGTAATCACAAAGGAAACGATAATTTAGGACAACAGGATGTCAATAACCACAGCTAAGACTGACTGGTCTTAAAGTCTGATTAACCCCACAGGACCGTGACTAACAGTTCTCTGATGAACACATACCAATGGGAGGAGAAGGGGAGCTTGGGAGCTACTTGTAATGAAGTTAATCAGCCTAGATACTTCTCAGAAACTCTGAGGAAGCACTGATTTGACCACTTATTAGGGAGGAACTGTGAAAAGCACTGCACTGGTGGTTCTAATCTAAAAGTCAAGGTTTTGGATGGGAAATTTCTCTCTGGGCAACTATTATATATTCCATCTGTACTTACATTCCATCTGACAGCAATCTAAAGGGTGACATAAACTGTACATTAATAAGCAGGAGGTTAGCTGATATTTACAAGCGGATGTCAAACAGCTAAAACTGGGATGATACACACAAACAGTTGGCACTTTTAAAGCTACTGCTGTTAAAGGAGCAGCTCTTAATATAACATGGTTACCTGTAGGCTCGTGCTCTGGTCAGAGAAAGGTGAGCTGAAGAAGGTGGTGACAATGCTCATGACCGTCTCCGTCACATAGCGCTCCAGAATGGTGTCTGCATGCTTACGGTCACTTGTGTTGTTGCACACCTTAATGCAACAGGGATAACAACAGGACTCTTAGTTTTTTCTATAGTTCTTATTTCCTGGGTAAAACTAAGTATGGTGTTCCTTACTCTGCAAATGTCTACTAGGAAGTTCTCAAAGAGCTTCCACATGTGGTTGGAGGTGTAGATCTCCTTCATTTCGACCTCAGTGTCCACATAGCAGTGGTTGAGAAAGTTGATGTAGGCGATCTTCACCTGGAAGATCATGATTATGGTTCATGTAAAAGCATGATTCCAGTCAAATACCAGTGTTAGGAAGTGAATTTTCAGATACATCATGATTCTCATTTAAGCACTTAAACACTGAGTTTAAAAGAATAACTCAAACATCTTTAACTTCAAACTTCTGTTGTGTTGATGAACAACAGCAGAAATACACTGATCAGGCATAACATTATGACCACCTGCCTAATATTGTGTTGGTCTCCCTTATGTGCTCAAAACTGCTCTGAACCATTGGGCATGGACAAGAGGACCTCTCAAGGGTCTGGAACCAGGACGTTGGCACTGAATCCTTTGTGTACTCTGGGTTGTGCAGTGGGGCCTCTGTCAATCTAACTTGTTCCACTGCATCCTGTTGATGCTTGATCACAATGAGGTGTAGGAAGTTTGGAGGTCAAATCAACATGTTGGGCCATTGTCATGTTTCTCAAGATGTTCCTTATTGGCTGATGTTTTTTTCCATCTGGTGGGGTGCATTTTCCTACGGGGGTAGGCCAGTGACATTTGGGATTTCCATTTCTATAAGGGAGTGTGCTTGTCCTGGGATAATGTTTATTTGGGTGTCAGAATCTCATCAACACTGATGTTAAAATCCGTAGTACCAATATGATCAACGTTATTCACTTCACCTGTAAGTGGTCATAATGTGGCTGATCGGTGTATATTCGTATTAATTGGCTGTAATACATATTGATTAATAATGCTACTGAATCAGCATAAAATGGGAATAATATTTCGTAATCTATTTGTAAATCACCATCAATTCAAATGTATTTCACATAATCCATTGGTGTAATGCATCTCATGCACACAAACCCATATCTTTACATCATGGAGTTCTACCTATATATCTCCAATACTTCTGATACATCAAAATCACAATCTTTGTACCTACAAAACACAGACCAAGTTTGCTTCATTCAAGGCTTTGTGCGTCTCCTAGCTGTCAAACTCTCCATGTGTCCTTGTTTGAGGCTTATCTCACCTCAGGGATGCAGTCTTCATGGGTCACCACCCGCACTATGTCATCCAGTGGTAACAGGGAGTTACACTTTATCTCTGTGTACACATTCTTGCCCTCAGTGCAAACTGCCAGGAGCTCCACCAGGTGGATGTGGTACATCAGAGGACTGTTCTCATCCATGCGATCCCGCTCTGATCGCATCATCTGGACCAGCGTCTGGAAGGAGGCACGGTCATTATAGAAGACCAAAACATCTTCGCCAGCATTCACCAGCTGCAGGGGGGAAACGAATACACACAATCACATTAGATCATACAGAGACTGTGACATAACTGAGACACAGCTGGAAATGAACAGCATAGAAAAAAGGCGCGACCTCTGCCATCACAATGTCTTGACACTTTTTAATGAACTTGTTTTCTGCTTTGACGATAGTCTGTAAGAACTTGAGGTATTGGACATTGCGGCCGTGTGTTTCGATGCAGTGGACAAAATGCTGAACAACACGCTCATTGATCTCACTGCACAGCTGGAAGTTGTTCATGAAGATATGTTGCATGGTGATTGCTTCTAAGATCTGAACAAAAGAAAAAAGACAGGAGAAGCAAAGCATTGTTGTTTGAAGTCAAAATCAATGAGTTTTATAATAATACTGAGGGTATCAAGCAGTGCACATTCAGGCTGGACACTTCACCCCTGGGTTGAGGAAAAGATTGATGTGCTTGTGGAGCAGGGCTTGGTTCTGCTGGTTTCCTGCACAGAAATTCTGTAGAAACTGATGGGCAAGCTTCATGATATCCTGCATGCGTAAATCTTCTCCCTAGAGCGGAAAATGACTGATGTGAACGTTTTTCCACTTGTACATGCAACAAAACATTTCATTGAGAGCTGCTGATACCTTCTCATAGGGGATCTGTAGGAGCTCAAGAACCACGGCATGAGCCCCCATGTTCCTCAGTAGCCTCTGCTGCTGCTTCTTGCTCTTCCTACCCGACAGACCTTCTTGAACACACAACCTGCTGAGACGCAGCAGGATCTGCGAGGGAACATCGAATAGAAAAACAAATGAGGATTATGCAAGAAAACAAGCCTCTAGAGCAACAACATCTGCAAAATACGGAAATAAGAGATTAAAACTACACTTTAGCACAGTAAGAGAGATTGTTACCTCCTTTACCACCCTGTAGTTGTAACTGCTTGTGCTTTCCGCTTTCTTTGGTTTGTCTGTGCCCCCAGAGTCCCCCTGCAGAAGACAGCATAACACAGTGTTAGAGAACAAGATTTTATTGTGGTCAAGATCCTTGGCACTTGTTTTCAGTGTTATGAGCTTGGTTCTTTTGATGTATAAAATACAGCACCTTTTTATGTTCTGGCTCAGTGGAGAGCCCCTCTCCTGCATCCATGCCCTCATCTGGCCCCTGCCTTTTGTACACCCAGAGCTCAGACTTCTCTACAATAGAACGCAGCTGGTCCAAGTCTGACTTTATTTGCTTGTAATTTTCCACATCTTGGCTGGTGACGAGCAACTGGACCTGGAAACGCAGAAAGTTGTTGCAATGTGGGGGAACATCAGGCAAACTGGAGAGCAAAAATTATGCAGATTCCACAAAATTATTATTTATTATTATTATTTCAATGTTTTCCATCTGTTAAAGGAAAGTGTGAACAACGGCAGAACTTATCTTACAGTGATGCAGGTACAAATAAAAGAAAAGTGCACCTACAGTAGTGGTTGCCTCTGTTGCTTTAGTTTTAGGTGTAAACAGTCATCCTTCAGATACCTGTTTAAATGCCTGGAGAACCTCCTGCCTTTGGCTGAAGTGCCTGAAGAGCAGGTGCAGGGCTCTGGACACCAAAGGAGGATAATCATGCATGGTTAAATGAAGCAGGACCCTCAAGAAGGTTCGGCCACCGTGATCGTCCAGATCCAGTGGGGTGTTCTCTTCACTAGATGTACACAGAACATACTTCAATAAAACCACATCCTCTTTCATGTTTGCAAATCTTTCTGTGTTTAAACCTTACCTTCCACCAAATATCCCCTCCGCCTGCTCTTCTATGTGCTCAAAATCCAAAGCCCCTTGAATCATAGAAAGGTATTTGTAACTAAGACAATCTATAAATTTGACCCACATTTGTATATAGTGCAGCGGTATGTCAATCAGACCTGGCATATTGTTTGGCCCTTCCACGGCTCCAGTTACGGATAATTCACTTTGGGAGTTACTCTCATCAAACTCGCGCTTAAAAATAGACAGCAGACAGGAGATCCTGTAGTCCAGGCGGACATTCAGGATGAACTGTGGGGCAGAACGGAAAATAACACATAAACACATGTGCTATATATACTCCATGTTTGTGCCAGCATTTAAGTGTGTAACTGTATGTTCTTCACCTGTAGGATCTCAATGATCTTGAGCTTGGTGTCCATGACCAGAATGTCCTGTTTCTCAGGTTCAGTCTGGGTCTTGACTGTGCCTCCATTTGAGCTGTTGTTTGAGGTTGTTGGAAGGAAACCTCCTCCTCTCAGGACTACCTGGGACATCAGCTCTCCAACACCATGTATGGACCTCATCACATTACTGCCTGGAAGTACACACACAAACACACAAAGACACAGATCAACTTCATGCTCATCAGATTCACGTCCTCCATTCACCACCCGCAGCATTCATACCTTTACTCTCATCTCCTTTGTCCAGCTTGTTGAAAGGGAAAATGGTGCTCACATGCACACAGTCTAGAATAGCCAGCAGGATCTTGGTCAGTCTCAGCAGGTCACTGAAGTTGTAGAAGCCAAAATAAATCAGGTTCCTCGCCAGATTCACCACCTAAACATGGAGAATTGATATATTCACTTTCAAAACATGATAAAACATGACATGAGTGTAATTATATATCAAGAATGTGCCAGACTGACCTCAAAAGTGAGCTTGTTCTTCTCTTTGTCTGCAAAAGGGAAGCTCTGACACACTACATCTCTCAGGTAGTTCTCAACAAACTCCATCGTCTGTGAGAATCGCTCCTTGATTTCATCTTTAGATGTTCCATCATTATCATAGCTGCAATTGGAGGATACAAAAAGAACAAAATAATACACATCCAACCACTAAACACACAAAAAACCTTTACAATAATATAATATATTTGTGCATTTTCTCACTCATCAATGGCAATCTCTGAAGGGATCTCAGACCACAGCCGGGCGTATTTGACCGGTGTAACCTGCTCCTGAGGGTCACGATCCACGTGCATGTGCAGCATCATTCGACAAAAAGAGGCTCGCAGGTCATAGGGCAGATCTTCGTCTGACATGCATCGCAAGATCAAGTCGACATCCAGCTGGCCAGAGATCTTGTTGATGGCCAGATACTGTCGGTCCAAACACATCCTGGCAAACAGGTTCAGCTGGTACCTGTAGTGTATACACACAAGTAAAGCCACACTTAGATTTCTACCTGTGAAATATGCCTGAACACCCAAAACCCAAGTTGTTTGCCTTCACAGATGACCCATTCCAATTATATAAACTATTCCAGTCATCAGCTCACCATAGTCGTAAGAAATAAGGTGCAGTAACTACCTGTAGTAACTGATCACCTCCTGGTCCTCCTTCTGGCCCTCCTTGGCATCCTGTGCCAGCTCCCTAATGCTTTTACTGCGGATCTCTTTATTGCTATCCTTCCAGAACAACCACACCTCCTCCTCATCCTCCTCTGACTCCACAGAATTCTCCCCAAGCGGCGCTCCTTCAATCTCAAATCTCGACAGCACCAGTCTGCAGAGGGCGATGAGGCCATTGAGAAGAAAAACAAAAAATTTTGTCATACTAGTGACAACTTATGGAAACAATAAAGGATTAGAGACAAATCATCATTTTAATCAATACCACTACATTCTGAAAAGCTGTTGTGTAAAAGTTTGGAATGAGCCTAATACCCACATCTCAACTGATATGTTGATGTATCAACATCTTTTAATAAATCCCACTGGGCCTGTGTGTTACATTTATTTGATAAGCAGATGATATGACAAAAAAGAAAACATATAAGATCATGTTTCTGATCTATCAGAGGTGTTGATTGGAAATTTTATGTCATCTAATAATTAATCAGTGACCTCGTCAAGAGCACAACATTACTTAACATCTTTAGTTCTACTTCTTCATACTTTTGTGAGACCTGCACTGACTTGCACCGTGGACATACAGATCTGTTTCATCCCACACTGATATATGATAGCAGGTGATTTTTTTTACTGAACTGAAATCAATGAAAATGTTAAATAGTGGATTTTAGTAGGTTGAGGGAGAAAACAGAAAAGGACTCACTTAGTTTCTATTAGAATGTCTGCATTAGCTGGATCCAGCACTGCATTACAAATGAGCTCCTGAGTCACAGGGATGGACTTATTCATTGACACGCACAAGTCTGAGAGATAGTCCAGGAACCTGCATACACACACGCACACAAAATACAACATTCAATTACCCATAAGATCACCAGAGCACCAGGGCTGATCAGTCTACAAAACTATAACGTCCCTGCTAGTGCCTGATGGACCAATATGCCACGTCTGGAAAAAAAATGTTACAGACTTTCATCTGATCACTGGACTACTCTCAAGTTCCCTACTGACATACAGTAAAAGTAAAAACAAAAAACTTAAAATATCACTTAAGTAACACTCAAAATTAAATCCTAAACACAACAGACAAACCTGGGCTCGCGGTTCTTACGGACCAGACTAACAAATGTGTCAATCTCTGCAGCAGTGATATGTTTTTCCAGCAGCTTGCGGTTGTTGTGGAGCAGAGCCGTGATCGTATCCTCTGCCAGGACGTCGTAGCCAATTTGTTTCTGCATGAAGCGAAACTGTTTGGCTATATACTCCTGCAAGGCAGACAGACAGTCAGAACAAACCAAAGGCAACAAAAGATGGCATGAACACATTTATCATCTTGACACATTTGTCTCTTTGTGCCTTTTAAGAAGGCACCCTCATATGTTTAATGACCAATATTGGTCATTTTGGTTCTTTATTTATCTCTGTGCAGACAAACAGAGTATCTTCACATGGGCAAAAATGCTGCTTTATTAAGCCTAATGAAATGACTCCCCTTCAATTACACCAGGGATGTCAAACTCCGGTCCTCGAGGGCCACTATCCTGCATGTTTTAGATGTTTCCCTCTTCTGACACACCTGATTTAAATGATCAGGATCGTTATCAGGCTTCTGCAGAGCTTGACAATGAGCTGACCATTTGAATCAGGTGTGTTGGGAGAGGGAAACATCTAAAGCATGCAGGATAGTGGCCCTCAAGGACCGGAGTTTGACACCCCTGCATTACACTGTAAAGTGTTTAAGAACAATTGATTATTCTTAGAAGAATGCAATGTTAATTCACCATTCATAAGCATTATTTCTAGCATGACCTCATACCACAATGGCTTTTTTGTCTTCTTATCAGCAGAAAGTTTTGATAGAAGGGCTTGGCAGGGGAGTTTTACATATGGCACAGCTACAGATTTTAGATTCTGGGTATTTCTTGCTTTGATTATTATACCCATGTTGCTACAGAATAATGGTTTCTTTCACTGTAATGCACCTTTACAGAAAGTGCAGCGGTACGTCACACAGTTCCGGTCCACATAAAGACTTTACAACCTGACGAACGGTACCTGATTCTTGCGGTAGTCCTGCTGAGAGTGACGCAAAACCCTGTAACACAGGCGGCAGATGTGTCTGAAGGGGGCATGACGCTGGTCAGCCAGCTCCTCCAGTCGCAGCATGGGTCCGTCCCCACTGTCCGTGAAGGGAGCCTGCAGCAGCTTGAAGATCTAAACACAAGGACATTGTTGTGGCAATTGTAACTATACTGAGACCAAAGGAACATGCTAATACAGACGGGAAAGCTGAAGAATAGCTCACTTTGACAAAGAGCTGCAAAGGAAGAGGTTAAGGGAATTCAAAATTTTGCATTTATTGTTACCTGTTTGAGAATATTCTGTTCTCTCATGAGTTTCTGTCGTTCCCTGTTGGGTTTGTTAACCATGATCTCTAAAACATCTTGTCCATTGTTGGGAATGTCCACCACAAAGAAGACCAAATCCTCCAGAAGCTTGGTAACTGCTCTGATAGTAAATGACAAAAAAACAAAAAACAAAACAGTCACACAAAGCAATATTATGACCATCTTTCTTCCTGTTTGAATTTTTAAGTTTTTTCCCCACTATGTATTTTATACCTCCTCTCATTCTGTGTGATGGTGCCTTTTTCCAGCTTTCCAGCAATACAGGCCAGCACTTTACTGGCATCGTTTGCAAAGTCAAGGTCTCTCACTTCAGCCGGGGAGACTGGCACAATGGCAAACGCCTCTTTGTCCTCTTTGAGTGCAGAGGTGCCAATCTAGAATCAGAAAAGAGATACAACTTTGTCATCTATTAGAGCGAAGAGAGACATTTTTAAGCATATTGGAACTGGTCTCTCAGCAACTTATTTCATTACAGTCCATAATGAAAACTGCAACTATACATTCACTAGGAAAAATGATTGCATTCAGGACTAAACACACTTAATTTTAGCTTCCATAACACTACCCATACTGCACTGCAGCTAAGGAAGGGGTCGCACAAATGCTATTTCAGCTGACAACTCTTGGCTTGGATTTTTATTACCAATGACCCCTTAGTGACTCATTAAATCTCCCAAACCTCAACAGAACTTCAGCTCAGCATGAACAATATACTACTGTTACACACATTAGCGTAAATGAACCATCACTCACACGCAGCATTACAGGCTTCTCCTCCTCCTTGTCAATTGGTTGGTTGGTGCTGTGAACCCACGTGTTGGTGCACAGGTGTCTGAGGCGCACATACGAGTTCCTGGAAAGACATTTTGATATTTTTTATGTATGTTTGCATATTGTTTGTTAGCATATTGTTTTTGGATCTTAAATTGGTAGAGGGTGCACACAGGGCAGTATTCTTATGTTTTTTTTTTTTACTTAGGCATCCCTTAAAGGTACAAGCCCCTCGCTTTTACACCTATGGACATTACAGAATCAAATATAAAGCAATATATAAACACACACAGGCTCCAAATGTTACCCTGTTGCAGGACAGGCAGTGGTGGATGACTGTAAGACTTCAGATGAGTATCTGTGATTCATGTATTTACTTTGCAAATTTCGCAAAGGCAGATTTCTTTCATGGCAATGACACAGACACATCTGCTCACGTACACACAGTTGGGTGATGCCAGAACCGTTATCTATTCCCTGCAATTTGTTGTTTTGATTTCCTTATCTGCGCCACCACAATGACCAAGAACTGCAAGTTAAGAGCTGTTTTTTGTAACAGTAAGTTACAAGTTATTTGCTTGCCTTGAAGTATCATCGCATATACTTTCTATGCCAGTTTTGCAAACTCATTGTGATGATTTATGACCATGTGGAAGTCCCCTAGTTGTGATTTGTCTGCTGTTTGGCTTTCAGTGGAAAGAGTGACAAACCAGAGATCACACCATTTCTCTATAGTCAAGCATCACCAGAAACAAACAAAAAAACTAAGTGGGTCTAAAAATCTCTGCTTCTTTAACGTAGCTTTCCTACCTGGGCACTAGTGAGTCTCCCCCTCTCAAGGTGGTGGGGTCGAGCTCAAATATGGAAGAGATGTCATTTCCATCAGGAACAGACACCAGTGTGTACATGACTTTATCCTGGACATTCCTCAAACGAGCTCGCAAGGCCTCCTGCTCCGAGTCAAGCTGGAGGGAGAGAAGATTAGAGATCAACAGCACAATCAAAGCATCTTGAAACCAAACACAGATGTTTTCTTTCAGCAACTAAGATGTCAGCGAAAGGGTTAACGGTCGCTGTGGAAATATTTCTAGGAACTGACTCAAGACACTGCTAATGAAATGCAATGGATTAGGCAATCACAGCTCAGAGACCCCATGTCTTATAAGAGCACAACCAGCTCGTTCTTCTCTAAGTTGAATTTTCCCAGAAAATTGGCACAGTCTTGATTCAATAGCCCAATAATGGTTGCCAGAAAAAGCTTAAGGCAAAATGCTTCATCTAATGAGTCTGAGCTTGAGATAGATATCTGGACTACACACTAGCTGTGTCCTATTTCCATTTAGAGTCGTGTTGTGAGGCCTATTTTCAAAACGACTCAACTATAATAAATAAAGTCATTGCAATAATAAATTTCTTTTGCAATCCTTGAACTCCTCTGAGAATATTTTTAGTTTCTTTCCGTTTCTTTTTAACTGTAGTAGCGAGGCAGTAAACTCAGGAGCAGACTGGCTGTGAGGTGATTCACTTGTCACTGTCTGGTCAGCAGATGTGAACAGCTTCATGCTGACAGTCAGTGAGCAGTGACACACTGCTGAAGCTCCACTGAAGGGAGACGCATTCGCAGTGGAAGTCTGCCATCTGCTGTTCACTGAAATGTAATATCTTCATATTGCGCAAAAATACACTGAACCATCTACAGCTGGAAGACTTTGAACTTTCTTTCCATTTTATTTTTTAAGGCATTTTAATGTTTTCATGCACTTCTAAATATTTTAATGCATCATGTAAAGCACTTTGAATTGCGTTTGTGTATGAAAGTTGCTACTTCAATGAATGTGTCTACATATGTAAATCAGATATATGCATTTTTTTCAAGCAAGTACACCACCTTGACAACCCGAGAATACGGAACCAATCACTTGCCTGTTTTTAAACTTGTAAATCAGTTTCAGCAATGGTTAGACGAGTTATCTACTCTAAAATGCACATGTTCTTATTACGGTTGCCTTCAGGTCACTACACCTCTGCTTTACAATCATAGCTATCCATGAATGAATGAATTCTAAACATAGGGACATTCAGTTGAATGGAGATCGTTATATCTCTTCTAAAGAGATTTGAGAGTCATTGAGAGTCTGCTGACAAGCTGTATCTCCGTTTGGTTTGGGGCCTGCAAGGCCTCTGACTGGAAGTCTCTGCAGAGAGTAGTGAGGACAGCGGAAGGAATCATCAGGTCCTTGCTCCCCTCCATCCAGGACATTGGGCACAAGCCTAGGTAAAGCCCAGCCCATCTCCTCCGACCCCACCCACCCCCAGCATGGACTGCTTTCCATGCTGACCCCAGGCAAGAGGTTCTGCAGCATCCGCAGCAGGACGTCCAGATTCAGAGACAGTTTCTTCCCCCTGGCCGTAAGACTGTTGAACATTCACAACAATAAATACACTCTCATCCTTGGACTGTAGCCTCCCCCCTCTCACTGGACTATAACATACTGCTACCTCTGATAGTGCAATATATTTTCATTATGTCACTTTTTCACTTGCCACCTTATTCTTTTATGCACTCTGCAATTATTTAACTTTTTAAGCCATAACAGCATTTTTTATATATTCTATGAATATTGAATTCTGGACAACTTATGTGTCCACTCCTTTGTGAGCCAAGGAAACAAAATTTCTTTCGAAATGTGCACTAAAGGTGTGTTTGTTAAATGACAATAAAACAAGTCTAACTCTAAGTCTATATACAGTTTCTACCAAATATACAGGCTGGTATTTCCACACTGCTTACTTACTGAAGAGCGGGACTCCGGGCACTCCTCCTCATACTCTGGGTTCACCTGCGAAAATACAAAAGCGGTTCAACACATAGTTTATTAAAGTAGTTCTGATATTGTCTGGAATACTATTACATAAAATATACTAATTTACTATAAAAATGTATGTTTTCTTGGCCCTAAATCAGCCTTACTGATAAAAAACACTAATTATTAAAGTAACAATGAATATTTCAGCCTATCTGGTCATCAATATTTTCTTCAGTGTAAATACCTTCCAGACCAACAGTAATTCCCTGACTAGTACCTGGCTATATGAACATGCAATAGAAAGCTAAAAGGACATTTGGTTAAATTTCATGTGACATTTGTTGTCAGCATCACTTCACTCTAATTCTATTTACTAAAAACACAGGTTGCATGTTGGACCGACCTCAGCAGCCAGGTAGTGTCCAGTGGCCAAGTGTTTGAATCTAAACAGGCTGTTCCAGTATCCCGCGCCCCCTCGACATGGATCATGCTGCACCACCTGACATCAGCGAAAACAATGTATTAAAAAGGTGACGATGTAAAATGAACACTGGGAAACAGATCTATAGCTGGAATGCAGAATTTAACGGTGCGTACAGCAGCACAATCAGCAAAACCAGCTCTAAAAATATTCCCGCTCACCTCTATCTCCCACAGGGCTTTGCTGCTGGTTGCCGAGGTAGCTGACTGCCGTCCAGTAGTGCGAAGGAAAACATACTGTTTTTTTCTGTGATCATCACATGTGAGGAATTTCTCCTGCTCTGCATGAAATAACCGTACCACGTCCCCCTGGAGGGAGGGAGAATATCTGTTATTCCTGGAAATGTTTAGCTTAGCCTTAAAACTAATGACTCTTCAAAATGCTTCAAAACCCTCAAGATCTCTGGAGAACTCGCTTGTGACCAATGTGGACTAACACCAGGTTCACTACATAATTTGAAAGTAACCAAAAGTTAATTTAAATATATTTATACACATTCAAATATTTCATATTTGAGGGAGATCACTCAGATGTACTTGTCTACCCTATTTTTGGTGTTAAAGTCCCAAACATGGAGATGTTGAGTAACAGACAATCTCATTTGTAAGCTTGAACTGTGAAGTAAACCAAAGTAACCAGCCCACTCAACTCTGATGAAGGGCCTTATGCAATGCCTACAGTCCAGTTAGGATAGCATGCAATTTTACTGAAAGAAACATTTTATATATTATGGAAGCTTTTCAATTATTATTTGAAAATATTGATTGTATTTGGCAATTTTGCAAAAATTGCCAAATACGTATTCGCCTCGCGAATACGTGTCTTCCTAGTTATTATTATTATTATTATTATTATATTTTGTAATAGTAGTACTCGTAGTAATAATAGTAGTAACAGCGGTAGTAATAGTAATAATACTTCCTGCTAATTTTTTTCTGCTCCTTTCTGCTCATGTGCTGCATCTCCTCCTATTTTTGTGTTATTTCATTGGACTGTACATTTGTTTTATGTATGTTTATACATTAATTTCTTATATATTTACTGTATTAGATATGGAATATCTTCTGTACCAAACTACCATAAGAGTTTCGCAAAAAAAATAGCTAGAAAGATCTCTTGAGACAAACCCCTTTCAGGATGATCTCCTGGTTGTCGCTCCATTTCATAAACAAGACAATCTTCCAGCTGGTGTTACAGTTGACTGAATTCACCTGCGAAACAAACAAGATGTTGGCGTCACTGTAAGTAACCTATACTTTGCTGAACAGCAATCCTGCACTCTGGGAGCACTGCAACATCACTGTCAGGGTTAAAGGGGCAGCGTAATGCTTGAGGAGGTTTATATTTTTTCTTTCAAATTCAGAGGAGATAAGACAGGAGAACACCTTTAAACCTTTTCACAGATAAACATCCTGCACCAGTAAACAAAGTCGAGGACATATTAGTAAAGCTGCTGAAATGACTCATACAATTCTCAGTTACATTCAAATTTATGCCACGTTTCTGTGTGTATGTGATGCAGCCAACCCAGCAGAAACAGTCATTTAATAAAGTAACTGTTTGGATTGTTTTCTTCATGCACTACTATGACGAACACAAATACAAAATGTCAAATCCAAAACTGAAAAATGCCAAACTTTCTTCCTTTATTTGCAACTTGATGCGACTGATATCCATAATTTGAGATCACCAACCTTCAAATTGTTTGCACAGTCGTATAAAAGAAATTAACGGCTTGGTAAACAGGAAAAACAATACGTCAACCCTTTCAGTGTCTCCGTTTCTTTCTGTAAATCGACCGTGATGCCCTTTGATAAAATAACTAGAGTAATGTTGCTAAGTAACACAGACCAGAGTGGTGTTATGAGATAGAAACAGGACAACTCCCTAAGTGTAATGTTAGCTTCGGCCTTCCACTTGATGGTGCTGAAAGTGGAGGACAGTAGAACAATCCTACAGCAGCTATTTACCAAGCAGTGTTTATTGGAGAGGGGAGGAAAAAAAGCTGTAATCAGCCAAACCTCATTGCATCCTGGATTATCCACGAGCTGGTGTGTGCTGGCATGAAGCGGCTGACCGGCATTCACAGGGTTCAGGACCACTTTGTCTCCAATCACCACCTGCAATCACAGAACACACACGATATTAAAAAAGAAGAAAGGTTGTGTGTTGTGTGTCTGGCACAAATAGAGCAGAAAAACACAACAATAGAGTTACTTAAGATGGTTGAGAACGAACAGGAGTGTGAAGTTTTATCAAATTGCCCTCCTGTCATAATGCACGTTATCACTTTGGCCTTCCTTCTAAAGCTTTCCTGGAATGCATTCACTAATTAAGTTAAAAGGGATTTACTAAATTTGACCAGTGGGTAATCATTGGGAGAACAATGCATGTGCCTCCCTGTATATCGCTAACATGGACATACGCACAGGTCAGAGGACATCAGTATCCACTTGCATGCCATTGTCACGGTCTAACCTCAGCAGTCTGGGAGTAACTCCAATTATCTTTCTGTCCAAGACCTGCTGCTTACTGCCTCATGCCATGCCAACTTTGAGAGGAGCTTAGCAGTAAAGCCTGGTTTCGGCTGTGGTTCATTTGTCCTTGGGCAAACGTCCCAATACTTCCTGCCGCAGGGAAGAGGAGCTGCTGCCAACAGGAGCTCTGTGATCAGGTAAACTGGCTCGAGTCCCTCAAGGGATAGATGTGATCAAACACATGCTTACACTGAGTCTTGTGAGGACGAAGAAGACCTGTGCCCTAAAGGTCTTCACTAGGATTGGCAACCAACTATTGATTTCAATACTGATAAATCCGCCATCATTTTTTTTAAATTAATGGATTAATGGAAAGTGCCCATTATATTTCTCCACAACAATAAGTGTTTCTTTCAAATGTCTTATTTATGTGAAAGCCAAATATATTCAGGCTAGTTATGGCAAAGAAAAGCTTCAAAAACTCCTCAGTTTTGAGAAGCTGGAACCAGAATGACTAAAATGGTTATCTGACCAGGCGATGACCACTAGGCTGAAAAACAGCTTCTTCTCAGATGCTGTGATAGTACTGAACTGTTCTGCACCGCCGTGTCTCGAGCATAAAAAACATCGAGCATTCTGCACTTTAAGCTGCTGCACTATTCATTCTATGTTTTATATAGGTTTTTATTTTCTTTAGGTCAACAGGTTACTATTTATCCTATTATTTATTTGATTATTATTACTGTTTTTATTAGGGCCGAGACCTGAGTACTGTATTTCGTTCCTCATGTTAAATGCTGTGAATGACAGTACAGCATCATATCGTATCATATTACGTACATATCCATATGTAAACTCACCATGTCTTGTACACTGTCTTCATGACACCTTTATCATATCTCTTTTTTAGCCTTATTGTACTTTTCATAGTTCTTGTCCCATTTCTTCAATGCCTTACCCACACCAATCAGGCAACATTATGACCACCTGCCTAATATTGTGTTGGTCCCCCTTATGCTGTCAAAAATGCTCTGAACATTTTTGCTGTTCAGAGCTCTGAACAGCAGGGCTCTGGTTCAAAAGCTCTGAACCATTTTTGACAGCATAAAGTTCAGAGGACCAATGGTTCATGGTCCTCTTGTCCATGAACCACTGGACATGGACAAGAGGACCTCTCAGGGTGTCCTATGGGGTCTGGAACCAGGACGTTCCTTTGGGTACTCTGGCTTGTGCAGTGGGGCCTCTGTCAATCCAACTTGTTCCACTGCATCCTGTTGATGTTTGATCAGAATGAGGTGTAGGAAGTTTGGAGGTCAAATCAACATGTTGGACCATTGTCATGTTCCTCAACATGTTCCTGATTTGTTTGATGTTTTTTCCATGTGGTGGGGTGTATTTTCCTGCAGGGGTAGACCAATGACATTTGGGATTTCCATTTGCATGAGCGAGTGTGTTTGTTCTGGGACAATGTTTATTTGGGTGTCTAAGTCTCATCAACACAGATGGCAAAATCCAAGGTTTTCCAGCAGAACACCACATAGTACCAATATGATCACTGTTATTCACTTCACCTGTCATAATGTTGTGGCTGATCGGTGTATATCCAGCTGCTGTAACATGTACATTTTCCAGATGAGGGATCAATAAGGTTTATCTTATCTCTTATTTTATCAATCTTGTCAATAGATTTCTATTCTGTGGCTTCATTTTATAGTGGGAATCTGCGCAAATCAGTAATTTCATTCTAAAATTTGAAAAGAAAAATACACATCATCCCATAAACATTTCAAACATTTGCTTTGCTTCCCACTGATTGACATACAGTACAGGGATCTCTCAGTGTACCATGACCACAGACTTATTCACTCACACTGTCCCCAATGGAGCGAAGCTTGTAGAAGGGCTGAATGTAAAACCAGGAGCCCTCATTCCCAGCGGTGTCCAACATCACCCTCATGGCGTTCTTCTCCAACAGAGCTGGCAGACGTTTGTTCACTGTCAGGTATTTGTTGCTCTTCAGGTGGAGGAGCTGAGCATAAACAATAAACATTGAAAGTAAGTTCCATAGAGACAAACTGATTAGACATTCTGAAATCTGATGTGAGGAAAAAGTGCACTACCATTAGTGTCAGTACTTTAATAAATGAGGGCAGATAGGTATTTTGTCTTGTATGAAGACTGTGCGTGTGTGTGATTGTTGGCAAAGTATAGCCATTGTGGATTCATTGATTAATCTGCTTTCAGTATTTTCTGTATTGGTATCATAATAATTTCTAGTTTGGCTCTATTGTTATTGGGATTTTACCAAAGTGTTAGTTTTCATTTTAAAAAATGTGGTTTTACTTTTCATTGAAGAATTGATATTCAAAAATATGAGTTGCAACACATGACAGGTTAGAAATTTTGTCAGATTACATTGGGTCCATCAATGCATATCAGTGCAATCACAGTTTAATCAGACTATGGCAGCATGTCTCAGCAAAGTTTATCTGACCAAATACAAAGCAGCTACTTCTGATGAACAAACCTGAATGACGTTCCCATACTGGATTACAGTTCCAAGCAGCTTTTTGTTTTCAGAGTCATTTTGCTTCTTCTCCAAGTCAGCTGCATGCTGGGATACGAAAGACATGAAAGCAAATTTCAAACAATTCACATCCACTAACTGCAGCAGAGTTCACTACCACCTGTTACACATAGTAATGCTGTAAGAAGCAATCTGATTGGTTAAAGCTTAACAAAGCACTTCAATCCAGTAGTAACAAAGTTCTTATCCAAAAAAAATGTACGCTTCAGCAGAGGGGCTTTAGCTGAAGCTCAGGCTCATATCTCCATGGAAACACAGTGAAGATTGTAATCTTCCATTTTATGACTGTGTAGTCAGATAGCAGATTGCTTTAAATGGTATTGTATTGCAGCAGAAAGAGAGAAAGGAGAGTAGAGGGCAGAAAGGTAAGGCAGTATTAGTGGTGAAAGGCTTCAGAAGAGTCTATAAAAGGACTAAAAGGATTTGACTTCAGTAATTTCACAACGCTTTTAAGAGCTGGTCTTAAATTGTGGTTTGGAGAATTAACTTTGCATGCACTCACTGTATAGATTTGCATTCAGTATCAATATCATCATCAACATCTAAACCCGAAAAATAAAAATTAAGATTTCTGCAAAAGTTTTGTGCAGCTCTATTTTGTCTTTCATCTTGAGGGGACTGAAGACAAGCCTGTGTGTAGAGTGTTGTTCTGTGGTGACTGCTGGGAGTCGAACATGTTGTCACTACACTCACATGGAGCTTGTTGAGCAGCACTGTGTCTGTGTTCCCTCCAGGCTTCGCTGCTTTCCAGAACTGCTTCTGGGCTGAGTAGCGGTTCATGGGACACAGTCTGAACAGACAGTCTGCACAGAGACACAGACAGAGATCAGTGGAGACACAGATTAATCTACGGATAAGACATTAGGCACAAAAACAGAGTTAGAAAGACGGAATAGAAGACAGATATTGGTATAGATCAGTGACAGACGAGCACATAGATGCACAGAAATGCAGATGTTTATGATCGACTGGGAAAACAATGTGGAGGCCGACCGCGGTGTTTATAGCTAACAATGACAAATGGGTTTAAAGCAAACAGAAAGACAAACAGAAATAGAAAATATGCTAATGCACTGCGAGTGAAGCCTGGAAAGGTCAGTGCTTCAGTGTGGGAGACAGGCCACCGCTACAGCTCAGCACAAAGCAGCAAATGTCCGAGTTGCTAGAACAACATAACACAGAACAACACTACCTTTGATAAATTACACCTTTTTGGCATGTAAAGTGATGCATTCAATGATTAAATAACCAAAAAGCATAAACACGCACTATTTATTGTCATCCACTTGTCTGTAAACTGATCCGTGCATGCGTGTGCTTGCACTTCAAACACATATTAATAATTCTGCTGAATGGAGATCAAAGGGCTCAGTCTGCTGCAGGGAGGAGCAACCAGGGACAGGACAGCATGTTTTTCTGTATGATGTACAAGCCTAGTAACATGTGGTTACATCCTGTGGTTGGACTGAGATACACAGATACATCTATGTGTCTGTGTGTGTTATGATGCGACAGTAATAAGCTGCGGTCAGTCTGAGTTCGGAACCTCAGCAACGATGAGATGATGCTGTCATCAATAGTCTCTGATTGTGCTGTTCATTTTCATAGATACTGTAAAAAAAAAACTCAGGAGGGAAGCCAGCCCCTTTATTTGCATGTGGACACAGTTTTAACTGAGTTCCTCTTCGGTCCCAGGAGAGTTACTCTTCTGTTACAAGCTACAACTGCAGCACACAGAGACTGAAGCAAGGTTTTAATTAGCCAATACAGATGAGCTACTTTCCCTGCAGAGTTTAACTTGTGCTCCTTGGTGACTCCTCCCTCCAAGCCCTGGCTTTACTCTGATTTCACCTCTCATCAGAGCACAGCTTTCTTCTCTGAGAGGGTGAAAAGAGGAGAAACAAGAACAATCTGTCCATCCTTCCCCCATTCTCTTCCTCTCCTCCTGCTCTCGCTGCAGCAACATGACCAAATAAGGCCAGCAACGAGAAGGGGAGTGGGTCGACAGAAAGAGAGAGAAGAGGGTGGGGACTCCCTATCATTTCCCCCCCTCCTTCGATATTCTGTCATCCCTCCTTCTCCTTTCTGAATATCTCGAACCACTTCACACACCATTTGTTTGCCCAGAGTTAATAGTCTCTATCTCCTAAATCTTCCTGTGGTTCCCCCCTTAAGCTCCTTCATCAGATCTGGCTTACTTTAGTTTGACCCAAAATGCGGTTAGAAAAACACAGAAACGGAAGTGAAAGAGAAATGAGGAAGACAGGAAGAGGGTAGAAGAATGTGAAATAGCACAGAGAGGGTAAGAAAAGTGGAGAACTGGAGCTATCCAGTGATGCAGATGCAGTCAGAGTGTCTGTTTATGTGCTCCACCTACATTCACACAGCTGATCCTCGCTAGGGACCAAACTATTAAGTGGAAATGAACAAATTTGCACCGGAAGCTCCTGCAATTTAACAAATCCAGTTTTATCATGCCCTAAACACACAATCACAACATGTAAAATAAGTGCTGCATGTCACTGATGACTACCCGGCTCTGCCTTTAATCCACTGAGAGAGGAAACAGGTCAGTTATAGAGAAATCTGGGGTGAGTTTTTTTTCTTTAAACAGGCAGAAGAAGAGGTGGGACTCATCCAGAAGGCAGAAACCTAAAACACCTTTCACTACCACAAACCTGTAAGACTTGTTTTATTCAGCACCCAAATATCTATTTGAGGCCATAAACAAAGCTGCCTTTGACACTGGCTGTATCATGTAGCCTTGAGGTACAGTACGTGTGATTAAACAGTGAAGAGCTGTTTGTAAGTCCATCAGAACAAGTTGAAGTCTAGTCAGAAGTCACAACACATTCCTCCTTCAGGTTAGAACCTGGAAATGTCAAGTGACAGTACTTTGGGCCATTTATCAGACTTCAGAGTCCCTTCCAGAGCTACCAAGAGTTTATACAACCGTCCTCAAATACACAAGGGACTCCTGGAGACACACATTGATGTGCAAAATTGGTGGAGGCCCAAATTAAGAGGAGAGACTTTTCAATATATGAGCTTCAGACCCCTTCACTTGTAATAAGAATTCTTAAGTAAAAAGAAGCAATAGGCTCTCTTGTGAATTTTTTATAGTTTTGCTGTCAGCCTTCAGATTTGAGTGTTTTTGCATGTCTCAAGTTCGTTCAGCCTTTAAGGAAGTGAAATACTTAATAACAGTCAAGTCTTGACTCCACGTCTCCATCTCCAGCTATAATTATTACTAAGTCTAAGGCCCTACATGGTTGAGAGCACACAGTCAAAGTACATTTAGTTATGCATGACTAAGGAGGACGTTGAACCATTACTGGTCAGCAGGCCGAAGAGAGAAATTCTACAAATCATTACAACATGTCTACATATGAAAGCAGCTTCAAGCTGAGTTTCATAATGACTGCATGTTAAGTGATGCATATTAATAAAGGTATCGCTTCCAAACAAAAATAGCTCCTATTCATCAAACTGAACACCACCGCTACCTCCCTCTCACTCACTCAAACACACTGTTGAGTGATGAGCTGATGCAGAGCTGGGGAGGATCGTGTTAGATTTCAACAGGAAACATGAAAAAAGAAATGTTGCTTGGTGCTAATTACATGCATGACAAGTGTCAGCAACTTGGCGAGAAACATGACATGGTTACTTTTTATGATTGTTGTGGATAAACACAGCTTTGAAAGCGACTCCACCGTTTAATGTGGCAAACTGTTGGGTGTGGAAACTTAAACGAAGTGTGAAAGTGACACACCAAACTATTAACAATTCAAATGGCTTTAACATTTAGACTTGCGACAACTCTGATGAAATAAACCCCCTTCAAACAATCTGAACATGCTTTCAACTATAGTTGATAGCATGCTGTATTTTTGTTAGAGGTTTGTCTTTTCCATCTAAATTTATTAGGTACTTTTTGTGCGCTGAGGGACATCATTGAAATCCATCCAGTTCAGCACATCTTGTACATGGTTTCTATGTATGGGTGTGTTTCTGGTCACAAGTTTATTAGCAATATTTTATGTGCTGATGAAGTGAATGAATAAAATTATGGCTGGTCTGCATGTTGTTTATGCTACTAACACCAGCCCTTTGACACGCACAGCCCAACACAAAGCTATTAAAAAGTTTTACAGTCACTGACAGACTTTGGCAGATTTAAGAGGGTCAAGAGGAAGATGTGTGTAGCCCTGGCAATCATAAAAACTATAAAGGACTGTAAAGCAGGCGGAGATGATTTATCTCTTGGGGAAGTTTTATTAGAGAGCACAACTGCCACAATGCTCTATGTATGGCAACACCGAGGGGTATAATTCTCCTTGGTGAACAATTTAATATTGGATTTGTTAAGTGCAGAACGAGTGAAGAACCTGAGATTCAAGTTTCTACTTTATCTCCTCTTAATTGTCTGCTATGCCGCCATAAAAGCAACTAAAGCACATCACAGAAGGCTAAAGTTCTGATACGACGTGCCATGCAAAACAAGAAGTCTAGTGTCCAAATACATGCAAGCATTCATACAGGGACGCCTGATCTGATCTACCCAAGGAGACACTAGCACGCCATAATACTACTTCTATTCTGTGCTAAGTCCACAATATCTTTGATGATTTGGCTTGTATAAACTGATATTTACTCCCAGTGTTCTTGTCCTGAGATGATATAGAGGAAGCAACTAATAACTTGCATATAAGACAATAAATGGGTCAACTGACAACAGCTTCCCTTGATTATTTCCTGCAAGAGCTCTCCTCTCTCAATAGAAAGGAGAGCAATATACAGTACATGATTACTAGTAGAGAAATAGTTCCTGGTGTTTATCAGAGATGAACCACCCAGCTTATCTGCAGCGTGTCTCTGACAACAACAGTGGTTTGGGCTGACAACAGATACTGCTGGTACGAAGTAAATACTCCACAATGTATTTGGGGTGGATAGGGGGAAAAATATTTCTGTGCAAACGCTAAAGTCATTTGAGGAAATTAAGGAAGAAGTTGAGATGTGTAGGTGTTGGCATGAAGACAGGACAAGGAAACAGTATTCACTACATGGCATTCACATGCTATTTCAGCAATTAAACTGTCAGACTAACAACAAACAAGCAGAGAAATCAGCTCTTGCTGTCCAACTTTCTGTAAAAGCAAGTAATGCTTTGATGCCCTCCGCCTCCATGAATTGTTTCAGGTTTCTCAGCAGCTAGACATCATCTTTCCCCTCCCATATACAATTACCTGTTCCACTATATTGACAAAAATGGCATCCACTGTGTTGCAGGCAAGTCAGATTGAGCAACACTGTTCAAATACACCCACAAACAAGCAAATCATATAAATAAATCAGATTTCATCACGGCTTGTCAGGCAATTCTGAAAGACTAATGAAGAGATAATTTGATATATACATTATATTTAAAAAGTCAAGGTAAGTATTTGTTTCCTGCTCATGCATTTCCTACACTGCACACACACGGGGCTTAGTTTAGTGACTTGCTGTAATGATGCGTTTGCAGAGGTACAAATAAATGTTTATGCAAAGCTACACCAAGAAGACTGTTATGAGAAATCACAGTCCAAATTAAAAGGTTAATTTTAGGTTGCAGAAGTTTGCACACAGACACAGACACACACAGTCAAAAATCAAGCAACCTGACTGGCTGATCCAACTTTATTCAAGAAACAGCTGTACAGAAAGCAAAGCCATCAGGTGGATGCTGATTTACTTTACAATAAGTGAAAACTTGATCTGCTAGTGTCATGGGAGAAAAATCTCCACAGTCTTTGGGATTCTTCCTTTCAGCGGGATGTTTTTTTTGTTCCAGCAATACATCCAGTCAAGAAGACATTTGAAAAGGAGCTAAAAACTCAACCTCAGAGTGGTACAAGAGCAAAAGTCAGCAGATCATTTAAGTATTTAGGATTCACCCTGAGTGTAGCATGAATGTCTAAATCTAATTTTATTTCAATCTATCGAAGAGTTCAAGAGCTTTTTCTGTCTGCCAGTCCACACTGGTAGACTGACAGGCATAACGCTAACATTGCCATTCACTGTTGACAATAGCTAAAAATAGAAAATCCATACAAGTTAAGCAGCATGCAAGTATGAATGAACCACTCAAGTCTTTGAATGACCCACTTGAAACTCTACGACAAATCAGCAAGTCAGAAACACAGCTCAAAAGTGTAAATGGGTCAAAAAACTGATAGCAGAGTAAGTCAACAGAGTGTCAACGAGTACTGATCAAAGATATCTATATGAGTAGAGGCTGGCAAAGTCAAGGTTAGTGTTCCCTCCGAGGCCCTGGTCACTGATATTAGACACAAATACAGAAACAGTTGAAATAAGGTTTCTACATAGATGCTCGTGGATTAAGAGCATCTAATTCTGCCGATTACAAACATGCATTTACATAAATACACTATGTCAACATTACTAGCTACTTAGATATGCTTAAATAGGCTTAAATTTGCATTTTCAGTTTTTAATCCTTTAAAAAAAGTGACTGCTGTGACCATTTTGCAGCAATACACCACCCAAAGTATTTGCCTTACTATGTGGGGATAATGATTGACGATTTAATAAAGAGGATGGCATCTGAACAATGCAGGATTCAAGTTGCACATCAACTTCAACATACAAGCAAAAACATCTGTCACCACAGCAGCTTCAATTTAGACAGCCGGCCTGACATCCAAACAACTGAATGACAAAGAATAAATCTCAGCAGCTAAGAATGAAATCACAAAGCATTGTTTCTGCTGCTCAGTGCACTCTGCTGAACTCGTAACGATGCTGTCCGGGCAAAACACAAAGCAAGGCCGTTGTCTCAGTGCATGCCTACAGTAACATGAGTGAGAGTGGATTGTGTGGAGGGTGCTTGTGTTTACATTAGAAGGAAATGTTAAGCATACCTCAGCAGTGACAGTATGACCCAGTGGACATGGCTCATCTGGCCCTACAGCGTCCACGTAGTAGGATTATCTCTGCACAACCGCTTCTCTCTCAAACAGCTGAGCAGCCTCCCGAATTGGGAGGAACAGAAAAGTGTTTGCTCTGCAGAGGACACTGGGAGGACTTGAGTTGAGCAATTCCCCAAGACGTTTGGAGAAAAAAATCCAGATCTGTTGGCAGACTCAGTCAGACTCTGTTTGTGGATGTTTAACCCTGACAACCCTGTTTCTTGTTTGGGTTTAATAATGTTTCACACATCTCACACGTATTCTATGTCATGCTCAAGTCCAAAAGACAAATATTCAACTTCCTCAGCTGGCTGTAAGAGTGGCCCAGAGCCATATGAAGGCACTAATCGAAAGGTTGGCGGTTCGATCCCTGGCCCCTCTGTGTGCCGAAGTGTCCTTGGGCAAGACATTTAACCCCAAGTTGCTCCCAACCTCCCAAGTTGCCTTGCATGGCAGCTCAGTTGCCATTGGTGTGTGAATGGGTGAATGCGAAGCACATTGTAAAGTCCTTTGGATACCACTAAGGTAGAAAAAGGCGCTATGTAAGTGCAGACCATTTGCCATTTATCAAAATAGTTCAACAGGTACCATACAGACATATACAACCCTGAAATCAACATAATACAAATATTTACCTGACAACTGAAGCCACCAAATGTGATATTAAAGCCACTGGAAGCTACGAAAGAAGTGTCACTTTTTTAATAAAATGTCTAAATAATAAAGGATAATGTAACATCTTCAATTTTTTAACACTCCCTTCAAAAATTTTCAAAGAAATAAAAACAATCCAAAAGAAATACTGTTAAAATGTCCTAAACAGTGAATTTTCAGCTCCAAAGCCAATCTAAGGAAGGCCTGTGGCAGTCAGTTTTTGATGTAGCACCAAATGACATTTAGATATGACAAACCGAAGTTGTTTCTACCCACAACAAAACTTTGGTTGGAATTGAGTGATTATTATTGGAGACATGAATTTTTGAGAATTAAAGATTTTTCATTTTGATGGTAAATTATACATTTTTATTATTTTGAGTTCTGTAAAAAAAAAAAAAATCAGTATAAGCTTTTGACAGGATTACAAGTTCCAACTTTTTCTTGAGGTTTCTGGGGTATTCAGTAAAGAAAAAAATCATTCAAATCCTGTGAAAAATAAGTGATTGATGAGGCTTTAAACAAGCTTTGAAAGAATAACTGAAATTGTCAAATTTAACACCAAGGGTCAATTTTCAAAAATGTATAATTCAAAAAGTATTTAGAGTAGAGCTGTGGGATTTTGCAAGATTCCATGGTTTAGATAAAAGTTTTTGCCTGATCTTTTTCAAGAAAGTGCATGACCTCAACTGTTATGTGTTCTGGAGCCATTATTTTCTTGCATATTTATTCCAAAAAACTATATACTGTAAAGATATACAAGTATTTTTCACAAATGACATTTTGATATGTCACAGTAGGTAAAGCACCGGTGTCGATAAAAAAATGAATGAAGGCCAAAGTCCATCTACTTGCTTCAGTTTCAGGATCCTGGTGTGGTTCACGCTGGCTCACTGTCACTTTTAAATACAACAGAGCCATTGTCAATGCTGTTCCTAACACCTGTGCTTTTCCTCCTGCAACATGTGAAAGTCTCTGCAGTGAAAGGGTCTATTTTTGTAAAGTATGCACTCTATGGAATTAGTGTTGTATTCGGATGAAAAAGTCACAGCAGGAAAAACACAAATGGATTTAACTGTTCTGTTTCATTTAAGTGTCTGCACAAGTGAGCATCCACAACACCCGGACTCTGCAATGGCTTAATGGAATGTAGCCACTGTTGATGATATCAATCACACCTGTGTTTGACAAGTTATAAGGCCTGTGGTGCAAACAACAGATTTGTGTGAAGTCATCTGCAGGTGTCCTGAAATGCATTCAGTGAAGCAGATGATCCACAAATAATAACTGTGGCATTCATTTCCAGGATTTCTCTTTACAAAAGGACCAAACTCACTCACAGTAAACCTATTTTTGCAAAAGCGTACAAGCTGGTTTGATACCAAGAGGAGCAATGATAATATAAGCATGGTCCTTTTTTTAAAAAAAGGGGGCACTCCAGAAACTGCACTTTTGTGAAGCTGCCAGACTTCAGATGGATTATAAACAGAACTGTCAAAATTGAAGCGGTGGTGCCAAAGATATCCAGAGTTTTAGTCCACAGTATGGGACAGACCAGAGGCATGTTTTCAGCTCATCCTCCCTGCCTGTAGAGTGATTCACCGATTTCTGGTAATCTGCACACCTCAACTTGTGTCACTGTTATGAAATTTATAGTCCCTCAAGTGAAAAATAAACCTGACATTATAATAAGTTGTAAGACTTGACAAAACAACGACCATGATACAACCATTTTCACAGGCAGAGTATCACCCACATCATGAGTAAACTGACCTTTAAGGGTAAAACCAACAACATCATTTGGAAACAGGGTTACTATCCCTCAAAAACAGCTTATTCTGTTACATCACAGATCATGTATGGCTTTACGGTAAACATCCATATTATCCTATAGTACCCATGTCATGTCCACCTTCTTCTGTCGTCTGGTAGACATCCAGCGCTCTCACAGTGGCATTAAGGCCTCTTCTGGTCAACACCAGCTGACATGGTGAAGGAGTCACCAACCCCAGTTTCACAGCAGTCAGAATATGTACAATATGCTGTAGAGATAAGAGATCATTTCTTATTGTTTACGTGGCACTGAAAATAACTATTTTAGAAAGGCAGAAAGAGAAAATTGCACCATGCTTCTTCAATGTCCTCCAATCATTTTAAATTTGGAAAAGACACCTAGTGTCCTGCAGTGGGTCAGATTTAGAACAAGATGTTTCCTTTGAGTGTACTTTACTTTGTGATGAGTTTTATAAGCGAGTCGAGGGAAAAACTGAGTGTAGGAGGACGGAAGATTTAAATGAGATAAGTGAGCCAGCAGCAGCTCCCTCACAAAAGTCATGCATGCTGCTGAGTCAAACTAATTATTCAAATTAATTTTTGCAAGTGGTTTAGATTGCCCATGGCTTAAAGATGCACACATGTTGTCCATGTCCAGCTAAACCATCATATTACATCATCAGTCAGGATGTTCACAGCAGGGACAGATGCACACTGTAAAACATTTGACTATTTTTACTATTGTTTCCTATTATTCCACATATTTTCCTGGTACTGTAAAATTAAAGTCCGTAACTATGAAAATGACAGAAAAATAATTTGTTTACATTCATTTACATGTTAAACCTGAAAAAACTGGCCAAAACTGTAAATAATGTCCACATTAAAAGTCTCAATTTTAACAAATGGCAATTCATTTTGTAATTTTTTGACCATTAATTACACTGCATTTACTGCATTTAAGATGACAAATAAATACTGTGGTTTTAGAGATAGTTTTTCCTCTTTTGAAAGAAAATGTATATGCATTAGGATTGAAAAATGATGAATAAGTTTTTATAAGTTTTTATATTTAGATTTGTTAAATCACAGAAGATATCTTGTAAAATTGCAGAAAAAAGTATTCATTTTCAAACTGAATCTAAAATCAAACAGGCCTAAACTATACATAACATCCACATCAAAAATAATAAATTCTCTTGCAATGTTTGAGCATAAAATTACACAGTTTTACTTTAAACCATTCAAATCAACTTTTTTCCCCAGTTTTAGTTATTTAAATTTTAAACATTTTTTTAGCACTTTGCTGCCAGATTTTAACAGATTTTTATTGTTTTGTTTTGGGGGTTTTTTGCTAACTAAACTACTGAATAAAAGATGATGCTCAGCTGAGTGGCAAGGATAGTGTGAATCGGACATTCAGTCCAAGTTTAGTCTAGAGAATAAACTTGGACTGAGACAAAGAGAAAGAGAGCGAGAGGCTTGTCTTTGGTAGAGGTATCAGTCTGTAGTCTGTGTTTATCTTGCTGACAGCGATTGTCTCCGGGGGGAGATAACATGTCCGGAGACACCAGAGACCCACTGAAGGCTTAACTGTGTGGCTCATTGCTGAGATCAAAGCCCTCTACTTTCTAAACGCAAGGCAATCTTCTTTACACTCTCGAGACAGCAGATATCATCCCAAATGCAAAGTGTGAGTGTGTGCACATGGAATGCAAACTATCCAACACACTTCAATCAAGTCAACTAATAAATCAAAGGCCAACATACAACATCTGAGAAGTGTCCGGCCAGTAGGGCTGCAACAAATGATTCATTGCATAGTGGATTGATTTCGCAATCAACTGATTTAGCGTTTGGTCTATATAATGCCAGAAAATGATGAAAAAAGGTCAGTACATTATTGTAGCTCTAGTAGCAATTAAAGAACTCCATAGCAACAGTGCAAAAACTTTCTAAAAATCCATGCCATGGTGTTGGAACTAAGGATTTTTTTAAATTATTAAGACATCTGACAATCATTTTCCAAATTAATGTCCTGATCTGAGAATCTAAAAAGTGAAAAATGCCCTTCACAAGTTCCAAAAGCCTCCTATGTCAAACTGTCCAAAATCCCCAATATATTTAGTTTACAATCATAGAAGACAGACAAAAAGCAGAAAATTATTCAATAAAGAATCTGGAACCAAAGAAAGTTTGAAAGGTTTGCACATAATGATGACTTGACCTAATCACTTTGAGTAACTGCTGCTGACTATGATCACAATTCCTCAATAAGAAGATATACTCAGGTTATATAGTTCTAAAGATATCTAACTTCTAGTGGAAAGTTTTGTCTTAAATACTTTTTCCAAACATTCTCCTAAATTACACCTTTCTAATCTAATCAATACAACGACTCTACAAAAGATCCAGTTTCGTTTTTCAGTCAAACACTTACACAGCAGCAGCAAGCAAAATGACTGTTTCCTTATATTTCTCACATTATCACTGAAAGCTGACCCGCACAGGCCTTCAATACACTCACAGTCTGTGTACAATATAGAGCCAGGCCTCTCCCCAGGGATATAAATCTCCAGCCTGAGAACTGAGGGTCATGAGTTCTACATCCTGTATGGGAGCTAATAATAGCGAGCTCACCCAAAGAAACAGCTCAGGGCTTAATTTAATTTAAAAAGCAGCTTCTTCAAGTGTGTTGTTTGACAACAAATCAGCATCAGAGCTGATTCTCTCCATCTTCCTCTACCTCCACAGATGTGTGTGAGCAAGCAGCTAAGACAAACGTGCAAGGATGCATTAACACACACGGACGGACACACACACACACACACACACACACCATTAACACTGACAAAGGCAGGCCTGTTTGAAGTCCAGAGGGTTGAGATATTGTGGCTGTCACCAAAGAAACACAGCATAACACATTCAGCAGCGTCTCTCACACAATCCACAGTATAAACACACAGCAGTTAGTGTTATGATGTCAGGAGGAAGAGGAGAGCTCACTCTGCACCTCTTACCTCGGAACTTCTTCGGAGGGTTGTTGAGGTCTCCAGCATCAGGCTGGACCACGCAGCGGTCGTCCACCAAGCTGGAAACATGGACACAACAATATTAATCACATGTTACACCACAGAAACACAAACTCACATGCTAATCAGACCGGTTACGTTTTCCTGTCTGAGATATCCCTGTTTTTGCATGGTAACATTTTCTAATCATGACATAATAATGAAACAGTTGTTCAGTTCAAAATAAATAACTAATTATAGTTCTGATACTCGAGTTAAAACGATTAACATCCTCTGCAACAATCACCAGAAAAATCACCTTTGAAGTCTTAGACAGAATGTCAGAAATTCTGGGGGTTAATCTTCTCAGATGTAAATATTCTGTTTTCTTACTCTTCTGTGATAGTGAACCGAATTTTAGGAGGTGGGGTTGTTTGGACAAAACATGACATTACCTTAGATTTGTCAAGATTTTCTGACATTTTTAGACATTTATAAGCAATAAATCAATTACTACAGAGAACAAAATATTTATTCATGTCCAAATTCAAAACTAATTTAATTTAAATTAAATTAACATAGCAGCAGTACAGCAAAGCGTCCTAAAAATGGAAAGAAGAAGGAACATGGAATGTCTTTCATTATTTGCTTAACAATTTTTTTTAAAGGAATCTGCATGCACAACCGTTTTCAGAAGTGTTACTAACACTGGAAAAAAATAAGGGTTCCACATGTTACAGATCAGCAATTTGACTAGATGATTCTACATTTTTACAATTTCTACAAACTAATCATTTTTCACACCGCTCTGCACATCAACACTAGATAATATATATCACCATGCTGAATGTATCTTCAACAACAACAACATAATGACAACTTGCTCATCTTGTTGTTTCAGCCATGCGGCACTTTTTTGTTGATTTTGTAAGTTTTATTGCCCTTTCAGTCTCTCTTGCCATCTCCTCTCTTCTCTTTGTAAACACAGCCTGCAGTTCATCTGAAAACTGAATATTTGTCCCGTTGAATCCGTCATGGCTTCTCAGTTGAGCTAAGAGGTGCTGCCTTGTGGGAGGGTTTTCTGGTGCAGACAGTATATTTTTGGCAAATGTCTCAATGACACAATGAGATTTAAATGAGAAATCACAATTCAAAGCTTATTTTTGGTTTGGATTTTTGGTTGTGGCTTTTTATGATGGAACTGGGGGCTGTACAGTGGTTCGGTTGTTAGCAGCGTCGCCTCACAGCTAGAAA
Source organism: Dascyllus trimaculatus (assembly GCA_024666655.1). Lineage (NCBI taxonomy): Eukaryota > Metazoa > Chordata > Actinopteri > Pomacentridae > Dascyllus > Dascyllus trimaculatus. Next base: position 17,909,842 of record CM045450.1, read on the forward strand.
ATCCTGTTTGCATCTCGGTTAGGACGCCTGGGATCCTTCTGTGTGGAGTTTGCATGTTCTCCCTGTGCATTTCCACCGGGTACTCCAGTTTCCTCCCACAGTCCAAAGACATGCTGAGGTTAATTGGTGATTCTAAATTGTCCGTAGGTGTGAATGTGAGTGTGCTTGGTTGTCTGTCTCTATGTGCAGCCCTATGATAGGCTGGCAACCTGTCCAGGGTGTCCCCTGCCTTCTCCTGAGTTGGCTGGGATAGGCTCCAGGCCCCCCGCAACCCTACAGAGGATTAAGTGGTGTATAGATAATGGATGGATGATGATGGAACTGCACATCACATACAATATGCTCAAGGACATTCAGAAAATGAAGCGTCCAAGGATTCTTTCTGTTTTATCAGATTCTGGCTCTGATAATTTTTCAACAAAACATGCCTTTCAAACCTGCCAGTGGGTTTTTGGGGTTGCATGATAAGTGACTTTATTAATGAACAAAACTTTTGTTTATTATTATTTTGATGGTCAAATTAAACAACAGTCAGACAGCATTTCCAGCACAAAAATAAGCATAACTGTATAACTGGATCTTTGTCATCTGTTTTGCATGCTGGTTTGGGAATGTGTTAAACAGAGAAATGGGCACAAAACTCTACGGACGTTTCCCATTTTTACTGACAGCTCTTATACAGTTGCAGCATGTTTACCCTCCCCCTTACACAATAAAACGAGGAAATATCCTGGATTAGATGACCAGCGGGCAGACTGGAATTTCTGGTGACAAATTTAGCTTTTACTGGCTTAGAATAACACTTGTCTGGAAACGAGCCAAATCCCACATCCATTTCAGGCCTTTTCCAGAAGAAATGCTTGCAGTTGTCCAAACAGACCGGCCTGCTCCTCCTGCCTGTACACCTCAAGGAACAAAGCTCTAGACTTGGATAAAAAAGTGAGAGTGTAGAAGAAGATATTATATAGGACAAGTGTGTGATCATCTGCATGTGTGGTTGATGCAAGTTACGTCAACATCCTTCTCAGATGGGTCAGTCATTAACATGAGTTTAATAGTTACATCTCTGCACAAACAGCCCAGGTGCTGCTGAAGGTTCACTGTACAAAGCAGCATTTTTAGCATTTTTAACCTTTGATTTGCTCACAGCGCCTTCTCTCTCTCAAACTACCCAACAGGAGCCTGGAATGCTGCTCGGGTAGAGACCTTGCGATGTTCAAAGAGTTTTCTCTCCTCTCAGTGTGGCGTCTTCTTCCTCAAACGGCCAATGATCTGGAGAATGCTGCTGAGTTGGTGTTTGTGCGTGGAGAAGATGGCTCGTGGCCAAAAACTGCCCCGACAATTTTGTAAATAAATGTGCTTCTAGCAAGTGTGTGTGTGTCTGTGTGTAAATGTGGGAAGAGCTTGAACTCGAGAAAAGGCCACAATGTCTCTATAGTGACTCAGTCTTTGCTGTGGGTCATTCCATTTTTCATGAGCCGGAGGGGGGGAAGTCCGGGACACTGAGCTGACAGCCCTGATACCGATGCATACTAACGCGACACACAAAGAATTCACCTTCTTCTGATCGCCATGCGGTTTATACCAGCAATACATTCATGCAAACTTCAACTTACTGTCTTATTTATATTCAGAACAAAAGGAGAAAAGGTTAAATGTGAATAATTTTTGTTTTGTGATTTATTTAAGGCCAGTGTATCTAGCACTAGGCCATTCTGCCATCCCTACAGTACTGATGAATATGCATCCTACATCTAGAAAATCAGCACCAGCTCTATTGTGTTATGTGTGTGAAGTAGAAATGATGGATGAAAACAATATTCCTGCGACTGTGTAGGTGGACGAGTGGCTTGTAAATAATGTTTTTTTTTTTACCATTAGCAGCATCTCACTGTGTTTTTCTCTTCACTCTACCCTCCACATCCACTCCTGCCACTCTCTCACAAACTTTATCATTAACTGTGAGTTTGCCGCCCCTACATTTCCTTCTTTCGAAGCACTATCAGTGGTGGGGTCAACTGTGGATAAAGTGCCCCCTTCAAAGGCTTCCCACTGTTCTCACAGACTTGTTCTGTGGAATAGGTAGTTATCACTCCTTAACTACTTAATCCCATTTTGTGAGTGATGGAACTGAGCAAATATCCACCAGGCGCATATACAAGCAAAGGTTTAATGTCTGAAGACTACACTGATCAGGCATAACATTATGGCCACTTGTTTAATATTGTGTTGGTCCCCCTTATGTGCTCAAAAATGTTCTGAACCATTGGGCATGGACAAGAGGATTCTCAGGGTGTCCTATGGGGTCTGGAAACAGGACGCTGGCATTGGATCCTTTGGCTACTCTGGCTTGTGCAGTGGGGCCTCTGTCAATCAAACTTGTTCCACTGCATCCTGTTGATGCTTGATCACAATGGGGTGTAGGAAGTTTGAAGGTCAAATCAACATCTTGGGTGATTGTCATGTTCCTCAAGAAGTTCCTGATTGTTTGATGTTTTTTTTCCATGTGGTGGGGTGCATTTTCTTGTGGGGGTAGGCCAGTGACATTTGGGATTTCCATGTGCATGAGGGAGAGTACTTGGTGTGGGACAATGTTTAATTGGGTGTCTAAGTCTCATCAACACGGATGTCAAAATCCAGTTTTCCAACAGAACATCACATAGTACCTTGCTGTTGTGGCTGATCGGTGTATGTGTTCTATAAAATGGTTGCCACTATGTGTGTCATTTCCTTCTCAATATTGCTCAGTTGCACAGAGAAGAGTGTGAAGTGGGCTCTCACACATACATAATGTGCAGCCAGTGAGCGGTACATACCCCAGGGTGCTGATGAAACCATTGGTAGATCCCTCTGCGTACAGGGAGCAGATGTCCCCAATGTGCAAGAAGCTGGACATCTTATCCGACATGTTGGACACAAACTAGGCAGCACCTAGAGAGGAGGAAGCATGAGTAAAATCAGATAAAAAGCACAAAGTAAACTCATTCTGTTGTGCACACGTTTATATCTATATGGGTGACATCTGTGATAATGATCTCCCGTCCCCAGCTTCAGTAACGCAACTTTGTGTATGGATTCCTTTGTGAGTTTTCCTCTGCAGATTTGACATCCACTCACATAAATTCACTGCTACAGAGTTGTGGAGGAGAGGTTTCCCTGAGAGTTGGACAGAATCCACTGTGTGGCTGCACAATATTTGCATAGAAGCGGCTGGACAGGCAAATTCTTTGCTGCTGCTGCATGTCACTGGAACCTGCTGGGTGTTAATGATTAGGAAGTGCAGCTACCAGGAAGGTTTTTATGCACCTGCAACAAGTCATCGCCACCGAGGCTGATACGTGAGCACCGGCAGCTTTGCTTCCCTGCTGTTTGTGAAGCAATAAATCCCAACAAATAAACAGTTGAACAGTTCTGAGCCTAAGAAAACACCTACATAATGACAGCACAAGCGCGGATCATCCTCACCGGATTGTTTATTTAACCACAGATACACAACTTGAGAAAACGCGTCCAGTGTTTAAACGCCACCAGTGAGTCCCAGAGACTCACAGTAAAACGAGTCTTGCTTGTGTGTGTGATCTTTTTTTTTTTTTTGGTCTTTAAAGCCAACCACACGCTCTTGGTTCAGATTTAACCATTTAAGGACACTAAATCTGTTCTCTCCACTGTGAGAAGATACAGATCGGAAGAGAGGATGGCAGCCCTGTGCAGCTACAAGTTGTGCGCTCTCTCAACTTTACCTCGGTTGCAGTGATCGCCGAGATGTTCAGCTTGTCTCTGGGCTTCCAGCTAAGACAACATGAGTGCGGCTCTCCTCTCTGCCGGGCTGAGGGTGAGATCCAGCCGACGGACACCGTGATAATCCAGTTTTTTTGGCGGCTCTCTAACACCTCTCCGCGCCCGTCGCTGCTCCGCGGCTCTGCTCTCTGAGGCAGGCACTGGCTGGCTGAGCTGCCTGGCTCCCTGCCACTTCTTCTTCTTCTTCTTCTCAAGCGGCCGTAGTGTTGATAGCTGGGAAATGATGTCCATGTGGTCCCATCCTACCCATAAACAACTCTGCTATCACTCCCACTACATTTAAGCTGTTGTGGTGTGGATAAAAGATAGTTTCTGGTGTCAAAAGTGTAAAAAAAAAAATCTATTTTAATAATAATTTCAATTAAATGATTTATTCACATAAAAAGAAAACAGCTGCGTATTTACAGTCAAAACATGCAGTTATTTCCTGTGCATGAACAGAAATACAACCAACATTGAAACAGTGCAGGAAAGAGTTAAACTTTTCCACACGCGCAGCCAGCTGACTGACCACGTGACTTTGCGGAAGTGAGAGTGTCAACAACATGCGCGAAGAATGGCGTCTTATTTAGCCTTCGTTTTCATCTTAGGATGCGCGAATAAAGTGGTGTGTCTGCAGAGTTCATGCGGCGCCGAGCAGGAGCAGCTCACAGCCCCGGAGGGAACAGCGGGCTGCGGCTGTGACAAGCTGAAGAGAAGCGGTGTTGGTGGTGCTGGTGTGGAGCCCAGAGAGGACATGACTCTGTCCGTAGATCCAGCTGTTAAATACTCCACAGGTGCGAATGAGAGGACGTCTGAGGTCCAGGAAGATGAGAGGAAGATACAGAGTCAGGTATGCTGCGACTGCTCTCATGGTATTTGCTTTAAGTGGACAGAAGAGAAGAGAGAGTGTGGAGAAAAGTTAATGAGTAGCTACAAGATGCAAAAATATCCATGTCTAGTCTGAAAGCAGGATGTTGCCTTGCTGAAGTGCCTTTAAATCAATCAAGTGAAGTCGACCCTATGGTATTATTTATTAAGTGAATTTACATAGTAGTAATTTAAATATTAGGAATAGGACCCTACAATACTACACAAAATACAGATTCCCATAAATAATTTGAACATTGAGATCTAACCCTAACCCTATCATATTAAATATGATACAAATGAACTTGACTAACTTAAATATTAGGGTTAAAGCCCTACTATATTAAATATAGCTCAAATTACCCTGACTAACTTAAACGTTAAGACTAAGATCCTACGATATCTGTGTACATTTTAGTCATCCAGGTCATGGTAATCCAAAGAGCTTAAGTAAAAATAGACTTCTCTTTTTGATTCTTGAAGACATTTCTGCTCTCATCCAAGAGCCTTCAGGCTTTAACAGAGAAGAAAAAAAGAACAGACAGAACTTTATCATTCTGTATGTAGCTGGTGTGTCTCAGAAACCCTGCAGTGTTATTTAAGTTAATTTACCAGAGTAATTTAAATATTACGGTTGAGACCCTATAATATTATATGAAATACAGATTTCCCTGACTAAATGAAATATGAAGGTCAAGACCCCACAATAGTATATAACATTCAAATTCACATGATTAAGTTAAATGTTAAGGTTAAGAACCTGCAATATTACATATAATATAAATTATTTAGATTTAACTAAATGTTAAGGTTAAGAACCTACAATATGTTTGTGTAGATTCTTGGTCAACCAGGTTTGTGTAATCCTAAGAGCTTAAGTAAAAGGCAACTTGACTTCTGTTTTTGGTTCTTGAAGACATTCCTCCTTTCATCCAAGAGGGTTCAGGCTTTAACGGAGAAGAAAACAATAACAGACAGAACAATGTTATCATTCTGTATGTAGCTGGTGTGTCTGAGAAATTTAGAAGGATTTATCTAACATGTTTAAATATGAAGGTTGAAACCCTACAATATTAAATATGATAGGGATTAATTTGACTAACTTACATGTTAAGGGCAATAACCCTTATATACGTTTGTGTAGATTCTCAGTCATCCATGTCATAGTAATCCCAAGAGCTTCAGTAAAAGGCAGCTGGACTTCTCTTTTTGGTTCCTGAAGATTTTTCATCTCTCATCCAAGAGGCTTCAGGTTTCGACAGACAGGAAAGAAGAACAGGCAGAACAACATTGTTATCGTTAATGTATCTGGTGTGTCTGAGAAACTCAGAGGGATTTTCTCCATACACAACATACCAGTGCACTTCAAAGCAAGCAACACTCCAAGACAAAGACTAGGTTGTCCAGAGGGTAAAACACCCAAACACAAGCTGGGCAATGTTGAACAATACAATACAGTAAGGAATGCACAGAGCTGTATTTAGGAGAGACTAGACAACCACTCAGTAAGCACATGGCACAACACAGGAGAACCAGCACCTCAGGACAAGACTCTTCAGCCTAACTGCATCTGAAGGATAAGGGGCTAAACTCAACAAATCCAAAGATTCCCCATGAGCAAGCATCCTGGAGACAGTGGAGAAGAAGAACTCCCTTTTTAACAGGAAGAAACCTCAGGCAGAACCAGACTCAGGGAGGGCAGCTATCTGCCTCGACTGCTCGGGGTGGTAGGAATGGAGAAAGAGAAAAGGAAAGCAGAGACAAGTGGGCACCAAAAGAAGAGAACATAAACATTGGACTCGTTGGTTGGACCAGGCCAGACTGGTACAGATCCAGAGTTAGAAATACCTAGAGAGAGGACAAAACACAACTATGAGGTAGAGAGATGACACAACAATATTAACATGCAGTAGTGTATAGAAAAGCATGGAGGAAGTGATTCTGTAGCCTTTCAGCAACATCATGGATCTGTAGGTCATCTGGAACTCAGAGTAGCACAATTGCTGTCCAGATGTGCACTATAGTTGTTCACTTTAGTATTCACCCTCTTTAGTGTGATGTAGTGTTTGAATAAAATGACAGATGCTGTAAATATGAGAACTTTGACATCGAACAAAGAAATTTAATTGGCAGATGCGCCTTCCTTTCCTGTAAATGAATCTCCAGCAGCTGTTTAAACTGTCTCAGACTCTTTCAAAAACGACTGCTTGTTTGTGGCATTGTGGTTGACATTAGTAGACTAGGATCTGTTTGATTTCTTTTTGTTATCATTGTCATTGCTATTTTTATAGATTACGGTACACTCTGCTGATGCTGAGTATGTGCTTGATTTTGCAGCTTGTCCTTCAATAGAATAATTACATTATTGTTTCTGGACTGGTTTAAAGACGGTTAAAGTTTTTGTCAGGGTTTTCTAGTGAAGCAGTTTGTCTCAGAGTGTAGAAGGTCCCTGTGTCTTGGAAAACCTGTGGCAATATTAGATAACAAGCTCTGCACAATACTCAGTTTATTGAATGTAGGTGACGTCAGCTGCCAGTGATGGAAGACAGAAATAACATGGTCAAAAACTACTAAGAACACAGTCAATACAATAGATAATAATGAATCTAACACTGCAGTGTTGTTGATTACACAATACATTTGTAGATGTGTTGACATGTTTTTATTGCTGATATGATTTTATAACTGTATCATGTTCCTGTGTTGTTGTTAGATGAGATTATCTCCCTTTTCATTTGTTAATCCTTTTAATTCTCTGAATCTCTTCTGTCTAAAATTAAATTCATTTGTAGGATAGTTTTTCTGCTTCTAAAAAATAAAGACGACATGTAAGGTTATTTACTGCTTACAGATGGTGTGGATTTCTGGCGGAGAGTTTCTGATGGGAACAGACGACCCAGTCATCCCTGCAGATGGTGAGGGTCCTCAGAGACGGGTGCACGTGGACTCCTTCTACATGGACATCCAGGAAGTTACTAATCAACAGTTCCAGAGCTTCATCAGTGCTACAGGTTATGTTACTGAGGTATCGAATAGTTATTGTTTTAAAGATGAATCCACATATATTTTTTGACAGTTGTTGTAATCTTGGCTTATTTTGCTTATAATATTTTCATCTTTACGGTTTTAGGCAGAGAAATTTGGAGACTCGTTTGTATTTGAGGGAATTTTGAGTGAGCCAGTTAAAAGCCAAATCACTCAAGCAGTAAGTATGTTTATTCAACAGTTGACTTACAGTGCCTATAAAAAGCCCCCCCTGAGAGTTTTCACAGTTTATTGCTTTTCAAAGAACTTACAACAAACCGTGACTTGAGTTCACCAGAAGGCATGTGGGAAGTTTTTGCCATCAGACTAGGCACCATGTTTGGCATACACTAAACAGTGCACTTCATCACAAACACGCTATGTCCATCCTGAAGCATGGTGGTGGCAGCATCATGATATAGGGATGATTCTTGGCAGCAGGCACTGGAAGGCTTGTAAAGGTAAGGGGTAACATGAATGCAGCAAAGATGGCTATGGATACGACAGATTAGTTTATTTTTAATAGCTAAGCTGCTCAGACCACATTGATAAGAAATGATAGAGTATGATAGGGTCTATTTTACCATAGTGATGACATGCTGAGAGTGATAAAGAGGGCTTAGCTATAATGATGTATTTATCTAATAAATAAAATAGTCCCATTTCCAATTTTTCATCAGGATCGATGGTCCACAAGCCATGTAAGGCAGTGTTTTTAATGTCTAAATTTAATTTGTGCCTATTTTTATTCCGGATGTAATTTGGATCTTCCTCCAAACATGATGTATTTGAAACTTTTTCGAGTTATACATATACCCTCTGTAACTATCTGGAAACCCTCAAAGTGCCACCTTCAAGTCACAAGTATTGTAGCTTTAGATTGACATGAAGAGTTATATTTACACTATTTAAGAGTCTTACGAATGTTCATAGATTGGTTGTAAGAGGCCTGAGCTCAACAGGCCTCTCACAGACGAAAGCCAGGCAGCAGGGAATTTGCTGTTTCATCTCAGCTGTCATGTGCAGCTTGATCATGTGGCTGAGAGGATACTGTGTACCCATTAGTGTAGCAGCACTGGAGGTCATTAGTACCACTGCAATTCTATAAAGATGATTTTGGATGAACCCTAAAAGTAGTTTGTAAGGGAGCCCCAGAACAAAAACATGAGAAATGCATAACATCAGTAAGTTACCACTTTTACTTTATTATTAGGTGGCTGCTGCCCCCTGGTGGCTTCCAGTCAAAGGAGCCAACTGGAGGCACCCTGAGGGTCCAGACTCCAACATCACAGACAGGTAGAAAAATGCTCTGCCACTGTAGAAAGCCTCCAAATGTATTGAAGAAAACTCTGTGTTGAGGGCAAATAGCAAATCTCAAAGCAAGACTTTACTCATCTTTCATTTATAGTAAAGCTCAGTGATTGACTTGAAACCTGTTTTTTAGGCTGGATCATCCTGTTCTGCATGTCTCCTGGGCAGATGCTGTTGCCTACTGCTCCTGGGCCAACAAGAGACTCCCTACAGAGGCAGAATGGGAGTTTGCCTGCAGGGGTGGCTTGAAAGACAGGCAAGATATTTTTTAATAATGAGATTAGGATATGCCAATGTGCTTGTGCATGTGCCGTGCTCTTCATAAAGTATGTCTGAAATGAACTTACTGATATATCCTGTAGACTTTACCCCTGGGGAAACAAGTTAAACCCAAAAGGACAACACTATGCCAACCTCTGGCAGGGGGATTTTCCCACACACAACTCTGAAGAAGATGGCTACATCAAAACTTCACCGGTAAGACAGAAAAGGAAGGATGAAGAGATACCCTAACTGTGTGTGTGTTCAGCGATGTCATATTTCAGCTTAAGGTGGGAAAAAAAAACAGATTTATAAAGGCCCTGTCTTTAGACTCTACAGGAAATGAAAGGTGCCTCAGAAAAGAGCTCATTTCAGAATTTGATTAAGTCACACCAGAAGCTTTCAGTTTCAGAGATCACATGAATAACCATTAGACAATATTAATTCAATCTCTTTCTGTACAGGGGGAGCTTTTAAGTGCCAATTTTAGTACCAATCATAAATGTTTGTACTCAGAGTTTTTAGGGTTAAAGGGCGCTAAAGGAAAATAATTTAATCTGCATCTTTCTGATCCCACTAGCTGAAAATATATTTACATTTCTGCCTCATTGATGATCTAATCAATATAACGGGCAATCAATCTTGGATCATCAAGCTATGTAGTCGACTGGCAGGTCCTTGATGTACATGATACACGCTATATGGTCAAAGAACCTTTTTTGTCCACTCTTAGCTTAACTAGTCACACTTTCCTTTATTCTGTCACTGTACATGACTTTAGTAAGTGCACATGTACACAGTATTAAATAAAACTATAAATGTTTAACACTACCTTTATCCAATCTTTTTTTTTTTTTTACCAATTATTCTACTAACAATAAACAGAATTGTCATACTTATTCAGTGTTATTATTAAGTAGTACGTTATCTGTAAACTGGAAAATCGTCTCAAACAATGAAGAACAACTGAGACAGGGATTACCTGTAAATCCAGATCACACAATAACTGATCTTAATTTATGAGTTAGTTCTTGGACATTACCTCAGAGTCACATGCTCGTTTCTTGCAACACCAGTAACCACTCTAGCCACTCGCGAACAGTAGTACATACAGCCACACAGGGTTTATTAATATCCTTGATGCTTTAAGAAGAAATAACCACTTTCTAAATTGCATTATCATCAGAATCGACATCCATTTGACCATATTGTCTTCATGCAGGTGATGTCCTTTCCTGCTAATGGTTTTGGTCTGTATGACATGGTGGGGAACGCATGGGAATGGACCTCAGACTGGTGGACTGTGCATCACACCACAGACCAGCAATACAATCCAGTAATAACACATTACATCTAAGCTCTTCTCCTTGACTGTCATGATTGTTTTCTTTTCATACCATCTCCTCATGCTTCTCTCTTACAGGTGGGTCCTCCTTCAGGCACAGACAAAGTGAAAAAGGGAGGCTCATATATGTGCCATAAGGTAAAGATGACAACTGCTTTAGCAGCATTATGCTATTATTATCTGTACTGTAGATTAAAACATTACATTTAATTTTCTAGATTGTCAAAATGAAATTTGAAAGACCAGTCTGAGTAATTGATGCTATAATTGAAATGTTCACATACCATAACCTCACTGGGTGTTTAGATTTGGTTGGCTGTGAGGTCTTGTTGTGTAAGTGGATCAGTGAAAACAAAACACTTCAGGCTTGCAGAGCAATCTGGTAGTTTTCCAGCAAGATGTGAACCCAGAAAACAACAGCTCTCTGTTATTCTCCACTTGTTGAATAACAAAGAGAAAATGCAGGTGCTGCTATTCTCCCTTTTTTTCCCTTGTATATGGAAGGCTTTCAGTGCTCGTGGTTGCCTGGTTGCCTGGTTGCCTGAAATATATATATCCGGTTTGCTTATTATGTGTTGCCATGGGAATGTAACTAATTGCATGCAAAATAAGTCTTCAACACAGTGTTCTGTTTGTTTCATACGCGTTTACCTTGTGAGGGAGCAAAGAGGAACAGTCTTGGAAAATGTGCACAAACAGGCTTGGTACACAAGAAACATAACAGTAACCTTGATTTTAAACCAATAAGAAATCAGTGACAAAACTGTGTAGATTACTAATAAAACCTATTAAATTTACTCTCTTCTTTTCCCCTCTCTTGCAGTCTTACTGCTACAGATACCGATGTGCAGCTCGAAGCCAGAATACTCCGGACAGCTCAGCCTCTAATCTAGGCTTTCGCTGTGTTTCTCAGGAGCAACGATGACCTGAACTGCTTGTCTTGAACATGAACTTCCTTAACCAAGCTGTTGCCTAACCCCAGCGGTGAATGCAGAGTGGACCCATGAACAGAGTATTTGAATCTGATGGTGAGGCCTTTCGCTGCCATCACATTGCCCTGCATCTAATGACAGAGAATGTGCTCTATTACTGTAGATTTTCGCTGAAGTCTTAAATTTTTTAACTTATATTTTTTCAAACTTTTTCATATGAAGTGAACATAAATGTTTTGTAGTTTATTCTTGTACCACATTTGATCAGAGGTGAAGCGATATTAATAAAGATAATAAAATTTAAAGTAAGTGCTTGGATCCAAGAACTTTTCAGGAGTAAAGACCAATGTGGTCTAGTCAGTTTTAGTGGTTGTCCTTATCAGTCATGTGACTCACTGAGACAAAGACTAAAAGTAAATTCCTAATGTATAATGACACTGTAATGTTTCTGTAAAATTACTGTAAAATATTTTAGTATAATTTCTGCAAACACATAGGGTCCAATGAGATCCCATGTGCCTTTTGTTTTTGTATATATGTATGTGAATGGCCCAGAATAAAAAAGCTCATCAAATGAAACACTTTACATATGTGTGTGTATGTTTGTTTATGTATGGAAGAAAAAAGGTTTGATTAATAAAAGTCATTAAACAGGATATGAAACAATATGTAGTTGTAATGTGTTGCATCCACCAGGGGGCAGCACATGTTCATAGCTATCTGAACAGGCACAGTGTGAGGATGTTTCATGGTAGTGCACACTGTATAAATCTGTGTATTCAGTTTTGAACTGTTTAAACTCCAGCTGAGAATACAACTAAAACTGACAGCATGTATCAACATAGACTGAGAGTACTTAGAGGACTGGCAGAAAAAAAACCCAACTGTCTGCAAAAGAACCAAAATTTTATTTATTTTGACTTCTTCAGTATACATATTGCATGAGAAAATAATAGACTAAGCAATTAGTGAAAAAAACTCTAAAACTCTAGCCAAACAAATGAGTAAATGAGGAAAGAGTCAAAAAGTTTCTAGTGCACCATAATAATAATCATAATAATGCAAAAAATTGAAAGGTTTTCATCAAACATTTGCATTTCTAGCATTTAATATCACATTTATCAGCAAACTAAAATGCTATTCTCTTGCAGTGTAAATCAGAATTTTCAAAGGTATAGTTGATACAACATTACTGCACAATTGCTAACATTCAGTAGACAGTATAACAAGTCTAAATCCTGCTGTCAGCTTTTAACTGAAGTTCATAAAAACTTCTTTATCTATCAGTGCACAACAGATTAACTGTTTTACAAAACAGAGAAAGAAACATTGATTTGTACTAATGCTGCAAGAAGACCTTCCGTCCCTGCTGCTTTATAATTAACCCAAAAGAATGTGAGTCAAAAATGTACCACAGAAACAGAGCAGAGCAACTAAGACAACCTGGAGGCTAAATACAGCTGCCATCTTGGAGAGTCCAGAACAATTAAGAGATAAAAAGAGTCAAACAAAGGCGATACGCTATACTAATAAAAATCCTGCACTTGATCACTCTGCCTCTTATTAGCAAAGCTGAGAATACAAAAAAACATTTGCAACTTTATTCGACTTTTGCACCAAAATGGCAAAAGTGTGTCTTTTTGTGCTGCTGGAGAGGCAGTCAGGCCTCCTTAGTAAATCCTCACCACATGTAATAACTGCGTGTGGTGTCGACAGGAGAGGGTTTCCCCTCCGTGCTGCCATCTTTGTCCTTCTCGCCATCAGCCTCCCAAAGGTTGATGAGTGGAGGGTAGAGCTCATTAAGGGGGATGGAGGAGGTCTTCAGCATGTATTTCTTCAAAGAGTGGTGGTAGTTTTTTCGCTTCCATCTGCGAGCCATGTAGATGCCCACAGTGGCCAGACTGAGGAAAGCCAGCATGGCTGACATGACAACCAGCACGGCCGCATTTGGGTGCTGGTCTGACAAGTCCAGGGCAAAGGTAGCGCTACGTGTTGTCACGTTAACGCAAGACTTGTGCGTCTGCAGGTGTATGTTGGAGACTGTGAGGCATACCTCGTACTCAGTTGCAGGTTGAAGGTGTGTGAGGTTGTACTCATGAACATCTACAGGGACACGAGCCGTATAGGTGATGTGAGGGTTGTCGATCTTCATGGTGGCTGAGGCCCACTTCAGGTTGGAAGTCATGACGTTAGAGTTGACTTTCCAGGAGACCAGGATAGAGTGGGACTCGGTCTGCTTGACGTAGATTTTCATTACCTGAGCACTGTCGAGCAGGGTCCCATTTACACGGATGGTGGCGACTCGTGTGTCAGCCCCTTCTGTGTTCTGGGCTACACAGGTGTAATGACCAGAATCTTCCACCTGCACATGAGACAGCCGCAGAGTCCCCTCGCTGCTCAAGTGGTATCGCTCTGACACAGTGTCTAATGTGATTTTGGTCCCCAGAGGTGTCACCCAGTAGATTTCAGGCTCTGGTTCAGACACTGCCCGACAGTCCAGGCTGACACTCATGCCTATCTCTAGGTTCAAGTGGCTGGGGAAGGTGTCGTGGGATATAAGGGGAAGACACTGTTCTGGGGACTCAAGCAGCCTTAGCTCTCGGACCCGATGGCCTCTGAGTTCTGGTGGGGAGGTGCACAGCATGGACAAGGGCTCCATGAAGCGCACTGTGGTCCTGTTGGAACTCATCCACTGAATAACACAATCACAGCGCAATGGGTTGCTGTGAAGACTGATCTCCCGCAGATTAGGCAACATCTGCACAGTGTGCTGGTAAAGGGCAGTGAGAGCATTATTGTTGAGCATCAGGCTCTCTAGGGAGGGCATGTCCCTAAATGCCAACCTGTGGACATAAGACAGTTTAGGGTTGTTGGTGGCTTCCAGTTTTGTGAGTTCTGGCAGGTTGTCCAGAGCATAGCGATCGATAGACACCAACTCCATCATATTATTGATGCCCAACTCCTTCAGACGGAGCATGTTTCTGAAATCTCCTTCCTGGATTTTGTGAACTGGATTTTTGTTTAAATCCAAGAATTTCAGATTGGGGACTTTCTGAAGGGCCAGTTGAGGGATTCTGACCAGTTTGTTGTCATAGAAAGAAATGCTTTCCAGATTATCTAAACCTACAAATGCATTCCCTGGAACATCAGTGAGATCCATGCCAGCCAGAACCAGACTCCGCAGGCTTCCTAGAGACTTAAAGTTCATGTCTAGGAGACCAATAACTGGGTTCTCTCCAATCATGAGGATCTCAAGGTTTGGTGTTTCCTCAAACCAGCGGCTGTCTATGACATGGAGCTTATTGGAGTTGAGGTGAAGACGTAGCAGGCTGCGCAGGCCTGCAAATGCTCTAGGGGAAATGGAGCTTATCTGGTTGTGGTTGATGTAGAGCTCCTGCAGGTTGGATAGGTTTCCCAGGCAGTGGTCTGGCAGGTGACTGATCTGGTTCTCTTCTAGATGCAGAGTGGTCAGATGGTTCATGTTTGTTAGGCCAACAGCTTCTACAGTGCTAAAGTTGTTCTGGGATAGATCCAGCTCTGTCAAGTTGAACAGTGCCTCCAGCTCTCCACTGGTGCGAGAGATGGCATTGCTTTGGAGCAGTAACACCTGGGTATCTGCTGACAGGTTGGTAGGGATGTGCGTCAGCCTCAAGTCATTACAGTCCACTGTAGTTGCCTCCTTGTAGGTGGACTGTGGGGTGAACCACGGGCGAATCTCACATACACACAAACGAGGACATTCTTTGCCTTGAACTGGTGACAGAAAGGAAAGAAGCAATCCCGTGCAGAGCCAGATTAGAGGAGGCCACGGCTGAGAGCTGAGCGCCATGTTGTCTGCTCTCTCTGCTCACAAAAGGCTTAGATGAGAGGCAGCTTTCGGGAAAAGGGTATGAAGCGATGGTTCATGAGCATTAGTCTCCTTTGCTGATAAGTAACTGCTGGAGGTCCACAATGGCGATTATTAACCCAGAGGACAGTAATTGCAAAAAGCAGGCCCAACAGACATCTGGTCCAAGCTTCACCTGTGCACCACACCTTCAGGTTTAAACCTAAAAAAAGAAAGGAAAGAGAGCAGTGCAATCATTAAAGCACTTACAATTTTTGATTATCTGCTTGCCAAAAAAATAATTGATAAGAGTGAAACTGAAAAAACAGCTCAGTAGAGTGAAGCAAGGGAGTAACAGACTTATACTTGTTTCTTTGCAGAGGATTAAAAAATGAGACAAGTGGCAGACTTCCATGGTGCCACCCCCACAGATATTTAGGGGACTAAATTGACATGTCTAACAGGGCAGAATGAATCCGTCAAATTCATCTGGTTGCCCTTCTATCGCATACACATTCATGCCTACTTTTTAATGAGCTCTTACACAGCCAGACACAGTTTGATAATAAGCATAAGTTTGAGAAAAAGTTACTTCTGGATCTTGAAAGAGAAGTGACTGAGACTATCCATACCAAAAAAACAACTCAGTTCTGTTTCTTGAGTAAAAAGTACTGGCAATGTCTTCTTCCATGTAGAGATTTACTGTTACAGCGATGAAATCTCAAGATATTCCCTCATCAAGATGGTCCATACACCTAGGCGTATGAACAAGTAGAGAAGGAAGCAAAATTTGTATGCAGTATATTTGTCAGTATCTAAGATGATAGCGTTAATTTTAGGCCTGCTTCCTTAATGTGTCTGTCTCCTTGGAGATTATCGACATGTTTTTTTCTCTCTGGGTTGGTTAGATTATCTGCATACCAGCTTAGTATCAGCTATCCTCTTGAACGAGTGTGTGGAGTGGGCACAGCCGGCAGCTCTGGCACTGAGCCCATTACACAACAGGCTTAATATACAGGGAGTGATTGCTCTTCACTGTTAATCACTCACTACTTACGATACAGGCTCATGGTAGGCAGTCACACACATGTGAAGTGTATTTGTCATTTCTTTTTAAATGAGCTGCAGCTGTGCTGTGCTACTTTACACATCCAGGTTTGGTCGAACTGACTGGAGCAAAGAAAGATGGAGCTTGCTGACAGACTGATTTGTAATACTTTAGGCTTTTACTTTCATTTGTCAAGTTGATTTCTCCATCTCCTACAAATATATGAAAGGATAACAGGCACAGACTTGATTTTTGCAAAATATGACAATAAGAGCACTGGGAATTAGTTTTTTAAAATAAAACAAAATATAAATCCCTGTATATTGAACACTTGTGTAATCCATTTAGTTTTCTTTTAAAAAACAATAAATATAATAACTAAAACACTACTTTAAGTCACTAAGACACTGTCTGCTTTTTTGTATGTAAGTAAGACTGTATTTATGAGTATCAGAAGTTGTAATCTAGTCAACCAGATGGGACTATAATATACTATGTCTATGATAGTTGATGTAGTAACACAGAAAGGAAGAGAGACTCTTGGCTTTCTTTCACTAAAGCTAAGCACCACAGTGTCAGCTCCTGCTATGACTAACACTCAGAGAAATTCACATTTATCTTCATCCTCACAGACTGAGGCTGAGCACCCAGACTTTATGCATGTGTGTGTGTGTTTGTGTGAGTGCTACACGGAGAGGAAGCTGGGTGAATTTTGTTTCACATCAAAACTGACAAGTTCCTTTGATATTAACATAAAATAGATACAGATTGTTTTCCCTTTCCTTTCATGTGCCGCCTGTTCACGCCCCGTGATGTGTTGACACCTTCCCACAGTTTTTCTTTCACATTTGCATGAGCAATAATACAGAAGCAGCCTCAACACATACAGAATGGAGCATTACAGTATATAGAAAAACAATGTTATGACGTTGTGTCTAGAAATTTAGACATGCCAGAAGGCTGGCACGTCACGGCAGATGCAGCTTTCAGCAAGTTCAATAAAATCAAATAAATGAAAGATGCTGCAGAAATCTAAGTGTTAAAGCATTAAAGCTCATCCATGTTTCCTTTTTTGTGAGTTTGAATGCATTTGGTGCCTGGTATCAGGTGGCTGATCTCTGTAATGACCCAGTCACACATGAACTGATCTAACTGATTCCCTCAGTGTGACTAAAGTGTGGCAGCAGTGACCTCCACCTTTTCTTGGCTCTACTCATAGGTCCTGGTTGAGAATCAATGATGACCATGCAGAATATCTCTCAGATAATCCATTCATATGTTGTTCAATTTAATTACTTTACTATTAATATATTGCGTCTTGATATGTAAAGATTTACTTGGTCATAATTCATTTGTCTATCTTCTTCTGTGTGTCATGCTGCTTGGGTATTAAATTGGAGGAGACAGGCGGAGAAATCGTTGCTTTCATGCTGAGGCCATAAAACTCAGACACCTGGCACCAGGTTTCTGGCAGCCTGGCAGCACTATGGGGGTCTGCATCCGTTCCCACCTATCTCTCACTGTGTGTACGTGTTGACCTTATTGACCTAAGGAAGATTTGCTGAGCACATATGCTCTTCTTCACTGATGGCCTGCTTCATAATCACTGCAGTGCACAAATTCATACTCACATCCTCCTCAGTTTATCTGCAGATACCTGCTGTTGGCCACAGACCAGCTCCACTGAAGTGGTTAGAGTGGCTTCCCACCTGTTCATAACATTAAGCTTTCGTGGCCCAGTGCTAGATCAGCCATACAGCCTGCTGCTCTGACCTCTTGCCCACTGCTACTCTGCTGCTGTGTCTAAAGGATAAAATTCATTATAGTTTATACCTAAACAACCACATTATACATAATTTTCTTTGTGAACTGTGTTTTCTGCAAATGTTGTCTCTCTTTTAATGCACATTCTACCAACCATATGTCCATTTTCTATACTGTGTGTCATTATTTCTGCTGTTGTATACAATCTTAATCTTAATCATATCACTTTGATCTATTGATCAACTCTACAAACAACTTCCTCATAGCTATTACTAATGTTGGTAACTCTATTAAAGGATAAATGGTCAATTTTGAGGAAGTAAGGTTTGAAGTCTTGTTCTCAGAGATGTGACAGAGATTATGTCTGATATTAAAACTGTGACTACACATTCAAGGCCACACCAGTTGTTGGCCAGAACCTGTATCCTGAAAATCTATTCTAATCTCTTGGCTGAGGCAGCAAAGACACTGTACGGAGCACAATTTAAAATGCATGCTTACATGGGATCTACACTGTACCCATCTCTTCACTGCTTACAAAATACGCATTTTGTCCCATCCCATCAGCCCCTTATTCCACTCCCTGAGTCTGACATGCATGCATACACAGAGTACTGGAAGGAGACAGAAAAATCCTTCAACAGCTTGGCATTATCCTGCTGACTGTCTGAACTGAAGGCGCCAGCAGGGCGGATTTACTCTCTTTGCTCACCCAATCTTTATGAGGGTTTAATCAAAGTACACATTATACATATAAAACACACTCACACATCCATCCACAGCTACTGTTGGTAGCTGTATATATCGAAAGTAGCTAATATTTCTATTTGTGTCATGTAAGCCTTCAGAGGATCACTGGCTTCAGGTTTAAAACAAGACAGCAAGATGTAATTGTGGGACACAATGAGGTTTCTCTGCTTCCTGCTAAAGCTTAATGAATGTGTTTATGGGACAGGCTCACTGGACAACACACAGGGCAAAAGAGTCAGCGCCTGCAGTCAGGTGCAGGATTATTTCTCTCATTTCTCTTTCTATCTGTACAGTGCAGGTCTTGTGAAGGTGGCAGTCACTGTTTTCAATGGAAATATTCAAAAAGACTCCTTACTTCAAGAGACTTCATCAAAATGACGTCTCTTAGGTTGTTTTGGAGTAATTTCAGTTTATTTGATTTTACACCTTCTAAGAGTCTAGACACAACACTGATAAAACAACACTCCAATGTATACCAGTGACACATCCAGGAGGAACCTCACTTGATAGCACAGTGCATCCTTTTTTCACAGGAGGAAACGCTTTCACCCGTCTGTTTCTGGGGCCCTTTTCGCTGGGTACAAAATGTAAGCAGTGTTTCTGAATCAGCAGCCATACAACAGGCTCACAGACATGCCATCGCCATGGCAACGGCTATGCCACCAGCATTTCTGTTTCATAACCAAATAAGAAGACATGAGAAGATAGCTATTAGTGCCATCAGGCAGCTGAAGGAATACGCCAATGAGAACCTCCACTGGTGCAACAAGGTGACTGCCGCATGAACCCGTGTGATGAAACAATATGTGCATGAAAATATCGAGCTTACACCACAACCAGTAAACACAACTGTTTCTTACAGATATGCTCATATATATATGACTCTTTTCTCATCAACATACACAATATTGAGACGACACAGTAAACATCTAGATTTCTACACTGAAGCTAAAGTTTCCAAGACAAATGGTTTCTGTCCAAATCTATAATGTGGTGCTGAAAAGCTAAGTGGTGCTGCCTGATGTTTCCTCTATGTCCTCACTGCGCTGGTATGCCTGAGAGACATCCTGTTTCTGCTCCATTAGTATGCAAGCGTCTCACTTCACATCACACAGGGCTTTGGTGCAGCTGCTGATAGCAGAGGTATAGCCGAGAAGGAGAAGGATGCATGTCCACTCAGTTAGAAAGAAGACAGGAAGTAAAGGGGGAGAAGATGGAGAGCTCTGCCTCAGTGGGAAGGCCACAGGAGGAAACTGCTGAACTGAAAATGCAACAGGACTGAAGGTGCACTGACAAAACCCAGTGCTAAATTCAGTGTATGGAATCAAAGAAAAGTACACTGTATACTTTAACAATGCTTCTGCAGACTCCACAGAGGTTTAAAAGTCACAGCGTAGCATATTGTGTCTGTATTTCTTTTTACTGCAAATCCATAAGGTCGCTTTATTTCCCTGTGGAGTGGAGATGAATCTTGACACAATTTTTCCTCTCTGGCTTTAATTTTTTTCTCTCTCTCTCTCTCCACTTTTTGCCCACATCCTCCCCCACCACCTCTCGTTACAGTAGCAGTGTCTGTGAAAAGCCATTACATTGTCATTGGAACATCGATCAATCATACTGACATGCCAAAGTCTCTAATCTCCAGGGGAGTCCCTATTCGAAACAACGCAGAGGTCAGAGAAAATTAAGTCACGCTGTTTAAACTGACCTATAGGTACAGAGCCACAGAGATCATGCCATTAATAAAGCTTTTGAAATAGATTTCCATAAATCTCACTGCATCATTTTTAAATAAAATGTTCATAGGTTTTGCATGTACTTAAGTTCAGATTTAGCTTTGAATCAATAGCACTCCTTTATACTTTAATTAAAAAACTGTTTTAAAAGCACCACACAGAGAACACCTAGAACAAAGGAGGTGTGCAGCAGAAGTGATTTTAAAATGTTCTTTCCTATTTATTGTTGGTATAAACAAACAAAGACAAAACTGCTGACTCAGTCACAACATCTTGACGAAACCTTTCAATGACCCATCGTGTTTCCATGTCTCCCCTTCAGATCACGCTCTCAAAGGGAGAGGGTCAAGCTGTTGCACCCCCTGCCTCCCCTCCACTGCTGTGGGAACCCCAGCACCAGCACATGCTGCAGTGTTGGTCCTATGGCGCACAAAGGCTCCAACCCAAACACACACAGACACACCAAGACGTGTCTTTGTTTCGGAATTTTCTCACACTCCTTATTGCCAGCTGAGGCGATACGTCACTGTTCATTGTGATTGCCAGGACTGGGGGAAGGTGCCACAACCTCTTAAACTCTCATATCATTGGCTCACTGGGTGACATCTGGATCAACTGTTTCCTTTTATTCACCAGACAACTACGCAAAGTTGTGTGCTGAGCGATTGCCAGAAATCAGGTTCACAGTGCAAATTATGCAATATCTGTTTCTCTTGTCTTAAATGTGACTGCATTTGTGTACCAACATTATTGATCTCCAACTCTTTGTGTTGCATTAGTGATCCCAGTAACAGGTGCTCTGTAATGCAGCAGCTGGAACAACACTACCCACTTGACAAAGGTGACCCTAACAATGCAGACTCCCACTGCTTTCTCCAACTCATGAGAAGAAACACTGTCTGTCTTCTCCTCTTTGTCTTAATTTCAGACATCAGCCAATTTCCTGACCCTTAGGCAAGCAAATAGGTTCGATGCTACTACTCAGTTGTTCCAGCTGCACTCTGCACTAGTGAGGGATGCTGCAGTTGGTGTAAATGTTAGACCACATTGTTAGTTAAACCCGATGTCCCGGTACGGTGAGATGTCAGGGCTGTTGGCAAGTTCACTAATGGAGATGTATTCACACAGTCATAATATTTCGCAGGCAAAAATACACAGATGCATGGTATGAAACAGAAACAACAAAACCCAGGTTTGGTATTTTCTTTGTTTTCTTCCCTCCTATCAGTTCACATTGACCAATTGTCTAGACTTGAAAAAACATCATAATAATCATATAGCTTGTATAGATTGAATGCAGGCCACGGTGCCCTTGCAAATCACTGCTAAAAATGCATTTTACTGCTAAATTACTTTAGTGTACATTGCAGATAAACGCAAACATCGATAAATATGTATAATTTTTAAGGATCTATTTTCAGTTTCGCGCAATCAAAACTGTGTTTCCTCTCAGCGGTTGTAACACGAGGATCCGAAGCACTTATTGTTTCATTTCATCTTTGTTGATCAGTGCAGTTCCTAAAAACATAACAGAAAAAAAAGATGACTTCATCTTTATCACTTTGACTGAAATAGTCACCTCGTCCTGCCCGATGAGGAATAAAGAAGATAATTTGAGATATCCTAAAGACGGATAATCAAAAATCTCATGCATATAAAATCAACATCATGCTCTCACCTATGAAGCGCTGAATCCTCTGGACGCAAGAATGCTGCAGGCTACTGTATCTGACCCATGCAGTATCCGCAGCTCTACGGGATGATGCGCGAAGGGTGCAGATTGTGTTGCTGGAATAGAAGTGATCAGCCCTATTTGCGGGAATAAATAGATGTGTGGGGAAAGAAAAAAAAAACCACCCCGCTGGTATCCGTATCTGCTCCAACACGGTGATACTTCACAAGTGGAAAAAGCAGCAGCAGCTTCCAGAGACGAGCAGCTGCCCTGAGCAGGTCAGCTGGACTGAAACGCGTCTGACACCGATCGTGGTGCCCAAACAGGCAACCTCGCCATCTGTTCTGTCATCACTACCATGGGAACAAAAGTCCCACCCTATACCGGCCACGAGCTGCGATGTGCGAATAGTATTGTGATGGATCCGCAGCAGGAGCTGCTGACATCTGAGTGCGCTGACAGGATGACATTGTTTTTAAACGTTTCTGTTGCTGTTCTCTTTAAAAACCTGCGTCTTTTGTCACTCATCAAAAGTGTAAGTCATCATCAGTGAGGGGGGAAAAAAAGCTTGAATTAGTGGAGGATATCAAAAGACTTTTGGGGTGCCGTGGTCCCAGGGTTGATAGAAATTTAATGACTTGCAAATTAATAATTCATAATAATTATGAAATGAAATGGACTTTAAAGTGGATCTTATGAGTCTCTCCCTCTCTCTCTCGTTAGCTCTCTCTCTCTCTCCCTCTCCCTCTCTCTCTCACACACTCACACCATGTTTGATCACTTCAGAGAACCATAATACTGACTTACATTCATTACCTGGAGACCTACCCTTATCATAACCCCCGCTATCATAACCCTGACCCTTAACCTAACCTCAGCCTAACGTCACCCTAACCTTCAACCAGGACTTCACCCTCAAATTTAACCTTTTACATCATGGGAACCTGCTTCGGTCCTGTAAAGATGCAGAGTCCCTGCAGTGTGACTGTGTAAACACATTCAGGTCCCCACAACATGAGTAACATGGGCAGGCACACACAAACAATCAGAAACAAACATTGCACACAGGAGTCCATGTTGAAAAAGAGATGCATCTTTTCTCTCAGACCTGTCACTTGTTTGGATTCTGGCTTCCCTCCTCCTCCTGCTCCTCCTCTTCCCTTCCTCTCTAAGGGGAGCAGTGAAAATGACAACGTTTCATCACTTTCTCTTTGAGCTGCTACTCTGGGAGCTGCCAGGCTGCTTCTTCATCCAGACTACAGCTACAGAGAGGAAATGTGATCGTCTCTGTGTGGTGACAAGAAAGTGCGCCGGCAGATGTCATATGCAAGTTTTGTCTGTTTACATTGGAGTTTAGCAGATAGTTACAGATGTGTTTGCATTTTTCAACACGAGGAGGATCAATACAATATTACTATTTCAGTGTTTTCCTCTCTTGTAAAGCCTAGATTCTACATGTGGGAAGGCCTGGGCGCCCTGATGGGCATCTCTGGGACATTGCACTTGATATTTTGTTGCAGGAAAATGTTCAGTCATTAGGAAGCCAATGCATTTGAAACTACAAACATATCATGTACTGTTTAACACCTTGGTGTGTTCTGTGTACTGTAAAAGAGACAGTGGACCCCAGAAATAGATGCATCCTTACTCAGCAGACTGAAAGAGCCCTTGTTGCATGCTGTCAATATGGAGCAGAGGCCTTAGGGGAAAAACATTTCCTCTGAAGACATCAATCTTCAAATTGAACATTTTAGAGTATGCCTTTTGTGAAGGACTTGGGGACTCTAGACATGAATGATTAGCCCTTCTACTGCAAGTTAGATGACGGGCGTGTTACTCTCTCATGTCTGTTAGTAAATAGTAACCCAGCTGGTTAGCATAGTTTAGCAAAAAGACTAGAAACAGAGGGAAACAACAAGCCTGGCTCTGTCTAATGGGAGCAAATTCTCCTAACAGCACCTCTAAAGCTCACTAATGAAAACCCTTTATCTTACACCGATCGGGCATGACATTACAACTACCTGCCTAATATTGTGTTGGTTCCCCTTATGTGCTCAAATATGCTCTGAACCATTGAACATGGACAAAAGGACCTCTCAGGGTGTCCTATGGGGTCTAGAACCAGGACCTTGGCAGTGGATCCTTTGGGTATTCTGACTTGTGCAGTGGGGCCTCTGTCAATCAAACTTGTTCCACTGCATACTATTGATGCTTGATCAGAATGGGGTGTAGGAAGTTTGGAGGTCAAATCAACGTATTGGACCATTGTCATGTTCTTCAACATGTTCCTGATTGTTTGATGTTTTTTCCATGTGGTGGGGTGAATTTTCATGCAGGGGAAGGCTAGTAACATTTTAATTGCCATTTGTATGAGGGAGTGTGCTTGTTGAGGGACAATGTCTATTTGGGTGTCTAAGTCTCATCAACACAGATGTTAAAATCCAAGGTTTTCCATCAGAACACGACATAGTACCAATATGATCCTGTCAGTGGTCATAATGTTGTGGCTGAATTGGTGTATGTGTTTATTAAGACATCTAATCAGTATTAAAGTGTAATGTAAATGTAAAAAGACAAGTATGATATTGCAACTCTCTGCACAGTGTGATGTGAAACTTTTTATAATGCAACACACACAGAGCATTTAAAGCTTTAAGTTATAATATTTTATTGGTTGTTGCTTTTTTATCACTGTGATTGACACATTTCAGGTCAAACATTGTACATGTTTTTTCCTGCCATCTCAGACTTGAATATACAAAGTAAAGTAAAGCTTTAGGCATCCTCTGGGACCTTTGAGAAAGATTAGTTTTTGAGGGTATTTTGGTTGATTGTCCTAACTGATACTTTCTGATAATGCAGACTAAGATTATTTAGCATATACGCACAAGAATCTTCGTAAATACAGATATATTTTTGAGATTTTTTAAATAATGCTGGGGGGCCATCTGGAATTCATTTGTCAGAACAGCTCTGTGGGAACTGCTTGCATTGTTCTAAAACCACAACCTAAAGTTGATTCAGCAGTCTGTGTGTGTGTGTGTGTGTGTGTGTGTGTATAAGTTGCAATCGGCAAATCATAATTTCCCACCATTAACCTGCAGTGCTTGTGGTGTGGTTGCCATGGCAACAGCTCCCTCCCAGGAAAGGCGATGCAGCATATCCACGGGTTTATTAGATCTCTGATCACATAGCTCCCTCCACATGGCCATCTGGGAAAACCAGTCACAAAGAAACATATGCCCCCCGTTTTACCTTTTGCAAGTCTTCACATCATTTTGCCGCATTACACACTGCTGGAGAGAAGACAGGGTGTTATTTTTCTCGTCAGCGCTTCTCTTCAGTCATAGATTGGGGGAATATGAAATGTGAAGCGAGGAGTGATGAGATAAAGGTTGGAAGAAAATAAAGTGAATGCTGAGAAGTAGATAAAGACACACTGAGACATGTAAGACTTCACCGCAAGTGAACTGATTATGCCTTTGCCTTTACTAAAAGCATTTATCCGAGTTCACTCACACTTCATTTGAAACCCTTAAATTGTTTTTATATACACCAAGAGGACACCAAGAGAGGTTTATTTGTAGGGACAAGATGAATGTAACCCTTTTAATTAGATTTTCTTGATTAAATCTGATCTTAATTGCCATTAATATGAACATCTTGATTCTGCCTTCAGATGTAACTGGAACAGATGCCTGCCTGTGAACATTTAACACATTTGCAACCTTGTTGTGGCATTATGTCACAACGACACCAGTCTTGCTATCATGGCTACCTTCTGCCAAGCTCCAGCAAACTGCTGACGAACTGCAGATGCTGTTTCCCACACACTGACACACACACACACACCTACACACATATACACACACATTCTCGTGTGTGCATGTAAATGACAAACACTGACAAACACCCTCTCCAGATTTATTCACATTTTCTGTCCTAACAAACCTAATAGTATGTTTGGCATGGCCCAAGGTCTCCACTCCTTCGTCTGCAGGACAGGTGAAACTAGTGCTGTCAATCGATTAAAATATTTAATCCCAATTAATTGCATGAATGTCATAGTTAACTCGCAATTAATCACAAATTAATCGCACATTTTAATCCTTTCTAAATGTCCCTTGAATTATCATTTTAATATTCTTATCACCATTGTCGCCTGATTTTGATGAGGAGGAGGCGGAGAATCCGCATCAGCTTTTGGCCAAATATTCAAATATTCAGATAGTCAGATGGTTGTGGTGGTATCCCAAAAATAATTTTGACATCCGAACAGTCATGCCCCAGCCGCCATCGCCTGGCTGAGCATCTGCACCAGCGGGACGCGGTTCGGGAGGCGGAAAAGGAGCCGATGGAAAGGCATGGCGAGCGAGGACACTGCTGCTGTGCCACCGCCAGCAGGAGATCCTGTCGTTGGACTCCGACAGCAAACACGTCGCTCTCATCATTCACTAGGTGAAACATAACAGACAGGGGTGGACACAGAAACAGAAACACTTTCCAACATGATGCAGTCCAACAACTAGAAAGCACTCAGAGAGTGCATACCTCTGCCAAGGAGCTTCAGTCCACCCCCAACACAATCTCCCAGTTCACATATTTTGTATGGAACGTGACAGATACAAATGTAATTTCATACAGTTCAAATGTCCTGCTGACAATGCGGCGTTCACCCCGTCCAACCTAATGAACAGGTAGCGCAGCAGCTCCTAACAGCCTCCCCAGCTTCTTAGACAACTGGAAGTAAGAATGCCGGCCCAACTGTGTGTATGTCGCTCAGGAAGGAAAGAGAAGTCTGTCATTGTCGCTGTTTGTCGCGTGAGGCCCTAAAATCTCATGTATGTGGTTACCCAAAAAACAAGAGTGCCCGCTGGTGGCTTTTAGAGTAAACCGCATTTAATTATCCACTCGGTTACGCTTACATTTTAAAAAAATCCTGGACCCAGATGGTGATCCGGATCAATCCCAAAATTGAATCATTTCTTCCTTGTCCCATTTCACACATTTCCTGAAAATTTCATCCAAATCCTTCCATAACTTTTCAAGATATTTTGAACACAAACTGACAAAGAAACAAACTAACTAACAAACCAACGCCGGCCATCACATAACCTCCTTGGCGGAGGTAATAAATTAGTGGAAACAGCCTCAGAAAATCCCCTCTCAGCTGGATCAGCAACTTTTATTCTCAACATAAACTAAACTTTGTAAGCTTCACTGACTTTATTGCTGGGTTTTTATATTGGATGACAACAGAATGTACAAGTTGTTTTGTTTTCTCTGTAGCTTTCACCTGGCTTTATTATATCATATCAAATAATATAAACAGATTACGGTCAAATAATAGTTTGACATTTTGGGAAATACATGTGCACCTTCTTGCTATATGATAAGAAAATCAACATTTCTCTTAAGTGTTCAACTATGAAGCTATAGTCAGTAGACCTTAATATTAATATAAGGTCTAATGACAGGAAACAGTGAGAAACTGCTGGAATCACTTTGTGTGAAGACAACAAAATCTACCATCTGGTACATCTAAAGGTCACTATATTAACACACTATATTTTTATCTGCTTAATGATAAGATGTGAATTTTCAGGGGTACACAGTAGACTTGTGAGTCAAGTTGCCAGGCAACCAGTGGAGACCAAAGAAAGTGACTGCACATCAGTCTCACAAATTAAATTACTTTTCACATTGTTTTTTATTTGAAAGAAAACAAGATAAAGCATGTTAATTAATGAGCCTTAGACACACTCATAGGTGAATTTTCTTCTACTTTTGTACTGAGCCATACTAGATGTTTCCAACTTTCTATTCAAAGTTAAGCAAGGGGACAGATATGAGAGGGGTATCAATCTTCTTATCGATTTCCTGGTAAGAAAGTGAAGAGGTGTAACGCAAGTGTGACCACATCTATCTCACATGCCCTACAAGGCAAAAGTAACAGAATGTGCTTGAAATGTGTTTCACCTAAATAAAACGTATCTCCTCAGAAGAATGCATTTATATTCCCCTACAGATACATGTACACTATATCTAATTTTATTCTGTGTAAGAGGGAAGTGATATGAAAAAGTCTGGTCCTTCTACCAGCCTTACATATATGTGAAAGACTTCTCAAGAATAGCGTAAAGTCCAGTTCATGCTTTTGGTGTCTGTGTCTGCAGATCACTGGGGACTTTGAAAGTGGACAATGGATGTGCTGCAGTGTTATTCATACTACCATGGATACACGTCAGTCTGCTACACAGACAGTAGCAATGTCATTCATATCAAACACAGAAAAACACACGGGACTTCTTTGGATGTTTCTGAAAGGCTGACTGTAACTTTGCACAGGATATAGCAGCTAGATATGGACTGGGCGGTAGCACTGTTTCAGTGTGACTATTTTTGAGGTGCACAAGATTTCTGGAGAATTTAGAACATTGCGCTGAGTTTGTACTCTGTTGATGGAAAGCATGTACAAATCAAAGCAACCCCAACATCTGGTACCACCTATACTTTAACTACAACTCCTTTAATGATGAATTTTAAAGGTGTGGATGATGGAGAAATACCTAATACATTCTCTCCTCAAAGCAAGCATTTGTTTTGAGCTCCATTTGTTTTTCTGACACATGTGCTGTCGGTGTGTTTGCACAAATACTGGGCTGCGCGTGAATGTTCTTAAGGAGGACGCTTGCAGATTTGGGTGGATGACAAAATTTATGTCATGTGTACCCTTGCAGATGCGGATGTGGAAAGCATGAATTAGCCTTAAGGTAGTGTAAGTTTCCATGCTGTGTAAAGACTGTGTCATTTGCTAGCCTTTCTGTATTGAAATGTAGGGCAGTGCTCATCCACTCTTGTTGGCATTGATTGTTTATGTCCAGTTGCTCTGCCAAGACTTAAGGTGAATGTGAGTGTGAAATGTCTCGTGGGAATCTGTCCTAATAGCCACAGAGGTGATGAGGTCCTGACTCATGTTACACATGTCACTTTGCATTAGTGTCCACATTAGAGCCTCCTACTCTGCAACCAATCAGAGCCACTTAACAACAAAGTCAACAGATCCCTTTCTAATTGCTCCTGAGCAAAGCAATTTAGCAGAAGCTCTTGGGGATTGACTTTCATTTGGGTTTGTCAAACATAGGCCTTGCTTGATTTGTTTTGGCCAAGTCGAAAATGAAAATACTTTCTGAAGCATTTGTGTGTGTGTGAGTAAGTGTATGTGTGTATGACATCAATGTGAAGAACTGTTTGTACTCATTTGCTTTATGCAAAAATAAATTAATAAAGGTAATTGCTCTTGGGTGTGCTGTCTTGTGATAGCAATGAATAGTAGAATAACAGCGTCCTGTTAATCGGTTTTATTTATCCATCCTTCTTATGTTCCCTCTCAGACAAACAAGAACATTAACCAGCCAAGTTTTTTTCTTTCTTTCAGTTCATTCCTACAAAAAACAGAACATTCATATTTAATGGACATGTGGCATCAGCAGATTTTTACATCACTGATGTTTTGCAAAGGAGGAGAAGAAAATGCCCTGGCTGCCTCAACTCGACTAATGGAGTTTGTTTTTGGAAACTTCACATTTCAGACACAGCTGGGGACACATGAGAGGAAAATGCCATCAAGTTAAATTATTCCTGAATAAATTAAAATCTTTTCCATGCAATCTATTCCAAAGTAAGATTGTGAGGCAGAGTTAAAGATGTCTTTACCATCTGTGTCTCATCATTAAGTAATCATCATCAGCATGTTGAGATCATGGAACCATGCATTTGGTCTCCAGAGACCGAAGCAGAGAAGGATGTAAACATTGTTCGTTAATAATGAAATAGGTTTACTTTATCTTGTGAGTTTTCTGATGGTCAGAACAATACCGCATGGCTTACAAGTTTACACTGGGAAGCTGCACATGCAGTGACCTCAGATATTTTCAGATATGAGTCGTTACTAACATAGGTCACAGATTCAGTTTCTCCTTGCTCAGTTATTAGTCTGCATGGGTGTGGAGGGAGGGCACTGTCAGCGTTTGGTACACAATCAGATATCTCCTATTAGATGGCCGGCCTGGAAATTTTGTACTGACATTTGTGATATGAAAAGACGATGCCTCATGGCTTTAACCCTGACATTTCCTCAAGCACCACCAGAACCTAGAGAAAGAATGCCCGTCACACTGGCCATAGTTTATGTTTATTGCTAATTACCAAGCTCATGCGTGAAAATGAATGGTAAACAAACTTTATATCTGCTAAACATCAGCATGACAGCACACCATTATGAGCACATTAGCATGCTTTAGTTAGTGTTTCACTCAAAGCTCTGCTGTGCAAGCAGTGAGCTGTAGGCTCAGGCTCACAGGGCTAGACTCTTAAAAAAAACCTTTGCTAGCACTAAAGTCATCTTTCAGAACAAAACACAATTATATGCACAGTGTGTTGAATTATTTTTATTATACAGTCATATTTAGTATGTAGGCATAAGTGCACAGACTCATCTGAGTAAGCAAAATCCTTTTGAATAAGACGTAGCTCGGGATGTTGGGTCTTAGCAGGTTGAATTGTGAATGTGTGTATATATGTATGATTAGAGGAGGAAATTTTGCTTTTCAGCTCTTTTTGTGTCCATACGGGTGAAAGCAAAATCTGTTTCTCCCCATCCTCCATCCTTATCCCTCCTTGTTCACCCCTCCCTCTTCTGCACCAGCTGAACAAAGACAACTGCTCTTTGTTAACCACACGCTCTGTCTGAGACTCGGAGTCAGAATTTGTCTTTTTACTGATGCTAATGGCAGAGATAGCCGTCCTGCCACTAATGTGTGTGTGTCTACGGGCAAAAGATATGGGGGGAGGAAATAATCCTAAAGAAAATGTTAGGCCTTGTGCCCACTAGGTCTCTCTTTAGAGCACTGGCGCCTTTTTCAGGCACTTTCAATAGGCACAGAGTAGGGAGAGCTGAAGCAGCTGTCTCTATAAAAGCGCTTTACCCAGCACCTTTTCTTGTTCAAAACACTCCACCTTTTTGTTCTGCTGTTCTGGGTGCTTCAGCTTGAAAATATTTCAGATTTTCAAAGAAACACTGCACTTTTCCTGTCAAGAGGATGAGATGTTGTCAAAGATACAGTACAAAGCATTTCATCCCTACAGCCTGCCAGTGCTTTTTTGCAAAAAAAAAAAGTGTCCAGTGAGCACAAGGATTTGGATAAAATGACAGGCTGGGTTGCCCCACTTGGGAAGAAGCAAGGTGAATAAAAACATACAAGAGTGATTAGAACGAGAGGGGAAGAGGATTTACATTTGGAGGAGAAGCGAGAGAAGTGATGGAATTTTCTATCTCCTATTCCCCACCCAATTCTGTCCATATATGGCAGGACTGATGTGCTGGGGGCTGATGAAGTGGTTTACCAGTCTGTTCTCTGAGGGTATTTGGGTGAGGGGAGAAAAAGGGGGTGGATGGCCTCCTTAACTAGTCTGCTCCCCTATGAAGTATTTCTTATGTCTACATTTTTTCTTATTTTTTCATCTTATATTGGGAGCACTGATAGCATTTTCATGCTGATTTATCTTGCTGCGCCACATTAGTCTGTAGCAAGTGAAAAGGGCGTATCGCAATGAATTATTTCCATAACATGATGAGAATGTATGCATAATTAAATTGCTGTGTGCATAAGCAGATGTCGCTGGGTTAAGATATGCCAGTTTGTGTGCCCTGCACTAATGTAGCAGTGCACAAAAGTCTCAGTTAGAGGGTAAATCCCGTGGACTGTTAAAGTCTCTTGGTGAATGGGATAATTTAGCTCCATTTCCTGGCTGACTAATATCAATAGATGAAGAGTTAAAGAGCGTGAAGAGTAGGCAGCTATTAGCCCTTATAAATCATGCTGATTCTAAAGAGAGAGAGAGCTGGTACTCAAGAGAAGCTAGTGGGTGGGTGGAGGTTGTCAAGGACAGGAAAACTCCTGAGAATCTACCCTAAAGAGTCTTTTAACTTTAACAGAATGACCAACTTTCACAAATAGAGTGGCTCTATTATGGAAATACTGTGTGATACACAATTCAGCTGTTAATGGTTTGATGAATACTAGGCTGCCCTTAGTTGCCATAATTGTACTTACACACAGATTCTTCACAAACAGATTACACCAAAAATATATTTTATTGCAAAAAAGACTCACACAAATTCCAATATCTTCTGAGCCAGTGGTTTGTACAGTGTGTTGGAATCGACCTCTGCGGCTGATCTCTGCACAGCCCAAAACACACCATCAGCTTTGGGACTAATTGCAGCTGCAGGATTCAGTGCAGTAATTGGAATACGTTTGGGATTTTGAAAAAAGAGCTTCATTAGGGTAAATCAATAAAGAGTCCTCTTCAAAGGGACATGGTGAAGCAGTGTTGCAGCTCTACTGAGTCTCGTTACATCTGAATAATTAGTAAATATCGTTTTAAGTAAACAAACAATACGGCCCTGCCTCTAACCTTGACATTCAGTTTTGCAATGGTTTAGTCAAGTAAGTGGCAGACTTTCACTGTGCACTCGGCAACAACTCTTTACTGTGAACTTTTTTACACTGCAGAGGGCAATAATATGGCAAGGTATACATTTTAACTGCCCTCTGTAGATTATAAAGATGTCATATGAGTAAGAGAGGTGGCTCCCAAGATAAAGTATGTTCTTCCATTCCTCAAATCATTTTGCCCTCCCAAGAGTAAATGATGTCCCTCATATTTCATATCAGACTTTCTCTCCTTCTTCTGTTCCAGTGTTTGGTTTTTGTTTACTTCGTCTGAGATGTAAAAGCAATGACCTTTCCGCAGATAGAGACATCTCCATGCACATATCTCTCTGCTTGTGTTAACATACTTAGTGGTCACGCTGCAGTTTTCCTTGAAACACTCTACAGTTCACAGTGATCATTTTTTGGGGACTGCCCATGTGCTACCTCCCACTTCTTTGGTCTCCCCTTGCAATTCCTTCTTGCTACTTTACAATAAATTTTGTGTTACCTCAAAAAACTTTTACGTTCCCTTGCAAATCTTTGGCGTTACCTCGCATTCCCTCACAAAAGTATTGTGAGGGAATGCAAATGTACTCCTAAATAAACTCACAGTCAGAGAAGCACTGTAGGTTGAAATAGCAACACCTGGACACATCCGTAGCGCCACAGATTGAACCACAGCAGCAGCTGTAGTCAGAACAGTAACCATATATCCAGACACAGCTTCACCACCTCAGCCAGACAGAGCAGCTACAGCTATGTTCACAACCAGCAAGAGATGCTGTTGGAGATCCACCTTTTAAAATGAGCAATGAGGAATTAATGAAAGTGTTACATCATGTCTCATTTCTGTATCATACACAGGCGGTGTATTATTACTGGGCAGGACCAACAAATCGAAATGTTTATATGGATCACAAGGAATTTAAAACATATTATGCAAGAGTATTGCAGATCATAAAATTCACACCTTGTACTGCTCTGTATTTTTCTATATAAAGTTGAGGTTGCATATATTCAATTTTCCACACTCAGTAGAACAGATTTCTGTTTAAGTAACACTGGCTAATGTGAGGCTGCTTTTCTTTTTCATTCAGCCATCTTCTACCCCATTGTGTCAGTTGTCACAGTGTCACAACAAGCATTTGTAAGTGTGAATTTCCTGGTTCTGTCACCATGTTGTCTACCACTACTGCTGCAGTCTTTTCTGTGGTATTCTGCACTCTAGGTCAGTTCCAGCTGAAGTGATTTTCTGTCAATGTGTACATGTTGTCAGATATCATCTCAGACCAACCAGTGGGCAATTCCAGGTAATCATCATTCACAAGATGTAATATTTCTTCAGCAGGAGTTACTGAACTTGTTTGGGGTCTATGTTGGACAGTTAAATAAATGGCCTTTTCAAATATGATGCTGTGACAGAGTTCATCATTCTCTAAACAGAGAAAACCACAGATATAGACAGAAACAGTAAGATCAAGTATTCACAGGTTCATATCAGCGATGACCTCCTGTCTGATCTTCCACCCTGCTTATCATAGCCCTGCTACCCATATCCTTCCCTCCTTCCCACTGCTGTGGTTCTTGTCACTGAGCACATCCAGACAAACATGGAATTTAAATATTAATAAGCTCTGCAGACAAGAAGTGACACACACTCTGGGACAGTCGTACAGATGGTGGCAGTGGCGGTGGCAGGTAGAAACCAGCTCAGTGAAACTACATCTCCACAGCTACCATGGTCAAACCATGGGCATTTCATTAATAATTTAACTGTATGATTGGAGCCTTATGACTAAATAAGCCCAGCAGGGTCAGAGGTTAGCTTTTAAAATCTTTGTTCCTCCAAAGGGAATAGAAAATTATTTCATTGAAAAAAAGATGGTGAATCTAGGCCCACAAAGTTAACTGAAAAATTAATGTTTTTTTTCAGAAATTTAATGTGCTCTACTTGGCTTACATTACGAGAATTGTTAAAGCACTGGGGAGTTAAGTGAACAGAGGCATCCATTAGCCAGCTATGATGACTTTGCTGCTGAGCAACTCCATGACCAATTAGAGATAGACGGTGGAAGGTTACGCTGTGGGGCAGCTGTAAGAAGATAATCATGACTGAGAATTTTCCTTCAGCCACTGCAGCTGAGAAATGCTGAGTTCAAATCAGGGTTACAGTATCATTGGATTACTGTGCTATCACCCACCTCAGGCTACAATTGGGTCATATTTGTTCATTTGACCCTGAGCCAAAGGCAATACCTTCATGCCAGAAGTACTTTTAAGATCTCTGTGTGACTCCCACAGTCCCACTGTCTACCAGTGGCTCCTCGCTTCCATCATGGAAATGAGGCTGTGTGTTGAAGCACGCCTGTAGTTTCCCAGTGGAGAGTATGGTTCCATTTGGTATTTAAATGGGTCAAACTGTGGTGATTTATTCATGCTCTGAGTCTTTTAGTGCCACTCACCCTGACAGGCAAGCTGTAGGCTCACCCTCTCTGAACATAAAGGCTTTCTGCTCTCATCCTGTTTTGATACACCTGTATGTAAAAATACATATTTACAAAATACAGTCTTGAGTTTGCGCTCCTTAACATGGCTAGAAGTAATTTAAAAGTAAAGAATTTCAGCTACATGTTCAAAATAAAGATGCATACAACATTACAGAGGGATTTCCACTGTAGGTATTCCCTATTGTCGGCATATAAAGATTCACCAGCCCTCCATGGCTTCACATATACGATGCCTAAACAGTGTTTTTGAAGTTTAATATGGTGTCTCTGTCCGTTAGCATTTTGACGCTTCCTGACTTCACCTATCTCCTGGTTAAATTAAACATGAACAAAGAGGTGAAGCCTGAGTGTAGTTGAGGCAGGATATGTAAACACAATTCTGGGCTATGAAGTGTCATATGAAGGCACCCACATGTCACTCAAAGCAGCCACGCCCTTATTTGTGTAGAACTTGAAGCCTTGATCCACAGAACAGAGGCCGTCCTCCCAAAATGACTTCACAGACAGCATGCTAATTGTATAATCTAGCTCTAAAAAATTGACAGCCAAGTGCTTCAGACTTGGCACAGAAGCTATTGAGGGAAATCAGAGTTTCTGTGACAGCTCAGACAGTGTGAAGAACAGTTCATTATGTAAAACCTCTATGACCAGCATCCAAGAAAAAATAACCTTGCTTGAGTTTTGGCACAAAACTGTAAGATGAAGCTTTGCTTAAACACATAAAAAAGAAGCCTGATGAATATTGGAAGCACATTATATAATCCGCTGAGGCCAAGATAAATTTGTTTGGCACAGATGGGGGCCAGCATGGTTGGCACAAACCTTGCCAGGACAACCACAGTGAATGCATAGTCCTGGAGGTGTTGGGAAGATGGCATTTATAGATGGCATCGTAAAAGCCTGTGGATATACCAAAATACTGGCTGAAAAGATGATTCTTAGTCTGCAGAAACTTGGCAGAGGAGGAATATTTTAGCATGATAATGATCCAAAGCACACTGCCAGAATCATACAAAAGTTTTTATAAAGAAGAGCGAACTGAAAATCATGACTTGGCCAAGTATGTTGCTTGGCTTGAATCCAATAGAACACCTCTGGAGTATTTTTAAGAGAAAGGTTGACCAACAGAGCCTGTCTAGCAAAAAAACGTCATTTGCAAGAGAGTTAAAAATATTCTAACAGGAATTTATGTAACTCAACAAAGATTTGATTTTGATTATGTAAGTGTGAGTCTTACCAAACACAGCACCTTAGGATGTCTTACATGTACACAACTGCTCTGATGTCACCTTGGCTCTAGTGGTCCTATATTTGTATTTCCACATCACAGAGCTTTCAGACAATGCTGTCAGATGTGAAAGGTATCCAAACCCTTTCAATCTTTCTTTGAAATCTTTAAGCTGATGCTTCTGCTTTCATTGACTCCAGGTCACCTGTATCAGTGAACAAGACAAAAGAATAGGTAGACTGTTCACTGCACTCAAACATGGAAAAAAAAACACTCCAGAGACAAATATATATGCGCACAGCCAATGACACACATAGCTACATTGTATTTTTTCCACTCTTGGGAGGAGTAAATGAGGGAAAGAGGGAGAAAGGAGAGCAGAATGACAGCATGAGGTTGACCCATGATTCGCCTCTGGTAAAAGGCCTCACAAAGCCACTCACAGTGTGACAAACAGGATGAGATTCTTATCAAGGTCACCAGACAGTCTGCTCGACACCATTTCTTAGACATTCATAGCCTATAGAAAGGTCATTGCTCTTTGTATGTATCATATAAAACTGTCAAGCCACATATAAAGTGTCAGACTGCCAACTTAACAATATACACATTTTTGTTGTATGGCCACCATTACCCTCCAATTATACTGTACCATAAATTGTCTTTTTGTCCTGAAGGCTGATATTAATTTCAAATCTCTGAAAATGCAGCGCTACAGTATACAAACTCAAGTGCCTTTGTTTGTAAGACCTTTACTACAGTTGTGTTCCGTGTGTTAATGGGACATTTATGTTTTGTTTCTTTTTTACTTCTGTCCTTCAGATAGCTAATAGTAGAGTAAGCTTCCAAAGAACATTGGGTATGAAATGCAGCAAACATCCCTGAGCTGAGCCCATCATATATTCAGTGTCTTAACTCTTTTGCCACAAAAACAGCCCTTGACAAAACATATCATAAGCGCCATTCAAACTCCAGAACAAAATCAAAACTGACAACAAAACACTACACGCTAAAACAGCACATCTTGACAGTATAAGGATAATATGCTTTATGATAAAAGCAATGGGAATGAGTTGTAATGTCACTAAATTATCAACAAATCAGGCGCTTAGACACAAGAGAAATTAGAGGCTGTATTCTAAACAGCAATACTAAACTAGCAGGAAAGTCCTGATATGTTTAAATTAATCAGTTCCCTGTAGCAGTTTCGTCTACGCCACCTGCAGATGCTGGGTGCAAAGAGGGAGCCAACAAGTACTGACTCTGTTCTCAAGGCCTGGGAAGTCCACAGTAATTACACTAATATGGCACCCTCTCAGCAGGCCCATTTGTTTCCTTTCCAATGGGGGCGACCAGATGGTCCCCTGAGCTCAGTGTTCTTCCATATTCATGAGATGAGGTTTGACCCTGCCACCTCTGAAGGGCTGACCTCTAACCTGGGCTCTTCGGGACATCAATAGGATATGGAAAAGGGCGGAGAGAGAAGCATTGCACCAGGCACAACAACCCACCCCCACCCACAGTCCCACGGGTGAGCGCCCAACCCCTCCGAGTGAAGGCATTGGATATGTGTGAACACCAGAGTGAGCCCAGGCTAGGTGAGCTTTTACATGGGTTCCCAGGCTCTGATGGGTGGGATGGCCGTCTCTGGAAGTGAACATCTGTCCCAACCACTTGGAGCCCTGCACACTGAGGGGTGGATGGGAGTCTGAGGTTCAGTGACAAAGCCGAGGAATCAGACTAATGATGTCAAACCATGTCATCAGTGCTCAAGAGTGTGGCAGTGACCTCTGACCTCCCTGCAGGACGTTTCCTGAGTATACTCAACCTTTGGGATCATTGGGTGGGATCATAAGTCAAATAAAGCAAACATTGTAACTGTAAATCAGTAATCTGAATGGCTGAAAGTGACCAGCTTCTCTTATATCCCCTCTGAGTTTACTTGTTCCTTCTTTGTCCTTTGTTATTTTGAAGGAGACTATTTTAGCAGTAAGGAAGGGGACTGTGGTGCTTATTAAGAAAAGAACAGAGCAAGAGTGTTAAGTAAATCAGAACTCCACTGGGATGTCTGAGTCACCAACATGCTGTGCTTTGTAATGAAAGTACAAAATTGTTTAACATTACAGCAGCTACGCCTGGAAGAACTGAATTTAGCATGTTATATTTTTACTCCACTGGAATAATAAGGCCCTTGATGCAAGGCTTTTCTAAACAAGCTGCTGATCATTGAGGGAAACCGCATACAAAATAAAGCGATAAATACTTTTTCAAATGAATGGGTTCCTATAATCCTTAAATACTATACCATAAATAAATATGAAAGCTAAATCATAAAGTCTGGCAAAAAGCTGCCTACATTGGCATAATGTGTGGTAGTGCTCCTGCTGTGGAGGCAGTGAACCGTCGACATAAATCTATAAGAATTAGATGCAGTTTTTTGTTCTGAAAATGCAGCCTGAAGCCACTTTTAATGACTATGTCGGTTTACTGGCAGCCATTCCGCTATCACTCATTTATTCCCCATCCCTGGCATGTTCAGTGTGTAAGCCCCAGAGACTGTAGTTACCTCAAGTGCACCAGTAGGAAGAAATATGACAAAAGCAAAACGAGTAAAATACAGCAGTCTGATTTTGAACTAGAAATAAAATCCAGAAATAAATACAAATTAAACAATACAGTCATTCATAGATTTATATATTATTCTATTTAATTGCCACTCCATTGATTTTTAGGTCAGTTTAGTCATAATAAGAAAAACAACACAGCCTGTTAAGTCAGTTGTATAATGTCCTCTGTTGGCCTAGAGGAACTTAGTTCAATTAATCCCAGTGACGTGGTGATGATGTCATCAGGGTTGACCTCAGACTACATTGACACTTCAAATATAACAGAAAGCCTGGGTGTGAAGGCAGGGGCATTGATCAGATGTGTCTAGAGTTGCATTGTGGGAATCCAGGAAGCCTAAAGGTGTGTTCGAGGGGAGCCTGAAGTTCAACATTAACACAAATTTGACCGCTGAATCATATATCTACTTCATGTTTAATGGTTTCTCTGACATTGAGTGTACTAAATGTACAAATGTTAGCTGCAAGTTAGTTAATAAATGGCACATTGACAGTCACAACTTACTAGGAAATCTATTTCTTTCAGGTATTTTGCTCCTTCAACTGATTTTTTGTACACCGATCAGTCAGAACATTGACGGCGACAGGTGAAGTGAATAACATTAATCGTATTGGTACTATGTGATGTTCTGCTGGAAAACCTTGGATTTTGACATCTGGAACATCTTGAGGAACATGAAACTGCACAAGCCAGAGTACCCAAAGGATCCAGTGCCAACGTCCTGGTTCCAGACCCCATAGGACACCCTGAGAGGTCCTCTTGTCCATGTCCAATGGTTCAGGGCATTTTGGAGCACATAAGGGGGGCCTCATGTGCAGATGGTCATAATGTTATGCCTGATTGGTGTGTGTAGAAACACAGATTCTGTCTGAACAAGTGGTAAAGGAAATAATTTGTCAGTTTTAAAAAAATCTGCCCCCTATATTTCCCCCAGCTTTATAAAAGTGTAATATTAAATTGCTGAGATACTCCTTTAAGATAGAGTTTTTACCTTCTCTGTGTGGTCCATGTGATAAAGAGATAAAAACAATAAGATGGCAATTATGTAAATGAAATACTTTATTGCCCATATTCTCTAGTCAAGGCAGCAAGTATATACACAATATTTTTCTACAATAGATGCGTAGAGTGAAAAGTGAGTGCAGAGGTTACAGAAGCATTTTATTGCCAATTCAATAAAGTTGCAGTTTTGAATGGTACTAAGTGATCTGATTAGATGAGCGCATTATATGGCACCACATGATGGTAACCTTTGCTTTTTCTCCTTTAGCTGCTGTGATGGCAGAAATATCAGCATGGTGGTTCTTTATTACAGATTTTATCTCGGCCTACTGGGCCCCAGCAGTTTACAGGGGCTGTGTGCTTGTGTAGTGGAGATGAGCCAGAGTGAAGATAACACTGCACATCCATCTGACTAATTGGCTCTACAGTGCAGACAGAGGGGGAAAAAACTCAGATTTATGGGGCCTGAGAGTGCAGTTTCTGGCTTTAAAAATATCTATCCTTCTCTATCAGCTTATGCGCTAGTCTGAATTTAGAGCCCATTTACCAATTAAAAAATTTAATCCATGATCTCATTTAGGACATTCTGTTTGCAGCTCCCAGTGAATATGTGCCGAAGACTTCTATTGCTCTGGCTCATTGTGGGCATTTGCTGCCTGCTGAGTGTGTATTGTAAAGCAGAAAACCAACACAAATGTGCAACCCCAGGGCAATGCCACCTCTGGCGAGCTAAAAGCCTTTAGAGGGGGTTTTCACAAAAGAGATTCATCCATATAAGCCGATTATGCTCCCTCCAGAGATGATCATGTAACATTTTATTTTTGGTAGCCGCAAATTACCCGGCAATTATGTGCACAATGGCTTCTAATTAACTGTTCATTCATAATTTTTGGACACTTGCATCCTCATGCTCGACAGGCTTTAACACAGACATCGGTGGTTTAAATGTCTCTTTCGCACAAACTGTGCCCCTGGGGTGATGTCACACACAGCGCTGTCATACAGTCTCGTGAAGCAGGGTAGACAGTCCTGTCTGCGCCTGTCACACTGCACTGCCACCATGGTTACATGTCACCATTTCCACCATCATGCTTGTGTAGTTTTGAAGGCTGTTCGTCTTCAAATATCGGTGTGGCAGATGATGTGTAGATGATGAAGAAATTCTCCGCCGATACTGTCTTGTTCATATATAAAAAGTTTATTAAAACAAGTACAGAATCTCTGGCACCAGATGGTTGCCAGCGAGAAGATTCAAAGCCAAACAGGATCAACCCCGGAGCAACCGTTTCGTCTCACTTATATAGGAAGTTGTGTACATGAGACAAGGATAGGACATATGGTACATAACAGAGAGAGAAAATATAAACATTTATGCTGCGTCTTCTCCATATTTGGTAGAATGAAGCTTTGAGTCCTGCATACCAGTGGCCTGATGCCCGGAACTCTTAAAGGACATGGGTCCTGAACTCCAACTTTTGGATGACCATCATGCTTGTGTAGTTTTGAAGGCTGTTCGTCTTCAAATATCGGTGTGGCAGATGGTGTGTAGATGATGAAGAAATTCTCCGCCGATACTGTCTTGTTCATATATAAAAAGTTTATTAAAACAAGTACAGAATCTCTGGCACCAGCTGGTTGCCAGCGAGAAGATTCAAAGCCAAACAGAATCAACCCCGGAGCAACCGTTTCGTCTCACTTATATAGGAAGTTGTGTACATGAGACAAGGATAGGACATATGGTACATAACAGAGAGAGAAAATATAAACATTTATGCTGCGTCTTCTCCATATTTGGTAGCATGAAGCTTTGAGTCCTGCATACCAGTGGCCTGATGCCCGGAACTCTTAAAGGACATGGGTCCTGAACTCCAACTTTTGGATGACCTTTGTCTGTGTGTGCTTCAGACACCACATTTGTCACAGGGATTCCTGCCGCTGTTGATATGGGCCTTGTCATGGCAGATCCAGAAAGTGACACCAACAGAGATTGTGGGACGAGAAAGTTTGATAGCAGCAGAGTATGTGACAGTGTGGATACAGGACCTTGTTTGTGATCTGCTGTGTCATTCGGTGTCCATGTCAGAACAGACAACACAGCAAGCATTTATACAATTACTCATTATTGAGGAAAACAATGCTCACTTCCCTCCTCTTGCAGGAGATGTGATTTTAAGCTTTCATGACCATTTCTGTATGTCCTCCCTTGATACAGATACGTCAACATCTCATTCAGCTACAGGCTGTTTTCACATAAACAGCGTTTTCCCCCTGCACAGGACAGCTGTAACCATTACACAGTATTATAGCAGAGTGCAGAGCATGGCAGTGAGAGTTTATTGCATTTTAGTGAGAAAGATGATTTTTAGAGAGCTTTACCCACAATTTGGCAAATCTTGCTCTGCTTCTCATCAAAAACACATTTTCTTGAGGCTCATATAATTCTGTATCTTAAACATTACCATTTTCTCACAAGACTCCTTTTGAATAAATGGTTGTTTAAGGAAAAGTTTAAAACCTTGTAGAAACCATTTATTTTCTAGCTGACAAATATACACTGATCAGCCACAACATAATGACCACTGACAGGTGAAGCAAAAAACATTGATCCCTGTCACAGACATACATAGTACCAATGATAGTATCATTGGTACTAGGTGGTGTTCTGCTGGAAAACCTTGGAATTTAACATCTGTGTTGATCAGACTTAGACACCCAAATAAACATTGTCCCACAACAAACACACTCCCTCATACAAATGGAAATCCCAAATGTCACTGGCCTATTCCCTGCAAGAAAATGCACCCCACCACATGGCAAAAACATCAAACAATCAGGAACCAACAAACCCAAACCATAAGCCAGGCACAGGTTAGCATAGCTTAGCATAAAGACAAGGTATAAGGGGAATTAACTAGCCAAAAAGAGCAAGCTCCTCTCAAGTTATTGACTACAAATTTTAAAAAGTGAGTTTTTTAAAGAAATATACCACAAGTTGTCATTTTTACACTTGAATGAACTAAACAAATGAGCTTTATAGGGACTGGTGGGTGGACATGGAATGTAAAACTAATCTTTATTGATTCAAAAACTGTTTATTACTGTTTTATTAACTTAATGTTAGGGTGTAATTCTATAAAAAGTCTTGTAATCCCCTGATGAACAATGCACACCAGGTGGTGCATCATGTCAACATCTGTAAAAAATCTTCCTCCTCTAGCAGCAGATATGCACCTCAGTCATGTAATAAAGAGCCCTTGAACTGACTGTGACTCTGTGCTAATGCAATAATGTGAAGGCAGACATTTCAGCTCTGACCAAGACTCATGTGTCTCTTGGAGGGATCAAGGGCTGTACAGTCAATATCCCACAGATGGTGGGGGGAACAATGTGATCCATGCAGCCATCTCTTGACTCATTACTTGGAATGGTAGGCCTGGGGTAAATGGGGAGAAGCGCAAGGTAAAGAGCTGGTAAATGATCCCACTGCTGTAGGTACAGGAGACGCCGCATTAGCCTTGTAATGAAGCACTGAGAGGCTTCAACCTGTATGAGGGTTTTTTTCATTTCAGAGTGAAGTTAAAGCTGAGAGGACTGAGTGCTGTGTGACACTGAAAAGATCAAACCAGTGCCAGGTATCCACTATCAATGACACGGTGCTTTAGGGTACAGCAATCATTCGATCAATGAGAAATTTTGAACTCTGACCTCACCCAATAACTTTCATCAATGCATCTACCATTTGACTGGCATGCCTCATTAAGCTCTAGAGTTGGTTCAATCGGTTTAATGACAATGAAACCATTAAGTAGAATGCATGTACTTGTTTCGCATGTAATTCATCATCTCAACAAACCCTCTGCAGTAATTCCATTCATTTGTCAGGGCAAACGCATTCATTATATTACATTTTCAAATGAATGAGTACGAGAATTACTGCTTAATAGTTACCGAGGCAGCAGACAGTTCAATGCAAAGTTACAGTGATCTTGTATAAATACAGCTTAGAGATTTCTATGACTTTTACATCATACAAAGATATGTACTGTATGTGTACTTACAGACACACTCTAAAGTGGTGGTGGTGGTGGTGTATGTACTGAAAAGAGCAATGGACCTGCCTGTCAATCATGCCAT
This sequence comes from Dascyllus trimaculatus, assembly GCA_024666655.1. Taxonomy (NCBI): domain Eukaryota; kingdom Metazoa; phylum Chordata; class Actinopteri; family Pomacentridae; genus Dascyllus; species Dascyllus trimaculatus. The sequence goes on from CM045450.1 coordinate 17,954,153, forward strand.
TGCTCTATGATGATTGATTGGTTCCACTCTGTGTCCCCACACCATCAGTCAGAGGGAGGAGAAACTGCCTTCATCAATATTAATTTCTTTTTTCTCATCTATATTCATATGCTCATTCATATTCATCACTGGTTACACACAGCAGATTAGGGAGCTTTGTGTGCATTTTTGCAGATCATCGTGTGAGATGACAAGGTGGAGGACTGGTCCTACTGACACTGACACTATAGTGCTGCAGATTGCATTAAACTTTACCCTGAAAAGTAGCTGGGTTGAGATAATTATATTGCACAGTGATGCTGTATTGCGACAAATGATTACTGGATAACTAGACCATTTTGACAAATTCTTTAGCAGGTATAAATGAGAGCAGTGGTAACAATTAACGTGTATTTGTGTGTGAGTGATTAAATAATGGATATTTAATTACAGTGCTTTGGGTAATAATGTGAGAAAAATTAGACCGTGTGAACAGGGTGTGATGAACCTATGTAGAATTACCTCCTGAATTTGTACCTTTCTTTGGCCTTCCAGAGTTTTGGCCTATAGCTCATTGTTTGTCTGTCCGGCTGCAACTTTTCCATTTTGGTTTACTGTCACCGCTCTTATAGAACTGTACTGTAATGCAGCAGGCAGCTATTATTAGCAAATAAGGCTATAATAAAACCTCGTGCTGTACCTGTTCAGCTATAAACAGCAGACAAGTTATGTTAGAGACTAGTCTGGTGAACACAGTGGAGCATTTCACAGCTAAAGAGAAAGAAATTTCCTCAAGGTGCTGGTAGGAACCACAGAGCTAAAAGAAAGTGAAATCTTTCATCTGGTAGGCACATTTTGATGCCACATAAATGCTCTTTAACACTGTGTGAATAAGCATTTGTTTTCTAACAAGTATTTTTCCTCAAAATAGGTGATGACATGTTAATGCAAAGTTGACAACTTGTTTCTGTGCTCCCTAGGTGGCCAAAAAATCTGTTATTGCAGGTGCAGGTGCTAAAAGAGGTGTTAAAGGACCACCAAGTTACGACTTAAATGTCTGGACCAAATTACATCACAAACAATGTTAAAATAGTCTTTTTACTTTTTTATTGTTAATGTTGGATTTTTTATCTCAAATGTAAAGCACTTTGGTTCAACTTTTTCATTTGAATTCTTTATATCATTCTTTAAAATGTGCTATATAAATGAGGCTGACTTGACTTGACCTATCAATATAAAAGGTCAGGGTCTCGGAAACATGAATGCCTGCAATCCATGTTATACCATTAAAACCAGTGACAGGGGAAGTGAATGGCGCTGATCATCTTACAATGCAATGTTCTGCATGGAAACCTTGGCTCCTGGTATTCATATTGATGTTCCTTTGACATGACCCCAATCCACCTGCAATCCCCAACATCAAAGTCTCCCTCCAAAAGGACAATTCACCCTGCCACCCTACAAACACTGCTCAGGAAAAGCTTGAGGAACATGACAAAGAGCCTAAGGTGTTGAATTTGCCTCCATACTCCCCAGATCCAAGTCTGATGGAGCATTCAAGAAAACAAGTGAATCCACAGAGGCTTCACCCTGCAACCCACAGGATCCGACACCACAGGACACCCCCACAGGTCAGAAACTGTTATTGCAGCACAAGGGGAACCTACTCAATACTAGGCAGGTGATTTTAATGTTGTGACTGGTCAGTGCATGCACTAATACACGGATCAAGCATAACATTATGACCACCTGCCTAATATTGTGTTGGTCCCCCTTATGTGCTCAAAAATGCTATGAACCACTGGGCATGAACAAGAGGACCTCTCAGGGTGTCCTATGGGGTCTGGAACCAGGACACTGGCAGTGGATCCTTTGGGCACTCTGGCTTGTGCAGTGGGGCCTCTGTCAATCAGACTTGTTCCACTGCATCCTGTTGATGCTTGATCAGAATGGAGTGTAGGAAGTTTGGAGGTCAAATCAACATGTTGGGTGATTGTCATGTTCCTCAACATGTTCCTGACTGTTTGATGCTTTTGCCATGTGGGCATTTTCCTGCAGGGTAGGCCAGTGACATTTGGGATTTCCATTTGGGAGTGTGCTTGTTGTGGGACAATGTTTATTTGGGTGTCTAAGTCTCATCAACACGGATGCCAAATCCAAGGTTTTCCAGCAGAACGCCACATAGTACCAATATGATCAAAGTTATTCACTTCACCTGTCAGCGGTCATAATGTTGTGACTGATTGGTGTATATTCAGTAAGTGCTGAGATATTTCAGTCTAGATCACAGTAGTGACCAACTAGCAGAATACTGACATGTTATAATGATAGTGTGGCTAAAAATACAAAAAAAACAAAAAAAAAGAGTGCACAGTGTCAACTGTTTACCACGTGATAATACATCCACAATATTTTGTGACATTAAGCGTCCATCATCATTTATCTTATGCTCATTCATGTAGTAATGGTCATGTTTCCCATTAGTTATTTGAATGTTAACCATGAGGGAGCTCTGTTGTTGTATTCCCCTGTGCTCTGTAACTATGAACAGAGGAAGGATTTCTCCCAGCACAGACAGAGCCATTCCGACAGGACTGAACACGCTCTCCCTCATCATTCATTATCACTCTCAGAGAATAATTCATTCAGTTGCCTGACTTTGATTAATAACATCGTAGCCACAAAGGGGAAAAAAGAAAGATCTGGATTCTTTAAAGATTTTCCAATTAATTTCCCCTTTTCTGAAAAAAGTGTGTGCATCTCTTTCCCCTTTTCTGTTCTTTTGTTTAATTTATCTCTCATCCTCTCTTCCTTTCTCCTCCCTGTGTCTCTCCTAACAACTGTTGTACACACACATCAGTAAACGTGTAATGGAGGCGAGAAAACAGGAGCTTGGCTGGTAAAGCTTGCTAAAAATATACTGTTGTGATCGTTTTTAATGACTTTGTTTCCTGCTTTCCCCATACTTATTATGATAATGGCCTCTATAATAGTTCACCATGTGCCATAAATGACACATTTTGATTCACTGAAAGAATTTATGCCTCTGAACCAACTGTGTGTGTGTGTGTTTTTGTCTGTTGTGGAGCTTTGCTTTGTTATTTTATTTTTCGGCAACAGGACGTAATGAGAACTCACAGTGTCTCAGGTCCTCTCCTTTCTCTCAGCTGCACCTTTTCTGTAGACGTACTGTAACTGCTGTAATCAGCAGAAAATTATTTTTATAGCATCCAATCACAAAGCCCTCAGTCTCTCTTAGGCTCAGCTGAAGAGAGAAGCACGGTCTCTCCAGACACGTACAGGACACAGTGCTGTGAAAAGGTTTACCTCAGAGAATTTAGCATACTTAACTCTCAGACTGTAGTGTAATGTAATTTCCCCTGGCTTAATATGCTCCAACATTTATTAAAAACCAGGTTTCTTCAGCACAGCATAAATTCTGATGGCTCATACATTCCACCATTTTATCCCGTTTTAGCCTCCCAGCACTGACTTCCCATATATGAAAGGACTAAATGCCACACATAAAACATTCCAAACATTAAAAGCCCAAAAGAGGGGCGTCATCATTTCTAAGAATTAAGAAAATCCTCCAGAAATAGAAGCTTTTTCTTGCCCAGCCCCCTTCTTTGGCATGAACTCTCAACTGCTCTCAAGTAAGCTTGTGATTTTGCAATCCAGACATAAAACATATGTCTTGGAAGTGTATGTATACCTTTATTATTTTTGATGGGATTATACAGTCACTTTAGTGCAGTACAGGTTCAGTTTAGGCATTTTACTATAGGACTGGTGGATATATTTAAGTGAATGGGGCACTGCAGCACAGCTTTTATATTATGGTCTTTCTTTTGCCATTGCCATTTTACACTATAATTTTTTTACTGACATACCTAACTCAGCTTGAAATGTACCAAAGTCTGACACTTGAGACATAAAATACTTCAAGTAAAAACACTATTTTTATGAAGTCGAAGTGCAGCAAAAAATTGACTTTGGACCTGTAACAAGATTCAATTGAACACTAAATGGGATAAATGGCATTTTGAATAAACCTGATTTGACTTGGCTGAACAGGGTGTCCTCCAATAATACTGGTGGAGCCAATGATAAATCACAGAGTCTGAACAAGCAGGAAACACAGAGACAGCTGCTGACTCCTCTCTGGTTCTCTTCATAATACTTTAAAAAGCTCTGTACCATCTGGGTGGAAAAACACTCCGGCTATCATGCAAAACTCTACAAAAACTGCACATAGTCTCTGTAAGTGCTGCAACATGGAGGTCAACACTTGACACACTTGTGCAGTGGGGCCTCTGTCAATCACACTTGTTCCACTGCATCCTGTTGATGTCTGATCTCAATGGGGTGTAGGAAGTTTGATTGTCATGTTCCTCAACATGTTCCTGATTGTTTGATGTTTTTGCCATGTATGCTTTCCTGTGTGGGTAGGCCAGTGACACTTGGGATTTCCATTTGGGAGTGTGCTTGTTGTGGGACAACAATTATTTTGGGTGTCTAAGTCTCATCAAAACGTATGTCAAAATCCAAGGTTTTCCAGCAGAACACCACATAGTACCAATAAGATCAATGTACTTCACCTGTCACTTGTCAGTGGTCTTAATCTTGTGGTTGATCGGTGTATGTCTGCATAAAAGTTGTGTGGCCTGATTGTTTCCAGCGCATCACATATCATATGGTACATATGATGACACTAGCAGTGTAGCTGACTTGAGCATAGATGTACTCATTGGAGGCAACTATATTACATATTTAACAATCTAATCAGTTTAAATAGCATTACACTGCATTGTATAGTAGAAAATGATGCATGATGCAATATACATTGTGTAAATGCAGACTATTGTGTCAAAATGAGCAATTAGTCTGATATAAAACAACACTATTAAAATGATCGATGTTCTGCCACTGAACAACTATGCACCTGCAAGCCTGAACAAGTGTAAAGAAAAAAGACAGATTAAAAGGATCGAATAGAAAAGACATTAAACTAATCAAAGGCTTTATTTGCTTGTACATTGGTTTCCTTTCCACCACATTTTACATTTCGCAGTCCTACAAAAATAACACTGAAAAACAAATCCGCATAAAAGCTGTTTTCCTATGCCTTTCATTATGCCTTACATGATGCAGCCAAAGGAAATTGTTACTGTCTGCTCAGCTTGTTTTGCTTTGTTCTGTCTTTTTTTCCTCCTCTCAGCTCTTGTTTGCTCTGCAACAGGAAGGATCTGATTAAAAACACAATCAGCAGGACGGCAGGCCTCGTGCCTTCTAATCAAACCATAATGGGAGTTTACCATGCATTATCTTTGACTGGGATTTAATGAGACTTTAGCATGCATTATCTCAAAGTGAAATTTAATAGCAGTATCCAGAGGGCATTTGCGATCCCATCTGTATCTCTTTGCCAAGTCTGAGTCAGAGAAAACAACAGCAGGAAAGGTGAGGCGAGACTTGTATTGAGCTCCAGAGTGAGCTTGGAAACATCCCTGCAACAGATGTTCAACCTCTGTTTGCTGTTGGGTCCGGGATGACTTTCCATCTGGTTGCTGTGCCCTTGAATGTTAGTTTGAAATGTGAAGGTGGCAAAGCGAGCAGAGAGCCTGTCCTTTAACCGCCGTAGAAAGTCCTGGTCTGAGCCCCTTTGGCAGCAAGAGTCACCCCACTGAGGCGTCCTTGAACAAAACTGTGACTCCTGCAGTTCAGTAAAGTAGCTGACATTTAAAGCCCCTTTAAAACCCTTTCCTCTGGTGATGAGGAAAACTCTAACAGAAAATATAACAATAATAACCAGCTCTTTGGCATTATTTGAAAATAAAAGTATATATACTGATTGAAAAGTGATATTTTTTATCTACTACTTAACACACTGTGAACAAAACTGTGAATCCTCTGGCTCAGTGAAGTAGCTGACAGGTTAAAAACCCTTTCCTCTGGTGATCAAGAAAACACTTTTATTGTAGATGTAGCATATACATATTTCTCAAAAACAAATCAAGCAAGCTGAAGAAATTTCCTTTTGTTCTTCAGAGCAGAAAAGCTGACACAGACCTCTCCTACTCAGACTCAAAGATCAGAGCGTCTTAGGTCTCACTTATTTCCCAGAACGCAGATATTTCTTCACAGCTTTGGATGGTAATAACTTTTACATTCTTTCAACTGTGCTGTGCCGCTAAAGCTATACGGATATACAATACAACTGTGAGTACAATAGATTTTACAGTAACCACATGTCATCCCATGCGGCATACAATGTGCTGTGGGACACGTTGTTGATGGTGGCGATTGAATAAAGGCCACATGTTGAAGACATGTGACAAAATGACCTCTGCGGGGAAGAACCCGAGTGTGTGTTGGTGCCTTGCTGCTCTGGTCAAAGCTACGGTGGAAAAATTGATGAATAATTGATTTTACTCTAATGGGTGCATTTGTATCGTGTGTGTAACAGTGTGTACTCACAGTCGTGTACATGCTGATACTCACTGTACTGTATCTTTGTGTGACAAAACATCATCACCATTTTGTTAACAATGCCTTGTTTCCTTTTTAAATATTTAATTGATGAATGAATGAAACATTATGCTGTATGTGCAGAGGATGGACAGCCCCACCTACACATCTCCTGTTGGTGTTTCAGAGATCTGTGTTGTGCGTTAAGAATGGCAGAAAAGTCATCACCTCGCCATGTCAGCTCGTCCATAGGTTCATTGCTAACATAATTCCTGCAAACCTAATTAACAAAATCATACCATCACCTGCAACCCTTTGAACACACGACAAGCAGCCAGGAGGTGAGTTTGGATCTATTAATATTTATGGCTCCATTCAGTAGTGAACAGAAAAATGGACTAAATTAGCAATTCTAATGCTTTGCACTGCAAGGGGAGAGAATTAATACACTATCCACTATCCAAATCACTGGTGGAGTGCTGCCATCAGGGTTGATTTTCGGGCCGAGGGGCTCTATTTTGTAGTATTTACTTTGTGCCGTACAACACATTTAGAATGGGATGCGCCTTACAAAGCTGTACAAACTACAGATGGTTGGGGCATCTGCATTATGGCATTTGTCTCTTCCTCTGCTTCTCCTCCTGTCTAATTCTCCATCCTACAAACTTTTAATGAGCCTGTGTACAGCAGCGATTAGATTTAATGAGGTGCCAACAACCTTGGATTGACTCAACTCAGCAGCAACACACTCTCTAATTTTTTGATAGACCACAGCCAAGCATCGGACCTTATGACAGAAGTACCATGCAAGTGAATGCAGGATTAAGGCTCTCAAAATGCGTTTTTTTCCCTCTCTTGACTTCAAGCCTCGAGTAATTGGTAGGAATGTCAAGTCTCGCCTGGAAAGTTCAAAAAAAGAGGCGACTTTCATATTGGCATCTGTAGTCAAATTTTGCTCTTGTAACCTCCCAGGAGAGAGACAATCTCAAACATATCAAAGATGGCTATGAAGATGGAAAAGAGCAATTTGGACTGTGGAAGGAATCCAGGGAGCAGTCAGGGAGAGACAAACAGAATTTCTGATCTATGACAGCCATCACATACAGATGCTGGACTAACCACATTATCACACTGTTATTCTGCAATAAATTTGTGATCATTAACCTTTGATTTCATACATCAGTGATCAGAATACTTGTACATTTGCCATCCAAAAGAATCATCAAGCAACAATAAAACACTAATAACTTGTCTCCATATTTTTTTTATCATCTAACAGTCCTTCATACTCATCAAACTGGTGCAGTGTAGCTTCAAGGGAGTGACTGAGTCAGAGGGCCTCGTCATGCCGTGTATTCAGAAGAGCTATTGCTTCACTTCGCACTTGACAAACTGGTCCTTGTCAGGCCATAGGGTGATACACTGAGTGCTGCCTTTCCGCTAGTAATGAGCTGTTTTAGCAAATCAGCTCGAAGTGCATGTTTTCAATGGGATGCACACTCACTCACATGCTACATACACAGAGAGTTGCCATGATCTCCCTGTCCTTGATCTGGGTCACGCTCTCAGCAGTTGAGAAGGGCTCTCATTAGTGTGTGTGTGTGTGTGTGTGTGTGTGTGAACACTCGCCATGTGTGCTAGTTAGCTGCTGCAGCACCAGAATGAAAGCACCAGAAATGTGGCTCCCCTGTTGTGAAATTCATCTGGTATAATGCAGTGACAAGCAGCAGGGATGGAAGCATCACAAATAATGAATCATAACACACAGAATAAATGTTGCAATATGATGCATCCTGTGGAAAAATACATACTTCTCCATTTGTACTGCTTATCCTAAGTACAGCTTAATGCACTTTGTATTCATTACATTCCCCCACAACAACCACACGTGCATCCACAGAGTGTTTCTCTCAGGTAGACATCAGAAAATCATAAAAACGCTCCATAAATTTCTTACATTTAACATCTATTGTGCCTCATTAAAAGCAATAAACCACAAAAATGAAGTGCAAATTGCTGGATTTAATTATCAATAAATGGGTGTGCTATACAGAGCATGGATGTCTTTTTATTACTACATCAACAACATAAAAAAGGAGAATAAAAAGCTGACTTGTATTCCACTGACTAGCAGGTGATCTGGTATGAATGAACATTAATGTGGCTGTTCCATTAAATTAGCAGATGGACTTGCAGAGTATGAAAACAGCCAAGTGCTGAGGTACAGGCTGCAGTATCTCAAAGAACTAATACAACAAAAGTTCCTGTTTTTGCTTTGTTTTAGCAGTTTTACACATGAATGCTTTGGGATTGTTACTGTTCATCACAGTTTGCTCTCACATTCACATGTATGGAACCTGAACAACAACTTTGGTCTGTCAGCCTACCCCTCTAGTTCAGATCGAAGTATCTCAATAACTATTTGATAGACTTCTAATAAATTTTGCACAGACATTCATGAACCCAGCTCAGTCTTTCACACTAGTATCACCAGTAGGTGAAATATTTCACTTGTCCTGTGAAACATTTCAGCATATAGATAACTGAACCTAACTGAACCCCCTTCAGTTTTCTTCCAGTGCCATGCCTCACACTGCCATGAGGTTCACATGGGTTTGCCTGAAATGTCTTAACATGGATTGATTGCCATAAAATTTAGTACAGACACTTCCACTTAAGATAAATTGTAATTAGTTTAATGATCCCCCGACTTTTCCTCTTTTGCAAAATATCCCAAAACTGGACAAACTGCCTTCCATAGATTGGTACTGAAATCCAAGATGATCAGAAGATGAATCCTGAACTTTTAATCAAACAAATACTTTGGTTTATGACTGAATACTTTCACAATTTTGTTTCAGTTTTCTCAGCTTACTTATACGGATCAGCCACAACATTATGACCACTGACAGGTGAATTGAATCACACTGATCATCTTAGTACTATGTGTTACCCAAAGAATCATCTGCCAACATCCTGGTTCCAGACCCCATAGGACACCCTGAGAGGTCCTCTTGTCCATGTCCAATAGTTTCAAGCATTTTTGAGCACATGAGGGTGACCAACACAATATTAGGCAGGTGGTCATAATGTCATGCCTGATCGGTGTATTGTTACATTCTTAACTATAATGATAAATATTGCAGTTGCTTAATATTAGCATGTTAGCATTTTGGAGCCCTCTTGTCAAAGAGACTTCCTGGGCATTAGCATTTAGCCCTAAGCACAGCCTCACATAGCCAAGACCACCCAGACAAAAACAGTTTATATCCTAGTCGTATACACAGAAAAAAATTAGTGTGTTAAAATTTTGAAATATAGCACAATTTAAGCAAAAATATAGATGCAGCATGTGGTATCCATTCATTGCAACATAGAGGTTTAAGTTTCTCTCTCTACAAGAGAACTGATATGAACAATCAAGTATGCATTATATCAGAAATGATAAAGTACAGACTGGGGTCACAGACCAGAAATCACAAGTCAGCAACCAGTGCAACATCTGCAGCACGCAGCGTTAATGAGGTTGTCGATGCTGCTCCTGGAAAGTTTTCCCACCTTTCCTGAAGGGCTGGGCAAAGTTGGTGGACATTCTGTGGGACAGGATCACCTTGCCAGACACGTCCAGAGCGGTCTGAAACTATTTCCTAGATGACAAATGGTAGAGTTCTGGACATTCAAGTGTCTGGCTACGGCCCTAACTGCAATGCCAGCATCCAGCATCCAATAGCCCATTCTCGTGTTTCTCTTGTCATCTGGGGCATCATTTGAAAAAAGCTACATTCTTTAACTGGCTTTTGTAGTCACCATTTACATGTTGCATTTATATTTCACCTACCTGAGGCTGAGCAGTGCTTATGAGAGTGCAGGATACAGATATACAAATGATGTCGGCTTACAAGAACATCAGGAAAATATGCATGCCAAGGGGAGGATTGCATGAGACATCCAATGCCAGCTATACCAAACAATTCCACTCATTAAATTCAATCTGTCTGAGTTGAAAACATACTCCTAGCACTCAACACTCAAACCTCTTCTCCTTCCTCTCTTTTTGTGAGACCAGTCATCTATCTCTCTGCTCATTCCCTCAAATAGGAACCACTCCTCCTTATTCACCCAACAGGGAGATCACAGGCCGGAACAGATGAGATGAAGCACACAGCAGCGTTGAGATATGAACCTACAGTCCTCAGCAGACAGAGAAGGGGAGAATGACATTGAGCCTATAAGCAGAAATTTCTGCAAAATGTGTCTTAGTTTTGAGCCAGACCTCACTAACATTTTCATACAATCATATGGAAAATAGAATGATTGTCAATAGAGCTCATTAACAGATGTGCACAGAGCCAGAATAAAGCCAAACAAAAAGCCAGTCCAGGGTGTCCTTGCTGCCCCGTCCTTGCAGGAGCAGTCAAACCATCTGATTAATGATCCAGGAGTAAGAAACACACACAAAGGCAAGCAGGTACTTTGGGAATCAATTCATCACACTTTATTTTGTGTGACCCCAGCCGATGTAGTGGCCGGAGAGCGGCAAAATACTCTCTCAGCACAAATGCGGCAGAGTAGTACAGAACACATACACACAGCAGCTTCACCACACAATGAAGCCCACTGCTAAGATCTCAAAACAATCATTTCTACCGAGGTTTTTATTGGAATGTGTTTTAGTGAGGAGAGACTGGGGGAAAGTAAGCGTGTGTGTGTTCTCTCCTTTGATTTTCATTTCTTTATGTACACGGAATGTAATTGAATCCAGCATAGCATGAGACTGCAGCGCAACAAGGTGAAGGACATGTTGGAGGGGATCTCATGCTATGTTTAGACATATTGAGGATGCTTCATTAAGAGGTCACTAGGCCATCCCTCTAAAGACTTGCAGGTGCTGGTTGAACTGGTCAGCGCTTTGTTTGGCTGTAAGAAGTTGCTTTTCACACCACTGAACCAGAGCCTGCTGCAGCATTTTCACACGGAGTGCCTGGAACTGCTTGATCTGGAAGAAATGCATCATATGAATGTTAATACATGTAAGTTGCCTAACAGGTCGCTACATAATAAACCATACTGTGGAAAGCTTGGATGTTCTACCTCCTCTTTAGCCACTCTACTAATTTGTTGAAACTCCATCTCTGTTGCCGTCTTCACTTCTTCCATCTGATGAATATGGAGATAATGTCATCATCATTATGTACTTAGTCTTCATCAGATTATACTTGCGACTAATGTCTTCCTATCACCACTCCTCTTACCGCTCTGTGCTCTACTATTGAATTATACCAGCAGAATGTTGCTGACACCTGCTGGTTAAAGGAAAGTATGTACATCTGCTCAAGTAGTGAGAGTAGACACTCACAGCCGCCTTCTTTACAGGTTTGGCCTTTTCTGCGTTCCTTCTGGCATTCTCTAACTCCACTAGTTTACAGGTCCTCCTGAAGAGCATTTCCTTTATTGGACATAATAATCACAACAAACACAGGAATATTAGTCACATATGCAAGATGAACATTAAGTTATTTTACAACTAGACAATGCACCTTTTCTGCATCCTGGTAACGTGACTCCTGGTCCAGGCCTAGTCCAAGAGTATTCACGTTGTTCTCAGCAACACTCATCATATTTTTCTGCCCACACACAAACACATTACTTGGGAAGGCAATCCACTGTGTACTGCTGGGCATATTTCTAATAAAAAAGAACAAACAACTTACCTTCATAGAATCAAACACTTCTGATATTTGCACACAAAGCCTGTAAAAAAGAAAAAGACAAATTCGCTACATTTTGGTCCACATCTTTGATGTGATATTGGATGGGGACTAATACTATTACTTTCTCACCTAGAAAAAGCCTTTCTGTCAGGATCATCCCCTGGTTCCACACAGAGATGCAGAGCAGCTGAGAAGTGCCCACACGCCACTGCTATTTCTGCAAACAAACAGATCATGCAACATAGTAAACACCACAACCTGATTTGGCACAAACACAATATTCATTGCAATGTTGATGAACATTTTATATCGTTTTATAATTATTAACTGTTGAATATATATGCACACAAATAATTTAAAATGATAGATATTTCTTCTCTATGTTTGCAGACTTAAATGAAAGGGTTCTTTGTGAAAGCAGCAGTCTTCTTACTTTGTTCGGTGAGCACCACATCTAGAAATTTCTGCAAGAAAAAACAAAAATCACATTGTATGTGTGTTGGCGTGTGAAATAAGCCGACAGAGAGGAAGACAAATAAACTGGCAAAAAACAAATAGGTGACTGACTCACCTCAGCTGCAGTCTTGGTACAACCAGTTAAGATGTGGTTATGATCACGCTCAGTTTGAAAGAACTCATCCACATCCTGCAGACAGTCATTTATAGCAATTAATCCCACATTCTCACACAAAACAAAGCTGTCTGCACAAGTTTCTCACTGTACCTTATGGCCTTCTTTCCTCATCTCTTCGACAGCTTGACTCAGTCGATTGAAAATGTTTTTTTTTACTTTTCTGCCTGGAGGCTGGACACAAGGACATAGAGAGTTTAAAATACTAATTAGCCATACACAGTTACATACTATAAAAATAAAACTGGCAAACTTTTAGAGGCTGTGTCAGTAAAATAGTACAAGCAAGAATCTAGTAATGCTTGACTATCTATCAATCTATCTACTAATCTATCATCACCAGGACCTGAAACACAGCCGTCACTGACACAAAAAAAGTGTAACAACAGTATTACTTTCTGTGTACTTTATGTATGTCTCTGAGTCTGTATACGTGCGTACTTGCATACTTCTATTAGAATGAGTACATGACGCAGAGAGTTGAACTAATGCATATCTTAGTCTTTCATTTGTGTGTTTTACTCTTATTATTGTTATGCCACCCTGTTTATTATTTCAAATACATAGAAAGTATACACCAATCAGCCATAACATGATGACCACTGACAGGTGAAGTGAATAACATTGATCATATTGGTACTATGTGGTGTTCTGATGGAAAACCTTGGATTTTAACATCCGTGTTGATCAGACTTAGACACCAAAATAAACATTGTCCCACAACAAACACACTCCCTCATGCAAATGGAAATCCCAAATGTCACTGGCCTACTCCCACAGGAAAATGCACCCCACCACATGGAAACAACATCAAACAATCAGGAACATGTTGAGGAACATGACAATGGTCCAACATGTTGATCTGACCTCCAGACTTCCTACACCCCATTCTGATCAAGCATCAACAGGATGCAGTGGAACAAGTTTGATTGTCAGAGGCCCCACTGCACAAGCCAGAGCACCCAAAGGATCCAGTGCCAACATCTTGGTTCCTGACCCCACAGGACACCCTGAGAGGTCCTCTTGTCCATGTCCAATGGTTCAGAACATTTTTGAGCACATAACCAACCTAATATTAGGCAGGTGGTCATAGTGTCATGCCTGATCAGTGTATACTGATCACCAACTGCATGTTGAATACTTCCTGGTGTGCAGCTCATAGCTCACAAGTTAAGAAAAAAAATTAGATTTTACCATAAGTTTGGGTTATGAGGCAGCTGATAAAAACTTACAAAGGTGCTATACTGCAGTATCAGGTGCCAAATATATGGACGGCCCATATATTTAAATCAGGCCTATATTGGTCACATGAGTGTCTCTCTCATGAAATGCTGTTGGTAAAAGTTTAACCATTTACTACCCATCTTTCTCATAAAAAGGTATCACATTACACTCTGCTGCAGCATAAAATTCAGTTATTTAACTGGTGCTAATTCTAAAGATGAAACAAATAAAAACGTCTTTGTTTCCACTTACGTCTGTACTAGTCAGGAAGACCTCCACAGCTTTATTTTTGCTGAGTATCCTGTGTGTAGCGACCTGCTGAAGGAAAGCTTCCAGAGCTTTACAGTACGGCTGCCAATCTTCTAAACCAAGAAAACCTGCAGGAAAACCAACATTTAGATTTAGGTTTAGGTTGATTTTACTTTTAAATTTTCATTAATTCATTGTATGTTTTGCAGAGGGGGTCTACAGATGTACTCACCAAGCTGTTTCATAACCTTGGCAGATGCATTCCCATTAGCCTTTGCAGGAAGAGGAGGAAACTTGAAAAAGAAAAAGAGGGAAATCTTATTTTATTCCATACTGTTTTTCAAGACAAATGCTTATACATTATTTCCACCCCAAAAAACTCTTTCAATAGATGCTTGCTAGACGTTTATGTATTTTGAGATATTCAGTGCTTAGATGAGCTACTGTATCCCCATTTTATGCCCTGTATCAGATGGCCTATTACACAATGTGTGCTTGTCACAAAAACAACTCCACTGCACGCACTGTCATACTAGGAAGCAGCAAAAAAATGTACATCCTGAGAGTACACTACTGCATTTTCTTGCAAAAAGAACAAAAAAACAAAACACAACTTCCAACTCAAATGCAGAGCTTCTACTTAATTTCTCTGCAACACTGGGATTGCTGGCACAATAGCAGCATGAAAACAGGCTTCCTGATTACAAAGAAAAGGAGGCCATAAGGACGGGAAAGCAGGAAGCATTTGAAAGAAACAAAATACTCTCCATCAGAAGTAGCAAACTTTCTAACCAGTGACTGAGTCAGTGTATAAAATGAATACAATGGTTTGGGATTTTCTTCGTTACAAAAGAACCACGAAGGTTCATGTTATTACTTGTGGTATGTAAAATAGGCGGCTCCACTTTCATCCTGAGTACACCCAGTTCAACAAAGGTGAAGCTACGGTATGCAGTTAGAAAAAGGTGAAGCAGCATTTACACACTTCCAATAGAAAGTTAACCCTTCCAGAGAATCCACATTTCGACGTAGCAACTTTAACACTGCAGTATTAATCTTCTTCACCCATTATTGTCAGAAAAACATGCAAAGAGAGAGCACACACTGTGTTTACAAGTCAAATAAGGAATATGAGCAGATGAAATAAAGTACTGACTATGACTCCCTGTATGCCGGGTACATCCTCCTGAGAGAACAGGTGCTGCTGCAGCCATTCAAAGTCATCCCAGGTCCGGTCTACATGGTACTCCCCCGTTCCAGACAGCTGGAACACACAGGAGAGACAACAGGCCATCTCAGCGTCTGACTTCAGTAAGATCTGATTCAGTAGTGCTTGGTGCATTCATTTTAAATCTAACAGTAGAAACATTTCCTCACCTTCTGAGACACAATTAGAAAAGTAAGTGCGTCCCCATCTTTCACCACCTCAGCAATTCTGATGTTATGACCGTGGACACTCAGAGGAGATGCCACTTCTTTTACCTCATCCTGTAATTAAAAATGTAACAATGTGTTCAGGAAAAAGCTGAGATTAAATTTACAGTCTTTGCAAACTATATTAAAAGGGAGGAGAAAATTTCCCTCAGACTATGCTGTATTCATGGGTGTCTGCCTGGAGTAAAAAGGCTGTCACATGACACTCAGAGGTTTTCCAAAAACAACATTCTTTAGGTGTACTTACCATCATCGTGAAGCTTGCAAATTATTGTTTCCACACTGCTTTGTAGAATGTTTAAATATCCTTTAATCTTGATAAAAGTGTATAAAGCTTAAAAGATCTTTTGTTCGCTGGCTTTAATGCGCTCACGCTGCAACTGCTGAGGAGGCACAGGATATCCTCTGGGTCAAAGTGCACAATGGTCCCTGAGAGATGGAGTAAAACAGTGCCAAATGTAAAGTGCTGGCGCAGGGAAAAAGATGGCTAAATGGTGCGTTAGTCAGTAACCATGGACCTTCGACACACCCACACAGGAAAAGTGACCTAACGGTCTAAACGGTTATCTCTGTCAGCCTTACAACCTCCCAGCTACTGAATTTACAAGTTATCCCATAAAAGAGGCAGAACGCACATGAGGGACTGATTAGGGGATTTCTACATACTGAACACAAGATGCAATTTAATTTTTCCACTTTATTACCAATAAAGAAAATACATTAAAACGTAACAGTCATATAGGGCGCAAGAATAAGATACAGGATATCTAGTAGAGGTGCACGTCCTCATTTTCATCCACATCCCCAAAATAAAAGCTGAATTCTTGCCCCTCGAAGCTGTAATGTTCATATTGACCGTCCTCATCTTCCATGCCCTGATCAAAGCTCCAGTGGAAGTGTGGCTCCCCCACAAAGGGGCCATCATCAAAGACACTAAAGAAGTCTGAGAAGCTGAAGGAGAAGCTTGTCTCGTGTTCATCCTCGGGGTCAGAGAAGGCCTCATTTTTTAGGAAAGCTTCATGGCCCACACTGTCATACAGCCTCCTCTTGTCCTTGTTGGAGAGCACTGTGTAGGCTGCAGGAGGAGAACACAAGTAGTAGTGGTGGTTGGGGGGGATACTCAGGTGCAAGTTCACTAGGTGCACAAAACTGAAGCAACCTAACAGATCTGCCATGCAATGAATCCTACAGGCTGGATACAAAGAAATCACGTGGTTTGGAAAGTGACTAAATTCATTTCACTTGTGCATACTACACATAGCATCTAGTTTCAGTGGCATTGTTTACCTTCAGCAATCTCCCTGAAAGTCTTCTCTGCATCGGTGCTCTTGTTCTTATCGGGGTGGTACTTCATGGCCAGTTTGCGAAAGGATTTTTTTATCTGGCTGTCGGTTGCTGTCGGCTCCACATTCAGGGTGTCATAGTAGTTATTCTCAGGGGCGGCAGGCAGAGGTTCAGACAGGCAGAGCAGCAGGATCGCGCAAGTTCGCATCCAACGAGAAGCACCGAGCGCTGCCATGTTGAGGAACTAAAACAAAAAACTCTCAAGCAGTTTAACTGGAAGTGGAGCTACTTTGCGGTTTGACAGCTCATTTTCATGCACACATAACTATCTGATCTACACGTCAGCTGTGGCAGACTTCTGCTTCTAACCCGGAGTACACACACTTTTAAGTTTCAGTTGCCAGTTCTGTCACTCCGTGCTAAAATCGCACCGGAGTAAACGTCTCCTCGTTCTTAACTCGTCTAATTCTTAACTAACAATACCGCTGTCACTAGATAAATCCACTTTAAAACTGTGTAAGACTTATTTCCTAATTAAAAACATAAACAAACCGCAAACAAACCTACGTGCCGTTTACTGTTTTCACCACTAGAGAGCAGAAAACAACATTCCGAGGAAAACAGAGAGGAAGACGGCGGTCTTCTTCGTTGGTAATGAAAGATGCTTTGAAGAAATGTGATAAACAGCACCGGGGCCTTGAGGAATTGCCAAAAATAACACAAGTCTGGTTGCTGTAGTTAGCAGAAACTACTGTAGAAATTTTAGTCACTCGGAAAAAGGCGGTTTTGCGTGGAAGTCACTCGGCTGTTCTCTGGATTCTGCTCCTGAGTTGGCTTTGGTAAGATAACATTAGCATTTAGCCACTTAGCCTGATCACATTAGCATTTAGCCAGTTAGCTAGATAACGTTGGCTAGCTATTAGATATGCAGCGAGCACGACGAGCTTGTAGCTCCATTTTAGGCTTTCTTATTCAGGAATACGACATGACAGAGTCTGCTTTTTATCGATAAACAGCATGTGCATTCTAACCTCTTGTTGTTTTGTGTTATTTTACCAAAACACGTGCTGCTCGTCCTCAAGTGTTAACAACACAAGTGTGACTTATTATTTACGATGTTTTGTCACGTGCTAATATTTTAGCCCTAGCAGCTGTACCCAGCTGGACCTCCCTCTCTGCATCTATACTTTCAATATTTATATCATCTTTGAATTATAAAGCTGATCTTGGGTTTATGTTTTTGTCTTGCAGGTCGTTGAACGGCAGATTGCTTTACTCTCAGGAACAAAACAATTCATGACTCCTTGACCTCTGTATGTGAATGTTTGCCAGGTCACGTCAGCCACCACCTCACACACATGAGTGCTACTTTCTCCTTGAGCTGGGCCAAGCGCCATGCCTGACCGGGACAGTTCCTACCTGTCAGGTGGTGGTGGGAGTGGCGGTAGTCTGGGTGAAGAGGGAGGACCTGGGTCTGGTTTGGCAGGGGGCTCAGCAGACGGCAGAGGAGGTTCAGGAGGGAGTGTTGGTGGGAACGTGTCTGGTTCTGGAAACATGGGTGGAGGAGGAGCACTCGGAAACGGAAATGGCTGTGGGAATGGCGGAGGTGGGGGGCAAGGTGCAGGACTGGCATTGGACGGCGTCTGCAGGGACTTCATACGCAATGTCTGCAAGAGAGGGAAGCGCTGCCGCTTTAGACACCCAGACTTTAATGAGGTGCCAGACTTGGGAGTGCAAAAGAACGAGTTCATCTTCTGTCACGACCACCAGAACAAGGAGTGCATGCGCTCCAACTGCCGCTTTGTCCATGGATCTAAAGAGGATGAGGACTATTACAAAAAAACTGGAGAATTGCCCCTCAGACTAAGAGGAAAAGTTGCTGCACGACTGGGTCTGTCCCCCATGGATCTCCCCCATAGCCGTGGAGAGGTTCCAATCTGCAGAGATTTCCTGAAGGGAGAGTGCCAGAGGGGCAATAAATGTAAATTTCGCCATGTCAAAAAAGACTATGAATACGAACCTTCCAGGGTTGGAGTGGGTGGTGTCATGGGGTCATGTGCCAGTGGAATTGTGAATGCTGGAGGAGGGGCAGGTAGTGGAGGAGTAGGTGCCTGTGGAGGAATGCAAGGACTTGTGGGAGGTGGGGTTGGGAGTAATATGATGGGGACAGGCTGCCCCAGCTTGGGTGGTTGCAGAGATCCAGGTATCTCAGGAGTTGGGGGAGTAGGTGGAGGTGGGATGAGTGGTTGTTTGTCCTTAAGTTCTTCAGGACAGCGACGATATGACAGGAGCACCTGCTCGGTGTACGATCCCCTGCTTGAGAGTGGGCTGTTTGACGCTGGTTCCCTGGAGGCCTCCATGGACCACACTGCTCTACAATTCAAGAGGAGGCGGTTGGAGGGGCTCCGACTGGCAGACGGGAGCGGAGGTGGCCACTACGAATTGGGCGTTCAAGCAACCTTGCCACCTCGTCCTCTGGAGTACAGATTCCTGGAGGAAGAAAATTCCCTGCTGAGGAAGAGAGTGGAAGAGTTGAAGAAGCAGGTTAGAATAA
The DNA here is from genome assembly GCA_024666655.1 of Dascyllus trimaculatus. NCBI lineage: Eukaryota > Metazoa > Chordata > Actinopteri > Pomacentridae > Dascyllus > Dascyllus trimaculatus. Next base: position 17,973,690 of record CM045450.1, read on the forward strand.
GAAGCACAATATGACTGAGTGTCATGATATTGTTGATTAAAACACATTAACATACAGTGCATCACAAAGGCATTAGCCCATCATCACAAATTGTCAGTGACAAATATTGTGATCTTAAAGTTTTTGTGAAATTAAGCCAGCCTCTCTCTAACACAGTCTGAACAAATGTTTAATGTCAGAAGCATTTTAAACTTAACAAACAAATATGATATTTCAGGACTATAACAACATTAATTTTGTTGCTGTTTTGTCCACTCCTGGTAATGATAAATCAGAATATTTTTTAACATGACACTCTCACTGCTGACAGAGGTGAATAAAGTCAGAAACTTCCATACTTAGAAATAAGATTATTTACCAAATCACAGTTCAGCTGAAAGTTAAGAGTTATAGCAAACCAAATCATATTAATCTAACACAGGGTCAGGCAGATCAGCTTATGAACACAGTACATCTTTTTGTCCTAAAATACACCAGAAAAACTTGTTCTTGTGATCAGAGATTAGAAGTCTGGCTAAATCCCAGTCCACGACCACACATAAAGACATATTTTGCAAGGTGAATGTGAGTCAAATTTTACTACATGGTGTTAGAGTAGGTGGAAAGTAAATATTTCTGTCAACTGATCATAAAAAAATGTACCAAATTGCTGTTGGTTTTCCAACCTTGCTGATGCAAACTAACTTTCAGAATAATCAATAATCATCAGAAACTGTTTAAGTTGTGTCCTCTCATTAAAAGTCTGACAGTTTCAGAGGGAGCAACAGCAGCAACAACAAGTATGATGTTCAGCCACATTTGAAATGGACATCATGTCTTCTGCCTTTTAATGGGTGTGGAGCAATGGTGAAGCCTTTTCCTGATAAAGTGAAAGTTTAAAGGTCCCACATTGTGTTGCTTTTCAGTAAATTGATGAAAGTGTCACAATTCCCGAGAAAACTTCTTTCAAATTTGCAGCTAAAAATATTGTAAAGGTGGTTCATTTCACAATGACTGTGTAAACTCTGGTTTTAGCCCAGTTGTAAATGGACTGTTTCAGTGTCTGTAGCTTTAAATGCCGCTGAGCTGCTGCTGTCCAGGTTCACTTCAGAAATAATAATTGCTTAAAGTTTATATTTTGACATGTCGGAATGTTGAGGCCTGGCTATGTTTGCTTGATCTTGAGTGTATGACTTAAACTAGATAAACTACATACCGGCCAAAAAAAGTGTCACTTTATGTTATGCAGTTGAATTATTCTGTTGTGTGGATTTTTTTCCACCAATAATGACCCTGTACAAAAGAGATATGTCAGACCAGGTTTTCTCTTCACTGTCACCTGATGGAGAAACAACTCACTGGACATATTTGGGAACATTTAATATAAGAAATTAAATTCTGTAACATCACACGACACACACACATTTGGAACAGTAAGAGTGCAAGAACATTCTAAACCGCCTTGTGGATGCCTGATCCAGTCAGATCTCGGAAGCTAAGTAAAGGTTGGGCCTGGTCAGTACCTTGATGGGAGACCGTGAGGGAACACCAGGAAGCCTGGGTGAATGCAGTGTGAGAGTGAGTGAGTGGTTGGTGGTGGTTGGAGAGGTCGATGGCGCAGCCTCACCTCCGTCAGTCTACCCCAGGGCAGCTGTCGCTACATATGTAGCTTACCACCATCAAGTATGGAGTGAATAAATAATGCAATGTAAAGCGTCTTTGAGTGCCTTGAAAAGCGCTATATAAAACCAATCATTATTATTATTATAAACTTGTACAGCTGTTGGTTAAGAAACAAAAAGTGTTTGGTCCTGTACTTTTTTCACAGTACACATTTTTTTCTAAGTGATGTTTTATGTGCTTCTCAGGTTTCCAATCTCATTGCCACAAATGAGGTTCTCCTGGAGCAGAATGCCCAATTCCGAAGCCAGGCCAAGGTGATGACGCTGTCTTCCACTCCTGCACCCACTGAGCAGAGTCTGGCACCCCCTGTAGGTGCTGTAAGTTCCTACAATCATAGCATCGCTCAGACTCACACCACACTGAGCAGCGCTGGGCTGCAGCCTCGGCCTGTCACCCAGCAAGACCTGGTAGCTCCCACCGGTGCTCCTGCAGCACCTCCGACTAATGCAGCTCCACCTACAGCTCCTCCGCCACACCTCAACCCAGAAATAACCCCCCTGTCAGCTGCCCTTGCACAGACCATTGCTCAAGGAATGGCGCCTCCTGTTTCTATGGCGCCGGTGGCCGTTTCTGTGGCACCAGTGGCAGTATCCATGACACAGCCTCTGCCTGGCATCACCATGAGTCATGCCACCACCCCGATGGTGTCGTACCCCATTGCAAGTCAGAGCATGAGGATCACGACTCTGCCTCACTGAAAAACTGCAGGACTGTAGTACCCATGAGTCAGTCTGTAGCATCCTTAATGGGGATTTTAGACTTAGATGGTCTCTTTTTATGTGTACGAGACTCAAACAATGACAAAGCAGTGACGGCAATGAGATATAGACTATTGCATTTCTCCACCAGGGGGCAGAATAACTACTTATCTGTCCCAAAATTCCAACTCTGTGTTTGGTGTCAACATTTCAAATATGTTTTTGTAGACTGACTGACTGACCTGTGAACTCTAGCAAAGGTCTGTGTACCAAAGGGAAATTTACACCCACAGACACCAAAAATGGCAACAAACTGAAAATATGTGAATTCATCCATAGTGTTTGAACCATTTCTGAAAAACTGCTGTGAGGACATGATGACGTTGGAAGCAGTTGGTGTTTATATTTTTGTGGATTGCTCTGGTGTAAATTAACTTTGGTACTTTGAACATTTAAAAAAAACAACAATAACAACCACTCAACAATGCATTTTGTGTTAGCTGTCTCTTTCTTCACAGTTGCCCTTTTTCTGTTTACTGTGCTCTTGTAATTACAGCTGGAGATGGATAAGTCATGCCCAGACAAATATGATTTCAAATGGCAAAAGCTCATGTGGGCGTCCTGTTGCTCGAGGTGTTTGGGAGGAGTCACACTGTGTAAACTCCAACATAATCTCTGTTTCTACAGTAGCCCTGTATCCGTGTGGCTCTTCAAACAACTGGAACGTTTGGTGCTGGCTTACTAAAACCAATGGGAATCAATATGACCATTGCCTGTGTGCTCATTCCAGTGTTGTGCCAATAACTAATTGCCATCTGCAGGAGCAATTACCCTCATGCCTCTGCATTATTTTACCTGCTCTGTGTCCTACATTATAATCGGTGCAGATCTTATTACAGGTAAGTTTAGCTTTAAAGGACCAGTTCAACTCATGTAAGGCAGCTTGTTATGTGTCAGAATGACTTGACTTCATTTATGAGGTTTATATTCCTGAGATAAACTGCAGCCTAGAGATTATTTATTAATTTCATATGTAAAATCCGTCCATAAATCATGTTCATTTTCAGTATTGACATGAATATTAGACATACCAAACACACACAGCCTAAATATTGGAGACTATGCAAGAAGATAGACTATAGTCATCCTAAATGTCAGGTCTGATGACACTGCAAACATTTTTTGATCACAATTAAACAGTTACAAGAAGCATTAACATTTTACAAAGACACACTTATGCTGTTACCATGCAATTGCTCGTTTTGACTGTTTGATCCAGATGATATCAGCTTTATAAAGTGGCCTATACAGCATTAAGAGGAAGAATCTGATTTTGGCACGTCATCAGTCTTTGGCAGGAAACCTGATCTAAGTATCGAGGAGAATGCACAAATTGCTGTTTTAAAATATACTGAAGTGTTGTTTTATTAGGCAGGATGTGCTTCATCATGCAGGTAAAAGATGCATTTTGAAAACTATACTGTGGAACTTCCTGCAATGCTGCAGTAATAACGTTAATGGCAGTAAACTGGGCAGCTTGACGCAGCAGCGAAAGAGTCAAAGATGCATTTTTTTTCTGTGCCAGTGGGCGTGTTTTCATCCAGCTAACGGGACTGGGTGAGGAGCACAAACTTACCGTCGGCCACTTCTGCTCCGACTCAATACAACTGCTCCACTTTAACGGCCACACGAACCGTTTCAGTGCCGTTAAATAAGATGCGCCACGGACGGACGGTGAATTAGCGACGGTGCGAGTTAAAGTAAACGTGCCTGAACGTGCTAGGGGAAAGGGGGAGCTGCCAGGAAGCGTGGGTATCGTTAAGTGAGTCTGAGCACAGCTTTAAAGTGATTAGTTTGCTTCCAGCTGTAGGATAGTGTCCTGAGAAGACACCGCGATGCAGAGCGACAAATCGGAGCCGACTGCTCCAAAGGCCGCCGAGTGTCCGAGCGCAAGCGGCGGCGAGGATAAAGCGCTGAACCCTGTCCAGGCGGAAAGTCCCAAACCCAAAGGGATCAGTGCGGTCGCAGTGCTGTGGACGTTTGGGAAATGCCTGGGCGCCCTGCTGCCCGTCTATCTAGCTGGTTATTACCGGGTTAGCACCAGTCTGCTGGTGTTCGGCATGATGGTCTACACGGGATGGAAACATGCCCGAGAAGCCAAGGAGGCGCGTCTGAAGACGGCCTTCCAGCTGCTCAACAACGAGGAGGAGTACACATCCACGAAGGTGTCCAAAATCAAGAGAGATCTCCCTGCTTGGGTAAGATAAGAAGGAAACACCCACTTTGACCCGGGGTAACCTCCCAATAAAGAGCATTCAAAGCCCTACAATCAGTGTATCCCTCAGTGAACCAGCCGAATACTGATGGTGGAACCACATATTGCACCACAGTCTGTAATCTGTTCTTAAAAAGCTGTGATGAATTAGTGAACTTTAGGTCCTCATTGAAACGTGCATCCGTCCAAGTGTGCAGAAGTCCCGCTATGTCAATACAGTATGTGGTACTGTGTCGTTTCATCAGTTCCACTTCCACATTTGTTAAATTTGCCATGCATTTGTTTTAATTTCAAACTTGTTTTAAACAGCAATCAGTGTATTGCAACAGCTGCAAAACCCTCTACTCCATTAGCAGTTATAACCAAAGGTGGCTGGAAAATAGATGAGAATAATACTCTTGCAGCCTATGCAAATGCATACATACATCCTTAGAGTATACATAACAGGATGGAAATGCAGAAACCCACATGGGCCAGTTTTGACTCAGAACATCAGGCCACACCCAGATGAGGTTCCTGTGGGTTTCTCTCTCAGTGAGTGATTTCAATGATTTGTTTTGTAACCAGACAGCACTTATCCCCTCATTGAAGTTTTCAAAAAGGAGAATCTCAATTTGGTGCTGCTCAGCATATGACATAATAAGTGCAATATAAAAAGGTAAAACATTTCAAGCACTTAGATTGCAAATATAATCTAACACATGTGACCTTAATGTAAATAAACCATACAATAGGAATATAATGCAGTGGGATTCGTGAAATTTTCTGGGAAATATTTGCTCAGTCTTAAACCTGGTGAATAAAAGCACTGGGATTATATCGGCAATGTTACTGATTACGGTTCCAGATCTGCATTGTTTTTGACTCAATCATTTCCCTTTCCTGTTGTGTGTTTACCAGACTGTATGCACAATTTTAATTATGTGCCTGCATTGTGTTTCTTTCCTTCAGGTAAACTTTCCAGATGTCGAGAAGGTTGAATGGCTGAATAAGGTAAAATATAAACAGTGTCCTGCTTTGCCTCATTTATACTTTATAATAAATGAATGCTCATTCTTTTATAAGCTCAGCAAACACACGCCTGTCCATTCAGTAGCCCAGCTGCTGTGCTGATGGACACTTCTCAGTGTCTGCGAGGTTATTAGCTGCTGCTAGCTGATGGTAGCGTCGCTGCTGCCATGTTCCAGAGAAGGCCACACCCCCGATAGTGTAGCCACTGTCTGCACTGCAGAGAACAGGCCTCCTGCCAGGCAACTCTCAACATTTCCATTTCATTGCAGGCCGCCAGGCTGACAGGAAGGGGGAGGAGCTGCTTAGTCCCCAAAAACTAAATAAAACTGCAGCTACAGTCTGCTCCCACTGAGATATAAGGCCACTGATATAGACATAGAGAAATCAAAGTATTCAGGCTAACAGGACCACGAGATCTGAACGTCAGAGAGCACACAAAGAAGAGGTTTGAGACTGCTTACTTGAGGGGGAGGTCAGCAGATTCCCTTATTGCTCAGGCTTCGTCCTCCACAGAAGCATGCAGCTGATGACTCATTCCCCACTTATGCCAACTATAACCAACTCTGTGGTTTTTTTACTGTCACAGAGGCACGCAAACAAACACTGCCTCTGCTTTTAGAATCTTACCCAGTAAGAATGGCTTGAAAACTACACAAGTTAGTGTCGCAGCATTGAAATTCTGCAGAAAGTGGAACACCCCTGCATCTAGAACACAGAATTTGTTGTATCATACAGCGTCTAAGCAGCCAGATAAGACTGACAGCTGAGGAGGCTCAACTGGCTCCAGCTGTCTCTGTCATTCTTCTATTATTGCTTGTGGAAGCCAAGGCATCTGACAGATGCTTTTGTTACTATACTGCTAAAATGCCAAAGTTTATTCAAAGCAGTAGTGTGCTGTAGCATGCTGCAGGGAAAAATGATAAATGCATCTTATATCATGTGTTTGGTGGCCCGGACAGGTTCTGCAGCAGGTGTGGCCTTTTGTCGGCCAGTATCTTGAGAAGCTGCTAATAGAGACCATCGCTCCGTCTATCCGAGCCTCTAGCAGCCACCTCCAGACCCTCAGCTTCACCAAGGTGGACATGGGAGACAAGGTGAAGAGCTTAACTATACTATGACACAGCTGGAAAGATTCACATAAGTGCTTCAGGTCATTTATACTGTGAAAATAAAATGTGCTTTCTCCTTGCTTCAGGCCATGAAGGTTGTAGGGATCAAAGCACACACAGAGAACGACAAAGGACAAGTCCTGCTAGATCTGTACATTAGGTGACTGTTTATCTCTTGCTCTTTGTACTTAACTCTGTGTTAAAGCTTTTAGGAGGCATCAATGTAGGTGACATTTTGTGTTCTTGTATCCTCAGCTATGTTGGCAATGTAGAGATCAATGTTGAAGTGAAAAGATACTTCTGCAAAGCTGGAGTCAAAGGAATACAGGTGTGTCTTCACATTTCATGTAAAGCTCTAAATTCAGTGTCTATCTAAAGCCCAAGCATTAACTGAAATACCCCAAACGCCTGCCTTTCTGTGTTCAGGAACAATTTCCCAGACATCCTTTCTGTTTCTCTGTCTTTAGCTGCATGGGATGATGCGGGTGATTCTGGAGCCTTTGATTGGAGATGTGCCCATAGTGGGTGCAGTCACCATGTTTTTCATCCGTCGGCCTGTAGGTCCATCTACAGTCACCTCTGTTTGTCCTTTTGAAACCGCATTCCTGTGACTTTCATGTGTCCCAGGATAGCCTCGTATGCTTTTCATGCTATTGATTTCTCATCAATCCTGATTGATTCACTGTGCATTCTTCTTTCTATTCTGCCCTCTTCCCAGAAACTAGACATCAATTGGACTGGATTGACTAATTTGTTGGACATTCCTGGACTCAAGTGAGTTGTGCTGAAATAACCTCGTATTGCTTTACACATTAGCAATAATCACAGTCGAAATAAATATATTAACAGAGCCTGAAACATTTCATCACAGAGTGGGTTTTAATAGACAGTGAGTGAAATTATTCCCGCTGTTTCCACTGAAATGTTAATTTTGCCCTTCTTTGCAGTGTCATGTCAGACAGCATGATTATGGATGCCATTGCCTCCTTCTTGGTGCTGCCCAATCGTCTAGTTGTTCCACTGGTTCCTGGCTTGCATGTGTCCCACTTACGTTCTCCGTTGCCCAGGGTAAAGCCCCAACATGCATCTTCAGATTGAGTCGATGATATAAATTGATAACTACAAATAAACTGGCATATTACTCTCTTTTTCCCTCAGGGTGTGGTACGAATTCATCTAGTGGAGGCACAGGGTCTAGCAGCAAAGGACAACTACGTGAAGGGGGTGATGGCTGGCTTATCTGACCCCTATGCCATATTAAGGGTGGGCCCCCAGACCTTCACCTCCCAACACATGGACAATACAGACTCTCCCAAGTGGGGAGAGATGTATGAGGTGAGGAGAAAGGAGAATTTCCTGAAAATTTGTGCCATCATTCCACTGCATTTACTGGTTTTGGAAGATTCTGTGTTTCTCATTGATGTATATCACCATTTCACTTTTCTCTATATCTGAGGGACTTGATTGTTACAGGGCTGACAGTGGTCATTTTCATTCATGAGGCCGCAGGCAGCTTCCATACAAATCCCTCTGTCAGTCTTCATGTCCTTATGTGTGTCCTGCATGTCAGGTTATTGTCCATGAAGTGCCTGGGCAAGAGTTGGAGGTGGAGGTTTATGACAAAGACCCAGACCAGGATGATTTCCTGGGCAGGTACATGTGCATAATTCACGTCTCTTGTTCGCCTTTGTTGAATGTCTCATTTTCAGCTTTTGTTTGCCACCTTTCATTGGTTAAATAAACAACAACACACAACCCATTAATGAAGCATATCATTTTAAGCTACAGAATCAGCTTTCTCTGCTATTGATCCTTTGTTTTTTACCACTGCATTTTCTTTTCATTTTTTAGTAATTCTTTCTCACTCTCCTCCACCATATAGGACCAAGCTGGATTTGGGCATTGTGAAGAAATCCATAGCTGTAGACGATGTAAGTGGAAAGTTCTAATTATTTTGCCACAACTTGTTTTGTTTAAAAAAAAACCATTGTATTGTAAATGTACATCTGTATTTGCCTTCCTAGTGGTTCACTTTGAAGGACACTCCATCTGGACGGGTTCATTTCAGACTGGAGTGGTTGGCCTTGCTGCCCAGCACTGATCGACTAGAGCAGGTTTGAATCTCTCATTTCCACGAATAAATTATTCTCGTGATTCTAAATGACTGTTGTGTCTTTTGCTCAGTGTCAAACAGCTACAATTTTAAAAAATCTTTGCAATCTTCACCTTAGATCCTAAAGAGGAATGAGAGTGTCACTTGCAAGACCTCCGATCCCCCTTCTTCAGCTATCTTGGTTGTGTATCTGGACAAGGCTGAGGCACTTCCCGTGAGTCAAATATCTCTACCCTCTCTGCCCCCATTCGTGTGCAGCTCGGAGCCGCTTCCTGTGTGTGGTTAAATGAGGCAGAGCTGAAACTGCCGTGTGTCTCACATTCCACATCATTGTTGCCTTGGACTCCAACCCCATTCAGTCTGTTGCACTGACAATGAATGTGGCTAATTTTATCTAACATCTTACTCTGCTAATTTCTGCTGTCATTCCCACAAATCATCTCACAAAGGGGAACAGCAGTTATAGAATCTTTTGAGTGAGACCTGGGCTTTGTGTTTTTTTTTCTATGCAGATTTATACTTCCTGAATACTCTGCACAGTGTGGTGTTTCCTTTTGGTTATTTGTACTGTTGCTATGGTATCCTTGTACAAACTATTATTCACATTAGTGTTGTCAGAGCCGTACTGAAGATAAGTCTATTTTTGCTCCGCTCTTGGTTACAGTACGCAATTGTTCACATGCCTTTCTGTGTATTCATATGTCTGCAATTGTGTGTCTTGTAGATGAAGAAGGGAAATAAAGAGCCCAATCCCATGGTGCAGCTGTCTGTGCAGGACATCACTAGAGAGAGCAAGGTATATCTGCCGCAGATGCCAATTAAAATACTGTAGATTAGATTTCATGTATTTCTTTTCCATTTGCAAACAGTTTATTCTGTTTTTAGACTTGTTACACAACCATAAATCCAGAGTGGGAAGAAGCTTTTACCTTCTTCATCCAGGATCCTCGCAAGCAGGACATAGACATTCAGGTAACGGCTCATCAGATGAGCTACTGTTCTCTAAATCATGTGTTTAGAATCGGATATCCAAACCTTATTTTGGCTTTCCTTCATTAGGTGAAGGATGCTGATCGTGTGCAGACGCTGGGCAGTCTGACCATCCCTTTGTCCCGTGTTTTGTCAAATTCCAATCTTTCTCTGGATCAGTGGTTCCAGTTGGACAACTCGGGATCAGCTAGTCGCATCTATATCAACGCAGTTCTCAGGGTAAATGGCAACAAGACCTGCCTACTAATCCTGTACTGCATTAGAACAATGAATGTCTTGTAAATACAAAAGTCATAATTATATCATCAGCATTACATACATTTTTTTTGTTTCTTTCTGACTCTATTCTTTTCCATTTCAACAAAGGTCCTGTGGTTAGATGAGGATCGTATTTCATCTGAGGTGTCATCAACCCTGGAGGCTGGATTGTCCAAACAGCTGCCCCAGCAGACGTCTCCTCATCCTAGCTTTGCCACAGAGGTAATGGAGGACAGTTCAATTATATGTTTTTATTTCCTAAAGCCTCTTTCACATACTTATTTTAATGATTTGTAATTTCATTCGTGTTTTTTCAGGGACTGCTTCGAATTCACCTCTTGGCAGGCCAGAATCTTGTTCCGAAAGATAACCTGATGGGAGGCATGGTGAAAGGCAAGAGTGACCCCTATGTCAAGATCAACATCGGAGGAGAAACATTCACAAGTCATGTCATCAAGACCAACCTTAACCCCACCTGGAATGAGATGTATGAGGTGAGTAAATGTGCATTGCTGAAAAATTTTGTGTTCATAAATGTCATAGTGTTTAACTGGACAAAGATAAATGTGTGACTTTGTTTTCCCTGCAGGTGATTCTGACTGAGCTTCCAGGTCAGGAGCTGCACGTAGAGGTGTTTGATAAAGACATGGATATGAAGGACGACTTCATGGGCAGGTAACTATTGTAATTTAATATTCACATACATGGATTCAATTCTAGATGTTCTAATGTCACATGTCTTGACATACAGGCTGAAGATCAGTCTGAAGGACATCATTGATTCACAGTACACCGACCAGGTAGGCACAGTCAAATATATCAATGTAACTCAGGCCTAACTCAGCCAGATGCATATTTCTACCACAGGTATGTTAGAGTATCATTTCTAAAATTACTTGTGGAAAGAAATGTGTATGATGGTGTTTTGTATTTGTTCTAGACCCAGTAGTTCTTGCATTAATGTGTTATTTCTTTATTTGTCAGTGGTACAGTCTCAGCGATGTGAAGTCTGGTCGAATTCATCTGGTGCTGGAATGGGTTCCAACAGCCTCCGAGGCAGACAGACTGGACCAGGTCAGTATTTTCAAATCAAGTCATGAATTAATAAACACTTTATGGTGAGATGGATTCATATTCCTTAGTTGTTTCCTGTGGCTCCAGGTTCTTCAGTTGTACTCCAGAAAGTCCTACCAGAACAAGGCGGTTCCCTCAGCAGGGCTTCTGTTTGTGTATGTCGAGCAAGCACACGGATTACCAGTGAGTCTTTAAGTACGGCTGTGAAGGATAATGTGTAGGATTAGCAGTTAACTGTTGAACTCCTGGTGAACATTGTTGTCTATTCTGTGCCTCTGCAGGTGAAGAAAAGTGGAAAAGATCCAAAAGTAGGAGCAGAGATTAGTCTCGGAGAAATGTCTCGTAAAACTACAGTAAGACCAGAAACCTCATTCAGATAATACTGAGTTTTAAGAAGCTTTCTATAGCGCCTATTAAATGAATAAATAATATCTCTCCTGAAGGTATGTGATCGTACAACATCACCTCAGTGGAACGAGGCATTCTGCTTCCTGGTTCAGGATCCCAGAAAGGATATTCTTGTCATTAAGGTGAGCTGAGTTCAGTGCATACCTGAGTATATACAGAAATAATGACATCTCTCATATATAACACTTTCTAAATTGTGTGTCTCCAGCTCTCCCACACCTGGACTCTGCCCATTGGCTCTCTGGTTGTTCCTATTAGAGAGCTGCTGTCTGAACCAGAGCTGGTCCTGGATCAGTGGTTCCATCTAGATGGAGCTTCACCTGAGAGTCAGCTTCTTTTGAGGACTGAACTCAAGGTAAAATAACTTCCTGTCTGTTTGTCATTTTTTCAGTTTGCCTAGTATTTAAGTTTATTTATTGTATGTCTTATAAGTAAGTAAGTAAGCGAGTGCCCTATTCTTTATCTCTGTCTATGTGTTCCCGCCACTGTCTTTAATCTTCTGAACCCCAAGCACTTTTTGGGCATTTCTTGTTATTTTCACTGCAATGTCAGACCCTGTGCCTCTGTGGAAACAGAGCAACCATGGCTAGAAGTAGACTGAAGCAAAAATATAGGAATGTAACAGTTAGAGTTTAATATATTTATAATTTGCATTCATTCTTTGATTGAACGTTACTAGATTTTACTAGAGCTGGATGAAAAATGATGACTCTACATATAATAGATACTTTGTTACTTACATGTTTTGTTTGCTTTAATACTTGTCCCCTATCTGCTCTGTGTAAACACAACCCTGAACACAGAGTTCAGCTGAAAAATTTGTAAGATTTTTGTCACGTGGGTGTTGTTTGCAGCTGAGTCACTAAAGGCCTCTTGGGTTACATTGAAGAGCACATGTGTGTTCATTTTTTAACTAAATCTAGCTACTGTAAAGGGGTTATTTTCAAAATTTAAAATGGGACATGTAGAATTAAGTCATTTTTTATTAACAATATTTTTCATTGGGGCTTTAACATAATTCCACAAAATGAGAGCATACATTCAGAGGTTTGCAGTAGATATGTCTATATTGTGTAGATTTGCAGTAGTACAGACAGAGTACATTCATATTAACAGATACAAAAGTTGCACAAGTTTCACAGGACACAGCCGCAGTAACAAGTCCTTTCCGTACCCCCACAGACCCTTAATGTACAGAAATAAGAAAAACAGGATTTAAAAAAAACAGCAGAAAGCCCATCTATCCTGGAGTGTACCAGAGAAGGACAGAGCTGGAAGTCAGGTTAGGTGAAAGTCAATAAATAAAAAATGTGCTTTTATTGTAAGAAAGTCAAAATCTAAGGGGATTAAGTTGGTCAAGGATTCCTTAAGTATTCCAGAAAAGGCCCCCACAGCTTTTGAAACTTAATAGTTGAGTTGCAGACTGAGTAACGATTCTTTTCGAGCTTTAGACAGGACATAATGTCTCTGAGCCATTGAGCGTGGGTGGGCGGCGCAGCATTCCTCCACCCTAGTATAATGGCCTGCCTGGCCAGAAGAGAGGTAAATGAAATTGTGCGGAAATTAAGTTATTTTGATGAGATGATTTTAAGCTAAGTTTTCTCATAAGTAGCACAAAGAAGATCAGAAAGTTTGAAATGCAGCGATTCCTTCAGTTTTTACAGATTCTGACTCTGATCTACTGAGTAATTTGGGCGATTTTTTATGCATAACATGCTTTCTAAAGGTTTTGTGGGTTCGGACAGTTAATCTCTACTTTCTTTTATTTTAGTTGCACATTTTTATAAGGCTTTCGAGCCAGTTGTTTAAATTTGTGCTTTTTGCAGTCAAGACTGTTACAAAGCTCAAGACCATTAGTGAAATTATAATATCACCTCCATTACAGATGCTGATTCCTAGCAAATGTCCTGGTGCCACTGATAAAGCTAAGGTCACATCAATGTCGGACCCTTCCCCTGCTCAGCCAAAACGGGAGACAGACACAGTGGTCAGGTAAGATAATTCACTCAGAAAAGTCTGTTCTTGCTCTCCATTTCTTCATTATCTCGTCAATGTGCCTTATTAATACTCTTTGTGTTTTTAGGTCCAGTTCAGTGGACGCTCCTCCTGTGGAGACTATTGGCTCCTCAGTGTCTGTGAATGAAGACATTAAAGTAAAGGAAATGGCAGCAGACGTGATTGAAGAGAAGGTGGAAGAACCACCGACCCCTGCCGTAACACAACCTCCTCACACTTCTCCAGACATCAGCTTTGCCAGTGAGGTAAAAAATAGTGATCTAAAGTAGCAGATGCAAGAAACAGAGCATGATGAGATCATGTTTAGTGAAAAGCAGCATATATTGTAGTTAAACATCTCTTTCTGTAGGGGCTGCTGAGAATCATCCTGTTGGAGGCCCAGAGTCTGATTGCCAAAGATAGCATGATGGGTGGTATGGTGAAGGGCAAGAGTGACCCCTATGCCAAGATCAGTGTCGGAGAGGTCATGTTTAAGAGTAATGTAATCAAGGAGAATCTCAACCCAGTCTGGAATGAGATGTATGAGGTGTGTATGAAGGGCTGAACAACTTAAAAAGGAGATAATACGTAATGTTAACCACTTCATTTTTGTTGATTCAACTGTAAATTTAACTGATCTGTGCTCTCTCAGGTGGTGATGAAGCCTCAGTCAGGACAGGAGGTGCAGTTGGAGCTATATGACAAAGACATGGACAAAGATGACTTCCTGGGCAGGTGAGGGCAAATGTGGAGGGTTTTCATTTGGGGAAGCTTCTAATGTCCTAGTACCAACAGCCCCAGCATAGTAATCAGTAAACAGATGTGTTCAGTGGCTGAAATTATCATTGCTTGACCACACAAAGATATATCATGAGATGCACAAGACTTTGGCTTAGAGATACAATAAAGCATTTGCTATTAAGGGCCGCACTGGACCCATTTTATTATTCATGTGTGCATAATGTGCATTTTCTTCTGTGTTGTGGACAGATTGAAAATCAGTGTTTCAGACATAATCCGATCCCAGTACACAGATCAGGTGGGTATTCTTCTCAAACTGTATCTCAGTCTGTGTTCCCCTGATGTAATTATAGGCTGTAATTTAGTTATGAACGCTTCTGTTTCAGTGGTACACCCTGAATGATGTGAAATCTGGTCGCATCCGTCTGATACTGGAGTGGGTTCCAGCAGTGTCCCATAATGACACCCTGGACCAAGTTAGTGCAAGTCATATCATTTCTGAGCATGTCTTCTTTTATTCACATGTGTTTGTAGTCTTGAACATTTGTGTTTCCTTCCACATCCTCTCCATCTCTAATACGATTCCTTCCTCTCTTGGTTTACTGCCTTCACGAGTGCTGAGTCACTGTAATGTATTTTTTATTTGATTCTCTGCTGCAGGTAATGCAGCTGCTGTCTCTCCAGTCCTACCAGAACAAGGCTGTTCCCTCTGCAGCTCTGCTCTTTGTTTATGTGGACAGAGCACACTCATTGCCTGTGAGTCCCTTGTAATTTTGAACAGTGACAAACACTATAATGAGTGTGCTGCATCAGAATAAAGATAGACAACAGTTTGGAAAACAACTACTTTAAAGTATTAGGTAATGATTTTAAAGACGAGAGAAGACCTCAGATGTTAGCTGAGCAAAAATCACTATTGTTGGATTTTATGAAGCAGAAATATAAATCAGGAGTGTTTTATATTTTAAGGAAGTGCTGGTTCTTAACTATTGTTGCCTTAATTATAGAGAGTGAATAGAAACCCACGTTTGGTCCCAAAATATTTTATCAGCTTTGTACAAGTCTGCTAGTATCTGGCTTCATCCTTCATCCTGTCAGGCCCACAAACTCCTGACACACCATGCTAAACTACAGGCATTCTGAACCTGACAGATTTAATGGTAACACAAAGATCCATTTTACGCCATTATTACACAAAACAGCCAAATGAGGGTTAGCCCACTTGTGCATACTGCCATCATAATGTTCTGTGTCTTTTTGTGTTCAGTTTAAAAAAAGTGGAAAGGAGCCCAAGGCCGGAGCTGAGCTTGTATTTGGTGATACAACCTACAAAACCAAGGTATGACGTTGGTATTGTCAAAATGAAGCAAATATACACACAGACTTTAGCAGTGTCAATTCAGGGCCATGAGTAGTATTTATTGTTATTGTTGTATTGGTTGATCTTTTTTTGGAATAATTAAGCATCTGAACCCCAAATCCTGCTAGTGGGTTTGAAAGATATTTAAAACATTTATCAGACTCAAGAATTTGTCAGATTTAGAATTTTCCAACAGTCCTTGAACTACTCATCTGTAAGCCATTTAGTCTGGAATTCAACTGAATCTAACCTTAACATTGTTATATTTCAATAAAATCACTTTATTGTACGTGCCTTATTTAAAATTTGACAAAACTTAACTGTTTATACCAACTGGATTCTTTAGACAACAAAAAATTCTGTGCTCCTTTGTGCAACTCTGAAGCCATTATTGACTCAGCTGTGACCAACAGTCAAGTGACAAAAAATTCAGGAACTTTTTGGCTGAAGTGGGCTAAACTGGAGGCTGCTCTTACACAAAGCACATATGAGAAAAGTACAGAAGCCATTACAAATGTAAGTTTTTAAGTTTTGATAACACCTGTGCTGTTTCTGTAGAGGTGCAGGACTTTGCATCGCAGCGACATATGATCACACTGAATAAAAATATGACTGGAGCAGAAAACTTCCAGACACTACTTGTGGCTTACAGGGTTTGTTAATAATTTACTTAATAAAATGTCACAATAAAGTCACCACCACAATTTGCCATGAACATGCCTAGTGTTTTGGTAAATGATTAATTTGTTAAGGAATAAATTAATATAAGCCACAATGTTTAGAATATTAAAATTCTTACTTCCTAGCTCCCCCTAGTGGATAGAATTGAAAATTACACCCCAATATGCTGTTCCACGTGCCTGCTGAAACCTTACTGTTAAGAAACAATTAAATGAAAGGGCAGTAAACATGAAATATATCCTTGTTATTCCATGACAAGTTTAAGTATCTGTTCCATTTACCCCTCCTCTTTTCCAAGGTATGTGATCGCTCCAGATCCCCTGAGTGGAACGAGGCGTTCTACTTCCTGGTTCGAGACCCCTCAGAGGAGATGCTCATTATTAAGGTGAATGTGCTGAGTGTCTCACAGCGTTAATGTACATCATTTAAAGCACACTGGTATCATCGGGAGCATCACAAGTTGTTAATGGCATCACAAATGTGTCCTGGTATCTGTAGTTGTCCAGTGCTTGGGACCAGCCCATGGGATCTCTGGTAGTTCCAGTGAAGGAGCTGCTCTCTGACCCACAGCTGGTCCTGGACAAGTGGATGCATCTGGATGGAGCCCTGCCCGAAAGTGAGATTCTCCTGAGGGCTGAACTCAAGGTATGAGAATAAATACACTATGAGGATTAGCCCAGTTGTGTTTGACATGGAGGAAAGTAACTGAAAGCTTGTTGTTTGCAGATCCTTAACTCAAGAATGACCGAAGTTCCAGTGCCGTCTGGAACTGGTTCAAAGAAGGAAGAACTGATTGCCACTGAAAAGACACTCAGAGCAGCTAGTGAGGAGGAAAAAAGCTCAGAGCTGCCAACACAGGAGTGAGTCATTTGGGTCTGATTTGTTTATGTATACATCCTCAGACTGTTTAAATACACATTTGAAACAAAAAACAAGTACAAACAAAAATACAAAAATGCAGCAGTGTGGGTGAGTGAAGGAATGACAGGGTGGGAAACACTTTAGGAAATATACCCCTTTTAGACATATTTACACAAAGCAAACTGCACAGAATGAGTTCCTTTGTAGCCAAGTGAAGCTACTGTCTAATCAGTTCCACTCTGGCTCTCATGTTTTTAACAGCACTCCTGTTTTCAGGTCTGTTTCAGTACCAAAGCAGCCAGAAGAACCTGGATCAGCCGTAGCAGATCCTGCTCCCTCCACAGAAGAGCCTGCTCCAGCTGCACTTAATACGTTTCCTGCTGCTGCAGTGAGTCACGTCGCATGAAAGTCAGATGTTATTATGTCCTTAATGTCTATTTTTAACTTCATAACTTTAATGTAATCTTGGGCAGCTGGTGGAAGAACCAACAGACACAGAGGAGCTTCCCACAAGGCCAAGTTTCAAAAGAGACTTTGAACCACAGCAAATGCAAACAAAGGGGTGAGCTCCATATTACAGTAAATATGGCCATATTTCTTTTTTCTCTGAAGGACAAAAAAAGCACAACAACAAACACGTAATAAATTCTGCATTGTGTGTGTGTGTGTGTGTGAATGTAGTACTGGTTTAGACAGTCTTGTTCACACCACAGTGACAGGTCTTCCTACTGACACTATGAAGCCAGCAGACGTCACAGAAATACCCAAACCCCGTGAAGTTCTTCCACCACAGACAACCCCGAGCCAGGACTTTGGTAAAGAGGTGGGTTTAGTTTTGCCTTTATCAGCAGAGTGGAAACTTGCTGAAATTTGCTTTCAGCAGCTGTGCAGTTTAATTTGCTGCTTTTGTCCCTTGTCATTTATTCCTCTTATTATTAATTGCATTATTTGAAACAACAAGAGAACACTTCCATCAGCAGTATACGATAAAATACAGTGTCCCCTCTGCCAAAGAGGAAGGAAGCATTTAACTTTGTTGTCATTGCCAAACAAAATGCAGTTTCGTCCCAAGCTGCATATCCCAGCTTGTTAAGAAGGAGGCAGGGTTGGGCACCTTGCTCAACTTCATAACTTTAAGGACTCAGGATGAGGCTTGATGATCAGTGGCCTTACCTTTGAGCATGTGCTTTCCCATACAAACTCTAAATTGCTGAAACCTGCAATCGAACCTGGGACCTTTAGAGCTTCAGGCTAACGCTCTCCCAACTGAGCTATTTCAGTTCATTGTTTCTGAGTATATAGATGATAAAATGTTTTGCCGTTATGATGTAGTCCAACAACAATACATTGCCAATCATTTGATGGTGAATAGTTAGGTGAATCATGTGGGTTTTTTAAATAGCCTCCACACTATTTTCCTGTGAGTGTCCCACTTCCTCTTGTTCCAAAATATCACTCACAGGGGTTCCTCTGCTGTTTTGGTAGATCTAGTGTGTAGTCTGGTCAACTTCTGCATAGATGTCTGTGTCATGCGGGCTTATGTGACAAAGATGGGCATTCAGAAGTTGAAATACAACTGAGTGTGTGCCAAACATTGTATAATTTATAGTGTCCATAACGCTTATTTGATCAGGAACATTTTTGTAGTTTTAATAAGTTAAATTTAGAAAAGACCAGTTGTCCACTATCTTCTTGAAGTTCATTCTTACCTACTAATGTTGCAGAATGTGTGACCAAAGGCAGCAGGAAGTCAGATTTTAGTAGTATTAGTAAGGAACAAATGTGTGCTCCAGAATTTTGGTTATATTTCATAACACTTACTATTGTCATCCTGTAGGGGCTGCTGAGGATTCACCTGCTGGAGGCCCAGAGTCTGGTGGCAAAGGATAACCTGATGGGAGGAATGGTGAAGGGCAAGAGTGATCCCTATGTCAAGATCAGTGTAGGGGAAGTGACATTTAAGAGCCATGTTATCAAAGAGAATCTGAACCCAACATGGAATGAAATGTATGAGGTATGCATTTGTTTGTTTTTTAGGTGAAACTACTGTATATTGTTTGGAATTCACTGCTTCTACAATATCTTTTTGACATATGTGTGTTTTTGTTTGTTTTGAACAGCTTGTTTTGAGGGGACACAGCGTCCAGGAGATTAAGATTGAAGCGTATGATAAGGATTTAGATTCGGATGACTTCCTAGGAAGGTGCGTGGTCTATAAACTTAAATTAGTACTCAAGATGAAAAGCGTATACTCATACTGTGTACGCTGCATCTGCGTGGTAATAAGACTCCTGTGGCTTTACAGAATTTTACACTGAAAAGAATGAATCCATCACTGATTGAGTGATGCTACTTCAGTACAGTTTTAGACCTTTAGTGGGAGCCAATGGTCTACAGCCAATTTTAGCTGTAGACCAGTAGAGTTCTACAAAATATCAGTATATACATTTACACAAGGAGTATTCATGAATATCTATAGATGGTCTGTATTAATCTAAGATGCTGATGATCCTTATGTCACAATTGTAAATCCATGATATCTGAAGTTCTGCCAGCCATAAACTATGTCATATGAAGTTAAAACCTTGTTGTTGTTGATGATTTCCCTGTATTCATGTTTACAGATTCAACATCAAGCTCAATGAGGTCATAGGATCACAGTACACTGATCAGGTTTGTCAATAACTCATAATCTGAAGTGGCACCATGTGATTTCTGAACTCTGTTTTACTTCCTCATATGAAGGGTTGTTGTTGCTCTACTTCTTTCACTGACATTGTCTCTGTTGCAGTGGTACACTCTGAATGACGTGAAATCTGGACGGCTTCACCTCATCCTGGAATGGGTTCCTACGGTGTCAAACTCAGTCAGGCTCGACCAGGTTGGCCCTCCTCCGTGTTTACAACTTTATCACTCCCTAGCTTTAGCCTTGCTCTGTATATTGAAACACAGAGTTCTAAAGTGTCTCCGGCCTCCTACATAAAGTTGTTGAGTCACATTCCAGCGCACATGGCATGGTATTCTCATTGCAACATAATGATCACACCTAACTGGCTGTGCTTCATGTCTCAGGTGCTGCAGCTTCAGTCCCTGCAGTCTTATCAGAACAAAGCCGTCCCCTCTGCAGCTCTGCTCTTTGTCCACTTAGAGAGAGCATATTCGTTACCTGTAAGTCACCTGCAGTTCATTTACATACTGTGCCGTAGTTAATAAAAAGTGATAGCGCATACAATCTAACTGGAATGCCTCTTTTTTACTGGACAGTTGAAGAAGAGTGGAAAAGAACCCAAAGCAGGTGCCGAGCTTGTTCTGGGGGAAACAACCTACAAAACCAAAGTGAGACTCCTGATGCATGCTGCCCTTTACTCAGTGTGATAAGTACATGTTTATTGGTCTAACTATCTGATCATGTCATCATGCCTCTTTAGCTGTGTGACCGCAGCACCAATCCCCAGTGGAATGAGTCTTTCTACTTCCTGGTACATGACCCTAAACAACAGATGCTCGTGATGAAGGCAAGGAATTTATTTACACACGTTTGTTTGCGGAATTTGGATTTCTGTTGTTGCTTACTGCATTCATTTGTGGGTACAACTGAAATTTGCTTACATTTATCAGTAATAATGTTGAATCTTATTGTATTGCAGTTGTCCAGTGGCTGGGATCAGCCCATGGGATCTCTGGTGATTTCTGTCAAGGAGCTGCTTGCAGAGCCACAACTGGTCTTGGATCAGTGGTTCCAGCTGGATGGAGCCTCACCTGAGAGTCAGATCCTGCTGAGGGCTGAACTCAAGGTGATTAACATCTTAATGATATAAGCTTTGTGCATTCAGCTAATCCATCTCGACCCTCACTGCTATTTTGAATTTGTTTTCAATAGATTCTGGATTCCAAAATGGTGGATATGATTAGCGAAGGGACTCTCCCCTGTGCTGGATCTGGAAACGGGCAGGTGAAGTTGTCTCTTTCATATGCCTCACAGGAGAGAAAGCTCGTCATCGTTGTCCATGCCTGCAGGTGTGTGTGCCACAACACTTTCCAGTGACATACATATATTTATCATGTTATAGGAGACCATAGTATAGGGCATACTTATTGTTTTTTCCAGGAGATAAAATATACAAGAGTTAAAAAAACAGCTAGGGGATAATATGTACAAACTGCACAATTAGAGAATGGAATAGTCACAACATGTCTATATGTTCTCCTGAAAATTTTAAATATTCTAATTAAGTAATAAACCTGACTTTGCACATTCTCTAATTGCTACTGTGGGTGACTTATGACTTTGTTGCTAAAATAATCAAGTCGGCACACCTTGAGACAGTCAGCAGTTTTTCATTATCCTTGTAAAACATAGAAACCAGAGATGTCTGGTTATAGAAACATTAAAAATGTTTGTGGTCGAACCTTTAACCGTTTAAGAAAAATCTACAAAGTAAGGAAACTGCTGATGACAGCTCAAATGTAAAATGAGCAAGACAAGTTTGACACATTGCACTGTATTTATGAACAGGAATTGTACTGCTCCAATGTACTAGGACTTCTTTAATATCATCACGCTTTAACAATGAATTTTTTAAAAGATTTGCTTTATTTTTTCCGCATGCAGAGGTCTGTCATCACAAGGTAAGGATGGCATCGACAGCTACGTCTCCCTCATGCTGCTCCCAGACAAAAGCAAGGCCACCAAGAGAAAGACGGCTGTGAAGAAAAGAGACCTCAACCCAGAATACAATGAAAGGTAACTGCATTGTGTCTATATTTCTGCGCTGGGCCCATTATTATTATTATTATTGTTATATGAGGATCATTGTTTGTGTTCATGTCCTAATCATCTTTGTGAATGTCTGTAAGGTTTGAGTATGATCTGCCCTTGGAGGAGACAAGATACAGACGTCTGAGTGTTTCAGTGAAAAATAACTCGGCCTCGTTCAGGAGCCGAGACGTCGTTGGACAGGTCAGTCTGACATTGTACTTTCATCTTCACCTGCACCTCTTATTTGGTTTTAAATCTTCTGCAACATTTATATAGAGGCAGAATGTCGTATAACTACTTCACAGCACACTCATATTAAGATCATTTGGGTAAATACACACCTGTCCAGATGTGCTGAGGCAGTATGCTGTTTGGTAACTTTACTTTCATTGTATTGTGGTTTTGTGAAGGTTTTTTTTTCTCTGTATTTAATATTTTCACTTAAAGTTGCAGCTTATGCAGATGCTGACATGACATTCATGTCTTTTTTTAGGTGCAGATCGACTTGGCTCAGATTGACCTGAAGTCTGGTGTCACAGAATGGTATGCAGAGCAGACTGAACTTGCTCCAGACTTCCTTATACGTTTGTTAAAGTGCTTTATTCTACATGAAATATTTAGCATCAAACGTAATTGGTTCCTCAGTGACAGAGACCAGAGACTGTGGTCAGGTTTTATATACAGTCTATAGTCAGCTTAGGTTAACGCAAAATTCCAATAGCAGCAAAGTTTAATGGTAGGATAGTATGAACAGTGTGATTTGAGAGGATTTTATTTACATTTTGGATGATTTGTCATTTATTTTCCATTCTCTGATGATCACCATTATTTTGTCATTAACCGACTGTCCCTCAACTTCTTCTAGGTTCACTCTGACGGACGAAACTGAATGATCTGCTTGCTGATGCCGTAGCACAGCGATGATAATTTCATCCCTCGACTTGGCGCCGCTGCTCCTCACACTGATGCCTTCTCCTTCCCACTCCTGCGTCCAGTGTCGCTGCGGCAGCCTTACCTGCACCCACCCAGCGATCTGTGCATCAACGTGTAGTATAGACGTGGACTGCACTGTATAATCACACACACAGACACACCCACCAAAGATTAGTAGGCTGAAGTAGCTGAGTTGACGAGGATAAATTGTAGGTGAGTTACGACTGAAGGTTGCGTTTTTATGTGAAGAGATTTAATTTAAAGACTGAGTAGAGCAAGTGAAAGATGAGCAGGCTCAGAAAGAATGAAGTCATGTTTTATTGCTTTTTTTTTTTGCTTCTTGCTGCTTTGAGACTGTTTTAAATCAGTGTATCGTGTTTGAAGTGCAGTAATATTTCATGGGGGCCAAGCAGTGAAGCTGCACAGGGAGTCATTGTATTTGTGCCTTCTCTGATTCATTATCTTCTTCATCATCTTTTTTTATTCTGTCATTGGAGTCTATGACAGGCTATAGAGCTTGTGTGGAAAAAAAACAAATTTGGCTCAGTGATTGGGGACAGTCCCCTGATTCCTTTTACCAAGTTTTACATCTGTGCCCCAAACACAGCAGCGCCACCAATGGGTCGAAGTTGGAGGTACATTTATGCACATGTCATTTGAACCATTTGCTTGATTTTCAAGAATGAGGTACCATAAGGATCAAGCCAAGGTCAAAGCACCCTGTGATGTTGTGAAAATGTTTCCCAGGCCATAGTTTTATCAAAATTTGCACAGATTATCCTCAGATCAAGCCTCACAAAACTTTCCATTCATGAAGATGAGATCATGAAAACATTCATCTCGTATGTCATAGTCAGTCAAAATTGATGGAAGAGCTGCCAAATAGAACATGTGGTCATATCTCAGCAACACTTTATCCAGACCAAACTTGCTTAGATTGACCCTGTTTTGAGGAAGCATCAAAATTGCTTCATGTGACCACTAGAGGGCGCTGCAGTAGGTGAAAAGGCGATTAGCCTAAAAACTATGGATGTGTTTGCCTTAAGTAGTTATTGTACAGCCAATTAAAACTGGCAGCATCACCACCAAATAGCATGTAAGGTCATATCTCAATAACTGTTTCATATATCAACACTTAGCTTTGGGAGGTTGTCCAAACAAACTTGCATCATTTCACCACTGCGGGGCGCTGCAATAACAAAAAACTCGATTTCCCATCAGTGCTTACAGCTACATATTTAACATAATCAGATCAAGTTGCCATGGTGACTGTGCCCAGCTGAACTGCTTTGGCTCCTTCATTGCTGCTTGCAGCTATATTCACATTAGAGTTTTGTATTTTACCGTTCTTGAATGTCAATGCCATATCAGTATTTAGGATCTTGTTTTACGACATGCTTACAGTGGAGTTCTTATATATTTCACAGCACCTTGCCACGTAGTTTTTGACAGTGCCTTTGGAAATGATTTTTGTATGTTTCTTTTTTACACTTGTATTTGTTACACATATTTCACAGTTCCATGTTTGATTTTGTGTATATTTGCAAAGACTGCAGATCAGATCGGATTCTGTTTGTTGAAAGACGGTAATAAAAGTAAACAAATTTTGCACATCTCACTTTTTGTTCTTATTGAACAATCTTGGGACGTAGGCTTGGAAAACTAATTAGGTTTTTTTTCAGTATTTCCATTTCTACTGTTCTTATGGTTACTGCCATTCACAGACCATATTTTTCCCTAAAAAAACAAAAGGTCTGACGGTTTTTCTGGTTCTTTGTATTGTCAGCAGTGGTGGCAGTACTCTGATGAACACCATGGTGTAAAACCTCAACTGCAGGTGAAAACATGAGTAGGATTAAGGACATATTTGCAGAAAACAGTACTAAAACTTCACACAGGGAAGGTTTATGTATACAATGGATTCTTTGTTGAAGTAATTTGTAAAAATCTCAGTTATTTGAGTGAATGTACTTAGTTACATTTACTACAAATCAGAATTTTATGCACTGGACTTCAAAAAAATCTTTTATTTACTTTACGTCATATCCACTGGTACCCAGGGCTAAACAGACGCTATCTTAAGACACAAAAGAAAACAAAAAGTGGAAAAGGTGGTGGAAAGTAACAAAGTGCATCTACTACTACTTTGAGGTACTTGTACTTTGAGTATTTCCAATAATGTTACTTTGTACTTTTAATTTGCTAGAATTTAGAGGGTAATATCGTACTTTCTACTTCACTACATTTATTTGGCAGCTATAAAAAGTTTTAAGATGAAGATTTTTCACAATAGATAATATAACAAGCTTTAAAAACGCAACAAACTCCAAAAGATTAAACCAGTGTGTAGTGGGAATTACATTTCAGATATTTATGAGAAGGTAACAACTCCAAATAATATTTTTTCTTCCAAACTTCTCACATGGTTTCATTTAAATGAATGTTTGAATTCATCTGATCCCTCACCATGACTTAAAAATTAGAGAAAATTTCCAACAACTGAAAACAGATTTATGCAAGAGAACTTTATTTTTTCCCCATCTCTCATTATTGAGGCAACTTTTCTATCAGTACTGGATTGTGGTGACATTTTGGACACTGTTTATTATTCTGCATTATTATTAATTACTAGTCATAATTATAATACTCTATATAATATTGTGAGCTGAAGGCTAAGGCTGGGTGGACCTCCCTCTATAAGGTCTGGTAGAAACTGACCTTTATTTATTTATGAGGCCTTTACTGGTTTCTTACCTCCACATATAACTTTATTGCTGTCTACAGCAAACATACGCAAATGATCAGCTCACACTGCAAGTGCTTGTTGTCTTTACTGAGCTTGGAAAAACAGTTTTACTCTCTGTACACCTGCAACCTGGAAATACCTACAGAACAATTTAAAGCTTGACACATATCCTTTGATTATTTCAGCCTTTGAATTAATCTTAATCTGATTCCAGATTGTTTTAGCTGACTCCTTTGTTTTTGACCTTAAATACTCTAATTAATGTTTTTTTATTGTTATCATTTTGCTTGCTCTGCCTTTTAATATTTTATTTTATTTAGATTGTTGTTCAAGTGTCCAAATTACTTTCTGGCCTCCATTTTTTATTTTTTTACTCTGCTACATTATAATTGAAGCCTCCACATTAGTGTAGTTTGATTAAAAGTTGAATGACTTAATCATCGAGGGGCCATTCAGATTTATCTCCTGGTCTTGTATATAAAACTGTATTTAAAGTAGGTCAAAATAGCTCCACCTGCAACAGCTACAAGTCTGCTTCTCTAATAGTAATCTAATGATGGCATACTTAGATATATATCATAAAAATCAGCCATAATAATCAAACGTGCATTTTTACTTAAAAACTTTAACACGTTTCTCAATAATAAATAAATAAATAAATAAATAACACATACATACATACATACATACATACATACATTCAGTTAGTATTTTTTAAATGTGTTGTACTTTTACAACAACAACACAATAATAATAACAATAATTATAATTAGATTAATAGACTTTTTATAAAAAATGTGTACTTTTACAAGACTATGACAATATTAATAATAATAATAATAACAATAATAATAATAATAATAAAGCAAGATTTTGTTTAAATGTGTTATACTTTTACAAGACTATAATAATAATAATAATAGTAATGATAGTAATAATAATAATAAAAATAATAATAATAATAATAATAATAATAATAATGTAGGATTTTTAAAATATGTTGTACTTTTACAAACACTATAATAATATTTCTGATAATAATGATAATAATAATGAATTGGATTTTTTATGTGTTGTACTTTTACTTGTAATGGAGTATTTTTACATGACCTTGGTCCTTTCACTGAACGATCTAAATACCTTTTACTGCTGAATATCGTGATAACAGATAGTAGAATGTAAAATATGACACTTTCTGTCCTTTTATGGGACTGAATTCAGGTTAACTGAGCAAACAGACTTCTTCCTTGTTGATGTGTCTTAAAAAATAAACGCAGGACAGGTTCGCTTCGTGTTACATTAGGTGGAGGCTTCAGTATCGTTATTAGTCTGTTTCGAGCTGCAGCACTTTCACTTTCATTTATCAGGAAGTGCACCCAGGCAGAGGTAAGTCATACGTGCTGGATTTATGCTCGAAACAACTACAAATAGTAAAAGCTTGCGACACAGCGTAAAGTAATATTAAAAACAAGAGACATAAACACAGTGTAAAGGCAAGTTGTTAAAGGCAAGTTGTCATTAAAGTTCGCATTAAGATTCTTTAACCGAGTCGAGCGAGTCAGCAGTTAGCATTCGACACTAGCTAGCACTAGTTAGCTAGTTTCTGATGCAGTTTTGATGTAAACACACAGAACAAAGTGGCTGTTTGACTACAGCAGACGTTATTGTCATGCAGGTCGCTAATGTTTGGTGTGTTTTAAAGGAAGAACACCGTCAACATGTCAGACAAAGGCGAAGACACCGAGGTGCCCATGGATATTGATGACGTAAGTAGCTGTATAAACCCAAACAGTAATCTTAAACTGAACACTGAGTGACAAATGTTAAATTAGCTTTGTTGCTAATATTAGTCTGTAAAAATGCAGTGTGTCTGTCGTCAGTATGAATTAGTTTACATACAGTTTTGTTGTTATTGTTTTTAAACCTTATTGTTGATAGTATTGCTGAGTGTGCTATTTTTTTAAAAAGCAAATTCAAGACCTACCTTTTTAGTCAGGCTTTTGGTTGATTTTATAGATTTATTTATTATCCCTCCTAACTTTATTTATTGATTTTTCTATTATTCACTTACTTACATATTTTGGTCTATTTAATGTACAGTTTATTGCTATTGTTGCTATTTTTATCATTTCTTATTCTGTTTTCATAATTTTTGACTCCTATCTCTGTCTATCTCTATTTCAGTAACAGATGTTTAATTTTATTTAATTTTATTGATCTATCTGATTTTACTTTATTTTATCTCATCTGGTGTTTTCTCAATGCAGATGTTATACAGAATAGCGTTTGCTCCATTCTTCACTTCTTGACTTTTATTGCCAACATGAGTTGTTTGTTCTGTTGTTATCTGTAAAGCACTTCGTGTTTTATTTTATTGATTGATTGTTTTTCTCTCTCTCGTTTTTCCACCTAATGTTCTGTCTTCCTTTTCGTTTGGTATAGGGCCCTGCTGCCTGTGAAAACGTGGAGCAACAAGCATCTCATGATCCACCTATCCAGGTAGGTTTTTGTGAGTTTGTCTGTCTGTACCTGCTCAGTACTTAAACCAGTTTAAAATTATGGCTGAGTTCCAACTGGTCTGCATGTTTTCTCTAAATAGTATGTGAAAGTATTACATTACTGGCACAAGACCAACATTATACAAACACTTAATTTCCTCTAGGGACTGAGGAATTATCTTATATTATCTTATCTTAACTTATCTTATCTTACATTTTCAACACTGTTTAAAGCTGTTGTGTGTTCGTTACGAGTGCAAAACTTTGAAGGCTGCAGACTAACATCATACAAATAACTTTTTAGTTATAAATAGTAATGCTTCTATTTATCTTCTTTGTTTGAATGTGAAATTTTGACATGGTAGTTAATCCCTAAGGATGATAGCAGTGTCTTATTACATGTTTTCAGGCCGGGAAGATTTCATTGCAGGATGGAGAAGAAGATCTACTCACTGTCTGGTTTAAGTGGTTGGAGTCAGATCGACCACAGAAACCGAAAAAACACCTTGAACAACTTTTTCAGACTTGGTTCAACAGAAGAGACATTAAAACAGACTGCGAAGTTGTAGAAACCATAGGAGATGATTGTGTCGTGATAAAGATTAAACCTGCCCCAGGTGCAGTATGGCTTTTTCAATTCTTTTAGTTGTTACCCTAAAATCCTGCATAAACATCTGTTTACCTAATTTAATAAGCATTTATTTATGCAGTTTTATTCATGAATAGTGGTTTTAAATATTTTTTGTGCCATATATTGTGTCCTCTTTTTAAGCCCTGTGTGAGCTGAGGAAGCTGAACGGAGAAACACTTACCAGGAAAACCGGTAGTCCAGTCACCATAACATCTGTTATTCTGACACCACCAGAGCGGGATACAAAAATACCAGAGGATGATTCAGTGAACTCCCCTTCTTCCATGTCACAGCCTCAAACTGTATGTACTTTACCAAATCATAAAATTATTACAATAAAACTTGAACCTTTTCTGCTGATTGTTTTTTGCTGAAATAATGTGTTTTTACCCAGGAGCAAGTGGAACAGAGTAGTGCAGTTTCTGCAGTGGGAGATGAGAGTTACAGTTGTTCTGTTCCAGTGTGCCATTTCTGGTATGTGAGCCAAATCTACAAAGAGAAACTAAAACATATAGAGAAAGAGAATGGAGTCAAATGCACAGCAAACGTGAAAGTGACATTTGAACCAGAACAGAACAACGGAGACCCACAGAAAGCTCTCAGTGAGTTCATAAACCTTGTCCAGGTTTGCTTAAATGAATCCACTGGCTCAAGTATTCCTCACAAGTACGTCGATCCAGATCAGTGGAGTGATGCACTGAAAATTGTCCGGAAAAATGAGAACAAGCTTTTGCTTACTCTGTCCTCTGAAGAAATTATAGTATGCGGGCCAAGCAATAGTCAAAATAATTTCAGTAGGACCTTAAATGCAACGCAGAAAAGAAACACATACCCTTCTCTTGAAGACTGTGAATGGCCATCTGAAGACACGTCACTGACGATTGACATGACCATCAACGACCCTCTCGTCACATCAGGACTAACCATAGAGGAGAGCAACTGGAAGCTGCTGACTGCTTCCTACGATGAGCAAGTAGAGAAGATCAAAGCTAAATTTAAGGTTAACTTTCGAGAATCAGGCGTCGCTCAAGGCAAAGTCACTGTCAAAGCTTGCTACAAAGGAGCTGGAGGAAACGCCTCCATGGAGAGCCATGCTGTCAGAGCTCTTGTTCGTCTGTACCAGAAGACTGCCACATCACCTATGAGCATCAATCAACTCCATGGTGCCACTGGGTTCGGCAGCTCTCTGAAGAACTCGAACAGTGCTCATCTGTCAGAGGGGGCCTCCAATGGTTATGTGGTGAATGAAAGACCAGGATTCAGCATGAAGAACACTGAAGCACCCACAGGACGTGGAGCAACCGCAGGAGGTGATAAAGATGAAACCTGTCCTATATGTCTGGATACATTTACCGAGAAGCAACAGCTCAAGTGTAAACATGAATTCTGTAAGGGATGCCTGCAGAAAGCTATGGAAAACAATGGCCCCACCTGTCCTGTATGCAAAGATGTTTTTGGTGCGATAGAGGGAGATCAGCCAGATGGAAAAATGACATGGTTTACATCTGGCCCACCTCTGCCTGGATTCCCAGACTGTGCCACTACAATGATCACTTATGATATTCCAAGTGGAAAACAGACGGTAAATAATTTATTAAAATGCCTAAATCTCTCTTCCATTTCACTTGTGTGTTTTTTTTAATTTTTTATATTGATTTCAAACAAATATATTGCTCTGCCTTTTGCAGAAGAAACATCCCAAACCTGGACAGCCCTATACTGGAATTAGGAGAACAGCATATCTTCCAGACAACAAGGAGGGAAGAGAAGTGCTGCAGCTGTTGAGACAAGCATTTGACCAGAAGCTCATTTTCACTGTTGGAACATCCAGGACAACTGGGCTGGAGGACCAGGTCACCTGGAATGACATTCATCACAAAACGTCCACTGCAGGAGGACCAGAGTGGTACTGCAGCCAAATTCTCCTACTTCTGTTTTAGTATGTACTGGTCAGCCACAGCATTAAAACCTCCTGTCTAATATTGTTGATGTCCACCTTGTGTTCTGGTTCATCCTACAGATGCTTAATTGTATCGAGATCTGGGTAATTTGCAGGCCGAGTCAGTGCCTTGGGCTCTTATATATGCTCCTCAAGCTGTTCCTGAGCAGTTTTTACAGTGTGGCAGGCCACATTGTCTTGCTGGTGGAGGCCACTGCCACTGGGGAGTGCCATAGAGTGGGGACTCTTGGTCTGCAATAATGTTTAGATGGGTGCTATGCATCAAATTTACATCTACATGAATGCCACAACCCAAGGTGTCCCAGAAGAGCATTGCTCTGTAACAAAATGATCAGTGTTATTCACTACACCTGTCAGTGATTTTAATGTTGTGGCAGATCAGTATATGTTCTTTTCAGTGGTTATTCTGCTGTAATATCATAAATATTAAACCTTGTACGTCCTGTTTCCACAGTTTTGGCTATCCTGACCCCAACTATCTGAGTAGAGTCCGGGAGGAGCTGAAGGCTAAAGGCATTGAGTGAAGACTTTGATGCAAGGTGGAGTCTAATTTCACATCCAAAGATTAAAAAAAAAAAAGAATCTGTTAAACAGGAATTCACAAATATTTAGCCTTTTCTTGTCTGGCGATGTTAATGTGATCAATAAGGGCTGCTTGAGGGGCACTGGAAAACATTTACAGCTCAAGAGTTTATTGTTTAGCAATCTGTATTATCGACAAAAGTTTCTTTAATGAAGGTTTTTTCTGATTAAGTTTTTCAACATGTAACAACATCAAAATGATATTTGCCTGTAATTGTAAGCTTATGTCTACAGCACAGATAAAGTGATTTACTGGTGGTTTGCCAAATAAATGATTAAATGAACCCACACAGACTCATGACATTCTTATTTTATCAAGGCTGCTTGTAAACAAAACACGGAGCACAATGGAGTTTGTTTTCTGTACAATTTTTAAAATTTTATTTATAACAATATCTGTTATTTAGTTTGTAAAGTACTCCAGCAAAAATTAAACATTATTCTCTTTCCAGAAGAAAGTCTGAGCCTCCATGCATCGTGTACTATAAAAGCTATGTGTCATTTCTCATTTAAAAAAAAAATAAGGACTAATCAAAAAAAAAAAAACAGTTCTGAAAATGCACATATGATTTTGCAAAAATGTTCTTTAGGTAAAATGATTGTACTTCTCTCTCAATTAAAGACGAAACGTATACAACGGCATAAAATAACACTCGCTGACAGGTAAGCAAAATAAAAACTTGTTATTGTAGTTACATTGAAGACTTGTGTTACTTTTCACATGCATTAAGATATGGCTGACACATTTCTGACAGAAGCAGCATTTTGGGACAGAGGCTGAGCGTAAGGACGTGTCAGAGCAACCAGAATGGTAGCATTAGCAGCAGCAGGGCACAGAGGAGAATAAGAGATCCGAAAGAGCTCAAGAACAACAGAGAAATACTAAGGACCAAATGAACATAATGCACTTAAGACTGAGTCATTACAAAACTGTGAACGTACAGACTTTGATCCTCTAAAGGCAGAAAGATAAAGTTACTCACAAAGCCAGATGGACGTTATCTGGTCTTTACAAAAAGAAAAAAAAAATGGACGGGAGAAGTAAAAGACAAACACATCTTTTCCTTCCTCACATTTGACCATAATTGCAGCCTCCCTTTCCCTCTGGAGGAAGACCCCTGTAACAGCTAAATAGTGCAGACATGACACTACTCGTCAAAGTTTCGTATCTGCAATGGCCCTCCTGAGGCCATGAATGCCCGGCCAACTGCCCCCCATGAAGGCATTCACCCAAACTATCACTTTACATCTGTAACCTTCATCCGTCACTTTGCCTGGAATGTTTGCCCATAACCAACTTCCTCATTCTCCAACTCCACAGTCACACGCCATCTGTGATCCTCTTCACTTCAGCAACACACAAGCTCCAGCTGTTACACAATGTGATAAAAACAAACATCTTACGGTATAAAGCCCACATTATACACCATACCGTAAAATGTGATATTCTGTGCAAGGAAGACAACACAATCATTTCATGAACATTGTTCTCTGAGAAAAAATCATGTGGAAATACTGTAGTTGCCATCTGGTATTGACGTTTTACATGTGCTATACACAAACGGTGCTATTGTGAATCTGTCTCACACAATCTTGCAAAGAAAAACCCAGCAAGACAACACATGTACCGATTTAGAAAATTACGAGTTCTGCCTTTCCCGCTCAAAGTCAACACAAACAACAAATAGTTGGCACTGGTGAAATGGAACAATGTTTTTTTCTTTTCTATACAATTCATACAAAAATAAAAAATGAAAATTGCTCCAATGATAGCATCTTTTCTTCTGATTTTCTTGTTTCCATTTCATTTTGCACGGAGGTAGTGGCTATTTAGGTAAAGGGTAAGGGACAAAGTGTAAATTAAAAATCTCTCATAGAAAATGTTATTCGTTTTTTTGACCAGAGGAATCTCAAAAGAACAAAATATAATACTGCAATCACATACAAAAGTAGTCCTTCATTTTTGTACATTTTATACAGTGTTCACACTTTTTATCAATTTTCTCTCACACTTTTTATCGATTTTTTTGTGTAATTTTTTTCTTTGAAAGGCAAGAAGAGGGGTGTGTTTGGAATAGCATGATCTAGGCCAATGGACAGTCTATGCCAGTGGGTCCACAAGGGGCTCTTCGTCTCCACGTGATAGCAACTCTTTCTTTTCGTCTGTGCTGGCCAGAGAGTTGCGACTGTTGTGAGCTCCCATGTACAGAGTGGCATATACTGGGTTTGTGAAGTTGGTGGGCTGGAAGGAAGAAAAGGTATCCGTTAGACAACGTGTAGGAGGCGACAGTATGGCTGTAGGTGTATACATGCCTGGTAATGCCTGGTCTACCTTGTCTGGATCCAGCGTGAAATCTGCGTCTAGCAGCTCCCCGGCATCATCATCAGGCTCGCCCTCGTAGATCTTGTAAGCAGGGTTTCCAATCTCAACATTCATGGCCCCATTGGTCATCCTTTGGTGCTGGAAGCCCTTGGCCCTACACAAAACATCAAGGGCACAGTCACACCTTCAACTTCTGATGCAAGATTGGAGGAGCCTGAACAGTGCAAGCAAGAACACAGCCACATTACGAAAGGGGGGAAGAGGCATTGCATGACTCTCACCACCATCCAGGCTAAGCCACAGCACAGGCACCAACACAAACCCAGCATTCATGTAGCCCAGGTCAGATCCAGACACAGTGAACCTGAATACAGGACTGTCAGTGCACAGACTGTTACTCCAGACCACAATAAATCCACAATAGAGCCTGTGTCATGGTAAATGCTGGATTTTTTGAGTTGCATTTTCCAATCTGAGCTTGGAAGAATGCTGTTGGACTCTCCATCTCTCACTAGAGAGACACTACCATAGTACAAACCACAGCACAGTACAATTTGACACAATATGATGGACAACAATATGAGAGATCTACGGCACTGGCTAATACCTAGACAGATCTATTCAATTCATATTTTCAATAGATCTGCCCTGGAGCTGCTCCAAAGAGGGGAAACTGAACAGGACAGATACTGTAGGAGTGGGATGGCCCACAGCTCCCATGAATATCAGAGAAAATGGCGCAGACATTCACCACAGGACCAAACACTGCACAGCAACCACGACTCATGGTTTAAAGGGAAAGGTAGAAAGAGAGAGCATCAGAATGCAGAACTGAAAGAGGGCATGGAGCAAAAAGTGTAACCCTGGCAACCGTTACCGCAAGCGCCTGGAGCCGGTTTTGCCGGGCCGGCTAGACCTGAGGAGCAGAAGAGATGCCATTACAGAGAGGGGAGTAAAAGTGCAAACTGAAGAAAGAAAGAAAAAGAAAGAAGAGGGAGGAAAAAGGGGATGCAAAGACAAAAAGAGGTCTCATGTATAAAAGTTGGAATGTTAGACTGTCACTCACCCTCTCATCCTTCTCCTGTACCAGAACAGGGCTCCTACAGCCAGAAGAACCAGCAGCAACAGCAGCAGTACTGGGATCACTATAGAGGCTGTGCCTGCATACAGACATTTAAACGTAAGGAGACAATTTAAACAGCAGACTTTATCTCTTCACATGAAATTTAAGGAATCTCTGACATTAATGCCATTGCAAAAGTGTTGACTTACGTCCACCCGAAGAAGAATTATCACTGCTGTTGACCAAAGACGCACAGCGATGTCCCGTCCAGCCAGGTGAACATCTACACACATCATGAAGACAGGAAATAGAGATATGCATGTATCACGCTATCCAACAATAAATTCAGATTTAATGACAACAGCTGTGGAAGAATACACTCTGCTCCTTACCTGCACTCTGGAAGGCGAGTGATGGGGTTTATAGAGCACTGTCCATTTGCGCAGTACTCATTGGTATCACATGTGTAACAGCTGGGCTGGATCCTGCCATTTGTGCAGCTATGCAAAATAGAAAAAAAAACATGTAAGAGATGAGACTAACTTCTGCATATAAATTTACAGGTCCTTGATGTAAAGTGGATTATATGCCCATGAGTCCTCCTACCGACAGGTGAAGTCCCCTGTAGTTGTAAAACCGTTGCTGGGGATACACTCTCCATCACGACAGTAGTGACATTTGTCAATCTCACATTTACTGCCACTGTACTGGGGCAGACAGCGGCACAGCTTGGAACCATTTTCACTCTGTAGACATGTACCTTTGTGTTGGCAGTGGTCTTCACAGCTTCCTGCTCAAACACACACAAACATGTAAGCACACAACTTACTACCCACACTGTGATCTATTACATGTTCTTTTTACTGCAATTCTCACTTCATTTTTAGGCTCTTAATTGGTCAGCAGAAGTATCTCAAGATTTTTAAAACTTGCATATCGGATACACAGTGGGAACACTCACTGTACTGGCACTGGTCGCCAAGGAAGTCAGCTGGACAGCGGCAGGTCGGCTGGTTTCCAGTACTGACGGTACAATTGCCTCCATTCTTGCAGTAATCTTTACAAGTATGCAGGTTACAGTTTGGTCCTGTAAAGCCTGTCAGGCATCGACAGGTAGGAGAACCTGTAGGAGGACAGACATATGAAGAGATATGAAGGGAATACTGAACAGAGACAATGAGAAGAAAGTACATATGTGTCGTGTTACCAGGCCAACACAAACATTAAAGTGGCCTACACAGCCATATTCAAAGCTAACTTGTAGTGTCCATGTCTAACCTGTAGGGGAAGGTGTGCATGTGCCTCCGTTCTTGCAGTAGTCTCTGCACTGATCAATCTCACATCGATCTCCTCCGTAATTAGGTTGGCAGCGACACTTGGGCTGCTTGTGGGCGTTTAGGAAACAACTGCCACCGTTCAAACACTGGACCAAACAGGGACCACTGGGAGGAGCTGTAGGTGATGTAATCATTCAGTCATACAGAATGATTGGATTGATTTCAAGTGTGCATACTTGTGTCTGCCTGTTCACTCACAGATAGGAGATAATGTGGGAGTGGGCAGCTCCACACATGTGCCATTGTCCAGCGTGCGTCCATTGGGACAAGTGCAGACTGGTCCACTGGGGCTTAGCAGACACAGCCATTCACATTTCTTCCTGTCACAGGGATTAGTCACTGACAGAAAGAGAGAGAACCAGGGTTAAAAATTACTAAAAATAAATCCCTTCACTTCCTCACTGTTTTTCTGTTATTTAGCAACACTGCTTCTAAGAGTTATTTTTTTATAACTCACTTTCAGGCTGTTTGTAACGGTGGTGCAGAACTATGTCTGTGGCATGGTTCATTCCAGTTGTTAGGTTCTCAATGGGGCCTTTGCCGAACTTGTTCACTCGGAAGACATAGTTGTTGATGTAGGTGACACCATAGATGTAGTCCTCAAAGACGTCAATGCTGAAGGGATGATGGAGCTCTGTGTAGAAACAAAGACCCCCACAGGGTTACACACACGAGTCCTGACTAATACAGACTGACCATTAGTATGGATGATGACACCAGTCACTGTGTGCCACTCAACTGTTTTTAATGCTGTTTACAGCCACGACTGCATCACTGCCATTCAGTCTCACACTACAAATCAAGGAGAGCTTAGCATCAGCCCAGTAGAGTCGCTCATTGAAGTAGTCCACTGCCAGACCTTTACAAACAGAGAGTCGTGTTAGGAAAGGTTTAAACAGGAAATCCTTACTCTGTATTTACGATAGATCAGATTATTACAGAGGAGTTTTTTTTACCAGTTGGCCATTGGATGTTTTCTTCAACCAGTGTCTCCCTCATGGTCCCATCCATAGCAGCTGTTTCAATCTTGGGGTGGTTGCCCCAGTCCGCCCAATACATTTTCCTAATGAAAAGTAAAAACTTCTTTCATCACTGCTTGTACCACAAATGAATTTCAATTTGCACTGTTGTAGCCTCTTCCTATTTAACTGTACCACTGATTGCCCAAGACCCACTCACCCTCTCTGGGGATCAACTACAATGGCATAAGGCTCATCAATCATGCCAGAGATCAGGGTCTTGCGATGACGTCCTCCACTTATTTGAGCCACTTCAATGACGTCTCTTCCAGAATCAGTCCAGTACAGGTTCCCTGCCACCCAGTCCACAGCGATGCCACGGGGCATCTTAAGATCAGGAATCTGAACATAGAAATGGAGAAACTGCTGCGACAACCTCCAGAATTGGACATTTGTGCTTTACATTATTCACGTTAGATCCCATGAATACAAACATGCAAATCCAATAACTTACTCACACTTACCTCAAGGTTGGTGACCCTGGAGTCACTTTGACGTCGGTTACGGTTACTATTGGGGGAGGAGGAGGAGGAAGGCAAATCATAGGATGAAATGCGCCCTGTGTGCCAGTTTGTCCAGTAAATGCGATTCGTCTTCACGTGCAGGTCCATGGCATCTATGCGCACGTTGGCATCACCCTGGAAGATCTGCTCATAGCGCCAGTTTGGCATGGAAGGGTCCAAGCTGCGGATTTCATTGTCATCAGCGATGTAGAGCACTTGTCTCTGAGCTGAGGATGCATAAGGAAAAGACAAATTGACCACTGTAGTAAGGGCAAGATGTGGAAAAGGGTAGTTCATACACAGATAAACTTAGGCTTGAAAAGTTAACTAAATGTTGTAGGAAGTACTCACTGTCAGCCTTGCAGGTGTCATTGATTTTGGTGAAGTACTTGTGGCAGCTGCACTTATGGGAACCCTTGGTGTTGTTGCAGATGTGGGAGCACACTGCAAACTGCTGACACTCGTTCTTATCTGTGAAACACATGATACACATAGTTTAAAGTCTTGGAGCAACTTGCAGCCACAACACAGTGACAAATGGTGCCAGGGCAAAGAATACTGTACCTTCACATCTGTTTCGTCCGTAGGACTGGAAGCCGGGTTTGCAGGAGCAGAACGAGTCGGTTCCGTTCACCACACAGTGAGCTTCATCTCCATCTCCACACACCGTCCGGTTACTGCGGCAGTCGTTCAGCACTGTGTCTGCAGATAGCGAAATAGGGAGCATGTAGTGACACAGATAACCATGAAGAATGGACACTATCATTATGACAAATGTGGCACAGCCCACCTTTCTTATTGCAGTTGATTTCATCAGAGCCGTAGTCTTCGCAGTCGTTGAAGTAGTTGCATCGCAGAACGGAGCTGATGCAACGGCCATTGGAGCACTGGAACTCATCCTTTTGGCATACTGGTGTGGAAGGAGGCGCTGGTGAAGGAAAACAGGGGTCATAGAGATGTTATAACCCTGGTTATCTCGTGAAAAAGTTGTCCCAGTCAGTGTTTTGCGGTTAAAACAAAATGTATTCTTGTATCTTTCATAAACAAACTTACGGCAGTTGACTTCATCGCTGTCGTCCCCACAGTTGTTCACACCATCGCAGCGTTTTGATACCGGCAGACACACACGGTCGTTATGGCAGCGGAACTGCCTTGTGGGTGGACACTGGAATTTAACTAAAGGACCACAGGAGAGAAGCATTAAGGAACAAAAAATGGAGCAGGGTATCAAATAGTCCTCTGTAGTGCTGTCAGCACGTAAAATGCTGAGATTCTCACCGCACTCTTCTGGGTTCTCATCAGAGTTGTCTCCACAGTCGTCCTCACCATCACACTTCCAGCCCAGTGGTTTACAAAGAGTGTTGTTGCACTGGAACTCATCCAGGGGGCAGTGTCTGCCCACTGAAACACGACAATGAGAGGACAAGGAAAGAGAAATGAATGACATGTAACATCAGCAGTTACATGCTTTAATTTTTTAAGCAATATGCTTGTCTAAACATGCATGAAGAAAAATTGTAAGCCTCTTACCACCGCTGTCACATTTCTCCTCATCACTGCCATCCATGCAGTCAGCATCTGCATCACAACGCCAGCGGATGGGAATGCAATGGCCATTTTTGCACTGGAACTGATCACTGTCACACTTGACATCACAGCCGTTCTGAACCAAAAACCCAGAATTCCTTCAATTAGTGCCCACAATATGTCAAATTTCAGAGCAGATAATTAATCAGGAAGGAAATGGTTGAGTGATACCTCGTCCGAACCATCCGCACAATCGTGGTCTCCATCGCACTTCCAGCGCCCAGCAATGCAGCGGCCGTTTGTGCAGGAAAACTCGCTCTCTGAACACTGACGAGGCACTGAGGAAAAAAGAGCAAAGTTATTAGAAGAGTGAGAGTCGATAATTAGGGAGGAACAGAAAGTAGAGGCAAGGAGCAAGGAGAGGCCTAAGGAAAGGAAAAATAGAAGAGAAAAGGTGGGAACAGAGCAGACAGGAAAAAAAGAACAAAACGTGCTCTGATGAGAGCACATGAATAAAATAAGGCTGATAATTCATATCACAGGGTTGACTCAATGGGCTCAGAGGTGGGGATGCTGCACTGTGTGTAGTGGAAGAACTAGAGAAGCTAATGGGATTTCAAATAAAAAAAGGAAAAGGCTCACAGAACAAAAGACAAGCTGGGGGCACACAAAGGACTGGGTAGTTTAGGATGTGGTTGATCTGAAACTGTGACAACACCTACCTCTGGCTCACAGCCACTGGCCAGTGTGAAATGCAAAATAGACATGAGATGATGTGAGATGTGCAAATGGCCACAGAACTAATTAACACAAAGGAAATTAAATCTGAACCATACATGCAGTTGAGTAGAAATAACAGACAAACACAGTGAAAGGTGAGACATTTCTTACCAACATCACCTGCTGCATTTGAACAGTTTGCTTTTAGTAGAACTCAAGCAATATTATAAAACGATGCTTTTATATGGACAATGAGCTGCAGTTGTGGCTGTGTGAGTGTCTGAGCAGGCAGCGTCCTTTCCCAAAGACAGAAAAACAGAGGAACCAACCACACTTGTCTTCATCTGAGTTGTCCCCACAGTCGTTGTCGTAGTCACACTGCCAGCGTCCAGGCACACAGCGGTTGTTCTTACAGCGGAACTGGTACGGCTCGCACGTCCGCTCATCTGTGCATAAGCAGACATTTTAAGCATTTCCCTTTTTACTACCAGCTTCCTTTACTTTTATTCTCTTCCTACAACTTACCACACTCCTCCTTGGGTTCATCTGAAGCGTCTCCGCAGTCATCCTCTCCGTCACACTTCCAGCGTGCTGGGATGCAGCGCCCCGAGTCCTTACAGCGGAACTCATCCACACCACAAGTCATTTGAGCTGCAACAGAGAGGATTTAATGGATTAGACATCTGAACACTAGCCACAAAAATGCAGACTTATTCACTTCTGTTTCTGTGACAGAATAAATACATCATACTGTTTTTATTGATCACGTAAAAGCAGCTGAGCAATGAACAGATGAAAAATGACGCACTAAGTGAAAATCTTCACTCACTTCTATATAGTTTTTAGTTACCGTATTAAACCAATATTAACTAGATTCAGTCATTTATTGCGAACATTTACAGCTTCCCATCAATATAATTGGTCAGATTCTATTAAAGAACCATTTTCATGCTGCAGAGGAGACTTTCTCCATAAGTCGAGGTGTTGTTTGATGCAGTAATGAAAAGCCTCGTCTTACTGCAGTTGGCAGGCTCATCAGATCCATCCACACAGTCATTGTCCCTGTCACACACCCACACACGTGGGATACAGCGCTTCGTGATGGCACACTGGAACTGGTTGGGGGCACACGTTACTTCAGCTGCACAAAAGAAAGACAGATTGGACCATTTATGCCATATAAAGACAAATTGCTACCTAGTCACAAATTTCACATCCTCGAAAGACTACAGTGCTTTAGTTCTGCTACTGCACCCACAGAAACTGCAATATCTATTACATAACGACACTGAGATTTTGCTTTTCTTATAGCCCTGCAGTTAAAGGTGATAAAATGTAAATTTTGACCTTGGGATGGTACAACTGAACAGTTCATGTAATGTCCCTCTGTGGACAATGAATGTGCTCAGCAAATGTCATGGCAATTATATTATGCAACATCATTTGGCCTAAAGGCATTGCTAAAGGAAAGGTCAAAATGAACAGAGATCCTCTGGGGAGAATCAAAGTGTTCAGAAATTTCCCGTCTGCTCATTAGATTTTTAGATACAGCATGTATAAGGCAAAACTGTGGGTTAAGTGGGGACAAATCTCAGGCTACAAGGGATGGAGATGTCTTGTTCTAAACCAACGTTTTTAAATAAACAGGCAGTCATACAGTAGTCATGAATGATTAGACACCGCCACTAGCTGGGCAAAAACAAAACAAAAAAAAACAGTCTAAGGGAACAAGAACACTTACGACAGTCTTTCTCATCCTCTCCATCTCCACAGTTATCCTGCCCATTGCAACGGAAGATGCCAGGGATGCAGCGACTGGGGTGGGAACATTTAAACTGACTTGGCAGGCACACATGGATGTCTGAAATAACACAATAAATAGTAAGTACCAAAGGATCACTTGTCAGACTTTAAAACGTAACTATATTTAATTGTATGTACCGCAGTTAGCTTCATCAGAGTTGTCCTGGCAGTCATTGTCTCCGTCACAGATGTAGGCTGGGTTGGTACAGATCCCGGTACCACACTGGAACTGGCCTGGTCTGCACTTAAACTCAGCTACAGGGAGAACACGCAGCACATAATGAGCAATGATTAACAAAACATTATAAAGCAACAGTAGTAAATTATGTCTATGACAGTCTGGCTGCAATCATCACTTACGGCAGTCTGCAGGCTCGTCTGAGCGGTCACCGCAGTCATCCTCAGTGTCACACTTCCACCAAAATGGAATGCACTTGTCATTTTTGCAAACAAACTGAAGAACCAGAAGAGAAAACAGGTTTTATTTTGAGTTTGATGATGTCTTAACATCGGCAGATTTCTAGAGCAGTTTCAGACTCGCTCACCTG
Organism: Dascyllus trimaculatus; assembly: GCA_024666655.1. NCBI lineage: Eukaryota > Metazoa > Chordata > Actinopteri > Pomacentridae > Dascyllus > Dascyllus trimaculatus. The sequence continues at coordinate 18,015,878 of CM045450.1, forward strand.
ACTTGCGGTGCAGTTGGACAAGCACTGTTTTCCATCAGCAGCCAGGTAAAAGTTAGTGGGGCAAGCACACTTGTAGCCTCCTCCAGGTGAGAGCAAACACAGGTTACTGCAGCCTCCATTGTTTATCTGGCATGGGTGGTCTGCCACTGAAGGAAAAGGAAATGTAGTGAAGTAGGATTGAAGTAGGAGTGTGAAGTGCAAATCAAATAAAAACCAAGACATGAATTAAGATTTACAAGTGGTTGTGAATGACAGGTGACTCAGTGCTACCTTCAGGCTGGCGGTACGGGTGATAAATGTGGATGTCCATTGGCCTGTGAAGGGTGCTGATCAGCATGGACTTGTTGGTCCCCAGTGTCTTATGAGCTCTGTTGATGGACTTTGTTTCCCAGTCTGTCCAGTATATGTACTCCTCGAACAGAGTCATAGCAAAGATGTGGGGGATATCCTGAGTCAGAACTGCAAAGGTGCAGGCACAAAGACAAGCAAGTTAGTAACAACAACTGGTGAAGTGCATAAAGATACTAGGATGTGCTCATGTGTGTCGCACTTGTGTGTCTGCTGGTTCCGTCAAGACTGGCAAATGCAATGTAGTCCTCCCTGGCATCAGCCCAGTAGATGCGGTCATTGACAAAGTCCAGGGTCAGGCCGTTGGGCCACGTGATCTTATCCTCCACAATGACAGTCCTGTTGGTACCATCCATCCCAATCCTCCCTATGTGGGGGTTGTCACCCCAGTCAGACCAGTACAGGTACCTGCCAGGGATGTTCTGTATTAGTTAGGTCTTCTATTCATATCAAATCATTAAAATGCATAATCTTTTGCAAAACCACAAGAAAATACAGTATTATTTACACTATCTAAGCCAGTCTAATACACATTTAGTTATGTAACTGGCAGCTAAGGAGGCAGTTTAACTAAGATGGCATGATTCAGTGGTGTTGGTAAAGTGCAACTGTTTTGCACTCCAGAAAGAATGCAACAAAATCTGCTTCAAAAAATGCTTGCTAGTGCTTCTTCTAAGTTTTGCTGTGTCACTCTTACCCGTAACGTACATCCACAGCCACAGCACGTGGCTCCCTCAGGCCATTGTTGACCAGAACCGTCCGGTATGCTCCATTCAGCTTTGACACCTCAATAGTATCCCGTCCCTTATCACACCAGTACAGGTTTCCTCCCACCCAGTCCACTGCCAGACCATCTGGGTTGCTGAGTGATGTGCGGTGAAGGACCTGACAAATGAACAAGCAGTATATACTTTCTAAATTCTGTTTCACAGCAACGGATTTTATTATTTCTCGTGGGTTTTTACTGCCCGCACACACACACAAATGGAGATTAATTTATGATTTTAAATGTAGTGTTGAGAAACCAGGCAGGTTTGAACAGCACATTTTACTGTCCCCTTATCTTTCTAAGACAAGATGCTGCTACACTGACCTGCACATCGCTGCCGTTGATGTGCATACGTCGGATCATGCTGCCCTGGGTGGTCACATCTGTCCAATAAATCATCTGTTGGCGATAGTCGAAGTCGAGAGCCACAGCATTGTTCAATCCCTGTCAAAGCACAGGAGCTGCATTAGTCTGGGGATGAGATAAACTCCTGCAGAATGGTGTGCAGGATTTTCTAGGCACATCAAAAGGACACACAGTATCTGCAGGTCTCACCTGTTTGATCAGTGTGTAGTTGGTCCCATCCAAGTTGAGCTTCCTCAGGTAATAGCGGTTGGCAAAGATGAGGAACGGTTCTTCATCTGCAGGGAGGGAGACATGTGAGTGGATTTACCTTAAACACTCGCCTGAATGTTATTAATCCGTCATGTTTCTTACCAGAAATGGATTTGCATATCGTGGGGTTCTCAGGGCTAAGCTGGAAGCCCTCCACGCACAGACAGTGGAAACTGCCGTGTGTGTTGATGCAGCGCTGCGTGCAGGGATAAGTGGTTGTGCATTCATCTATGTCGACACATGTCTTCCCATCATCTTTCAGACGGAAGCCGGGGTGGCATCTGCACTGTGAGAGAGCAAAGCGCAGAGCAGGTAAAGCGAAAGTCCATGCTGCTTCTTTTTCACATCCATTACGCGAGAATTCAAGTCGCAATTTCACGCTGCTCACTTACCTTAAAGCCTATTTTGAGGTCTTCGCAGAGCTGGGAGCAGCCACTCAGTTTGCTGTTTAAGCACTCATTAATAAAGCAGTTCAGCTCATCGGAGCCATCGCCGCAGTCATCTTTATGGTCACAGAGCAAAGTCTCATTGACGCAGTTTCCATTATTGCAGGCGTATGCAGTGTCATTGCATTTCTTCTCTGTTCCATGAAATAAGGCAATGAAATGAGAAAGAAACGAAGAGAAAATTTTAACCAGTGCAGCTGAAACAATTTCAGAGCCTCAGGAAATCATTTCAGTCAGAATTGTTGAGAGCACTTTCCATTATAAAAGAAAAAAACAAGCATTGGTGTCTTATTTGTTTTTAATGTTTAATCACACATTTACTTAGAATGGATGTGACGTGCCCATGTTTGCTTCCTGTACTGTTGATCTGCTAAATGTATGCTTATTAGTCATTCATCTTGACTACATTTTTTGTCTTTACATCAACATGCTTAAATGCGACAAAAAATAAGGAGACTTCTGGCAAAACCTGGCACATTTGGCTAAACAATGTGCTGATTTAGTAGATTACCAAAAAGAAAAGTAATGTAAATGTCAAAAAAGTAAAAAGGAAAGTGCTACTGAAGGGGCTGTTTGCAACAAACCTGTGCCGATGCAGTGTGGGTTCTTCGGCGCTTCATCTGACTGGTCGTGGCAGTCGAAGTCTCCATCACACTCCCATTTACTCTGAATGAGACAGCGTCCGTTGGCACAGCGGAACTCGTTGGGTCCACATGTCGGATACTCTGCAGAGACAAACAGCACTTGTTGAAAAAAAAAGGCTCAGGAGGTGAGAGGCTATTAAATCTCCCCATCAGGAATAAGACGTCGTGGGTCCACTCACCACACTCCTGGGACTCATCTGAACCATCGCTGCAGTCGTTGTCATGGTCACACACAAAGTGCTTCGGGATACACTGTCGGTTCTGGCACATGAACTCATTGCTGCTGCAGGTGTTGTTGAAGACTGAGACATAAAAGTATTTGTTAAGTGAATAAGATGAGTACGTTTTAGACTCCTACAGTGCAGTACAGATGTTCCTTCGTCTCCGAGGGTTAGTAAAGCATTCGCCCCCAGCTTGCACTCACCACATCCAGCTTTCACGCTCTCATCAGCTCCATCAGGACAGTCTTTGTCCCCGTCACACTTCCAACGCTGAGGTATGCACATGTGTGATCCGGGGCACTGGAACGCTTCTGGACTGCAGGTTTTAGTCTCTGTGATGGAAAGAAGTAACTGACCGTGATTTTAGAGAAAATAATTATTGTTCAAATGTTTAAAGCTTTATTAGAGAATCATAAAAACCAAAGTTCTTTGCACACATGCCAATATTTTCGTCCCTAGTTGCACTAAAGTAATGTGCTGTAGTTAGCAGTTTAATATCAGATAAAACAGATTAAATGCACAGTTGGTCCCACAGTATCATCCACAAATCTGGTGACAAGTTTGAGAATTCAGTGCGTGTTTACGTCTCCCAGCAGAAATCGACGGCTGTCAAAATGCCTTTGGTGCTAAATATGTCAACACCAACTGCTCTTTTACTTGTTTTCACTAAGGATTTTTGTCCAACACTCACTGCATTTGCTGTCTTCATCACTGCTGTCACCACAGTCATCCGCTCCGTCACACACCCAGCGGTTGGGAATGCAGCGGTGGTTCCCACATTCAAACTGGGAGGCTGAGCAGAACTTATCTACAGCAGCAGAGAGAATGTATAAAGTGCAAAATACAAGCAGCGAGAACAAAGCAGTGGTCTGTTGCACTGCAGCGTGTTTAGCTTCTGGTATCTGAACCTACCACAGTGGGCCTCGTCTGCACCATTCTCACAGTCATTCTCCTTATCACAAGTCCAGCTCATTGGGATACAACGTCCGCTCGGACAGGCAAAGAAGGGTGTTGGACATTTTGTTTTGCCGCTCCCTGTCAGAGAGAGCAAAAAGTGGCGAGTTAAGACGAAAACATCAAAGAGTTAAGCCAGCTTGAAGAGGAAATTAAATTTACGTTGCCATGTTTTTTCAAGGAGAATTACCTCCCAAACCACAATTTAATGGATGAAAACATCCATTGTTTTTGTTTCTGTTCCTTTCGGCATAATCCAAATTGTTCTTTTTGCTCTAATCCACCTGTGAAAAAATAATTTCACATCTTCTTCAAACACGGCACGCACTTTTGGTTGTGAGATGCTTATTAAAATACCTGGGCAATTTCTTTCATCAGAGAAGTCCCCGCAGTCGTTGGCTCCGTCACACTGCCATGAAGGTGCAAAGCAGAGTGTGGTGAACTCGCACTTCTGAAATGTCACTCCCTTCACTCCCAGATGGAAGTAACTGGAACAGTCAGTGGCAGCTTAACGAGAGAAGCACAACTTTATTCAGCAGTCCGGGAGAGAAGCATTGACTTTCACATGGCATTTAATTAATCTCACTGAATCTGATCATTTGAACTTACTGCAGTTCATCTCATCACTAGCATCCTCACAGTCCACCTTCTGGTTACACTTGCTGGAGTTGGAGATGCAGCTTCCATCTCTGCACTGGAATTGATCCGCTGTGCACAGTGTGGCTGGCAAGTATTCAAAAAGAAAGAGATGGCGTTTAGGTGGAGCATAATTTAAAATCATTAAATGTCTGTTGGTGGTAGACTTGGAAGCCTCAACTCACTGTTGCAGAAGAGCTCATCAGAATTGTCTCCACAGTCATCCTGTCCATTGCACCAGGAGCTGTGACCCACGCAACGGCTGTTTACACACCGTCTGTAGCCCTTTTTACACACACGGTTGGCTGACAACCAGACAGGAGGGACTCAAGTTACAAACGTCAACAAGGAAAATGCAGCTCAAAGTGTGTTGACAGAGGGGAAAGGTTCCACTCACCACAGTAGGACTGCTTCTCATCAGACTTGTCCTTGCAATGGGCCATGCCGTCACAAGTCAGGGTGTAGTTCACACAGTCTCCATTTCCACACTCAAACTCGTCAATGTTATTGCACGTAGTGTTGAGGGCTGATGGACAAGGATAGAAAAGGGCTGTTAGGAAGAATTGCCTGATTTCTGCCTTTGCATATTATTATAATACATTATATTCTACCTGCAGAAATATGTCTTGACCTACAAAAAAATCTAAAAATATAGCACTTTGCAAAGGTTTTAGGCATTTATGATGTTTAGATTTTTGTCCCTCATTCATTGCTGTCAGAGAGGCATCTGATTTGTCATAAATTTATTCAGCAATACACTACAATGGCCTAAAACATACAGCCAGAGTCACAATAAACCATCTTCAACTATACAAATAACAAATCTTGCAACAGATGGCTCCCCCATAGCTCCAATGTAACATCACTAAGTCAGTCTGGGATTACATGGCCAAACATAAGCAACTGAGAGATAAAAATCCACAGAAGAATTGTGATGATTTCTCCAAGATGCTCTGAACAACTTACTTGCAAGAACGTGTACTGAGGAGAAGCTGAGCTCCTTCAAAGCCAGTTGGTGGTCACACCAAACACTGATGTGATTTAGGTTGTTTGGAGTCATAAAAAAAAAAATATTTGTGCTATTTTAAAAGCCTCCTCACTTTCCCTATAGAGGTTAAAACTTGTTTTTTATTTTTGCTATCACCTGTCTGCCTTCTCAAGAAAGTTTCTAAGGCAGACTTTTTGTTTTTATGAATTCTTGCATTACCTATGCAGGTGTTGTCTTCCAAAAGCTTCCTGTCTCCCCGACAGCTGCAGTTGACCCTTCCTTCAGAGGTCAGCAAACACAGGTCTTGACATCCTCCGTTGTTAACGCGGCACAAAGAGAACTCGCCTGTGCAGACATGAGGAAAGTTAGCCACACACACACCGGCACATATTAATACACATCTGATTGAGAATCTCTGACCTCCCAGCCAAGCTCCAGACAAACCCCACCCCCTCCATGCGCATCCACATCAGCAGGCAGATATGCCTGCATAAATGAGGCAATGGCTCTGCCTCAGCTGTATGCATAATTCAATGTGACTCAATCTAAATAGGATTTGCAGCTGTTACAGCAGGCTCCCGGCTTGCATGGTCGCTGTGGGTATTGGAGTGTGGGAGAGTTTACTGAATGAGGCAACTCAAGGGAGAAGATATGGTGAAGTGAAAAAAAATGCAAAAGAGAACTGATTGAGAAGGACAGGGACAATGGCAGGAGTAGGACAAAATGAGAAAAGGGAAAGAGGTAAAAAATTCAAGATATTACCCCAAGCTCTGCCGTCCAAATGATTCCTCATCTTATCATGAATTTAAATAGCAGTGCTGATATATTTTATTAGTTGAAGCTCCATGCATTTTTCATGTACATTATTGCAACATGAGATGATATAATTTTTTAACTGCCATATATATGCCATTTTCATGCATTTCAAACCACTTAAACTTCTTATTTTTTAATTAATTAATGAATTTTGGGATGTATATGGCCACTGTGTGAAATACTGCAATTAAAAGAGTCAATTTATAGCTTGATTTATTTGTATTATTATTACACTGGACTTGACTGGAGTATCTTCACTTCATCTGTTAACTTGCTGAATCACATTTTGCATTAAAACACTATAAAATACTGCACAATATTAAACAGTTTATCCGTATTATGCAGTTCTACACACGATGTCAGTATTTGTCAGTAATGATAAAACACCCACACCCCTCACACTTCACACAACCACTTGAATCTCTCATTTTGGGGTAAAACTCACAGCTATTAGTGTCATTGGCCACCGCGACGATACCCATCGGCTGCTGGGGGATGTCAGCACGCAGCACCTTCATGTCTCCTCCTGTGTATTTGTCGGCCCGAAGCACGGCCCTCCTCACCCAGTCGGTCCAGAAGATGTAGTCTCCGTACACAGCCAGGCCAAAGGGATGGACCGGTTCATTCTTCAGCACCACCTGCAGGGGGAAGCACAACCAAAGCCATGACCCTCACACATTCAAGAAACCTCAGCCTAACATTAAGGGAAAAACAAAGTGACGGCACACAGCAGTACAAACATTTCATCAAGTGTTTATGTCACTCACATAGCGCCGAGTGCCGTCATATTCACAGCGCTCAATCTTGTCCAGCGTGGCGTCAGAGAAATAAAGTTTTTCAGCACGGTGATCTATGGCCAGGCCATTAGGCGTTCTGATGTCGGTGCCGATGATCACAATGACGTTGGCACCAGTCAGTGTGGCACGCATGATGCTGGGAGACTGCTCATTCCAGTTGGTCCAGAACATCAGGCTGCAGGACAGAGGATTAGTCAGTGATATGAGGAGGTGTAAAGTTTGGGCCTAATTAATGACATCAGTGATATGAACAGCTGAATCCCCTCTAACCTCTGACACTCATCAAGGACAAAGGCTCGTGGGTGATCGTCTCCCGACATGGAGACCACAGTGTGCCGGTCGACAGCACCCCAGCGGCTCTGATCCACAGTGTGGCGGGTGATGGTTGAGGTAGTATAGCTGGTCCAAAACAACATATCCCAGCCCCTGTGGTAGGCCAAACCCTCCACCGAGCCCACGTCTGAAACAAATGGAGGGAATATCGGAAAGACAGCGGAAGAGAGTAAAGAACAGAGATACAAATAAACATAAAGAGGAGAAGACCGAGGAGAAAAGAGAGGAAGGAAAAAAAGCACGTCAATCCCACTTTTATGTTAAAAGGCCAAGTGTAGACTATCTGGCAGCATCTCAGTGCTGGCAGGCTGCTGTGTGGCAGCACAGAGTCAGGGCTCTGGACATGACAGCTTGGTATTAATGACCAAGAACACTGTGTGATTCAAGGCTTTTATCCAGCAAATAGCTCAGTAAAAAGGTCACAATAACAGTTACCGGCTAGCATATTACTTTCCATTGCACTACCTCATCAACAGATGAGAAGCAAGAGGTCATTTTTCTGAACCACAGCCTCGAAATGAGAACGAGGTTGTGAGCTTCATGCCTGCAAGGAGTCCAGAGGACAGACGTGAGTCAGCCAAGATGGAGGAAGTTTTGTAGCAGCAGATAGAGAACAGCTGCTGAGAAACAATACATGAAAACACACACACACACACACACACACACTGTATGTGTGCTTCACTAAGAGTGAGATCGCTCCAATACCAAACAACTGGTAATAGTCATCTCGGTGTTACTGTTACTGCAATGGAACAGTGAGGGTCTGATGATTAAAGCGGCCTTTTCCAGGACTGGATATGATCTCACTCTATCACAGCTGCAGTCAAAGGAACAGCCAGGTCCACCACCAGGTGGGACACTTAACACGACACCTCAATATCTCCGGTGCAACACCACGGACATGAATCATCGTTTGCCCGCTGCATGCTATGAGATTCTGAATGAAGCAAAGCGACTGGAAAACCAAGCAGAGCCACGCAGAACACAAAAAACAACTCCCCTCCGCTTCTCGGACTCATAAATCAATGCCCTAAAAAATCAATGGAGAGCAACATGAAATCCATTCACCCCTATTTCCTCTTTTTTTAGTGCTGTTAATGAATTGTAAATCTTGAGCTTTCAGCACCTTCCACTCAAAGTCTTGCTGTTTACCTCGGTTTATCTTCACATTGCTGTTGACCTAAGCCTATCTACATTTCTGTACATATTCGTCTCCTGTTCAAAGTAATACAGATGAGCTGAATTTATGACTCTTGAGCTCAGGTGGTTACACTGACACTGATTTTATTGCAGTTATCTGCAGTAGGCGTTATAGCAGTTAAGTGCTCCCTATCATGCTGGCAGTCAATAATTACCTCTAGTCAATAATTTTGAAGGCAAACACTATTTCAGTCTGTCTCTCTTTGTATATATATCCTATCTCTGAATATATACAGGTGTACAGGGACAGCACTTTCAGAAAATGTACAGATGCTTTCAGAAAAAAAAAAAAACAGAAACAATGGGGCTTAAGAAAAAATCTATGTTTGGCCTCAATAGACCCTCCCACAGAGAGCTGGCCAGCCCATCTCTGTGCCGCTCTATCATAGTCAGTCCAGAGTTCACCTACCGTTTACTTGGTTTTCTCCTCTCATACTGACGAGCTATTCACCTCTCTTTCCAGCTCTGCTACCATTTTGTTTCTCAGGAGATCCCCTTCTTGGCGGCAGAAGGACTGCTGATTGTGGATTGATGAGCACAGTGCCTGATTGAGGTATCATGTGGAGTAGCCGCCTGCTCTGAGGTGACAGGAAATCACACAAGCTCCAGCGTTTACCTCGCAACACTCGCCTGCCCCTCACAGGAGACCATGGGGGCAGATGAAAACCCCAGCAGCTGAGAAATTGGGACTGCCTTGACCTCAGCGGAGGGGTCCTGTGTTACTTTGTTCCTTCTGCCACCCCCAGCCAATAAGAGGTGGAGCTGATTGCGAGGACTGAAATGGCATGAGTCATACGTAGGAAAGCAGTAAAAAATTACAAATAGTCACTGACTTGATGTGTTCTGATTGACAATTTTTAAGCAGGAATGTAATTTTCTTGGTGTCAAAAGAAACATTTAAGTATGTAATATGTGCATACATATAATGTTTATGTCTTCTACACTCTTGATGTTGAATGCCTAGAAATCTGTGTAATGCTATTTTGTGGGTACACTTCTATTTAATCACAGCATGTGTAATCATTTCCGCATGTATTATCAGTAGTTTTATGATCAGCTTAAGCACACTGACCCAACAAAAGACAAACTGTGTTTCAACAGTAGCAGAATGAACAGAGCTGAAGACAGGATGCTGCTGTTGAACTCTACTGGTTTAGACGATCTGCAGGACAACAGTAGTGACACTGGGCTGGGCGATGTGGAGAGGGTCCTAGTCCCAATACTGGATGCACTGATTCTGGTACTGGGGGTTTGTGGGCACACCATGGTAATGGTGATCTTGTGTGGACGGAGGAGAGGAGGGGTGGGACGTATTACACAGTCTCCCCAAAGCTCCAGCAGCGGCATAGGAACAGACATCCTCCTGTTGGCTCTGAGCGCTGCAGACCTGATTTTGCTCTCCATGCTTCCCTTCCACACCGTTGCCATCGCCATGCAGCACTGGCCATTTGGGAACATTATGTGTCGTATAGTGAGCTTCATGGGATCAGCCTGCACCTCAGCCAGCGTATTTACGCTGGCCACTCTGGCCGTGTCTCGCTACCTGACTGTGGTGAAGCCTACCAGAGCTTACTCCCTCCTCACCCCTCGCCGGGTGTCTGTTACTGCTGCACTGCTCTGGGTTCCAGCTTTGTGCCTCGCGGCTCCCCAGCTGGTTTTTCGCTCTGTTGGAATGCCACAACGAACCCCTGACGGCCTCGCTTGCTTTGTTTTCCAGTCTGACCGAGACCAGTTGATCTATGGATTGGTTCACTTCCTCGTGGCCTTCCTGCTCCCACTGGTTATCATTGCAGTGGCATACAGCAGCATCTATGTGTTCCTATGGGGGAGTCAACAAGGCGGCAGGGCGCCCCAGGTGGAGCGCTACCAGAGCAAAGTGACTCAGACATCAGCCATGCTGGTGCTGGCTTTCACCCTGTGCTGGCTGCCATCCTACGGACTAACGCTGGCCTTACTGGCGAATAAAAGCTCAGGGGCCACTGGAACTTCACCACGCTACGGCCCCTTCAGCGTGTTTGCACGCCTCATGGCGACCTCCTCTACAGTAATAAACCCCATCCTCTACGTTTTGATGTCTCAAAAGTTCAGACAGGACGTCCGGAGGCTGTTCAATAGAGAGGGGCAAAGAGAGAGCCGGGCTGTGGCTATGGCTGCTGTCTGACAGTATTTCTTTTAGCAACTACCTTGATAGAACTGACTACCTGACAAACACTGAGCCTGATCCTGGCAACTGGGAATTACAATAAAAAAAAAATACAAGCTGAGTTGCTTGAAAGACTCCTGAATAAAACGGACACAACCCTCATGAGGAAAGTAACTAACAAGCAAAACAGCAGCACTCACAGGGACATTCAACACCTTTGCTTCCTCACAACATTCTCTGTTAGTCTGGATATTGTACAAGAAGATCAAAGTTTGCCTTGGGAGTTGCTGCTCTACAAGCACAGTGGCAGAAACAATCCTGAATCACACATTCCTTGTAAAACAGATTAAAGTAAAAGTACTTTGGTAAAACATTAATGGTGCACCTGTGTTTTGTTGTGCTGAGATAAGGTGAATGAAGGTCTATCTGTCTCTGGGCCTGTTCATGCTGGTATACACTCTGCTCTCAAAGTACAGATAAAAAAGCCATTTCCTTTTGTTTTAAGTTGGCTACAACTTCAGAATTAAAACTTCCTGCTTCTGTTTAGATGAGTGGGAGTATTTTGGGAAAATCCAACAGCTTTCTTCCTCATTTTCTCACTAGGGGGTCTAATGTTTACGACTCAGGGTGTTTGTTATTCACATAAAAAGGTGGAGTAACCATAAATGACTTAACTAATGACTGGCCCCGTATCAACAAAGGGAGGGGAATACAGGGTAGATAAAGTTGCCAATACGCTGGGTGAAGCTGGCTGAAAAAAGAAAGCAAAAACAGGAAAAACTCACTCTCTACTACAGTCTTGCGATCGGATCCGTCATCGCTGATCTGCTGAATGTTGCCAAAATGAATATCACTGAAGAAGATGCGGTTAGCTCCTTTCCCTCCGCCTCCTCTGTAATCAAAAGTGAGCGCAATGACATTCTTCATGTGCTCGGGGTCCTCAAACGGTTTTATTGGTGCGTTCAGGTTGTTTTCATCTGATAGGTGGACACTCTTCAGTATGGTGCGCTCTGAGTAGAGAAGGTAGCCGTCGTAGTCGCGGCAGCCACGGCCGTCTTCAGCCAGCATGCCATGAGCACAGGCACATGTACGCTGTCCGTTACCACGGAAAAGGCAAAGCTGCTGACATCCGCCATTGTTGTCTTTGCACACATTTGTTCCTGTAAATGGACAAAAAAATCCATGATGTTATTACAACTAAAAAATTCTGTTTAACTGATGCAAACATAGCAAGTTAAGTATTTTACGGAATACAAGTCACATAGAAAAATGAACAAGACTTTGCTTACCTTGCTGTCTTGCCCTGTTGAAGACCTTGATGTCTTTGAGCTGCACCCCAATACCAGTCCTCAGAGACACAGAGTCTGTGGCGTTGTCCTTGCTGCCTCTCTTTATGGAGCCGTTAGCATGCGTCCTGGGTGACAGCAGGCAGATAAGCAGCATTAAACAGAGGCTGAAGCTTACAGATATGAAAAACATTAAGACTGTGGGCGTAAATCACATAAAAAAAAACTAACATGAGGAGAAGCGTGGTATATCTGACCTGTCACTCCAATAGATGTAGCTCTCAAACACAGACACAGAGAACATGTCCATGTTGTTGTTGGCCAGAACCACTTCTCTGTTTTCTCCAGTCTCCAGGTTAATGCGCTCGATCTTGTCCGTCCTGGCGTCACACCAGTACAGCAGGCCGTCCTACATGCACAAAAGCAGTAATAGATGCATGGTTGCTGTGATGCTGCATCCACTCTCCACATTGAAACTCAGTGAGAATAATTGAAAAATGTTCTGTCACAGCGTACCTCATAGTCGATGGAGATGCCGTTGGGCCAACTGATGCTGACATTGACCAGGACGGCCCTCTGAGAGCCGTCCAGACGAGACCGCTCGATGCGGGGATACTGGCCCCACTCTGTCCAGAACAGGTAGCTACTCACACAAACACAGCAAAGCACAGAGATAACTTCCTCAGTAATCAATAGTGAGATAAATCACACAAGTGTAAGGTAAAAGTAGAAGCTTGATGCAGTGTTGTTTCTTCTCACCCTTTCTCGGGATGCACCGTGATGGCACGAGGCTTGTCCAGGCCCTGGGAGATCACCACATAGCGGAATGAGCCATTCAGTCGTGCCACCTCAATCACATCGAAGCCTTGATCTGTCCAGTAAATGTTTCCTGTGGAGGTGAGAGCAGAAACAATGAAGCACTGGCAGATCCTGTGCACATGATCCATACATAGTGTGCAGAAATGTGTCCTGTAAATGTAGGAATCCGTGTCTACGGTGTCTCTCACCAGCTATCCAGTCGACAGCAATGCCTTCAACCCTGCCGATGCCATTAGTGACCACATCCTCTCTCCAGGTCTGGTCCCTCTTGGCCCTGCTGATGGTGCTCAGGCCCATGTCCACCCAGTAGATAGTGTCATTGTCTGCAAAATTAAGCAAAAACATGCTAGACTGAAAAGAACCGTTTAGTAGCCACACCCTTAATGCAGTGGTGAATTCAGCAACATTAAATACGTCATGCCTGGGGATTTATCTCATCAAGTGTTTGAGGGAAAAAAACACATTACCAGCATGGAAATCAATGCCCACAGCGAGAGAGGTGCCTGACACTGGTACCAGAGCATCAGATTTGTCTGATGGGTCCAGAGGAATGCCTCGTATGCCCTCATGCACCGAGTACAGCAGAAAAGAGCCCACACCTATAGTAAACAAAGTAACATTAACAAAAGTTTGGGTTGCGTCATTTCCCCATCATTTTCATCATTTCTTGAATCCAAATCAAGATACATGCACGAATGTGTCGTACCCTCACAAGACTGCTGCCCTCTGCGCAGGCTGTATCCTGCAGTGCACATGCAGGCTCTGGTGGTTGGGGAGGTGGGGAGGCACAGCTGGGAACAGTCTCCATTGTTATTGCTGCAAAGATTGCTGCCTGGGAACACACAAGCACGAGAACAAATACACAAAACAAATCAAAGACGAGCAATGGAGACATAAACAGATGTGCTTTTGGATAAACAGCCTGCAAAACAGACCTTTAATGAGACAAGGACGTATTTTCTTCCCCTTTTTTGTGCCAAGCAATTTAACAAAAAGCAAATTTTGCACAGGCGGAGAGAAAGAAAGATGGCGTGTGAGAGTGAGATATGCACCTTTCTGCACAGTTTCATTGTAGATTTTCATGTGCATCATGGGAGAAGTGCTGTTCCTCAGGACTTTCCAGTTGCCGCCATCATTTTTGTCGCAGGTTCCTATCTGGTCGGTTCCTTGGTCTGCCCACCACAACTTGTCTCCTAATGGACACAAAGCACAACAGGATGGTAATTTTTCTCCATTAGAACCTGCTGTTACACTCAAAAACCCATATTAAACAGAGCAACTTTAAACATGCAACATGGCCATTCCTAGACCAGTGATGCTGTCAAATCAACATTTTCTGGAGACCTACCCATGATGGCCAGAGCAGTCGCCTTCGTTAGCTTTCCTTTGACCCCTTCCAGCACCTCCAGTCCAGAGCCATCCAGATTACAGCGGTTGATGGTGCTGTTTCCTGAGCTGATCCAGTAAAGTTGCTTGGTATCGAAATCAATGGAGAGGCCTGGAAAAACAAAGCCAGAGCTGATGTGTAATCGCCTGCCCTGTCGCTAGGGTGTGCTGTCTCTTAATGCTGTCACACAAAGAGCTACAGAGTGCCGCTCACCTACGGGGCCTTTCTGGTTGGTGAAGAGGACGCTGCGGTTGCTTCCATCTGTGTTGGCCATGCTGATGTTGTCCCCATCTGTCCAGTACAGCTTCCTGATGGAGACGTGAGCAAGAGAGTTGGAACTTTGGCACAGTTTTCACAATTTTCTAACAAACAAAGAGCCACACTCAAGACTCACAACACACATCTCACACCTAGTGTTGTATGATTGGAAAAAAATATTTTGCTGTCTTCTATTTTGTGTCATACTGTAAACCTGCAGCTCACATCTCTGCTTTTCTGAATCTTACCACTACAGACATTCCAATAATTCCTTAACGTTAGATATCCTATACCGAATGTGTACACTAACCTTTAAAAAAATTGATTCAGGTACTACGCACCCTTAGAATTAAAATAATGGAATGGGGATTTAAAGGCTTTATTATCTGATGTTATTATTTTTGTTGGTTGATTGTTGGAGCTTTGCCTTTACAATTGCTCACCCGTGCCCACATTTCAGATGCTTGTTTTGTTGTTAGACTTCATTAAATGTGTTTTATTCTTAAAAACTGAACTTGATCCCAGTGGTTAAATAAAACAGGAACAATGGTAATAACAAAATGATGTAGAATGTGTAAAGCATCTGGTCTGTGGATAATACCAAACCATATGTGAGCTTTAGAGGACTTTTTTTTTTTCTTAAAATGCAATCTGCTGTTTTCAGTTCAAGGCCCAGTCGAGGAAACAGAAGGTGATGATGGTGGGGGAAGCAGAAATAAAGCTGGTAAACTGGACAATAGAGAAAATAGAGTTAATTCAGCAGCTCAAAAATGTCCTGATCATCCAACCCTGACATCCTCACTCTTCAACACCACATGCACTCAGGTTAGCACCTTTCCTTCTTTTGCATTCAAGCTTCTAGAGCCTCAAACTTGTCAAAGTTCTCATACAGGACAATGCAATCCTGTACCACTGGGTTTAGATTGCATGTATGCTTAAAGGGTATCTCTCTTCTCCCCCACCATCCACTTCCTGCTAAATCCAACCACATCCACCACACCCTTCGTTTGTTTGTTAACATGCCTCTAAATAAAGCCTCTGAAGCATTTAGGCTCCCACATTGTCGTGTTTTTGTGCACACACATACACATACAAAGTTGGTTCCTTCCCAACTCTCTTTGACCCCACCCACTCTTGGTGGGGTCAGTGTGTTTGTGTGCCAGAAAAAAGGAGACAGCCCCAGCATATGGATGGAGCATCTGCTTCTCATTTTCCCTCACGCCAACAATGCTCAGATCGGAAACATTCCTCTGCTTAAGTAGGCTAAGTCCTTCAAAGGGAGGAAGGAGTTCACAGAAAAATCGCAAGCCGGCAAGAGACATTTCTCAAGTTGATATCCCTTTGCAGAACAAAAACTGAAAATATAAATACAGATGGTTTATCTCTGCTCTGCTGGATTGAGGAGAGACCGAGGCCAGGTTCTGTTTGGACCTGAGGAGCATGAAGTTTCAGGAACAAGGGCACGAGGCGGGAAAAAATGGACATTTGTAAAGCATAGCAGGAGGGGACAGGATGTCGGATAAACACAGGAAAAGCGGAAGAGAAACAGAAATAACTACAAAAAGCAACAGAGACACTGGCAGTAAATAATTCATAGATAGTCTATCTGAGCACAGAAAGTTTGGAGATAGAAATAGAGCAACAGAGGAGAAAAAGACACGAGAGAGGAGAAAGATGACACGAGGGGAGAAAAATTGGAACCACTTCCTGAGTGACAAAACACTCAGAGGTCAGCAACCATCTACACCAAATTACTTTGACTGCATACAGAGGCGAACCTGACAGCCAGACACTGTATGATTGCGTGTGTGCACCTCTCTGTGTATGTGTAGTGGGTTATAGGTGAAATCAGGAGGGTGTCTGCGAGCAATTTCTGAAAGCTTCAGTCTGACTAACAGTGACAGCTTTATGGTTTGTGTACCTGCACCTCTGTGTGTGTGTGTGTGTGTGTGTGTGTGTGTGTGTGTGTGTGTGTGTGTGTGCGCGCGTAGGACTAACCCCAGTATTGGATGCAGCACTAGACAGTGTGGTTTGTCTAAGCCCTGGATGACAGCATTTTTGAAGGAACCATCCAGTCTGGCGACATTAATCTGTTTCTTATTGGCATCATAACTGGTCCAGAAAAGGTTCCTGGACACCCAGTCAACTGCCAGGCCATGAGTGTTGGGCAGATCTGATGAAAGGTAAAAATACACAGTGAATTATTATAAAGTGACAAAAAACTTACTGGTATTCACAGAAACTTCTGAAACAAGTTGTCTTTGACTGGTGTAGATCTTGTCGTCTGAATTACAGACTGTCTATAGCAGATTTTCTAATTTGGCTACCTATTGATTTTAAATTGTTGACTGTTTTTTAAAATTTTTTCAGCTGACTGGGTTTTCACATGAGGACCATGTATAAAGCATGTTTAGTTAAAAAGAAACAACACGCCTGCACTCTTTAGCTTCGCTGCAGGGTCTACATGTCCAGAAATCCAAAGACTAACAGGCCTGCAGCACCTAGTTACACTGATGATTAAATAATTAGTGTAAATCACAGGGTGGGCCTTGGCAAACTAAACAAACACAAAATAAAATCTGCAGTAAAGTTGAGGCTCTTTGGTTCTTTTTTGCCAGGTGAATCTGGGGATAAGGTGTATTATAAATTTTTTAAAAAAACCCAATGATTTCTGAAAAAAAGCATCAAAATGCCAAAATCTGAAAAAGGTTAAATGGTAAATCTTCCATTTCCTGTTTCATATATTACTTTGTAGGAAAACCATGACAGGGGAATCACAGCTGAATTTCTTTGTTGCAACTAGGCCTTTTAGACTGAAAACTTTATAATAAAGCATCTTCTTGTAACTTAACTTGAGGTCAAAATCTGGTTTTAATCAGTTTACCTGCAGCTTAATCTACCTATTTTTACTGAGCTTGGAAAATCCACTTTCACTTGCTGTGTGCCTGCAACCTGGAATAAGCTGCAGAACAATCTAAAGCATTTTTGTCCTTAGGGCAATTCAGGTTTTTATTTCATCTTATTTTTCTTTCAGCTGCTCTTGTTTTAGTTTATTCATACTGTTTTTTATTATGGAACTAACTTTGCCTTTTAATATTTTTTACTGATATTGAATTCCACGTTTCTTATTCATGTGCCTACATCTTTTATTTTCTAACTTGGCTGCATTGTAAATGAGGAATCCATACCTCAATGCATTCAGAGTTTAAAAATTCAATGAATGAATGAATAAATGAAATAAACCTGCTTCCTTAAATATATATCAAATACAACACAATGAGCCTTTTAATGATGGTCTGTATTGTATTGTGTTGCCTCCTCCGTACCTGCAGAAACCACAGTTTCAACTCCAGTGCCATTGATGAAAGCTCTCTTGATTGTCTGAGTGCGGACATCTGACCAGTAAATACGGTGCTCCAGGGCGTCATAGTCCACCACAGTCACGTTGTCGATGTCAGGTACAGTGAAGGAGATAATATAGTTGTAATATGGGTTGTCAATGTCCACTCCTCTGATCTCTATCTGTCGAGCGTACAGCAAAAACTGACGGGACTCTGCAGGGGAGACGAGACATTGACATCCTTCAGTATTCAATGTGAGTAATCAAGAGTTAAATGCAGCTCCAAGTCTGAAGTCGAATGCGTGACTGCACAATAATGCCAGAGTTGTGGATAGATGGTTGCAGCATGGATGAGTACATCCGAGCATTATTCCTACCACTTGAACAAACAGTTAATCCAATTGCATCTTTGACTCTAATGACTGTGTCTGGATGGCTAACTCAATAGCACAGCCATGACAGCGAGAGTGAATTGAATCAGTGCAGATACATTTCAATTGCATTGGTCTCAACAGTCAACAATCATTTAACTGTGGGCAGCTTAAATGATAGACAGGGAAAAAAAAGGGAAGGAGAAAGAGAGAGAGCGGAATAATGACGGTGTCAGGCTGTATCTGCTGGGCCAGACTTGGTGGTGGATGTGGAGGGCTGTGGCTGAGGCCTGCATCAGACAGAATGGGGCTCTCCATTCCATTACCCCTGAAGATAATAGAAAGTGCTGCCCTGAATACTAAACTCACACACTGAATAAACAGGCCTGCTCTCACTTTTCACAGAAAGACACTTCAGCAGGCTCCAAAGCTGTCACAGCAACAGCACCTCAAAGTGAAAAAAAGTCTGTATTGTTTAATCGTCTCTTTCCTTCTCTTTCACACACACACACACACACACAAGACAAAAATGTAAATAAACAATTTCGCAAGGAAAATAATTAGACTGTGGCATTTAACAACAGTTTCGCCAAGACAAGAAGAGGGGAAAATTGTCTGTGAACTTGGGAGTGGAATCAAAGAGCATCTTTTTTGTGGAGACTACATAATGTACGTGTGTTCAGGCTTACCATAACAAGTACGCTTGTCGGGGCCCAGCTTCATGAGGTGAGGACAAGCACAGGAGAATGTCTGATTGTAGTTGATGAGACACAGATGAGAGCAGGGCTCCTTGCCATTTTTAGCTGCACAGGGGTTAGGAGCTGGAGACACATACATATATATTTCATAAATCATCTCATGTAATATTCAAAAGGACTGTGAGTTGTGAGCAAAAGTTCAATTACACATGTAAACACCACGTATATCACTGCAGTCTTGACTCTTCAATTTTCTATGATAGAATGATTAAAACGTGTCCTCGTCACAAGCCTCCCCCCAAAAAAACAACCATGCATTTTAGTTCTTTCATAGATTTATTATAGGTCCTCTAGAAATATGGCAAAATCTGCTGGTTCAAAAATAGAAATCCAACAATGCTAATATTTGGTAAAAATTGAGTTGCCCAAAACTTCTACCTTATTGGACGTGTGTTTTCAAAACCTTTTCAGATATTTTCAGGCTGCCCTTAGAGCCATGTCCGCTTGTAGCTCTCTTTGGTGTTACCCCAGACTCATGTAATTTAAATAAGTATCAATGGGACTTTCTGGCCTACTGTACACTTTTAGCTCGCAGGCTTATTTTACTAAACTGGAAAAACGCGCTACCTCCATCCCACTCCCAGTGGATTAAAGATGTTTTTTATTTCATGAAAATGGAGAACATTAGATGTACCCTAAAAGGGAGAACCAAAGCATTCTTTGAAATCTGGCACAAATTTATCAATTATGCAGAAGAAAAACTGGACTTGTCTTTATAAATGGCACTATTGTGTTTTGCTGTGTTTTTTTAGTTTTTTTTTTAAACATATCTGTATTTGTATATTTTAAAGAGTACTGCTGTTTGTTTGTTGTTGTTGTCGTTGCTTTTCCTTGTTTTTTCTTGTGGGAGGGTCTCATTTTGTGTTCAATGTGTTTGTATATTGTTATTGTTAAAACCAAAATTATCATAAATAAAGTTTTCAAAAAAAAATAAAAATTTGGTAAAAATTTCTACTGGCCATTTTCAGTTCCACTAGCTGCTTTTGGTAGCCATCCGGAAGTTTTTGGTTGTATCTTTGACCACTAAGGCCAGTTAAACTAGATTTGTAGCTTTCTGACAGAGACTTGTTTCTTCATCAAAGTCCAAGGGTCCTTGGTAGGGTTTAAAGACTTTGGGAAGGCCAGTTTAAAACCTTAAATCCAGCCTTATTTAGTAATTGCTTTACCATTTTCGATGTGTGCTTGGGGTCACTGTCTTGTTCGAACACCCCACTGCCTCCAAGACTGATGGTTTCAGGTTTTCCTGAAGAATCTATAAATAATTCTCCTTCTTTATTATTCCACTGGCAGCAAAACAGATCCAGAGTATAATACTACAACCACGCTTTACAGTAGATATGGTATTCTTGGAGTTAAGGGCCTTATATCCTCTCCTACAAACATATTTCTGGTCACTGTGACCAAATCTCGTATTTTTTGTGTCATTTGACCGCAGAACTCTCTCCAGAAGGCTCCTTTCAAGACTGCCATGATAGACATTGTCTTTACAAGTGTATATAAACTTTTGTTCACCATCTATGTGTCAAGCAGTACAGTATGTGTTTGTGGGTTTGTGCATATGTGTATTTCTTACCCTGCGGCTGTCTGGATGGATGGTAGACCTGCAGGTCAAAAGGTTGCGTGTTGGTTCTCTGCACCACAGTGACGTTGCTTCCAGTCCACTTGTTCGCCTTAGCCAGCGTGTTGGTCCTCCAGTCCGTCCAGTAAACCTCTCCACCATACATAGTGACAGCGAATGGATGAGACAGATACTCGTGGCCCCTCAGAACCTCAATTAGTCCAGAACCATCATACTTGGCTGAATAAATAGCGTCAGACCTGGGTACAGAACAATTTTCAGTTATGTTTCTGGGTATAACGGTAAGGTGCTATATGAGGATGCGTTTGTGTGGGTTTGTTCATGTCTTTGCCCTCTGTATGACCTGGCATCGATCCAAAGGATGCGCCGCTCTAGATAATCCACAGTGAGTCCATTTGGCCAGCCTCCATTGCCAGTTTCCTTATGGATGGTCTTCCTGCCCTCTCCACTCATGGATGCAGCTTCAATCCTGGGCAAACTGGCATCCCAGTCTGTCCAGAAGAGGATTCTGTGGTATCGTGAACATGCAGTTATCAAAACAGCAAAGTACAAAAGGTTCACAGTCAGTCCCACAACTACTGTACCGAAACATTAGTTTGTTGTGAATGTGTTTGATATGAGCAGGAGTGCAACACTTACCCATCCCGAGGGTCAAGAGCAATAGCTCGAGGGTGCTCCACCTCCCCAGCCAGCAGTGTGGTCCTCATGGTGCCATCCAACTTGGCCACTTCTATCTGATCCAGGTTGCTTTCCACCCAGTAAATGTTTCCTGCTATCCAGTCCACTGCAAGACCCTCAGGTGTAGCCAGCCCGTACTGTATTACTACATCAAAGCTGGTTAAAGCTACAAGATCAGACGAAACAGACAAGGGAAATGGTCAAACCCCTTGTAGTTAGTTTTTTTGTGGAAATTAAATTTCCTCACTTGACTTGTCTTACTTGTCTCTCTCTCTATCTATAACGTAGATAAAGAAGAAACAGGATGTTGGGTAAAATATTTCTATATCATCCATCTTCATTTAGAACTGCTGTGTAGATCTGATTTCCTCATATTCCATTTCACTACTCAATAAAATAAATATTCCCCTGGGGTGCTTAAGTTTCTTAATGAATTCACACAATATTTCAATATGTACAGTTAAAGGCATTGCTGGCTTGGATTTACTGATGACATCATTTCAGATTGTGTCGCAACCTGAAGCACTGATCCGTTTGGCTTTGGTATTTACAAATTATGTAAATGTAATCAAGCTATTTGGTTTCACAGTTAAAACTGCATCACAAACTGTAATTCTTTTAATCAAACGGTTAGATGCTATGGTGGGAAGAAAACGCATGGCAGTAGAATAAATAAAAACAGAGATAAATACAGTAGTGGCTCAGCAGGGGGTGTGATACGACAATTACAGAATGGGCCTTAAAAGCTAAATATGTGGTGCCTTGCTGGGCTAAAGAGACGCTTACTCCAGCCCCTTTCTAACCCTTTCATTTTCCATTGGGTCCCTAATCAGAGGGATGAGTTTAATTATCTGAGGTGAGTCATTATTATGTCTGAAACAATGAAAACACATGCTTACTGTTTGTAGCCTATGGACTGTGCCATGGCACACAACAAAAAAAATACACAGTCATGCTACACATTTAAGTGTAGACTTGTACACATGATTTCGTCATGATTGGTGCTGCAGAGGTGATGAGGCTTTGTTTACCAATGCAGGTCATGATTGACCGTTCTGGCCTTTGTGATGCCACATCTGATTTTCTGTGTTCAAGAAGCTACAGCATCCAGAGCGCACCATACATAAAAGTTAAAATATTATAAATTTTTAAAGGACAACCTTTGCTGCTACATCCTGTCACAATGATTTTAGGCACCACAAAACTGTCAACAACACAATTTTACATGGTTACCACAACAGAAATAATCCCACTGTGTCCAGATTTTTAAATCTAATGAAACCCAATACAGTAACATGCTCTCAGCACTTCTTAATATTCTTTAACAGTAATTCACTTGTATTGCAAAACCCCAGATTTCAATCTTAACTTTGTCTGACAGAAGTGTCTTAAAAATAAAAGCAAATGTGGTTGGAATTTTCTGATGTCCACTGATGTAAATGTAATTTTACATCAGCTGTCCGTTACATTATAACCAATATAACGGACAGCTTTTGTTTCTATAAAACCAAAATGCAGAGAGATATGCTAGGGGGACTTCAGAAATGGTGTCCTTATATACTTGTAGCTTGTCCAGCAAAGTGTGTTCCAACTCCACTGTTCACAATACTTTTAACAATGGCTGGGGCACATGTAGCAGAGTCCATATCACAGCAGAACAGACAGATGTGCCGAGTAAAGTGGTGTCTTGACAGTAAGTAGCTAACTAACTCCTGAAATACACTGCTGGAAAGTTAATTCATGTACTCTACCATACTCTAAAATTGGTATGGGCATCGACTTCCAAAACTCCAATATCTGTAATTGCAACCCACTGATGAAGACAATGTAATGTAGTTGAAAGCTCCACCAGAAATCTATTTAATCAAACAGATAAATCAAATTGTAAATCAAACATAGCCAATGGTCAAAAACGCTGCAACGATTGGACTAAAAATGCTCACCTCCATTCTCGGACAGTTTGCCACGATAGATCTTATCCTCTACCACGTCGGTCCAATAGAGGGCACTCTGGTTGAGATGGAAGTCCAGCGCGATGGTGTTTCTCAGGCCAGGTACTAACACGCTGAACTCTCCCTTATTCAGATCAATGCGACGGATCTCATGGCGGTTTGAGAAGATAATGAAGGGTTTGAAAGGATCTGTGGAAACCAAGAGCAAAAGATTAATAACAACGTTTAAAAGAAGAGCCAAACTGAGGTAATAGAGGGTTAAAACTTCTGCTTGGTCACCGCTGATTGCTACTCAATACACTGCAGAACGGCTCTGCTGCACAGCGTGGAAAACAGTGCAGCCATGTTCCGCTGCAGTGTGTGACTTGTCCAATAAAAGGGAGGCTATGTTGAAAGTGCCTCTAATCCTGGGTAATTAAAACGTAGTGTAAACAAGACAGGAGTTATCTGTAACTAACAGGCAGCCCGGCAGGCAGCAGGATGAATGACAGGGTGCTGGTGGTTAGTCTCTAAGACCTGGCAGCAGAGAGCAGCATCATAAATTCATGTTTCCTCATTGGCTAGTTGCGGCGGGGAGATAAGTATATTCTTTCTGTGGCTGATAAAATTCAAAGCTGATTTGAAGTGGCTGAGCAGTTTCTGTTTTTCGCAACTTGCCCTTTCAATGACTTTAATAAAAAACATTTCTGCTTTTCAGTTTATTCTTTGAAATTTCAGATTCTTTTCATAAAATATTCATGATGTCTTAAAAACCACTGCTGAGGTGTTCTTACTTTTTCTTTACAAACCTACTCTCCCATCACCCACTGGCAATCACAGCACATGAGCTTTCCTGTCTCCAGCAGTCTATTGTCCAAAACAGTATCAGATTTTGGCATAATGCATCGACTCCAACCACACAGCTTCCTGCCTGGGCCGACTGTCTTTTACTTCATCCCAAAACCACATCACACTTCTTAATTCTGTTTTGAACTCTGAAAAAGCCTAGTCAGGGTCACTTCTAGCTTTCTCGTTCACTGTACACCAAATATTTTTCTGACCCTTTTCTCTCACCATCTTCCTGTCGTGTACTGTCCTCTTTGTCTCTTACCTGTGCTCTTGCAGTTCTCCATGTCAGGCTCCAGCTCCCAACCCTCGTAACACGAACATTTCACACTGAACTTGTCCTGTTCGCAGCGCTGACTGCACTTAAGGTGTTTGGCACAGAAGCTCTGGATCTGACAGGTCTTGTTGTCAGACCCCAACTCCATGCCCAGTGGACAGGAACAGATCACGCCTTCACCAGGAGCCACTGTGCAGTTGTGGCTGCAGTCACCGTTGTCCAGTGAACACAGGTCTGTGAAAAAAAAGAAAATCAGAAGACTGGCACAAGGTATAGCCACAGAAACCACTGAAGTCCAGATTTAGGATCCAGAGTTTTACTTGTTGTTTTATGCTCCCTGCACTAAAACGCAGCCTGAGTGCTGTTGTTTCTTACCACAGAGTTTCTCATCAGAGCCATCTGGGCAGTCATCAGTGCCATCGCAAAGTTTCTCCGCAGGCAGGCAGATGGTGGAGTCGTTGGCACATACGTGGTGAGATAGCTTACACACCAGCGCCTCACAGTTGTCCTCATCTGAGTTGTCTTCGCAGTCACTGTCGCCATCACAGACCCAGGCTTTGCTGATGCAGCGTGCTGCAGACAGAAGGCAGGGTTACTTTAAAATCAAACACTTAAACCAACTTTATGTACCATGTTTCTTCATTTGATATACGGCCTCCTCACAAGATTCCCTGCAGCCAAACTTGACAGTCGGATCACACATGTGCGTGACGCCCTCACAGTTCTTCTCATCGCTCATGTCCATGCAGTCGGTGTCTCCGTCACAGCGCCAGCGCAGGGGGATGCACAGGCCGTCCAGCTGACACTGAAACTCATCTGTATGACAACCTCCAGGGGGACGAGTGGCTACGGACAAAAAGTGACGTTGTTATCAGTCGTCTCCTGCATTAATCAAATCAGGCCTTGAGCCCGGATGATGTACAAAATTTAAAGGCTTAAAACATAAAGTAATGAGCTGTGTCCTAGAAATCTGGATGGTAAAAAGTCTTAGCAACGAGAAAGACAGATTTGTGCATTCAGAAGGTCATTGCTTTGCTCATAAACACAAGCTGACCGTGAATCACTTGTGTTGCTGTTGCTCCTAAGAGACACAAAATTAGTAATGCATAATTTTAAGTAGTTATATCCTCAGTGTATCTATAATGCATTAATATTTTTAAAAAAAAGACTTATTACAGTTATTACATCAGTTACTTTAAACTACTAGTGAGAGTTATTAGGTGTCAGTGGTTGTGCCTATCAGACTGGAGCCAGTGTGACTAATAAGAGCAACAGAACTCTTACATCTACTGAATAAAATTTAAATACTGGCTATGATTTCAGTACACGTCAGGGAATTAATGACAGAGCAGCGCAGAGATGCAACCACCCACCCATGATAATAACAACCACCTGTCACAGTTGTACTCCATAAACAGTGTAAAAAATAACTACCACTGGCTATTGGTTTGTGAATAATGGCCTTTAAGCTTTAATTTTTAACACTGACTAGTTACACAAAGTTCCTTGAATTATGTAAAGCATCATGCACTGTCTCATTAGTCATTTTCATTTCTACTGGAAACAGGTTGGGATTAGGAGAAATCCATTATCACCAATTATTAGTAGGCGTGTTAGAGGTCGGTAACAACTGCAGTAAGTCTTATCAGCAGCAGCGGCTCATTTTTACACAGCATTGATATTCGTCAGGTTCTCTCTTCACAGATAACTGTTATTAAGTCTTTTCTCAGTTAAATGCACCGTAAAGCTGTAGCAGGTCGCGTGTTAGGTTTCATAGACATTTCAAATGACTTCAGCTGTTTTAATTAGAGAGTATGACATCGTTGTGTACGTGCGCCGCATGAATGAGAAAAAGAGTACGACACCGAGGCGTAACCATCCTGAACAAGTGTTTTAAAACCAGTGAAATGAGAACATAATTGTGTAGACGTTTAGCAGTGGCAAGACATTTCTTACTAGGTTACTTGACTCTTACCATTTTGATATAAAGCAGAAAAAAATCAACATCACTACAGATTAACATGATGGTCTGATCTCTAAGGATTCCTTATACTTCTAATTTCCTACAAGCTATAATCTGCGTCAGTGAAGAGTTTCTTATCTTTCAGCAGGTTAAGACACTGACCCTGATTGGTGCAGTTTGCGTGGGTCTCGTCGCTGTAGTCCCCACAGTCATTATCTCCATCACAGGTCCAGTAATCTGGGATGCAGCGGCCACTATTACACTTGAACTGAGCACTGGAGCAGGAGTGACTACAACCTGCCTCATCACTGTTGTCTCCGCAGTCATTATCTGAAAAAAACAAACGTAGTCAGGCAACATTCCCTCTCTCAAATTATGAGGCACCCACTGCCTCAAAGAGAATATTTATATTTATTTACACATGTATAAATATGCAGCAAGAAATAGCTTTAATCTTTTGACAATTACAACAGTGACAGTGAAAACAAATGAACACAAATGAAAGAGTAGGAGAGATGAGAGTGAAAATAATCACAGAAACTGCATAGATCAGACCATGCACCATGAGGGAATGTACCCAGCACTGATACATTGAGCTTGGAAGCAGAGCATCCTGAGCACTTTTATACTCCTGTTAATGTAAAAAGACAACCTACTAAATAAATTTTAGTGCTTTTACATAAGTTAATTGCACAGCAATTATGGAAAGAATAAATATTCATCCATTAAAGTATTTTTATTTTTAAACCGTAAGGTCTGATACATCAAAATTCAACTGAATGAATTTCATTTGCAAAGGCAACAACTACACTTAAACTTATATTTTTTTACTGAATAATTTATTATTAAATCTTATTTAACTTTAAATTAATGTGCAGCACATTAAATGAATGGCAGCAGTTTTTGGCCTCAGCTAGCGACCATGTTTCAATTAGCAGAAAAGCAGCCCTAACTGTTTCTGAGCCAGTCCTACAGCTAGATTAGCATCATGGCATTTGTGGTGCATGTTGATCTATGCACTAACCGGTCAGGTTCGGACAATTCAACTCATCAGAGCCGTCCCCACAATCCTTTTCTGAAAGACAGAACCAATGGAAGACAGCAAAGTGGGCGAAGAGCACGACACGGAACAACAAAACCAAATGCAAACACACACACGTACACGCAAATACACAGGATGACAAAAAGAAAGGCCAACATAAGGCTGGTTGCAAACATGCAAACTGTGACAAAGGCAAGCAAGGAGTTGCCATCGCACACCGACACAGTGAAGAAGAAGTGCTGAGGATAAGAAAGAGACACTAACCATTGTCGCAGCGCCAGTTAATGTTGATGCAGCGTCCATTGTTGCAGGTGAACTGAGTGAGGGGGAAACAGGTGGGGTAGGCTGTGGATGAAGTTAGACACACTGCTGATTATACCGCCTAAAAGTTGTGAACTCACATGATAAAACAATCCCTCAAAACAAGTATAGTGTGAGAATATGTTGACCAACCGCAGGAAGCAGGTTCATCTGAGCGATCGCCACAGTCATCATCCAGGTCACATGTCCAGGAAATAGGGATGCAGCGTCCACTAGCACATGAGAACTGATTGGGAGGGCAGGTACGGGCTGAAAGACAGCACAGCAGAGCTCATGTCACAAGTGAAAAACAACAAAAAACACCCGTCAGTTTTAAGTATGAGAGTGTGTTTGTGTACCTGAGCACGTGGTGTTGGATTCGTCCTCGTCATTCCCACAGTCGTTGTCGCCGTCGCACAGCCAGCGCAGAGGGATGCAGCGGTTGTTCTTACACTTAAACCTATCTGTGGGGCAAGTGTGCTGGTCTGGAGAGAAAGAAAGGACACATTGAAAGGCAAGAAGGAAATGGAGGCGAAACGAGAAGTCGTGTGCAGAGTAGGGGAATGGAAAGGTGAAAGAGTGGAGAGAGGTGAGGTGCAAATGAGTAAAAGAGAGGGCAGATATTCTAGCTGCTGTGGACCGAGTTTGTTTTGTCTGGAATGGAAACGTGTCTGCATTTTGACCACAGACAGACAGGCAGGCAGAGAGCTTTTCCAGATCCACAGACATGATTCTTCCTTCACACAAACACATGCAGACTCACATATTGTGTACCCACATATACACAGGATTTATACATCTAAACACACACTGCAAAAATCTGCTCTCTCATTTCACTCTGGCATCACCAGACTGTCAAATTCAGACAGCCGGAGGTCATCTGACTCATTACCGACAGGAGGGAGGGGAGCTGTTTTGGAGCCATGTTGAATGTAGTCTTTTGTGTTTTGTGTGCAGCAACTCACGACACAGCTCGGGAGCCTCGTCGCTGTTATCCAGACAGTCGTTGTCTCCGTCACACTTCCAGCGCTCCTGGATGCAGCGGTTGTTCTTACAAGCAAACTCTCCCTGCTGGCACTGAGGAGGGGGGACGTAGGACGGGTTGGCTGTGAAGGAAAAGAAGAGGGAATAAAGAGAATGTGGTCGTGAGGTCATGAAAAAAGGATGAAGCTTTGAAGCAGAAGTATAATGGAGGGGAGTTTGTAGAAAAGCACAATTATATGAACATTTGAAACCCACCAGTCAAAACCCAATGCACCCGTACAGGGCTGAAGCTGAGCTAACCAGTAATTACACAGCAATCAGGGGTACACTTGAACAATACACAATACCGCAATAAATACCTTCACAAACATTCGCAATCTTTGATGTCGTTAACCAACTTGGAGTGAAGGCAAAATAGCACCTTGAATATTCTAGACTACACAAAGGCTGTGTTTACTGCACAATTTGTTTTGGACTGCGTTACATTGTGCAGCTGTTGCTGTAGCCACCTCTTGTGTGTTTGCATTTGTTCAAATATTTTAGGAGAAACATTTCCAAGAAAACACACGGTCACACTGCGCGACTCATCGTGTCTAACATATTGGAAATAAAACCTTGCATATGTAATGGAGCAAAGTCGGTGCCATGAGAAATACCCTTCAGTCCCACACACGAACAAGTCCAAAGCGTCTGCACTGACCTTTGCAGCTGGTGTTGTCGGCTGGGTCTAGTATTTGGTCTTCTGCACAGGCACATTGTCTGCCTCCTGGTATTGCCAGACACAGACTGCTGCAGCCACCGTTGTTCACGCGACATGCATTAGAGCCTGTAGACGGATGAATAATGACATATATCTTCATATATCATTAATACAAACACAAATCAGCATCAGTTGTGCTTCATGTCTGCAACCATGTGTCTCTGGACAATCATAACTTTTGGATCAATATGCACCAGATGGATGTTACGTATCATGTTTAGCCCGGTACCTTGCTGCTGCTGGGCGTCGTACATTCGGATTTCAAAGATGGGAGGTCGCTCATTACGCAACAGGGTGGCAGTTCCAGTGGTGGTGTCCAGCTTGTAAATGCTGCCACTCCGGTATTCGTTCCAGAACAAGAAGTGTTTATAGTGGCACAGACCGAAGGCGTGGTTCAGCTCCTGACCTTCGTACACCGTCTGGTGGTGTGAGAAAAGAGTGAGATGGGAAAGTATTTTTTACAAGAGACCACATACTGTACAAAGGCCTCTGGATCCAGAATTGCAGCTCAAAACATGCTTATTTTAATTCACAGGGAGGATAAAAAGGTGATGAGATAACCTCCTCAGTTAGTAAGATTTGAGCTGCAAATCTATTACTCAGTCTGACTAACAAATATCAAAGCTACAGTCAGTTACTGGCATTTGAACTGACTGTCTAAGCAAAACTGTTAGAAAAATGCAGACTATTAAATCAAATGGTGTTGAAACTCCGTTTTCATCGGTATGCAGAGTATGTGTGTTAATATTTAGATTTCATTCATTCCATATTAACCATAACATTCCAATTTCTGGATTTAAATGGTAAAAACAGCGCCATTACAACAAATATGATTAACACACAGGTCACTGAAGAAAAAGTACCATCAGTTTAGCCACAAGGAGGGGACCAGTATTAAAAAAGCCACAGAGTTTATTGGACTGCTTTGTGAAGGACCACCCACATTATTCCACTGCTTTAAAACTCATTCCCAAACCCTCTCAGATAAATCCTCAGCTCTGATCCCACTGAACTGTTCTGTCTCTGGACTGCAGTGAAATTATTCTGATGACGCAGAGGGCTGACCTTGCGTCCGGAGCTGTTAAGGTAGACCATTTCGATGCGGTCGTAGTAGGCATCCACCCAGTAGAGGATGCCCTGTGGGATGTCCAGACTCAAGCCATTGGGCCACAGCACTGTTTTGCTGGTGAGGAACACGTTTCTGTGGGAGCCGTCCATCCAAGCATGCTCAATTTTGCCACGTTTGCTCTCCTTAGGATCCTCCTCCCAGTCTGTCCAGTACATCCACCTGAGGAAGGAACAGGGGAACTGTCATGGATACAAGCATTTATGAAATGTGATGGCAGAACAGACAAAGGAGAATATTTGTTTGGACATCTTGAAGACTCTCCCAGTGTTAACGAAGGCGCTGACATTTTATCTGGCTGCCCTAAAGCACTAAACACTCATCAGAGCATCCAGCGGGGAAGCTCAGCAGTGTTGTTCAGTTGATCTGCCCACAGGCACACCAATGTTTGTCACCGGGTACTTTAGGACTTGTCAATCTTCTGCACTGATCTAGCCGCAGCCTGTGAACGCTGGCTGTCTGCAACATTGTGCAAACCCAGAAACATCTCCCTCTCTCACTGGAATATGACTGACGTCAACATTAACATTTCATATTTCCTTTTCCATCTGTCTCTTTTCTGGTCCTTTCCTTTCTGCAAATTTCTCCTCCTCCTCCCTCTTCTCTCTGAGCCTGATTGATTACAGGCATTAGTGGAAGCGAGTGCCTTTCCCCTGGGAAGTGTGTGGACACACATCACCCTGTCACAAGCAATTCAATGTGTGTGTGTGTGTGTGTGTTTACGAGCACACATTTCTAAGGAGAAAGCCCAGGAAGTCTTATCAATAACAAACATCCATGCACAGCAAGATTAAGAGCTATTTGAAATAGTGAAAGAGAGGACACAATGCCCCATCTGTTTAAATAAATAATGTGCGATAAGGGAGATCACAATTCCGGCTGACAGCGGTCAGCAACAAAGATTGAAAAATGATAAAACACTCTGCGCTGGATATTATGAAAACCCACAGACCATAGGCAGTGAGAAAAAAACAATACTTCTCAAAAGGGGCGCAAATGCAAAATAACCAATAAACAGCTCAGATGCAAGCGATAGAGACACAGAAAGAAAGCGGACAGAAATCTGGTTCTGCTGAGAGGTGAGTGACAGAGCATGAATTATTTCGCTCGAGTCATCAGACATCTGACCACCCATCATTATCTCTCAGCGCGCACTTGGATGACCACAAATAAGCACACACACACACATCATTAGGCAGCCATCTCAAAGTCAGCATCTTTTCAGCTGCTGCCTGCACCTTTACTGCCTTCACCTTCCCCTCCACCTACGCTGTGCGGTTCTGGGTCTTGTTGAGTGATTTTAATCCTCCACACCAAACTCCATCCCTTTGTCCACCTTACCCATGAAGAGGATCCACAACAATGGCCCGAGGGTGAGTCATTTTCCCTTCAATGAGGGTTTTGCGCGTCTGTGAAGCCTTTTCCAGGCGAGCCACGCTGATGGTTTTCTTGGGTCCATCATCTGTCCAGTACAAGTTGTCAGCCATCCAGTCCACAGCTATGCCCTCGACTGTGTGGATTCCTGAGACAGACACACACTGGAAGGTGAGAATTCTGTCTCCACATTGCAGCACAGATAGAAATATGTGGCAAAGGAAGAAGGCGTCTTTGCTGTTAACCAAGATTTTAACGTTTTATACTTTAGACTTTGATTTAATACTGGATAAACCGGATCACTGCTTCTTGATAAATCTAGCTAAAAAAAGAGGAGAGCTTCTTTGTTATGTAGATTTGCTTTGTAGATATTTTGAGTTTTGAAGATTGAACAAAAATAAGAAAATAAAAGTTTCACAAAACAACATTAGGAGATTTCAAAATTATTTTAATGTCTTTGGTTTTTAATTCCTTCTTGTAAATCTGGGCAAAATTTATGTTTAATGTGTTTTCACGTGCACGATCAAAGACACAGTTTTCAAAAACAGTCTGTAATTCTCTGACTGATTTAATAAGGGTACAGAAAACATACTTCTTTTTTCACTCATGTGTAAATTGCAATAAAAGTTTCGAAATTACTCAAAAAACTTGCTTTAAACCTTCTTGACACTTTTTATCCATTGAGTTGCTGGAGGCACCGTTTTTTGTCTCAAATCAGCCGTTGCTTCCCTACCTTCCTTCATAATTGTATCCCTCTCTGTTCCATCAATCTTCTGCCGTCCAATGATGTAGCTGGTGGCATCAGCAAAGTAGATGAACTCGCTCTCAGCATGAAAGTCCAGAGCTCTGGGGTTCATCAGATTCTCAATCGGGATCATGTACTCGTCTGGCACCTTGGCGTTCATGTCCATGCCCCTAATGACGCCTGGACGACCTTTCCCATAGACCAGGAAGAGCTCATGCTCGGGTTCTGCAGCAACACAAGAGAACAAAGGCAGCTTAGACTTACATGGACACATAACAGCGGCCCATGTCTTGTCCTTTATTTGACAAAGTCCCAAAAAATTAAATGCTGACTCATATGCTGACGCTCTATCCCCAAATAATGTATATTGATTAAATAAGTGGAGAAATGCAAGAGCAACAAAAGCCTAAAATTAAAATTAATTGATTTTTAATAGAGAGACAGAGGGAGAGTAGGAGGGGCTGCCTTTACTTAAATCGATTGTGTCATTTTCAAGGACACTGTATTCCCAGTAGGCAGATCAATATTATGCTATCATTGGTAGATAGAATAGTAAACCACTTTTCAAGAATGAGCTGAATCAGGTTGACAGCTTTATGTGGAGGTCAGTGGAGAGCCAGAAGTTCTGGTGTTGCTCAGCTACTTTGTTCATGGCTCTTTCCCAGTCCAGAGCCCAGGGGAGCGCTGTATCCCTGATCCAACCTTGACTGGCCTTGGCTGTAGATCAGTAAAGCCGAATTCACTGTGGCTCACAGGTTTGTACTTACTGTTATGCAGGGAGCAAACACACGCATCAATTCAGTCAAACGCACAATTCTCACAACGCTATCAGAAGAGCTCAAGGACTCCTTCATCCACACATCCTGCTCCAAATGTGCCCACTTGAACATTAAATGATATAAAAGTGGATAATGTTACAGTAATGTTTTTATACCACTCAACCCTCTGAACCCCAAGCAGTTTCTTGGGCGTTTTCTTTGCTCCTCTCATACTTTTGCTCACTGTGGGCTCATTTTTCACTGCAGTATAAAGTCCTGCACCTCTATGAACAATAGAGACGACCAGGTTAAGAACTAAAAATGTTTTCTGTTTCATATGATACAGTTATAATGCCATGAAATATAAAAAAGGAAAAACAAAAGCTGGAATTTTTGATTATTTTCCAAAAATTGTAAAGAAAACAACAAAAAAAAAAAACATGCACAATTTTTTCAAGTGCCCACAGGTATTAACAATATTGGAAAATATATAAATATTGTAGATATTTTACTACTTGCAACTGTATTCTGTTTCCCTGCTTGTCGCCTGTCTGTTCTGTGCAAACACAGCCTGCAGTTCAGCCGAGTTCAGCTGAAGAGACACTAACGGCTTACCGGTTGTGCTAAGGTGTGCAGAATCTTTTTTTGTGTGCTTTTTTCTGATTAATGAAAATGGTTTATTTTAGGCAAACCATGAAACGTGGATCAAAGTAATTTGGATGAAATATCACAATTTTAAGCTTTGATTTGGAAAATTTTACCGACAGAAATCTATGTCACGCATGAGTCATTCAAGAAGAGTTGGAAAGCTGATAATCCAGTGATTCTCTGTGTTTTACAGTTTCCGGGTCTGAAAAAATGCTGCAATTTTGATCATTTTTTCTAGATATCATGTCTTTCAAACCCACCAACGGGTTCAGCGGGTAAACTGTCAGACTCGCAGTCTTTTGACAGCAAGGTGATTTTTGAATGTGTTGATTTGCAGTCACTGAAACACAATCATTGTTAAACCCACTCTTAGTCCTACTCACTTTTGCAGGACTTGCCATCGCTGCCCAGGCTAAATCCAGAGCGACAGCGGCAGGTCCGGGTCTTGTGTCCGTTCCCCAGAAGACAGATGTCAGAACAGCCTCCAGCCTTCCCAAACTGGTCCACCTCACATGCATGGCTACGCACTGGAAACCAAGAAGGGGGACAAATACGATCTCAAAACCAGATGTATAATTAAAATATTCAAATGATGAATTCAAACGTGAATGTGTGTGTGTGTGTGTGTGTGTGCAGGTCTACCTGGAGGCTGGCGTCTCTGGTGGTAAACATGCAGCGCTCCTCCCTTGTCCACTCTGGTCACCACCTGGTAGTCCGTGCTGTTGAAGCGGTTCACTCTGATCACGCTGGTCTTGGGTTGCATGTTGGCGTTGTCTGAGTTGGTGGCATACAGGTAGTTTTCAAACACGGTCAGACCGTACAGATGCTCGATCTGAAAAAGGAAAAGAGAAAAAATGAGAAGATGAAAAAATAGTGGTCGCATCACAACAAGGATCTGGAGTGGTGTCAGCTGAGGCCTTTCTATATGAAGTTTACATTTTCTTGGGTTTTTTCTGCAGGTCCAAAGAAATGTGTTGTGGTTTAACTGGTGACTTTACATTGGCTGTGATTGCTTGCATGCATGATTATCTGTCTCTCTGCAATTAATTAGTGACCTTTTCTAGATGTTCCTCACCTCTCCCAGCCCCCGTGACCCTCAGTGGGATAAACCGAAAGTAGCTGATAGATAAATGAATAGAAATGGTAATGAATCAGTGGCACTAAATAACAGTTTGTGCTTTTTCTTTTCTGTGCTATTTAAGATTTGATGTAGTACTTCTTGCAGGTTGATGACAGCTGTACTTTCAACTTGTCTGATTTAGACCTTATCATTAAACTGAGTAACAGTCTAATCACTGATGTCTGCATGACCAGAAGACAGATCAGCTCCTTTAAAAACAGATATACAGCACATATGTTTTATTTCCTTGGACAGTAAAAAGTTGTAGAAGCTCTGATGAGAGGTGACTGGGCAGAAACACAGTAATGTTTCTTTTATGTGTAATAAAATCCAATGAAAAGTGATTAAACTTTCTTCATAACTTTGGATGACCAAATGTCTTCTAAGAACTTTTTTCCAGGGGTGCACTCGCCTGCACTTGAAGCAATACAAATGTTTGAACACAATAATACACAACAACATGCCCTAATACATCAAGATGACAGACAGCAGTGGATGTTAAGTTGCATTTTACTTCAGCGAGTCCTTTATTTTTTATATGGGGACACTTCAGTGACTATTATTGTGCCTATTCCATGGCAACCCACCACAAAAACAAGATAGGCTTTGAATTATCTTCCATGTATTCTCCTCCTCCTCCTCCTCACGATTTTGTTTGCTCATTTTTTCCAATGCTTTCAACCTAGTGTTAACTGCTAATGTAGCGTGAAAAAGAAGTGCTGTTGCCATGGTTACATGTAGTTTAATAAACCATGCGCACAGATGTAGAACAGCGGTTAAAACTGTTTAATGTAACTTTCTGAGGCGCTTCAGATACACAACTTGAATGGCCACTTGCTCGGAAACTCAAATTGAACACGGTCACGGCTTAAAAGTGTCGAGCAGCAGCAACTGGGAGGAGCGAGAGAGAGGAGAGTCCAAAGATATTAGAAGACAGAACTCGTTGGAAAAGAAGGTTCTTTCTAACATGGCAAGAACCTCCACATTTGAGCAGACACAGACCACCGACTTAGTGCTTCAAGAGGGGCGTCAACACTCCTGAAATGGATATCAAAGCATGACTTAAAGCCCAGAGAAACACAGACAATCAGAGAGATACGTAGAGTTACTAACATAATCTGTAGTTCTCTCCTGAAGTCAGAGACTGGAAACCAATCAGACTCAATGAAACATGATTCGGTCACCTCTGCTCCCAGATCTAGACGACACAAACCCGACTAACACTACCTATAGGAAACAATGTGTTTCATACGTTGCATTCTGATTGCAATTTTATTACTTTTACACAACTTTGCAGCTTTAAGAGCCAATGAAAAGCCTTTAGAAACACATATTCTCTTGATAAAAGAGGCCCAACTCAGCACCATCAATAACCAGACTTCTTTTTAACCTTTACGTGAAGGATGTGCATGTACTAATGGCTTATCACAGGTGCACACACACACACACATACACACACACACAAAACAAGAGATGGTGATTTGTGTGTGTGTGTGTGTGTGTGTGCCTGTAGGCTCAGTGAGTAAATGAAAGCCGTTACTTCCCCACACATCACAGTAAAAGCCATGGTAACAGGTTTAAGAGCCACTGTGCTTCACCAGCACTGCAGCATCAACAGCTGCAGTATTGGACACTATTAATCACCTCTTTTAATGAAAAGGCAAATGTCCACCATCTTCTCTCTGCTCATAACTCACTGGCCGAGAATGCATTATGGGTGTACACTGAGGTAACATAATGTGGATTATAGATATATAGGGAACTGTAAAGCATGGCTGACTTTTTAGACCATTGTGAATAGCATAAACACAGACAGTAAATTTTACAGAGATTATCTTCCCACTAAAGGGAGATAATGGGAGCACTGTGCAGCCTTTTACTCACCAGCAGGCCTTGGATGATGGTGTGCCGGTTCTTGCCTTCATAGTCCACCACCTCGATGTAGTCCAGGTAGGCGTCGGCCCAGTACACCAGCCTGCTGACCAGGTCCAGTGTGATGCCGTGGGGGAACACGATCTTAGTGTCCACAAGTTTGGTGCGGTTCTGGCCGTCCATGTCGCAGCGCTCCACCTTTGGGATCTGACCGTAGTCTGTGAAGAACACCTTCCTAAGGTGAAAACATAAGAGCAGACCTGAGTCAGGATGGATGGACTGACAGATTGGTCTCATTTGTATGGATTCATCACAATTTTTTGCATCACTTGGAGGCAGTAATGATCTAGTATTTTAGTAGGCAAAAGAAGAAATTAGGAAACCCTGTTGAAGGCAAATGGCAAGCAAGATTAACTGAGTTTTTTAGTTGTTGAATGCTTAATATTTGCCAAATATTTGGGTTTGGGACTGTTACTTATACAAAATAACATGCCTAAAGTGCTCAAATTGGATTCAATAACTCTCCAATAGCATTTTCAACACTTAATTTTCTGAATTTCTGTTTAATGAATGATTCATTTATCCAAAAGGAATAAAGCAATTTACAAGTATCATTAAAAATGTCCTCAAAAGCAGCAATTGAGACGAATTCACCCAGTTTTTAGTGATCTTGGGAACAAATTTCAATCATTAGCAGCAGCTGAATGGAATGACAACGAACTGAAAGTGGTGCTCAGTTTCATGGCCTCTACTCTGATATATAAGGAGGACTGCATATTTTACTTGGCCACAGATGTTTGCTGTAGTAGCTGTTAAATACTTCAATGTAAACCAGCAAAAATACAGAGTAAGGAGAATGGGCCATTTGATGAGTGAATGCAGAAGACAGTAGTGTGTTTTGAAAGGGGCTTATCTAAGAGATCCAGTGACAGAGTGATAGATTGTGTCAATCTTTCGAAGAATTCCTTCATAAGCCAATCTATGAATTCTATATTGTATAAATATAGAGTATGGTCATTAGAATAATCATGCAAGAACATTTTCTATTTGGAAAATCAAGCTCTACTTTGATCTAACCAGAGCTCTGGGTAATAATAAACCATAATCTGCTCTATCACAGCTTCGTCTGAGCAGTAACACTGAAAGCTGTCAATATTCTGATTCTCGCTGTGAACCTGATTTAGACACAAACACTGTATGTCAGAAAATATGCCATTTAAGTTTCCACTGGTACCAAAACAACAATTGTGGCTTATTTATAGTTTCAAATAACAAATCATTCTCGCAGTCGGTGCAAATGTATTCGCAAGCAACATCTTTTTTTGAAGAATAGTGCTAGAAAACAGGCTAAACAGTTTCCGAGATCTAAACTGTCGCAAAGCAGAGATTAAACAGTCAGTCACCAGTAGTGCAATAATGAAGGCAAGAAGAAATATCATAATGTTGTTTTTGTTGTCATTTTTTTACATCTTTTGTCGTAAATAAGTGTACGGTTCCTGGGTTGTGGTCGCTAATTTCACATCACAACAAAGGCTGACACACATATCCATGCTCAAGCCCTCAGACACTCACACACTCACTCACACACACACACACACACACACACACACACACACACACACACACTCACTCACGTCCACGCACCACAAATATACACATACTTTCAGGAATTCAGTTGGAAAGTCTGGTCATAAACAAAAGAGCTGAAACAAAAACATGCTTTCACGCTCGAAGCCTACGCAGTCAGTGTGCCACAGTGTAAACACAACATCTGTGTTCAATTAGTCCAACTTCCAAACCTCCATTTAGCCCCCCCCCCTCCCCAATTCCACATGTTTTAAAAGTTGATTAACTGGACGGACGACAGCAGTCCACTCACTGTTGCGGTAGTGTGTTTCATGAGTGCATATTGGGGTCCTGATCTCTGTAGTTGTATGCGTGTGTTTATGCATAAGACAGAAAGTAGGAGATCGCACTGACCCCATGGTGGGATCCAGAGCAATGCCTTTAGGGTTGAACAGCTCCTGGTCCAGCAGGGTGACACATGTCTGGCCGTCTTTGTCGCACACGAAGATTCTGTCATCCACGTCATCCACAAAGTAGAAGTTTCCGGTGAGCCAGTCAATGGCCATCTGCTCCACATCTGGACAGAAAAAGTGGGGAGGGGAGAGGGTGAGATGGGACACAGGAGGTGCAAGGTGAAGCAAAAACTTCAGTGATTTACTCTGAATGATGTGGAACTTGAAGCAGTTTGACTCACACTCATGTGATGAGGTCAATTATTCAGCCATACTGTGTAACAGCTCTATTTCTCACGCACACATTCACACCACACCACAGTCCAGATTTTTCAGGTTTGGAATTCAGGGCTTTTTTTTCTGACTGACAAACAGGATGACAGACAACACCAATTAGCAAGTGTCTAGGTAATGTGTCTGTCACTCACAGTCGCTCAGACAGACAAAATATGAGACAGGCTGCTTCGAGGAGTGTGATGTTGCTGCAGTAGTAGTCGAGTGATGACGGGTGTCTGGTTTCTGCCCAGTTTATTTTCCCGAGGCTCTGCTCAATGGGGGGAACACCAGCGCCCCGCCTGCAGATGAAACTCAAACACCTCGACATGTGCGCATGGCACCACACACCAGCTTTATAGGACATTTAAAGCCTGCTGAAGTTCAACAGAAAAACAGCAGAAAAACTCGAGTACCCCCTCCTCTATCAAAACTGCTCCGACTGCGGTGAAGAGGGAGGGTCTGAGGGAGAAGAAAACAGTGGATGGTAGAATAACACGAGACATTAATAGACCCCTCTCCCTGGTTCCCTCTATCCCTCCTCTTCCTTCCTTTCCTCAAACCTCAGCTCAGCCACACTGAGTCTGGGCCAGCTGTCAGAGAAAGAAAGGCATTGTTAAAGCAGACGGAGAGGAGATGCTGAAGGCCCAGAATGAACCATTTACAACACGTAGTGGTGGTAACCAAGTACATCTACATAAGTACTGTACATAATGAAGAGCAAGTATCTTAGGAATGTACTTAAGCTCTTTGAATTTATGCAAATCTGTACTTAAACTTCAGATTTCAGAGGTGAATATTTTACTTTTCACTGCACTACATTACTTTGGCTACATTAAACTGTGACAATTTACAATAAGCTCCACCTAGACCTGATTCAACATTGAAATTATGCTAAAATAATGCACCAGTAATAATCCACAATATAATAACAGTACAGTGATTCAGTCTGCTTGTATAAGTATAATACTGTTATTTTCGATGCTTTAAGTATAGTAAACATAATTAAAGTGTTAAGTGTTAATTAAGTGACTATATATAAAGGCGTGAGAGCTTCTCAGACAGTACACCATAAATACATTTTCCCAGATAGGATTGCTATCATATTTAGTGCTTTTTTTAACATTGATGTATGCTCAAGTCTTCATTTTTCCGCTAAATCTGCTTTTGCTAATGATAAGCATGTAGCGTGCATCCAAGATATTAGTGACTGCAGAAACCTGAAGTGTAATAGACGGAGGCAGGACTTCAATACTGAAGAATCTGGTTGTAAATATCATTACCAGCACAAGATGGCAATGCACATTTCCATTAAAAGGATTTTGACTTCACTTTTGGACAGTGTAAGGAAGTGGCGACACATTGTCCATCTTTATACACCGATCAGCCACAACATTATGACCACTGGCAGGTGAAGTGAATAACATTGATCATATTGCTGCTATGTGCTGTTCTGCTGGAAAACCTTGGATTTTAACATCCATGTTGATGAGACTTTGACACCCAAATAAACATTATCCCACAACAAGCACACTCCCTCACGCAAATGGAAATCCCAAATGCCACTGGCCTACCCCTGCAGGAAAATGCACCCGACTACATGGAAAAAACATCAAACAGTCAGGAACATGTTGAGGAACATGACAATGGCCCAACATGTTGGTTTGACCTCCAAACTTCCTACACCTCATTCTGATCAAGCATCAACAGGATGCAGTGGAACAAGTTTGATTGACAGAGACCCCACTGGACAAGCCAGAGTACCCAAAGGATCCAGTGCCAACGTCCTGGTTCCAGACCCCATAGGACACCCTGAGAGGTCCTCTTGTCCATGTCCAATGGTTCAGAGCATTTCTGAGCACATAAGGGGGACCAACACAATAATAGGCAGGTGGTCATAATGTTATGTGTGATGTATATAGTCTATGCAATCTTTGATTTTGGTCACTTGAGGCCCTCAAAAAAAGCCGTAAACACAACACAACATACAACAGATATTTGTTAGTTGCTCAGTTTTCACATCCAGCATATAAGGAGTCTTATTAACATTCACTGGAAGTTTTGTTTGATTCCACCTGATTTATGTTGGTGTTTGGTTGTGCCTATTTGGTTTTCACTCTCACTCCTGAGGGAAAAAAATTGCATTCTTTTTCTGGTAAATGCTGCTGTTTGATGCTCCACAGGTGACACACAGTGGGGGTTTAGAGAGTTTTCTTCTGAAAATAGCTTGGACAATCTGGCAGAAGAGTGACTGAAAAGCAAACAATACGACAGTATTGACCGGGGTTTGACTGTCTGAGAACTTTGGCTGATGTCATTCCCCATCTCTTTGTCCCTGTGGTTCTTGTCTGCATCTTTGCTGTCACGTTCTAATGAAGCGTTTAATGGAAAAGAAGAAAACAGCCTGCCTGCCACAACTGAAACCAAAGATATTAGATGGATAAGAACAAACACAGTAGAGCTGTGGGCTTGAAAACCAAAACAAAGAACTGAAAGACCACAAAGGTTCAAGGAGGTTGATAATAATCTGTGGTTTCATCACTATGAGCAATCGCTTTCATGCTGTAGTCCAGTAATCCATTGTTAATATAAAATACTGATTATAGCCAATTTAGGCAACATATTTATGTAACTTTTGCTTTTACAAATGTAACAGATTTGAATACTTCTTCTAGCGCTGGCATCGGTACCTTTAAATATTAATCTTGGCATGGGGGATAAAAACTATAGAGAGAAAGTAAGAGAAGCAGAGGGTAGGAGGGCTTCACAGGCCACAAGACTTGTATTTTCACAGCTGCTACGAGCTCGGCCCTCCACAGAACTATTCCGACACACATCGACTCACACACACACACACACACACACACACACACACACACACACACACACACACACACACACACACACACACACACACACACACACACACACACTTCATAAGTAGGGCTAAAGTCGTACTGTAGGGGTGTTTGGTCACGCAGTGCTCAGCACTAAGGGCGGTGGTCTAACACGGTGGTATGTTTACCAGGGTGATCGGCTTGCTGTGCTGATTTAGGTGAGACCCGAGGATCAATTTCTCCAACCAGGAAAGAAAAGCTCGGGAGCAGGAAATGATGAAGCAGATTCCTCTGCACAAGACCGCAATAAAAGTGCACACAGTGAGAGCTCACGAGCTATGAACCAATAAATCTGACTGTAATTCCAGAGGAGCCCTCTGTGTTTAGAAAAACTGACACATTTTTCTGAAGAGGCCGACGAAGCAAAGGGAGGGAAATGGAACACTTTCAAATATTTTGGGTCCGACTGAAATGCGGCGAGATGGAGAGGGGAGGAAGAAAAAGTGAGAAAGAAAAGAAGACAGAGAAAAGAAGAAAGAGGGAGAGCGAGGGATCTGATTTCCACTAGGGAAACTTGGCCATTGTGCAGCAGCATTTCTGAGGTTTATGGGAATCAGGGGCTGCAGTCCCAAAGGTGCTCTTAATTTTTAACACAGAGTTCTCTGTTTAAATGCTTCCAGCTGCCCCACAACACACTGATTCCCTGATTAAGCAATGGATAAACAAAGCAGGGGAGAAAAGAGGAGATTGTGCAATATTAGAGATGTGTGCTGAAAACCCTGAAAGAAATGTGCATCCCTCTCTCTCTCTCTCTCTGACACCCCCTGCTCTCCATTTTCCTCCACTTCTGCAAAACAGAAATGGCTCCAGCAAAGCCAGAGACTTTTTTTTATCTCCTCCAATTCTCTTTCTCTCTCCCTCCTCCTCCTCCTCCTCCTCTACGCATCATCCCCACTCTCCCTCCCCCTTTTGTCTGTTCCCCAGAGGTGGGAAAACAGTCTGGATTCATTAACTGCAGCTCTGTCTGTCTGAAACTATGCAATAAAAAACAACACAGCATAATTGAAAAAACAGAACCAGCTGCCTTATTCGGTTACCCTTCGTCTCTCTAAACAACTTACTTCTTCGTGTTTACTCGTTTGTCTCTGCGCTCCCTGATGGTCTAGGAAAAACAAGTGCATGTCTAGATAACGTATTTTAAATATATGTGTCTAAATGGAGCAAGCTTCTGACTCTGATAACTACATGTAGGGGGCATACGTCTTCATAGGCAGCCACTGCTGTACTACACCACTAGCACAGGAGATCACTTTTATTGGAACCAGTTTAGGCTTTGATACCTTTGAACTGTCAGTTATAAATGTTTGACTGAAGCTTTGAAGCCAGGAGACAACAGCAGAGAGAACTCACTCTAAATGTGGTTCTGTTTGGATCCACCAGGGCCACAAAGAGGGACTAAAATGTAGACTAAAGACTAAAAATGTGTGAGGAGGGGGGACAGAGGAGAGAGAGAGAGAGAGAAAGAGAGAGAGAGAGAGAAGCTTATAGCTGACCAAAGTGGTGAATGGAAAGAAGATTTGAAAATGTGCTGACTGGCTTGCCTTTTAATGGCACATGACCTCTTAAGGAGATTTCGGGCCTGGTGTCTGTCCTAAGCAGCACACTGTAGCTGCTTGTGCAAGGGAAGCAGGTACCGTGGCTCTTACAGTACAAGCCGGGAAGGGAGGCTTAGTGACAGCTCTGGGATCAGCCTTCCTGTGCAAAGTATGGAGCATCAATGCCTGCTTTCTAGTGAAGGCAAACTTCTGTCAGTTTCATTTCTCAGTTTCCAATAAGAAGAACTCTCAGTACTTGTTGAGATCTTGTGCCTCTTCCTGCTGGCAGCGGCAGATAATGCACATCGTTTTTTGGACATTTCCACCGCAGCTATACACCAAAATGTTGGTTGTTTTCATGCTGGAAGTGGACACGCCACGGCTTAGAATGAATAATGCACAAGCTTAATTAGAAAATGGTTTACGTAACCCCATAGTGCCGAGAAAAAGCAATTAAACAAAACAACGAATGCTTAAAAGGCATTATGCTTGCACCGTGAACTGTATTTTTAATCCAATCTATTTTCATCAGGATTTTTTGTATTACTGACCAG
Source organism: Dascyllus trimaculatus (assembly GCA_024666655.1). Taxonomy (NCBI): domain Eukaryota; kingdom Metazoa; phylum Chordata; class Actinopteri; family Pomacentridae; genus Dascyllus; species Dascyllus trimaculatus. The sequence goes on from CM045450.1 coordinate 18,060,287, forward strand.
CAAATGAGTGTTGCACTTTGCTATGAATGTGCAAATGCTTCCTTAGCTCCAGGAACTCAAATAAGCATTTATTTGGTTCAGAAATTTAAGACACACTAGTGGCATGTGTTGAAATATGTCACTCTGAAGGTACGACACTTTGAATCAGACTGAAATATCTCTGCAGCTATTGGATGCATCGCCATAAAGTTCAGTGCAGACATTTATGGCCCTTGGAAGATGAATCCTACAGACTCATACTGCATGATCTCCTGCTTTTTCCTTGAGCTAAGCATGAAGTTGACATTTGTGGTTTTTGAGAGAAACGTCCGAGACAACTACTGCAGGCATAATCAGGGCATTTCATTGGCACATTTATGTCCCCCTCGGAATGCAGATATTGCAGATGTTTTTGCTCTACAACCAAATGTCTATGCTTAGATCTAAAACAAACAATATTTTCGCACGCTTTCAATGTGGCTGTAGACTCTTAGTCATGTTTAATTATGCTCAGATAAGATTCTGCTTGTGAGACTAGTGAGATTATTCACGTCTACATTCATGGTTCTTGCATTACCGCTGTTGTATATTCCATTGTGATTTCGGGAGGCTGATATAATTAGCAACAAACAAGCGCTGTCAAATATAGAAAGTGAGTAAGTATATGTTTCAAGTGATTTGGGAGTAGAAAGAGGGACTGAGAAAAAAAAAAGGACGAGTCAAAGGGAATGTGATGAAAGTGAGAGAGTGAGAGTGCAAAGGGGGGTGGAGACACATCTGGACAACTCATCTGTGGCATTCTGAGGTCATGAGTCACTCAAACCACACGCGCATCATTTCCTGTATGTTCACCCCTGCCATTGGTTGCCGCTGGCTCCTTCCATGTTGACTGTAAGAATAAACCTGCTCCTCCTATTCTGTCACACTCACACGCCAGCAGCCTGTCCTAAAGATCGACTCTGCCGTCTGGGCAGTCGCTCCAAATTATGGCCTGAAACAGATGAGGAAAATCTGTTTTTTTGTTGTTGTTGTTTTGTATCTGGTTTTGCACTGATGCTGTTCAGGGTCCTCTGGCTGGTCAAAGCATGCATCTATTATAATATGTTTCTAAGTCATTATAGATGTAAAGATCTGTGCTTCTTTACAACTCAAAGCCAGTACCTGTTTGCATCGCCGTACTTTCTGCAAATCAGTCATGCTAGAAAACAACCAAGGTCTCATTCTCTTTGACATGTCTCATTCATGATCAAAATGCCTTCAAACAGCAACCCTATGTTTTGTTTTAATTACAATTGTACAAATACTGGCACGGAAAGAAGAACATGGTCACTAGGATACAGAAAAAGCAGCGTCCTTCAGTTGCTCCCTTATTGCAGCAACACACTTCTAATCCTTCATCATATGTCATCCACATCCTGTCCTTGCTCCTCAACACAGCCAGTACTCCATTTTGTCGCCGTGTGGGCGTGCACACATGTGTTTATCCGTATGTCTGCATACAAGCGCCGCAGTGTGCGTGGGTGTGTGTGTGTGTGGAGGACAGGCGTGTAGAGCCCAACTGAAGCTACTGGAATTTCCTGCAAATTCTTCTGGTTCTTAAATGGGCTCAAATCAGCTTAAATCAGTTGCGGGCCATTGAGTTTCTGGTTACAGCTGGATGAATATAGCAACAGTGATAATTCTCTTTTTTTTTTCAAATTGCCATGATTACAATGATTATGCACAAACACATTTTATCCACAATAGGGAAGCTCTACTGTATAGCAACGTGGTGCTTTTTCAGCAATCTTGAGACAGTTGTTGTTGTTTTACCTGCGTGAGCCTGACCGATAAAGAGATGCTCTGTGTAATTTGTTAATAACAAATGTGGCATTAGAGGGACTAAAAACACACATGAAGACGCATCAGACTACATTTTCCTTTCATTACTGTGAGGAACACCAAAATACCTAATTTTTCCTGGTCTGAGCTGGTCAGATATCATCTGGGTTCAAGCAAAAATATTTACAAATGCCAGCCACACCACACTGTGTGCATGTGGAAGACAGAGCTGAATGACTGTCATCATTGGGCCTTTTGATTTTCATGAAGGTCTGCATTCAGTAAGTCATTCCTGTCATGTTAATGCATTCTTTAGTCACATGGAGAACGGATGTGAACGGAGACAAGATGCTGCACACTGAGCAGATGTGCTCGTTCACAATAGCTGTACGCAAGTAAGAAACAGAGGTGGTTGAGGGATAAAACTGTGCTTTGCAATTCCATGCAGTCACAGCATTTCTGCGTTACTTGTTGCATAGAGAAATGAAGTGCAGCAAAAGTTCAATCCAAAATGCTCTCTCTCTCTCTGTCTCTCTCTCATCTTCCATTCCAACTCAATCCACTGACTTTTCCACTTTTTCAACCAATCCAATTTTTGCTACAGCCTCTGAGAGCAAATCATTTCTTTTCTGCCAAATCTGAAAACAGCTCCTTTTTTCCGCTTCTGTCAGCTGTCATTTCGGCATCAGGTCAACCATCAGAACCAACATCCATCTTTTCAGCGAGCTCATCAGAAGTCCCATTTCTCCATCTCACTCATCCAGATCTTCCAAGCTGCTCTTCGTTCCTTCATCGAGGTGTTCGGCTCATGGCATGATTACCCCCTTAAAAAATGACAGTGTCTCGATGGAGTTTAAACCAGTGCATGAACTATATGATGGCTTTCAGAGGAGCTCACCCCCACCTCCCACTCCCCCGTCTTTTCATGGTCATAAACGACATGTACAATATCAATAAAGCACTCGATTTCGCTTTTACTCCTCATTATGCCTAATAAAAGGAATATGAATGAGAAAAATTTTTAAAAAACTGATGGTGAGTGTGCAGCAAATCTTTCAGCATCACTGAGGTGTGGAGAGCAGGAAGAGCGAGAGGGAGGAAGTGTGTTTAGCAGATTTCAGAAATATCACGGCGCACTGCTGACTGAAAATACGGTCGATAAAAAACTATTTCATTTTTGTTTTGCAAAGGCGAGAAGGAAAATCAAGTCTTTATAAATGTCGCATCTGACGTTTCTGACCAGGACAATGAAAAATATGTTTTGAATCACCTTCATGCATGAATCACACATCAATGCCAGCTTCATTTTACGCATGATCTGCAATGATGAGGAAACAGAAAAATAGAAATCCACGGATGGCAAAAAACGGCTCCACTGTAGTTGTTTCCCCGTCTAACCACCAACACATTTCTTCAACTTCCCCTGTTGTGCACACTGCACTATGTCACATAAATGCATTTAATTATCTTTAAGCTCCTCTCATTTTAATCTCTCCTGATCAGAGTGGACTTTACAGGATTTTGGGGGGTGAAGCCGGAGATGATACTGCAGAGAACATAAACATAATGACTAAGTGAGAAATCCAGTGTTCTTTTGATTCAAGGCAAAGTCCTCGATTAATATTTGCAGTTAAGTATGACAGTGCAGAGAGTTATAATCAACCTGCCAGCTAACTCGAAAAAACACAGTACGATGAGGCGTCCCAGCTGGCTTTTTTTTTAAAGACGAGCTTGTTGTTTTTGCGGTTTCTTTTTCTTCTGACTCACAGAAGACGAAGCTGCCTGAAACCAGGCCAGGGCATGACTGGGAATACAGGGCTTGTAGCAAAGGAGTGATAATGGGGGAGAAAGAGGAAGCGGAATGCGGGATGCTTTTGACCTGCAGCTTGTCTACATTCAGAAACATGCGAGTGCACACGTCTGCATTCAGCCGCACTTGTTGTTTGTCTTTTAGTTTCATTTTTATGGGACCAAAAAAACTATTCAGTGTTTTCTGAAAAGAAACTTAAGTCACGGAAAAACCCAGCTGTTTTTAATGTCTTGCCGTAATATCTTTGACTCATGGGCTGCGCAGAACACAGAGAAGCACAGAGAGTTTTAGGACAGGCCTGTTTGGAAGGAACTGATCCTCATTTTCAGTTTTGGCTACAATTCCAGACATGTTTTTGTCCACCTGTTTACATTTGACTGGAACTTATTTAACCCCTTCACGTGCAAAATCCTTCCCCTTCAATTTCCTTTAAGTAGCTTTGAGGTTGTTAAAAAAAGCCTGTAATGAGCGACCCTGCTGGGACACTGCTTGTTATGATGTTAAAACACACATCCGACGAAGAAGATCAGTCTAAAAGAGTCTGTAGAGAGACTGTAGCCTACGGATGGATGCTACCTTCCCTGTCTGACAGGTGGGGAAGCACATGTGAATGGAATCAACTTAAATTTTTGATAACTTCAATGACTGTCACACAGGAATCCAATTGCATTCATCTCCACATAGCAAAATCCACCTGCTGCAGGAGCAATGGGGTAAATGGATTCCTACTGTGTCATTTTTTCTGCATCTTTCCTCACATCTACAGTCTGCATAACATCAATGCTTAATTTCAATCAGGCAGCCATGCATAATGGAGTATTTTTCTTGGGGAAATGCTATAGAAGAAGCAAAATCTTTTCCTTCTTCCTCTATGAAGCAAGAGAAGAAGTCTAATCACCTCTGCCAGAGTGGAGGCCGGGTTTGTGTTTGTCACTGTGTGAAAGGCCTACAGTGTGAAACCTTGTGTCCAAAATGAAAGCATTCTGCCGAAAAAATCTTGAGGGGTTCGATGCATTGATACAGTGTGTCAGTGCTTTACCGAATTAATTATATTCGCAGTGGAGATTCACTTTATATGTGGCATTTGGTATAAAATCTTAATACAAACAGACGGCCTTGTGAGTGATGCAGCTTCTTCTGTGTGGAGAACTGCACTGTACACTCTGACCTTTGCAGATCATACTCTGTTGACCGAGTGCTACGGTTCACTCAAAGCCATTAAAACCGTCAGGGTGTGATTTGTAAATAAGCCAAATCTCCTGTGGTGTACTTACGGTGCAGGCTAAGGGAGATGTTGATGATTTTCTCCTCTGTGAAGCTCTTCAGATTGGGGATCAAGGCACATTTGAGGTGTGTGGACGAGGGCGAGTCTCCCACATGGATCCAGCATACAGTTTCCTGGGCGTAGAGGAAGTCCATGGCTGTGGTTTGCTTGGTGCTGGTAGACAGCAGACTGTGCACCGTGGTGCCGCTCAGGGAAGTGGCTTGGATGTTCTGAGAATTGGCGATCAACAGGACAGGCAGACGGTCTACTGGATCTGGCAACATGATACGGACAAACAGTAAACAGGAGGAACGAGGACAGAACGTCCAACCAGGCTCAGACAACCTGGTGCACATTCAGTCGCGCTGCCGTCGTTTGACAGCACTCACCATTCTTGGCCTTGCAGGAGCGGTTGTCTGGCTGGGACAAGTAGCCCTCCACACAGGAACAGGTGTAGGAGCCTTCAGTGTTAGTACAGGACTGACTGCAGGTCCCATACACACTGCACTCATCAAAGTCTGAAACACAGAAGCCACAGATGGTCTCATTACTCAGTTACAACACAAAATAACTCATTTCAGCTAAGAAATTGGAGGACAAACAAAAAGAGGACGAAGTAAAGACATAAAAAACTGTCCACAGATGGTATATAAAATGCAGATTATTATTCACTTTCACTCTTGCAGTTCATCACCTCATGCCAAGTTTGTTTTTGTCACACTGGCTTCATAATTAATTAAAGGTGTGATATTTTTTTTTTTTGGCCTTGTTGTAAAAATAACCGCTACATCATTAAGCTTTGCCAGTCACTCCTCTGTGACCTCAATGGCTGCTAAGATCTCAGGAAAAACTCTCTCACACACACACACACTCTCAGGTCCCCTCAACTACCCACTGTGTACTCTACACTTGGTTTAGCTTCTCAAAAACATGAGCAAACACTGGTTTAGCTTTGTAACACAACATTCTTATCGTGTAGTTGCTGGAATGCTGTATATGCAACAATCAAATAAAAAAAAGACATTAAATAAAGATGAATCATCGTCTATTTTTCTGGTGTGACTTGGTGATTACAGACATCCCCTACTAAACCGCAAGTATCACTGAGGAGCAGTGGGTGGCCTTTGCTTATGGGAGCTCACCTTTGCATGTCTTTCCATCCGGGCTGATCTCATAACCGCTCTTACAGTAACAAGCAGGTCCGACTGGAGTCACCGCACAGTTTTCCTGGCAGCCCATGAGCGAGCAGTTGGATCTATACTCTAAAGGGAAACACATGAGAGAAGGGAGGGTGATGAATGAATGAACGAATGCAAGAGCAAAGTGATTTTTATTAGTGTTTGTTTCTTGTCACCGACATTGGAATTGTGGCGTAGCGGCTCTAATCAGAGGTGGATTTGTAATAATTATGTAATAAGTCATTGAACATCTCACTGTAAACCCACAGATTACATTGTGATCATTCAGCCTTTATTCCTCTTGCTGAAGGCGGGAGCACGGAGCTTACAGCGTGCCTGTACACATCACACACAGGTGCCACCAAAGCTGCTATTGTACATTTTCTATTTAGAGCTGAGCAGGGCGCTTAACTGCATGAATACTTGATGTGTGTTGCTACATTTTTGAACTTCCTTCTCTAAGGCCTCCTCTTGACAGTGAGGAAGATAATAATTAATAAGAATAAACAATTTATTATCAGCCCAGCTACACAGAAGCTGAATAATAGAACTGACAAGAGATGTGTGAATGTAGTGTGGGTCCCCGAAAACATAAAAAAACATCCATTAAACTAAAATGTACCGTTTATGAGTGTGAAGAGTCTTTCAACAACAAGAATACAAGATTAAAACTAGAATTAATAACTGAACCCACAACTGGAACATTTAGATTTGGGCGAAGGATGTTGGTTTAGAACATGCAGAGACTTTGTTTTGTTGCTGTGCATCTTTGCCTTCGACCGTAATTTTCCAAAGGTGAATAGCAAGATGTTTGTGTGTCTACCTCTCAGTGTAAAAAGTTGTCAGTGTGGTTCCACTGTTGACAGGTACGAATATAAAGGGGTTTTTGAGTGGAGCACTCAGTGAATGAATTCAAATCTGAGGACAGGAATCTTCAGATGCGTTAATGTTGTGGTCAATTACAGCTGGTCAAGCTAATGCATTTCACCAGCTTCAAAGACCCCCTCTGGTGAAAATCAAGGTTTTTGATGTAGTGAATTAAAAACACTATTTCAACATCTGGGGTTTTATATATAACAAAACCAAGGCATCAATCCTGCAACCCTGTGTCCCAAAATTTACATTCCCATACATGTAAGAGAAAAGCTTCCAGTTCAAAAAAGTGGTAGGATAGTGGAGGATGTCGGGTCAGGACTTTAGACCGGGGTACCTGTGTGGGCATGGGGTACATGTGAGAAATTGGTTAAGCTTAGCAAAATATCATGGTTTAGTTAAAAACACAACTCTTTCACAACATGTTTGAAGCTTCTCCTTTGTATTCTGGGTTACCAGGGTGAGGAGTTATGCCTCATCTAACACATAGTTGGGTAATAAGGAGCGACGGTTGAGCAATAAAATAAATGTCAAAGCTATGTTGATTTGAAAAGTAATTGTGATACATTATAAAAAATCTTTCTTACTTCAGGGTTGGGCTTTCTGTATCATTATTCTTCCTCAGAATGAGTTTCTGGTTTTGAATATGTTTGGCAATCAGTAGTGTAGTTTTACAGTGTCTGAGCAGTCACAAGTGAGCTGGTGTGCTTGAGCTGCAGTGAGTGGAAAAGGGTGGATCCAGAGAGGGGTGAAGACTTCATAGATCTGCATTGTTTAAAGGAAGCAAGGGTGTAGAGTTAAAGACATTTTAAAGCAGGAAAGGTTTATTTTAAAAGAAAAAACACCTAAATGCATAGATTTGATACACAGAGAGTTTGAAAGGTTTAACCAGTGACCAGAGAGGCACTTTAACAAATGCATTCTTTGCAGGTTGCAGTGTAGCTGCTGCACAAGCATCACTCTAACACCCATACAGTAACTGTGTTTAAATTAAAAACAACAGACATTAGCAGAGAGCACAGAGATGCAAGCCTTGAACTTTTAAGTAATTTGCAAATGACAAATTAACCCATCAAAATCCTTTACAATTTAGAAAAACACATCCCCATAGTAAAAAATACAGATATACATCCTTAAATTATTGTTATGGATTAAGATTTTGAAATGAATAGCGCTCACTGACAGATCAATTTCTGTAATTCACAGTCCAATGAAAGATACCAGGCTACAATATGTAGCTGAAGAAAGGAAGATAAATGCATAGTAAAGTGCAACTGTTAAAATCCAAAGAAAATTTAACCAATTTTCAGTAATTTCAAAATGAGTTTCTGGTTTTGTTCAGCTTATCTCACTTGTAATAATTTAAATTATTGAGATACACCGATCAGCCACAACACTGTGAACACTGACAGGTGAAGTGAACAACACTGATCATCTTGGTACTATGTGGTGTTCTGCTGGAAAATCTTGGATTTTAACATCCATGTTGATGAGACTTTGACACCAAAATAAACATTGTCCCACAACAAACACACTCCCTCATGCAAATGGAAATCCCAAATGTCACTGCCCTACCCCCACAGGAAAATGCACCCCACCACATGGAAAAAAACATCCAACAATCAGGAACATGTTGAGGAACATGACAATGGTCCAACATGTTGATTTGACCTCCAAACTTCCTACACCCCATTCTGATCAAGCATCAACAGGATGCAGTGGAACAAGTTTGATTGACAGAGACCCCACTGCACAAGCCAGAGTAACCAAAGGATCCAGTGTCAACGTCCTGGTTCTAGACCCCATAGGACACTCTGAGAGGTCCTCTTGTCCATGTCCAATGGTTCAGAGCATTTTTGAGCACATAAGGGGGACCAACACAATATTAGGCAGATGGTCATAATGTTATGCTTGATCGGTGTATGCCATCCTTTCAAGATCTTAAGTGATGTTAAGATGGGTTCTTCCTTTAAGTAAAACGTGTCATAAATCCTGTGAATGAAAAGCCACAGACATAGCAGAAATCTGTAAATACTTCTGCCCTGCACACAAAATCAATACCTCCCTGCTAACCCCTGCTATCTCCAAGGCTACATACACATCAAATATTGAAGGGCACGAAGATAACACGCTACAATCACACCTTCCAGTCAGCTGACCGACAGCATAATGGAAATATCACTGGAGTTTTCAATGGTGCACTGCACATCCTGCCGGATATAAATCAAGACACGGTGAGTCATAGTCAAACACACACAGTCATGTCAAGCCAGGCTGAGATCTATCACTCACAAGTGATTCACTTTGCCCAGAAATGCTGTCAGACTGTTCACACTAACAAAACACCTCTGGGGAGGGAGGAGCAGCATCGAGACTCTTCTTCAAGGCGCCGCCCTTTTTTGAAGATAAAACCCACAGCTCTGGTGCTGTACTGTACATATTTTCACACTATTGACCAAATAAATTTCCTAAATCGATAATACAGTTAAACTTTTCAAAGAGCTGCAAGTGCTGAGCAAGAGAAAAACATGGAAACTCTACAGATCAGCAGATTTCTTCAGTTTGTGCATTTTTAGCCGTCATCTCAGACTCCTACATGAGCTGCTCTTCATGAGAGTGAACATCAGACGAGCTGCTCTCTATAACCACTGCCCCGCTGCCAATCTCCATGCAATTCAGGGAGCACACAAGTCTTCTTGCTGTATTCCCGAGGCTTGCTGAGACAACCACAGTTCAAATTACAGACGTGCCCGGAATTTTCCAAAACAAGTCTGAGCACCAAACAACTAAGATTGGTTTAGAAAGCCAACATGGGCAACAATGTAAACAACTTACCGTGACAAATACCGCAAAACATTTATTTTGGAGCGAATAAAACTACATGAACGGCACTATTTTGGTTTAGAACATAAACCACCCGCATTAATCAGACGACCTTCGACTGGAACGCTTCACCCCTCAGACAACAAAAGATGTCACGAGAACATGCATGTATGTTTCATAAGCACACTGTCGCACTTCAGCCTGTTCCAATTCCAACTCTAACCCTAAAAACCGAGTCTCAGACCTAAAATAATTGGTCAGCCATGTGGGTACCACACGCTTTTCCCTTGAGAGAGCAGCTGCATCCCAACTATGAGGTGAATACACTCACACAAACACACACATACTGTACAGAAGTCTAGCCAGCCTGAGAGTGCATGAAAATTTAATGTCCTCTCCAATACCTCTCACCATGTTTCTTCAATAAATATTTCATTTCAGCTCATTTTTTTAAAGTGAGGGTGTAGTGGGGGAAATAAAATCTAGAAAGGAAAGGTAGCTAACTCAGGAAAGGAGAAAAATAAAGCCTCGAAGGACAGAAAGGTTGTGCTCAAGATGGTGAGGTCAGGTATCTAATTGTGATTCTGAGCCTTGGAGTAAATAACTAAATCTTCTGTTTAATTCAGTAAGGATTGGATTTTATGCAGCTTGGATGCAGCAAAGGCAGAATTTGTTTTGTGTCAAGCAAAATAAAAATCTAAAACCAAGGCTACTGAGTCTAAGTTAGTGATACAAGGATTTTAATGTCAGCTGGGCTCCTTCTGTGACACATCTTTACCCTTTACCCCCCCTAACTCATCCATATCTAAGATGTCCATGTCTTTTGCACGATTAAGTTTCTCTCATTGTGGTCAGCTTGATCAGCACATTCCTTTAAAAGGTATTGCATTCTTTAGACTCATCACAAATGACTTCCTAGTTTCGGGTATAAAAATGGTTGCTTCCCTAATTTAAAGGGAATGATTTAATGTCTCCGTCTTTTTTCACAAATACAGAACGCAAAACATACAGTCGGCTGGCACACAATATAGCTGAAGAAAAAAAGAACATACGCAGAAGGCAGCACAACGCAGTTTCACAAACAGTGATGTGGTGAATCAGTCTGTTGCTTCACTGATGTTTCACTGTGTGCAGATTGCCGCTATAATAAGCAGGCAACATAAAATGGCAACAGAAATTCAGTCAGACTCCCTGCCTCCATTTGTTTCACACAGAAGGAATATGTTAGCAAAAGAGTTGCATTATTAACCTGCGCAGTCTTCACCGTTCATATTGCATATCTCAGAAATGCAAGCATCCCCACGGAGCAATGCTGTATATGAAGCCATACCTCTGCAGTGTGGGCCCTCGTCCCAGCCATCGGTACAGTCCGGGGCCCCGTTGCACAGTTTGCTCATGTGGATGCACAGCTCAGTTCCTCCACACTGGTACTCATTGGGAGGACATCGCGACACAGTGCTGAGTGGGCCTGAGGAAACACAACAAACACAGGTTGATGGACAAGATAAGGGCAAAGAGTGAAGTTGAGTTGCATTTGTTAATACCAGCCAAGTCTGAGCTGTTTCCTGTAACAGATTATTGCATTATTGAATGTCAGCTGGGCTACTCAGTTTCTAGTCAAATTCTGCATATGGCAGGTTTTGAACATCCTCTAAAAACTGTAATATCACCTGAAAACACTTTAAACACTATTCTTGTTCTGTTATTGTTCTGTCATCTAAATTATTTTTTAGTTATCTTTAATTGAAATAAACATCTATACCAGAGGGAATCACATCGATCAAATTAAAGGCTACAGATGACCCAATGTACCTGATTAAAGTAAAAAAAAGGCATTTCTAAAAGGATTCAGTTGATTCTAAAGAAGTCTGTGAGTGCCTTTGTCAGCTAAAGCCTACATTTTTTTTCTGTATGGCTTTCTAACAAAAATCTCTGACAGCAGGCGACCCCAGTGCAGTGTCACACCAAAATGGATACGAAACTGCACTGCGTCACCTTACCTGTGAACACACCTCCAGCTGTGCCACTCCTCACACGCTGCTGCAGGCAGCTTAGTCTGGAGCCACAGTGCAGCATCACGTATCCATTATTTCCTGAGAATAATTTCACCCTGGGATCTTTTGTCATGTGCCTTGTCCCTTTGTCTCTGTCATCCATTTTGTCTTGACTATAAACTGTTCACTAAAGCAGAAATGCTTTAGAATCTATCTTTATAGAGCTCTGCCCTTTCAATCTGCCAGTGGATGGCAGACTTTGTGACAGACCTGGGCACTTTGTTTGGCTGACAATACATTTGTCAGACCGAGGCAAGGCAGAAACATTTCTCTGCCTTCTCCCCCAGTCAGGGCACATCAGGCTATTTATTCCTTAATATGTGTGGACATCACCACTACTGTGGGGTTCATCACAAACCATCACACTCCCAGACACAAGACAGAGCAAACCTACAGTTGGTCTGAAGCAAACAATCTGGACATGAAGAAACTAAAAACAGGAGAGATGAAGACTTTCAGCTCAGTTAGGCTTATTAACTAGGATTATTTAGAAATGGTGATGTCACCATCAACTCTCAGCACTGTCACATGCAGCACATGTAGCAGAGCACATATCACCACTGAGAAGACGATGGTGCAGAGTCAAGGACTTTCTTCACAGTTGGCTGCAGATTACTTTGTGAAATAATGTGCAAGTTAATAAAAGAATTACCCCATCATTCTTTCTTTCCAGTGTAACAGATTTCAACAGATTTATCTGTATCTTGATTTTTTACTCCCTAAAAATCTGTCTCAGAATTGGCCCTAAAAATCCAGAACCGGTCAGTAGGTTTGCAGCAAATCACGAATCTCATGGCTCAGATCATATCATGACTTTTGAGTAACGGATCAAATCTTTTTTTGGATCAGCAAAACAGAAACAAACATTAAAAAGGCCCACATAGCTGCTCTGTATATTGTCTCTGCACCTCTGCTTCGAGATTTGGGGAATTATTCCTTGCCAAAGCGAAAGCATTTTCAGGACTGTTTGTTTGTCTGTTAGCAGGATAACTGCAAAGCTACCAGGCAGAATTTCATGAAACTTAGTTGGGAAGTGGAGCATGGCCAATCAAATTTTTGGTTCGGATCCAGAACACTTACTTGAAAATTGCTAGATAGGGCATTGGCCTTAGCGGAGGAGTGTGCTCTCCAAGTGCACTTCTACTTACTTTAAACAGCAGTAGTAAAACTGTGTTTTGCATTATCATGGTTAAACTTTGCTCTTAATCCACAGCTCACATGCATGCCAAACCATGGGTGGGGATCCGTGCGGATCATGGATCAACTATGGTCCATTAAACCGCTATTGGTCGGGCACTTCTTAAAACCATTCCTGTGTAATCACTACCTGCCAGCTGACCGCTGATCAGGAAAATACTCTAGAGAAAGCAAATGGACAGGGATTATGTGCTAACACACACTCTGCACAACCCCAGCTAACATCAGGAGATCTTATTGCACTGTTATGAAATATAACAAGAATCTGCAGATACAGAGCAAAGGCCATTTATTTAATGACTAAGCCAATTGTTTAGACTTTAACCTAATAACTGATAATGAAACCACATTTGACTCATCACATTGTACATTTGCTTTGCAGTAACTAATGTTGTAATATTGAAAAAAACAGAAAACTCGGGAAACCCTGGACACTGCATCAGGTCTCGTTTTTACGCTACGTCTGCTGTCATATTTTTGTCAAACCAGCATGTTTTCATCAAGAGTCTCTTCTATTTTACAGATTTTAAAATGAAGTCATTTGTTCAAGAAACACAGGTACGCTTGTCAGCCTCTGTTCCCCTCTTTTCCAGCGATAACTGTCTTTCTGTTCTCGTCCTTGTCATGGATTTACATTCATCTTTCCTGCTTGCCAACTTAACAGGCAAAACCACAAGGCAGACATCCAAAGAACCATTGTGGCAGCAGAAGATGGCCACTGGAGAAAACTAGCAGGAACTACAAACACACCATTATCCTGGCTTGGACCAGCCAAATCACTACCTTCAGCGCATCTGCAGAACACACGCATGCATCCCAGAGGCACAACAGCGACAATAAGCTCACCAGCGAACTGGCGTGTAGGTCTGGTATAGCAGTCTGAGCTAAGAGAGGGCTTTAGGATTTCTGGGAAAGAAAACACGTTCATCTCAGATGAATATGAAACCAAAACTACTCCTCCTGTAAGACACTAAATTTATGCAGCCTTAACTGGAAACAGAAGTGAATATACTGCTAAAATCCTTTGCAAAGTACAGAGGGCTTTTCTGCTTGACCTTATTACTGAACTCTTTTTCTTGGATGAAGTTTTCTGCCTTGTGACTCTGACCAGACTTTTATCCACAGACTAATGACTCAGAACAACCCCTGTCCAACCAGTCTACGCACACTCACAACTTTGTGCAGTATTTCCAAACTGCTGTCACCGGATTTCAAAGCAATAATTCACAACATTAACCGCAGTGATTGTTGTCACAGCGTTTATTATTCATTTTAATCACAGCAGTGTAATTATAGCTCAGAATCGAGTGCAGAGTCTTGTTTGTCAGATATTTATCTGTTCCAAACACGATAATTGTATTGTATGTTTGCATTCGAAATGCAGCAGACAGTGGGATGCTTCTGTTAGAGAAACTTCTTGGCATTTCTTTCCAAGACTCATATGAGAAAATCAAGAATCAAGACTGCTCCCACGTCTGTGAGCTAACCGTGAATCAGAGCCCAGGATGAAATTAGCTTAGCATAAAGACTGCAAGAGTGGAAAGAGCCAAGGTTAAACAATCTGCTTACAAGGACCTGAAAAGCTCTAATGTTGCCGTCATGTTGTATCATGTGTGTTTATTTCTTGCACCTACTGAAATGTTAAAAATGATCATGTTTCACAGAAAGTTACTTCTGTAAATATTTGTTGGTGGCCAGTTGCCTGGCAACCTTGCAGAGACAGTAAAACTGGCTGCCAAACTCTCAGCAAGAACGCAAAGAAGCATATATTTCTACAATGTCAAACTAGTTCTTTAAATTAAATTAACAGAAAATAAATAATTTGTCTGTTTCATATTTTCATTAAGTCAAAACTTAGCAAAATGCATTTGTTTTTCCCTTTTGTTTGATGCTCAAACTTTGAGTCTGAGCCCTCGTCTCCATAGCTCATCTTTCTCTGCCTCTATGGAAAGTCAAACTACTGGCTGTCCTTCCTCCTCCTCATCACTCTCTTTCCTTCTTTATCTCCTCCCATGATTTTTCCTCCAACATCTGCTGACCCATTTACAGTAAATGTATGAAAGGGAGGGTGACGTGTGGAAAATGAACACAATAAGAAACAAATTGAGAGAGACAAAAAAGGAGAGAGGAGACCATGAGAAACACCTCATCCACAAGGAGTGGACAGAAGCTCCACAAGGCTTCATTCTTGTGCAAGCTGGCAGCGGGCGGAGGTGCCGCAGTGGAAAAGGCATTGCTAATTTGAATTAAACAGGGTCTTTTGTTTGACATTCCTGCACTGTGAGTGAGCCAGGTTAGCAGGCTTGAATCTTTATTTGTTAGAGAAGTTTCTGTTTGCTCTAGCCTTGCTGACTTCTCCTCTGACGGATCCACCACAGACCGACTGGTACAGCTTCAACTATTCTGTAGCTCAACTATGGCACCCAAGGAAAATGATGTATCTTGGTTACTCCATCATTGACTCATTCAAGCAATCCTTGTGATAGTGCCAGTGGCTGAGAACTGGGGCTGGAGATTCGACTATCCTTTTCCTACGAAGAACCAGAGGTTGTTCCAAAGTTTCCCTTTTTTCTCTTATAGACGTCACAGAGACGTCAGCAGATACCAGGCTAGATTTCAGTTCTTCCATTGGTCTGTGAGACTTAACAACTATTTCTAAGGAGCTACAAACTTTCACCTTAGTTCGAATCTAAAGTTGCATTGCACTAAAAAGTTTGGGGTAACCGCCTATTATTATTTCTATGTAGAGAAGCAGTATTAGCACGTGATGGATGCTTTTCTATACATTACAAAGTCAGAGCCAAACAAAGCCCTTCTTCTCAAAGCATCTATCAAAACAAGATTGCTACACGCAGGATTTCAAACACCTTGTACGAATGGAGTCTTTAAGCCGCTACACACACAGGGGTAGATCACATGCACTTTTCCAGTCCAAAGGAGTAAGGGCAGAGGGGGGTGGCAGTGCTGGGATGGGGACAAGAGAACTAAGGCCATTGTTAGGATCACACAAATCGGCTGTTGCCCCCTACAAAGCAGGCTGAGCCTCAGTGTTGTAAGCAGCATCACGTGTGAAGCCTGATCTGAACTGTGGCACTGCCACATGGAAGGAGAGCTAAAGGTAACAGTGAGAGCCACAGGGCACAGGGGCAAAGTGATGAAAGGCGAGCTGGCACTTTCTAATTACCTGCTGGTTTAGGATTAATATTTCAAGACACAGTCTTCTTAGTTCTGCATCCGTTGGGAGCTCCCACAATCGTGTTTTTTCTTTCACAACAACATTTTTGCAGAGTTATTCATCTTGGAAACTGTCTCTCCGTGTGCGTTTCCTCTCCAGTAGTAGCGCAGAGGCCCAGCTCACTGAGAAGGAGTCAAGATCTGGATCAGGCTGTCCCTGAGCCCAAAGCTTGTTAGGCTGTGGGGATTTTCCATTCACTAGCTCATGCTTTCCCTTCCATATGCTAGTCAACACAAAGCATATTCAACCAGCAGCAAACACACAAACAAATAGCAAGATGCTGCTAGACTTACAGCAAAAACATAAAAGGGACTTTATGGGAGCCTGAATGAGGCCAACTGTGGAGAAGACCGAGCCTCCCCAGGTTTATTTTAAATACTGTGTAAGCTTCAGTATAAAACTATGGTAGATAAACACCTACATGGGTATCCATATATAATATTTATATAAGAATAACACTGCAGTCTACTGGCAAGAATTACATAAGTGAAACTAATCCTGCTACTGCTCACAGACAATAACTGTCACATAAAGATAAATATTTTAATATGCTGATCCATAAACAGTGTTGCATCGCCTCCTAAACACATTTTAACACTAGGGTTTTTCTGACCACTTATGTCCTCACAGACCGACAGGCCCTCTCTGCGATTCTCTTGGCCCATATGACACATTCTTGGACGAAGCACCCAAATCCTGACCCAGCAGCCCCGAGGCACCCCTTGACCTCCCCTCCCTCAGCCCGCCCTGCCAAAGAAACAAAAACTCCTAACAACTAGGTCACGGCACCGAAAACAAGATGCAACAACACCACGGCTTCACTGACACTGTAAGAGGACACAGGGACTAACATGGGAGTTTGTATTTCGATGCAGCTCCTCAATGCAGGCCTGTCAGAAAGATCATGGGCAGTAAAAAGAGCAGACACAGCATCAGCGAGCAGCAGAATGCTGAGGGGGGAACAATAGCTGCACTTCACCATTGTTTATTTCTGACAGCTATCCTATAAACACTTCACTCTGCAGGTGAAAACAACACATTAACCTGCCAGCTGAACGGCACCTGTGGGCGCCTCACAAATACTACACTGGGACTATGTTCAGCTACCTGCACTTCTTCCATCCGAGCAGCCACATCTCTGTATAATACACAAATTTACAGCATAAATGTCATTTGTTCCAAACGTTTTTGGCTCTAAACCCCAGACTGTGCGCCCTCGCAGTACCCTGCACTTGACGGTTGGAACTCTGCTCTTTTTGCTCAATCCTTTCCCTTCCAAGATATCAACACCACATTTTCGTTCCTTCTTGGGGGGCTTCTGGGGTGGCTGGCAGGGTGACAAGCAAAGCAGGAAAGCTAAATCTAGCTCTCGAAAGGACAACAAACTGAGCCTTCTCCAAACACAGTCAGCACCACCGCTCTTCGGGGCAGAGCGACCGCTAAGCAAACAGTTCTATCAGCAAAGTAAATTGCAAGATTCATACTGGACAACGCCGCCAGATAAACAGACGGAACCGACGCTGCCGCTGGTTATGAAAGGGGAAAAGCAAACTATCGCACACAAAAGGGAAATCGGTGGTGAAATTTCACAAAGTTATGTCATTCGCCAGCAACCCACACACCTGCTTCCTTGAGCTTTAAAAGGAAAGGGAACAAAAGTTTTAATAACACACCTCAGACAGACTCTCCGCCTCCCTCCCTCTTTCTTTTACAGACTTGAAAGAAGAAAAAAAGACCTACTGCTTAGTGAGTAAGGTTCTTACACAGTGACTCTAAAGCTGAGACTGAACGGACTTATGATTTGATTCATTTACCTTTTATTTCCTCACAATGGACTGAGGATTAAGTTAAGACTGTTAGTTTGGTTCAAAATTTTCTGTAAAGATCAGAAAGAAGGATACATAACTGTGCCAGAATGACTCAATATCTGAGAGGTCTGTCTTGTCTTCTTAAGCAGGAAACTATGGGGGCAACCCTAAATACCCAGTGAGTCCTAATGCCCTGACCAGTTGGGAAACTTGCTGCATGTCACTTCCCCACTCTCTCCTCCTCCATCTCCTTTCTTTCTCCACTGCCCCTATCAATAAAAGGCCCCCAAAACAAATATTTAACAAAGTAGCAGACTAACTTTAATCATCACAAATTAACCAAGCCCCTCTCCAGACAATCATTTCCATTTGTTATGGAGAGCAATAGACAATGAATTCAAAGGACAGACTACTAATTATCGCACGGAGAAACAGCTATGCAAATGAAAGGAAGGGCCCAAGGGGGGTCTGAGAGGAGGATGAGAGTAATTGTCATCGCAAGAGCCAAGAAACCAGGGGAGACAACAACCGCTGACGGAGACAAGCTGTGTGTTCAATAATGCACTCTCGCATACAGGATCCAGGCATTTATTACTGCCACTAATCAGACACAGGTGCTTTAATGCTACAGTGAGAAGCCACGAGGCAGAGCCAGGTGTACAGCATCTGTGTGTCTATGTCTTGGAGACGCAGCGTGGAGGCTTCAATCCCCCACCTGATCACATTATTATTATTCATGTGCTCCTTTCTCCTCATGCATCAAAACCCCACTGTATCATTTTTTTGTCCCAGGCTTGTTCCAGCCTTCCCCTAAGGGTGCCTCTGGCCTGTCCCGCCCCCTTCTGTGGAGAGCCCTGCTGAGATTACATAATGGTCTTTTTAAAATTTAAACCCCTGACACGCTTTTCTTGGCTGAACACAGTCTGGGGCTCTCTTGTCCTGCTTCAGGGGCCAGCTTCGCCCTCTCTGCTGCCCCGGCCTCAACTCCCCGTCTAAAAATGGCCAACTGGTAACTGGTGGAGCCCATCCAGCCCACCACACCTTTAAATAGAGCACATATATACAGAATATACATTCCAAAGATGTGGAAACAAAGCCACACGACTCCGCTATGCACAAAGACACAAGCACCACTGTGCAGAAAAATGGCAGCGAGTGCTTCAGACTTATAAGTTAAAATCTGCAACAGAAGGCAGTTTGTTTGTCAAAACTCTGAGGAGCACTACAAGGATGAGTCCCTGCAGACAACAGTAAAAGATGGTGGAGGTTCCTTGTGTGGTCGGGGCTGCATTTATGTGAATGGGGATTTGAAGCAGAATTAGTGATTTCAATAATGCTGAGACATCCGGACAGGCATCATCAGGGAGGCATCTGATGGGTCCCACATTCATTCTACAGAATGAGGCCAAATTACAGCTGAGTCATAAAGAGCCGTCTACAACAACTAGAAGAACAAGGAGTCCTGCAGCAGGTGGTGCGGCCCCACAGGGCCCTGATCTAAAACTAATGGAGTCACTCTATAATTACATGAAAAGACAGAAGGAAAGGAGACAGCTTTAACTCAAAAAACACAAGTGTAACTGGTTGCACTGTTTTAAAGGCAAAGGATGGTTGCACCAAACAAAGATTTGATTTAGGTTTTCCTCTGTTTACTGCACATTCTATACATTTAGATGGTCAATAAAAACAATTTCTTCCATTATTTGTGACAACATCCTCATATTGCAGCATTTTTAGCACAGAGTTGTAGCTGAATATACGTTTTAATGTTGTTCATTTATACATCATGTCAGTACAACATGTTATTGCTGCACTGGTTGCATCCATAAAAACTCCTTGTGGGATTTTCTTTTGCATGCATAAATGTTGTGCTGCTGAAAATATAGAAATATGGAGACAAGAGATATGAGACATATCTAAAAATGTAAATTGGTTGTTGGATTCTCAGAATAAAGAGATATTTAATTTTGATTACATGGGAAAATGGGAAACTACTATACCTATATCACACAAATTATATATTGTGCACTTGAAAATCAAGTTAAACTATGGAGAAAAAAATTACAACAGAACTTTATTACCAACTCTGCCTTTCCCCTAAGCTTGATAAAGTGTTTCAGTATTTTGCAGGGCATTATTTTGTTTTCATAGTCTGCTTGAAACATAACAATCTCATTTTAGTCTAAGTGCTTCCAATTGCAGTTGCAGCTGTTTTTAAAAAAAAAAAAAAACCTGCGATAGATCAACTGGACTCTAACTGTCAAAGGGGAAAAAACGCAACAGTAGACGCTTAGCAGCTAAAGAGCCAGATATTTCCCTCAGGAGTTGATGGAGATCAACACAAATTGTAAAAGTGAGTGAGTATTAGTGTTACATTTGCTGCTTGGCCAGAAACAGAACTCCAAATCAGCGCTAATGTTGATCTCTGTCTGCTGAATGTGTGACTGTTGGCTAACACGCTAGCCACGCCAGCTTTATAAGAGATATCAGTGTCATGTTTGTATAGTATTTATAGGTTTGAGGAGTGTTCTGGTCAAATTTAGGAATTTCTGCAAGTCAAATAAAAGCTAATCTAATGGCATCAGTAAGAAAGCTTCAGTAAGGACTAATAGATTCAAGTTGTAAAATAAAAAGTACAAGTACATGATGATAATATCACACTTTGTTCTCAATTTAGTGCAAAAAAACCATTAACTGGGGTGAACTGATGGCCGAGCAGATAGGATGTATACAACATGAGTATATGCTCAGATCAAATCCCAGTCGGGACCATTTGCTGCATGTCATTTCCCTGTTCTCTCTCCCAGTCACTGCCAAATGATATGGTATTTCTGTGTAATTACAGACAATTTATCTTCCTTAGAAGTTAGAATGTTGTTGCCTATTGTCTAAATGAGGGGGGGAAATGTGTGGAAAGGGCAGAGAAGGGAGGGAACATTATGAATGCAGTCACACCTGCAGCAGGTTCCAGTCGGAACACGGTGCTGCAGCAGACTCTTTCATGTTGAGCAACGGTTATTATGTTGATGGTGATCTGGGCTGGGTGGTGGCCTCTTCTTAGGAAACAGTAGCGGGATCAAAACAGATCAAGTCCTCTTTCATATCCGCACAGAATAACTACTGTCCTTGCGTCGACTTTATGCTAAATTACACCACTGATCATATGTACACACACCAAACAATAAACCTCATTATGGTGAGCAAAAGTGGGGCAACATAACTGCCTTGGATGTAACTTTCAAGAAATTAAGGCTAAAACTCCACCAGATTTGAATAATTTTCCATGCAGTCTTTCTTTTCTCCTGTTAGGAGTCAGTGCGACACTCATTACATCATTAAAGATGATGTTTTCCACTCTGAACGTTGCTGTTACAAAAGCGTTTCATCTCCTAAAAAGCTAATTGCACCCTAGATGGGAACTGTCAGTAAAACAGCGTTTATTACAGACCAGGGGAAGGGGGACATCATTTCAGCGTAACACACTTCCTGTGGTTCTGGGACATGAGCCTACACCCTACACAAATACTCTTCACAATTATCTTCATTACGTGGCTTTCAATTGTCCATTGATTAAAAATGCGGATCAAAGTTCTATATAAAGGTCATATGCCCAGACGAGCATTTTGTTTTTGTTGTACTCTTTCAGTATCCCTCTATGCCAGTCTGACCCAGCACCCTAGGGTACAAAGAACAGCATTGTGGGGGTTACACAGCAGGGCAAAGCAGCTGCACTGGACAGTGGCTGACTTCACTGGCAATAGCCAACAGCCCAACAAAGGCCACTGTGAAGCCCCATCCACATGAGTGAATAAATAAACCACCTCATGCATCTTTCAACCAGAAGCATCTGCAAAAGCCCCATCACAAAGAGCACATTTATCACAACAATTAAACTACACGTTACAGTTGGGACGCATGTCTATATAAGGTTTTAATATGACAACATGATGTTCCAGCTCTTATCCTTGTCACAACGTCTTCAGCTGGGAAATATGGATTCGGACACCAGATATTTCTGGTTGGCTGTTATATGTCTTTCATTTAACCTGTACTCTGTATATGATGTGGTGACCTGCAGAAATGCAAATAAACTTTACATTGGTGGGTTGATTTATTCAGTGCTGCAACTTCAGCTCCTAAAATCTGCTCTGCACCACACATCATTTATAACTTTTGTCCAAATGGCATTTTCTATTATTTGGATAATTTGAAACTACAGAGCAACAGAAAGCATGAGGAAGGAAGGCTAACTGTGTAAATGGTTGAAGTGCTTGCCAAAAATAGTTTGTTACCACAATGTCCAAACACACCTGAAGAATAAGACTGGTGGCACATATTATTATGAAGCAGTCAATAGCCCATAAAACAGCAATGCCTCAGTACATTTCCTAAAACTTTCTGACTTCCCAACTTATCTAAAGCTCTCAGCCCCAAGGCTTTTGTTTCTAATTTAAAAATAGGTCACAGTTATATACTTTAATTTTTTAATAATTTCTTTAACCCTTCGATGCCCAAAATTCACTGGCTGGATTAAAAGGCATGTTATCTCTAAGAAAAGATAACATGCCGAATTAGTCATGTGTTCCATCAGTAAATGTAACCAAATCTAAGTTTAAAGTTGTTATATTTAACAAAAATCATTTTGTTCTATATCAGTTATTTAAAAATATATATGCCCAAAACAAAACAGGATTCTGTAAAAAGTACAAAATTCCACACTCCTTTATGCAACTGTGAAGCCATTAGTGGCTCATCTGCCAGCAGCAGTCACATGGCAAAAATTCTGGGATTTTTTTGGCTGAACTGCAGGCAGTGTTTACACAGAGCACCTAAGAAACAAGTACGGAACAAATGAAAAATGTGAGCAGTAAAATATCCATGGTACGTAGAGTCACCATTTTTTCCTGTACTTGGAAAAATGTTCAATTTTAAATTAATAGTCAAAAACATTCAACATTCCTTTTTAACTTTTTTCTTAAATTATTTTTGACATTAAAAGTGTGTCATACGGCACAGAAAACATTCCTGAGTTTCCTCTTACTTGTGGCCATGGTTGTGCTGTTTCCACAAAGGTGCAGGTCTTTATATTGCAGTGAAAAATGAGCCCTTGGTGAGTAAAATTGTGAGAGGAGCAAAAACGCCCTGAAGTGTTAGAAGTTATTAAAACACAACTAAATCAATGGCAGTTTTGGTAACTATTCACAGGATGGTGATTATAATGAAGAAACAGTGCAAAAATGCGACTCACTGATTGTTTGTGCCACAGAGGAATGAACTGCAGGCTTCAGCAGGATTTGCTAGTTGCATCAATTCATTATTGTTTTTAGTCTTTTCGTGACTTATGCTGAGAAAAAAAAATTCAGAGTATCCCCAGATTTAGCTTTTTATTTTAATGAAGCACTCCTCTGTCAGCCTGTCTAACCTTCTGTACTTGGTGTCATTCTAAAGAGAAAACTGTTTACTCCAACCTTTCTGCAACAGTCTAAACAATCTCAGCTTCAACAGAAACACCTATATTCAAAGAAAGCTAAGATAAGGACTGGTCTTTCTTCCGTCTCTGTGACTCACTTGCAGAACACACTGTTGTTTTGGAGAGTTTGGGAGCAGCATGAGACAGGGGATGGAGTCCTTTCTGTCCCAGATAGAGACGCAGAAGGAGGCAGGCCCACAGATGAGGAAAGGGGGGGAGGCAGGTTGTGAAAAACAGCAGGTTTCTCCATTGCTCTGGGCGAGTCTCTAATGACTTCCAGACCTACTCTCATGCAGTCTCATGCGTCTAGACTGCAGCTCCGGCTCTGTATCCGAGCCTCCCAGTCGCTCCCTCTCCCAGTTCAACCCCTTCAAAAAACACACACACCGTTCCCCCACCCACCCAGAGCCCTCTGTCCTCTCAGAAAACTACAGGCGTTTTCGTCTCAGAGGCCGACCGAAAAGACACTGCCGCTTTCATCCCCTCCCCAGGGGATTCGGCCTCAAAGCATCTCCACTCTAATGAAGACTTTGAAATGACAACCGTCTTTTTTTTTTAGCACTTTCTGTTTGTTTTTTTTGTCATGACTGCATCCTCTGTGACTCTGAATGCAACAGGAAATCACATCTACACAGGAAAGACAAACTTTGCAAATCTCCTAATTGGGCATGACAGAGCTGTTTAAGGGCAGAATGACCTCTCTCACTCGCTGATAGAACATCCCATTGTTTCCTCCAGGCTGGCTGTGGTTAGCCAAATAAATCTAACAGCCCATCAATCTCAGCCTTGCTAACCGACAGCTGCTTTTAAAATGCGTTTGAAGGGATGAGACGCTGCAGTAGCATATTAGCATAGCCTTGATATGAGGGGAAACAAAGATATTTTAAAATCTGCCACTGCGGGTTTCAGATCAATTTCTCAGGGTATTTCACACTTTAATATTGCACCTGTTGATTATGTACAAACAGGAATACACACGCTGCCTGAAGAAACATATTCTGTACAGATAACAATTAACATGTTATTAAAAGCAGGGATGAGTTTGCAGGTTTTTACCGTGAATAAAATAGAAGATTTGCATACTATTGCATTTGATGATGATTTAGTGAATATCTTACACATACTCATATTCATATAAACGGAAATAAACAGTTAGAGCTTTTATTCCAAAGAATTCACAAAAAAAATCAGATGAAGCAGGCACAGTAGCATTTTTGGGCGATCTACTATATGTTATGAAAAAGAAGCATCCTTAACTCACTGGACTGGTGGTGCTTTAAATTATGATACACACATATTGATCTATACATGCTGTAAAAGGACTCCAATTATCTGTCTCTAAACAGTGAGCTGTCAGATAGAGTTCATTCTGCTGTGCAAGTCAGATGCAGTAGGATCATAACAAGCGCTATTTGGATGCAATATATTTGATTGGTTGAACTGCAGGACTTACAAACGTCGGGCTCTTCGTCGGAGCCATCTGGGCAGTCCTTCTCCCGATCGCAGCGCCAGCCCTTAGAGATGCACGTCACCCCGTCTTTACACACAAACTGCTTTGGGCTGCAGCTCCTCGGGGCTGAAAGGAGACAAAGCAAAACAAAGTGAGAATGAAAAGATTTCTGAGAAAAAGCAGCTCCTTTTGTGTCAGTGATCTTTATTCCTGAGGTCTCATTAGCAAGCAGTGTCTGTTGTGCTCAGAGTCAATAGTGGCCCTCACTGGCCCTAATTAGGTTCTGGAAAGTTGCTACTTTGATGGAGGGGATAGAGAATGGATACACACACACAAAAAACCCCCAAAACACACACACTCATGCAGGCCTGGAAAAGCTTCGCATAAACTTGCTGCACCTAAATATCCAGGTCAGCGTTCCCGGGCCAATGGCAGCGATGCAGCTCGTCTGGAGGATATCAAAGAACATACTGTTCAGTGAATTGCCCCCCTATCACCCGTTTCCTTTTTCGATCCAACCTTCCAGGATGAGAAAAAACTGCCTATTCCAGCCAAAGCAAAACGGAGAAGCAGATTCAAACTCACACCAACACATACATATACACGCACAAGCAGCATAGCTGAGTCACGCAGGGGGGCATTCGGGAGAAGCTCTTGAAGCTCGATGCAACATCATACTGCTGAGCGATACCTTGCTTTACTAAACATTGTTGTCAGGGGGGAAAAAAGAAAGACTGCCTTGCACTGTTTCAGTAAAGCTGAAACAAGCATTAAACCTGAAAAATATGTAAGAAAGTAAAATAAAGCAAAAACATATTGACAGCATTTCCCAACACTTCCATGCTGAGTTGGAAAATGTAACCACTGACCTAAGCCTTGCAACCGTGTTTCATTCAGCAGGTATTCAGATGTCACTGAAATGTAAAGAAAAGCAAGAATTATTAGATACTTCGACATTTGACACTATTTAAATGGTATTTAAATGGTCCTGATTTCATGAAGGAGCCATTTATTGTCATGTTCTGGATGTTGTTTGGCATGCAACATTCTGAAATGTCTAACAGATTAACCTGCAAAGCTGTGTTTCATTTTCTTATGAAAAATATGTTACTCGTTACAAATGGTCTCTGGAAAATAAATTACGAAAGTGTATTTTTTATCATGCTTCATTAGCAAGTCCCAATGCTTTACACATTACATATATATACATACTACTTATATAAGGTTTGGCTATTAAATAACAAGACTGGGCTTATGTAACCATAGCATGCATACGTGAACCACATGATATGCATGGACCAATGGGCAAGAATCAACAACTCCTAAAAGTTTCAGTCTGCTCAAATTAAATTAAATTAAATTAAATAAATCTGAATTACAACATTTGTCTTGACTTTATTTTATAGCATCATGTATATACTTTCCAGGACGCAACCCAAGTCTATACGTGTTTTCCAACAACTACAAGGCCTTCACACAAAAGTGATGATTTCTTGTGGTTTAACACACAGCAGCCTACAGTTTGGTGGAATTTACCACAGTCTACGGCCCTGATGACCAAACACAGCAACATTTCATAAGACGCCTCTTCACAGGGTTCATACATCCCAGCTGATGTGTACACGTCAGCTTACTGCAGGTAGTGGGTTATCTAAGACAGATTTGGTGATACCAGAAGGCAGAAGAACCTTTGGATTGTTGGTTTCCCTTTAAAATTGGTAAGATCTTCACCTTACTATACTATAAGTGCTATGAGATAAAACATATTGTGAATTGGCACTATATCAATGAAACTGAATTTAACTGAACTGAAGAGAAGTCTCCTCTTTAGACTGGCAGCTCAACACATCCACCCCAATGCTGAGCCAATGTATCCCAAACAAAAGACTAAACTGACTTTAACCCAGCGCCCTATTTCCAGCAGGCAACAAACTGCACAAGTGAGAATAATCACTATGATATAATTACTGTATGTAAATTTACAGTATGTGTGTCTTTTTAGCACTCGTATAAAAGTAATTTAACATTGCCTAAAACCTTACTCTACAACACAAATTATTACAAAGGCGCAGTTACCTGCAACTCTGGGGCAGGTAGTTGAAAAACCGCCATCAGGTAAAAATAGCTTTAATTAACAGCACTGTAAAGCTACACAGTAACAAACAAAGAAAACAACATAACACCATAAGTTCTAATAAATTAGGCCAAACAGTATATGCCACACTGTGGCTGCTCAGTGGCATGCTTAATGGCTTAATACAAGAAGTAATTTACCATAAAGTGTTGCTTTTCATGAGACACAATTGTCCCATCTTTGTTGATTCATTAATATTAACAATACATTTTACCAACTGACATTTAGAAGAGAGCAGGAGGCAAATCCCAGAGTGTAATTGGAATTCAGTCATAGATAGTTCAGTGTTGTGGATATTCATCACCAGCCCGTGATTGAATTTATGTTGTTGTATCATCAGAGCTCATGTTTCTGTCGGCGCCTCGTGTTAGGCAAAAAAAAACAAAAGGATTTCGTGAACACACTCCCTCTTCATTTCTTCCTGTCATCACAGTCATTATGTTGAATAAGAAGTGGTCTGAGGTCATTCTTCCAACACCTTTGACAACCCTGCCTCAGTGATTCAGTCCACCCACCTCAGCCCTCCGGAACAAGTGATGATTTACATATTTAATGTTATTTAACAAAGTGTCTCTTATGAACAAGTGTTAACATCTCCATTGTATAAACAAGGATTTTTCACCTGGGGTCCGAGCATTAAGGCCGTGACTGGAAACGGAGATGTTACCAGCGCTTTAACTTCAGGGGAAGCAGGGGACAGAATAGGGGTGGATGATGGGATGAAGCAGGATAAACAGGATGACTGTATTTACATGTAGAGCTCATTGGAAACTCCAGCAGTGAAAGGAATCTTGAAATAGGGGTCAACCTAAATACCATGAATTCAACCTGACATATTGCTGCACACATTAACACACTCCCCTCTCATCCTCTGTGCACCGCTGCGATCAGTAGTGTGTATGTGTGTGTTTGTAGATGTGTGTGCAGAGGGGCATCTTTTTCTCTCCCAGAAGTCACAGAGTGTTGAATTATTCATGAAATGCAACTGGGTTTGTGTTAAAGCATTTCCTCTTTGCTCCTCATCGCTCTTCTCTGGTGTGTGCAAGCATGTTTATTTGTTTGTTTGTTCTGAGGTATCGACACCAGCCGTAGGAGGCAGCTAGTTGCGGCGCGTCTGCCCATTGTCTATTGTTTATTTAGATGCTGACTCTCCGCTTCCAATAAGGACCGGGGGAGGAGTTTATACCCACCTCGGACTCAGCCACAAGCTGCTGCTGCTGACAGAAACGTATCAGGGATGTAGGGGAAGTAGGTCAGGAGGTTAGCTAGCTGGAGGTGAAGCTGCGCCGAGATAGGTAGGGAGGGAAGAAAAGGGAGTGCTGACAAAGGCCATGCTCAGAGCTGCCATTAAAGTCAATCTCAGGTCAATCAATCAATTCTGCGCTTCTAAAAATACACAATGAAAAATCTTTGTGGTCTTTTTTTCCTCTCCTCACACGCCATTTTTCATTCTACGTGGGCAATCGTGAAAAAAAAGGAGGAAGGATATTTTATGGTTTCTTTGTTAATTGTATCTACAGTCAACACAGATCAAGGAACTATAACAACACAGGTCAAACAACTGTAACTGGTGAATAAGAAATAAAGAAAATATTAAATATAAATGTAAGAAATCAATACATATAGACTTGCTTGCCAAATGTCTCCTTCCAATAATATGCTGGTGGATGCTGATTTTGTTTTGGTTGGTGGAGCAGACACAAAGCAGAAGTAATATGCTGCTTTATTTTTTATATCTAGAGAGGAAAAGCGATGGGGTCCCTGGAGACAGATGTTCATCCATTTTAACATTAGTTATAAACGCAATCAAAGGGTAACACAGGGTCACAAAGTATTATGTCCAGGTTTAAAGAAAATCTTCACTAAATTATATCCTTGGCAAAGCAGAGAAAGAAGGTAAACAGATGGGTATGACACTGGAAGCGAGCAAATGTAGACGGACTGCAGCAGTGAGAGCAAAAGCAGCAGTGGGTAGTGAACTGCAGCTCGTAGGGGGGCAGGGCTCTCACAGCTGGGGACTGGCCTGAAGATCTGAGAGCAGACTGAGCTGGCCTGGGACATTGAGATGGGATGGAGGAATGTCACACATGCTATCAATGAGCTGCCTGTGTGTTTACCAAAGTGGAGGCTGCGTGAAAATGCCCTGGGTCTTCGCCATTTGGGGCCGGATCACAAAATCCTCTGCCCTCTGCCCCCGCCGCCGTCTGCTAGTCCTCCAAGATGAGCTCAGTCTGGTTGGGGAGGAAGAGTCCTCTCCTAAGGCAAACACAAGCCTCGCCCCCAGCCACAGCACCATTTCCTCCGACACCCACAGCTGGGCTATAAATAAGTTGGAAGCCTGCCCTCTGAGATCAACCAGGGCACTACAAAGCTCCAGCAGACACTGAGACTACTGCCTCATCACACACCACTCAACAGCGGTTGAAGGGAAGGCAGATCTAAAGTACTGTCGACGGTGGTGCTGAAGGGGAGTTTGAGTAGTTTGGACTTCCAAAGTCGGCCGTGCAAGGTATCAGGAGACCTTCTTGCATCCAGACAGCCATGACTCAAGTGTCCATGAGCGGGACAAGTTGTACCAGATCCAGGGCTGCTGATCTGAAACTTCCTCAGTGCTTTGACCTCCCCGTGGAGTGAAACCAGAATTTCCCAGTAAACAATAAACCAGATTTCTAGCAGCTCTGTCGAGCCTTTAGTTCAATGAGGCTACTAAATATTAAACATCAGCCTGCTTGATCATACTAACATGCTGATGCTAAGTAGGTATAATGTTTACCATTTTAAGCATCTTAGTTTAGTGCATTACAATGCTAACGTTTACAGAATAAAACTAAACAGCAATAGCACGGCTGCGGCTGATGGGAGTGTTGTATGGATCAAGCTCAGATTTTAACCGGATGAGGGTATAAATGTGTGTAACAATCATCCCAGTAGCTGTTGACACATTTCACTCAAAGCAGCAAATATCATCCTGGTGATGACACCAACGGAAAAGTCACCAAAAATATCTAATTTCATTGCAATCCAGTCAAGATATTTCAGTCTGCACCAGAGTGGTGAACTGACTGAGCATCCTACAGCTGTGACACTAGCTCGGCAAAAAGGCTTGTTTAATATTCCTCAGGGATTCAGTACTAGTTGACTGTATTTCTTTCACTCATCCATTATCTACACACCGCTTAATCCCCTGTACGCTTGCGAGGGGTCTGGAGTCTATCCCAGCTGACTTAGGGTAAAGTCAGGGTTTATCCTGGACAGGTCACCTGTCTTTCAAAGGGCCACATGAAAAGACAGACAACCAAGCAAACCCGGACAATCAAAAGTTAACCTCAATCAAAGTAGTAGTACCCAGGAACTTTCAGTTCATGAAAAAAATTGACCACTCTCGGTTTCAAGTAAGCCTCTTGGTTATGAAGTGAAACATCTTTGAAAACCAAAAAGAGAAGTCCGGTTACCCTCTACAGAGGCACCCCGACCTGGCTGACTAAATACAGTTTTCATGAACATATATGATTATTTGAAAGATATCTGTTGCACAAGTCTCATCTCATAACCTGGGAATCTACCTGGCTCTGTGAAGTAACAGAGTTGGGTTTTCCCCTGACTTCGGTGAACTTGCATCAGTCACGCACACACCTTGCAAATGTCAGAGGAGAAACACAACGCAGCCATTTGCGCTCGCATAAAGTTAGTGCATTTACACGGCAGCAGCTGCTTTCCTTTACTACATGCAAACAAACCAAACTTCCCCAGGCTGCAGCTGCTCTGATCGGAGGAGGTGATCCTTCCTCGCTGTAGAGGCTTCGTTACTGATACTGATTCATCCAAAATGACCGAGTATAATAGAGCTGGCAGGCAGCAGAGAAGCACCAGGTGGGTGTGTTGGCTGAAGTAACTACATAGTGTAGTTATTTAAAACACTGGGAGTGCTGAAATGTCTAATGGGAAAAAATATGTGGTTTAGTCTACGGAAGATAGTGTGTACTGGCACAAATAAAACAGTTTGTCAAGGGGAGAAGATGGGGCTGCTCTCCCAGATACGTTTGGCTTGTAGACCTGATAAAGCTTCATTATGTTTTCAAATATTTAGCAGGGGGAGGTTTGTATAGGGGTAAGATAAACAACCCGAATTGTATGTCATCAATCTCAACATTGACGCCCAAGTGGCAAAACCTTGACTCACACTTTATCTTTACAAAGAGCCCCAGACTGTGAGACTGCAAAACACAGCCAGTTTAACATTGACTCACAGCTAAATATCTTGACAGAACGCAATAGAACAAAACATTACAAATGCTGCAGGGCATTGATGATAAACATCTCAGACAACACAACACATTTCTCAGAAAATGCCAAGTAAGAAACACTTTTTTAATATTATTTTTCTCAGAAACTCCAGGACTTCTACAGACAATGCAATGACGGACTTTCTTTTCGAATTTAGACGACACAGTACTGATTTGGGCCAGTAATGAGGCAGTAAACAGCCACAAGGACCAAAATGGAAATCACAGAGGATAGGCTGATGTGCAGAAGAAAGCGAAAAAGACATGGGTGTATTTTGCTGACCTCTGGGCTGACCTGAGGGGGCTCCGCTAAACACCAAAAATGAGGAAAGAGTGTATTGGCCCTGTTTGGCTGCAGCCTGCCACCTCTTCATCCACCTCCACAGCTGAGGCACGAACGCTTCGGGATTTTGTAATGGAAGAGAGTGAGACGAAGGAAGAGGGAGGGAAAAAAGTTTTCCAATTTGTCATGTTACAAAACAGAGAGAGAGAGAGGCCC
The DNA here is from genome assembly GCA_024666655.1 of Dascyllus trimaculatus. Classification (NCBI taxonomy): domain Eukaryota; kingdom Metazoa; phylum Chordata; class Actinopteri; family Pomacentridae; genus Dascyllus; species Dascyllus trimaculatus. The sequence continues at coordinate 18,092,165 of CM045450.1, forward strand.
CAGCTGTGCCTCTTAAATAAAACTTTCTGGCAGGGTTTGGAGGAGCTGTGAGAGTCTAGTCAGTGTTGACCAACTAGTTATAGAAGGGAACAGAACTTTAGACTGTAATTAAATACAGATTAATGCCAAAAATAGAGCACAAAGAATGCTCATAGGTAAATAGCTCCTACATTATCTCAGGATTTCTGATAAATACTAAGACAAGTTCAAGTTTGAGGATGCTTCGGAATGTTTTTTATGTGTGCTTCTACAATTGTTTTGTTTGTAAGCCTATGTAAGTGTAAGAATTAACATCAGGAATGTGCCCATGATGATAGCTGCCAAGTAAAATGGGGCTTCGTCATGCAGGACAATACAGTCCAGCCTCCGACTGTTTGGTTTTTACAGGTCAGTTCTCAGCAAAAAAACTCAGTCAATTTAAACAAGCTTTCGTGGCATTGTGAGGCAGAACCTATTAGGTGAAGCAGAGTAATCAAATGTGAACTTAATTAAGAGCTATTTGGATGTCTGGCTGAGATTTCACCACGTCTCAACTCCAGAGTGGTAATCAACCATGACTGCTATTTGTACTGGCCTCAGTGTTTGGGCTCAGGGGGAGGAGGCCTCGACCTCCTTCACTTCCACATAAGGATTAAAACGAATTCAGCAGCAGAGTGGGGATGATGTAGAAAAACCACAAGGTGCGAGCTGCCATTGTTAACTTAGTCAGTTTAGACAAATCCCTTTACTGTACCACCACTAGAGCGCACGCTGTATGTAGCAGCAGAGGGGGGAAAAAAATGACAATTAAGCCTACTTAGTATGCTGCCGAGGGAAACATATTAAAGAAGATTATGAGAAATTCTTTAGTGCCTTTTCATAAGACCAGTACAAATTTCAAATCTCAGTGTGACGCATGAGCTCCATGTAGCAAGACTAGATTCTCTAGAAGGTTCTTTCATATTCGCTATCCACACTCCGAAGCAACCTTGGCATCTAATGACAACTATATCTTTTGTGAAAAGGAGTCCTTGCCCTGATTTTGTGGTGATGAAACCTTGAACAAGCAAACCTTGATACCTGAGCTTGCTTATAATGCCTTAAAGTTTGCTACCATTTCCAAAAAGTCTGCAAGACAATCCAGATCAGTTTCTATTAAGCTATAGTCAGACATTTCAGGAAGTAGTCATATTGTTGCCTAGATGTAGATGAAAAGATTGATATATAAGGGTACTTCAAACAGTTCTCAACCTCAGCTATAAGCAAGGGGCGTAACTCCTATTTTGGAGTATAACTGTATACTATAAAGCTTTATATCATTGACCACAAAAATTTAAATGCTTGAAGCAATCAAAGAAAAAAGGAGAGGAAAGCTTGGAGCTGGTGTGCTGCTGCTCCAGGACAAAGCATCCATGTACACTGTACAGGTGCTAGAAGTAGCCAAATGTGGCTTTGACTTGTTGCCCAATGCATCTTACTCACCCAACTTGCACCATCTGACTTTTATCTGTTACCATTTTCAGAGTGATGATGAGGTCATGCATGCTGCTGAGGACAACACACCGATCCGGCATAACATGACCACCTGCCTAATATTGTGTTGGTCCCCTTTATGCGCTCAAAAATGCTCTGAACCATCGGGCATGGACAAGACGACCTCTCAGGGTGTCCTATGGGGACTGGAACCAGGACGTTGGCACTGGATCCTTTGGGTACTCTGACTTGTGCAGTAGAGCCTCTGTCAGTCAAACTTGTTCCACTGCAACCTGTTGATGCTTGATCAGAATGGGGTCTAAGAAGTTTGGAGGTCAAATCAACATCTTAGGCCACTGTCATGTTCCTCAACGTGTTCCTGACTGTTTGATATTTTTGACATGTGGTGGGGTGCATTTTCCTGTGGGGGGTAGGCCAGTGACAGTTGTGATTTGAGGGAGTGTGCTTGTTCTGGGACAATGATTATTTGGGTGTCTAAGTCTCATCAACACGTATGTTAAAATCCAAAGTTTTCCAGCAGAACACCACATAGTAGGAACATGACCAATGTTCTTCACTTTACCTGTCAGTTGTCATAATGTTGTGGCTGTTCGGTGTATATTATGACCTTCTCTCACAAAGTGATAGCAAAGCAAGAACAATCCTTCTCCTGCGACCCAAGTACGATCATATGTCACCAGTAGTTAGCTTAGCTTAGCAAAAAGACTGGAAACAGAAGGAAACAACTAGCCTGTCGAAAGGTTAACACAATCTCTCTGTCAGCACCTCTGTTAAGCAGTGAGCTTTAAGGAGTCCTGAAAGGGGTTTTGTTGCTGTTTGATAGTGCCAGGTTAACTACTGTGTTAAGTAAGAGTGGTATCAATCATCTTAAGTGTTATCAATTTACCCATAATATCAAACTATTCCTTTCAGAAATTTCTGTGATCGACATTCCAGTGGACTCACACATTCCTCACAAAATACTTCATACAAATACAGGAAGGTGTTTGGGTGCGTTTACAAAACATATTTCATTTGGTGTGTGTCGTCTAATAATAGTGGAGCAAACAGCCTCCCATTCTCCTCCAAGGAGCCCACAATGCACATAACCAGAGAGACCACACTGTGCCTACACACAGACAATTTAAGTGTGGCAAATCTTCAACACTAAATGCGAAGCTCAACTGCCTGGAAAGTGTGTACAATAATCTGATTTCTATTCACTTACTGATGTATTGGATGGCCAAGTATTAACCCATAAACATCCCTTATCTGCACTGTGTATTTGCTCAGGCTGAAAGCAGAAACAACAATTGTGCGTCCACTAAAGGTCATGTGAGGAGATTTCTGCCACAGAGTGAACGGTGAACGGCTGCTTTAGGGATTAGTGTTACAATTAGGCTTATGCTAAGGTGAAGGTTGGGTACTTGGTGTTTTGGATTAGAAGTTTGGAAATAAATCTAAATCACGGTTGCATGAATAGTGACCTTGGTGCTGATTGTGTCTGAGCACGTGGGTCACTGCAGATGTATTGTTTGAATGAATCAAGAGTCGGGAAAAGTTCACCAGGATGGAGCTGCGAGGACTCCTATTGCAGATGTCCAATTGTAAAGCCCAGATGCATAATGTACTTTATCAGGAAGCACTGTGCAGAAGAATGGGGTCTTTTTGTTAAGTCAAGGGAACAAATTCACAATAGGTATGAGTCTGCTCTGCCACACATGAGTCGCTGGAAGTAAATGCATGTCAGTGAATAAAAAATTCTGTCGCAGAGGCTTTAATGGATGGAAATGATTGTATTTGTTTGTGGTCTAATGCTGAAAATAGACTGGAAATTAGTTAATGAAGATCTGAGACTTTAAGAAACAAAAAAAATGACTTTTTCTCTTGTGACTGGAACTGAAACTCAACAATGTTTGCAAGAGACAACTAACAGAATCTATCTAGAACATCCATAAAGGGGAAATAAATTCTATATTGAAACAACAATATACCACATGGCCTCCGTAGTGTATTATGTATCCTTCAAAACAACCTGCAACCTGGCAAATCAGGGACACAGCTTGATATGTGAGTCATAAATACAAGCGATGGTTTTAGACTGCCACCGAGGAGGGAGTTAAGCCCATGTTTGTTGTTGGTGTGAAAGGGTCAACACAAGTCATCTGACCAGACCCTGACACTGTCTGGATCAGCAGGACGGTCTGAACATTGGCTTCTATCACTATACTATACTTTAGGTATATAAGGGAAAGTGCAAGTTAACAATTTACTGACTGTCCAAACTAAAAACAACATTGCAACAGTGGCAAACTGGCAAATTAACACAATGCCTGAGTTTTAGCTGCCTTGTATGAATGTGGTGCTGCCAGCATTTGATCATGAGAATTGGAATCATTCTGAATGGTAAAAAAATGAGCTGTGTTTGGTGCCTTGCGTCATGAAGTTTCGAGTTTCCATGTGAAAGTTTGAGACAACTTTCTCTCTATTAACTTACAGATGTTTAACTTTTATCTGCTGGATTATCAAAACAGTTTGATCTCTTACATTGATCACTCCCACACAGACAACACTGCCTGCTGCCTCAGAACTACTGTAGATTGCAATGTACTGGGCAAAACAAGTCTCCACAGTGAGCTGGTACTTGATACTTTTATTTTAACAACAGATTATGTGACTAATTGTATTGTGAGGAAGGTCATTTTTGTGATTTTATTATTTTAGCCTTCAACTTTATTGATTTGGGTCACTCTTACTGCCTTTGTTGTGCCTCTAAATACCCACTGTCTGATACCTGCCCAGCACAAAACTACAACTTTAGAGGATCTAGATATTTCGCTCAGGAGTTGGTAAAACACAACACCAAATAAATGCTTTTTAAACAGCTCATTTCACCACCCTGCATCTACAGACAGATATAACAGTCCCATATATATTTTGAAAAAAGAAAAAAAAAAACGCCATTAGCATTCAATCCCTGGCTTCACCATGTGCCTCATCAAACCCAATTATAAATGTTTGCAGGTGGGAAGAAGCACACACTGCAGCTAATTTTCCATCTGACATTGGGGTGACTGTGGCTCGAGTGCTGGAACCGGTTGTCCACTAATTGCACGGTTGGCGGTTCGATCTCCGTCCCCTCCTGTCCATATGCCGAAGCATCCTCGGGCAAAACGCTGAAGCTGACGTTGCTGCCGATGCCCGATGAACACCTTGCATGGCAGCTGCACTGTCACTGGAGTGTGACTGTGTGTGTGTGTGTGTGTGTGTAGATGAGAAACACTAAAGCGCCTTGAGCACTATATAAGTGCAGACCATTTACATTCAGCCCTGTACACTACATTAGGCAAACTACAGAGCTGTCTTCAAGCCATCACTGCTGCCCCAAAATCCTGCTCTCAAGCTTAATCGTCTGCTACTTACTTTTCTGTTCCAGATCTCATTACAAAGTTTTGTACGAGTCTTTTTTTTTTCAGATGACTTGTTTTTAATCTCCACGATGTGAGAAGTTGATCCTTTCTACATCTAACACAATTCCATAGTGTTTAATAAATACTATTAAACCCTTGGTCACCATGCTAGAAGAACTTTGGTCCTAAGAGAGCAAATACCAGTAACTAGTGAACCTGACAGACTTTCCAGGCAACACATTGGGTCTGCACTACAAATCAAAGACTTCTAGCAAAGACAGGTAAACCTATATTCATGAGTTTTTCTGTCTTTACCTCCTCATATTAAAGCAGTAGTGCAGAATGCTGCTGGCTAATGTATTGGGAACATACAGAGGTTCATGTGCTCATGATGTCTCCAGAGCAAATTTGCTGCTCATATTCTTTTAGATGGCCTCCCGAAGCTGTGCACCGTCTTCAGACCTGAAATAGCTCCATCGAGATAGTGTATCTTAATCAGTGGGTCACCGGTCTAAAGTGGGTCACAGAGCTGTTCTGACAAGTTTACCAGCATGTACCAAGAACACTGTGGCAAGATAACTTTTAAATGGCTTCAAGAGCATCACGCAACCATGAAAAAGGTCTCTGTTATATGAGCATTTTTAAATTTCAACGTGGGAGCATCTTAAAAAAATCATCCAACAATTTGCAAAACACACTTTTTTACGTGGCAGTTTTTCTACACAAAACCCAAAGTGTAAAAACTTAACTCTACTGTTTTTCCGGGGGCTATGTACCGACTATTCCTTAGCCAGAAGCAGTGACTTTGTGGGTTCTCTTCATAAAAGGGTGCTGGTTTGCAAATTTCCAACACTTCCAGAGTAGCTTTGTCTAGTTTTAATGCTAAGATAAGCTAACATATTAAATGTACTGGTACAAGAGTGGAATCTGCATGTTTTCCAAAATGCCAAGCTGTTCCTTTACGGCTCATGATACAGTGATTTCTTTTTTATGAAATAAAAATGGAGAAATAAGGTGAGCAGTTTACAGTGTTAAGCGTGGCGTCGGAGATCTTACTGTGACCGTGATTATGTGTGAAATAGATGTGAATTATCCCATCTAATCTTAAGGCTTGTGTCATATGAGAATCTATTCCTACAGCAGTACAGAGTTTCATAATTACTGTTAAGCCACCTAAACTATCATTGCAATGATGTGAGTTTTACTTAACCTCTGAGTTGTTTTTCTTCAAGATAAGCTGCTCAGTTATGCAGTCGTGGCTGGTTTACTTCGTCATATAAGGTATTTAAGCACCATGAACCTATAAACTAATCTCAACCATATGCCTATGGTAGACTTAAATATACTCTTCCTCTGTTATTTACATTAACTGTAAGATTTTTAAATGCAACAAGGATCTAACAAATGCACTCTGTATTCCATATTACCCTCAGGTGTCAGTAAACAGTGAAGTGGTAACCTTTTGGCCCTGTGGATGTTATTGTAATGGCAGTACCACCCCGCTAGTAGCCAAATGCTGAGGCCTCCACCAAATGTTACCGACATCCACAGGGGACAAATCAGGAGGAAGAGAATCACTGCGGGCTGAGTTAATTAAGAAGGAAGGATCCCGAGCTATTTCAGATGATGAGATTTAACATTTGAGGGAAGGAAGTCGGCAAAAAAAGGAATGATTCAAGCTGAAATGACCGACATGATCTCAAACACACTTCTGCATTTTTGTTTTCTGTGTGACATATTTCCCCCTGAAAGCCTCACCGGGACAACACTGTCCATTTGTGAGGGGCCACTGATCTCTTTTTGAAATGACATTAGTATTTTCAAGTGAAACAATGTGAATTCTTTCATTAGGGCCTTTTTTTTCCTGCCGGGCCCCCAATTAGCAGAGAGCTCTGAACAAGTTGAGACTGTTCATGGAGGTCTCTTCTTGGAAACAAAGGCCAGTTTAGACCCAATTAAACTTGGGGTTTGCTGGTACCCCGGGGGCTTTACACTGGCTACAGCACAGAGACAATGAGACAAGGGTCTTGAAAATGGAAAAAGACATTTAAGACAATTCTGAAAAAAATGTTCTGCTGTATATAATAAAAATGTGAATTTAGTGGCCAAAAGCTTTAAAATCTTCTAAATGTGTGTGTGCTGCAATTACAGCCTATTTGGTAAACCTCACACTTAGTCTAATGTGATTCATACATCTAAGTCATGTCAACAGTATATTTCCTCGTGACGCTGCCGAGCTCAGCAGCCCCTGCATCCCAGTGGGTTGTCAAGCAAAAGCTCAGGTTGGGCGATCTCCTCTGTTTTACTGCACAAGGCTGACGCATCAAATCATGTCAATACGACTCAGAGGGAGGAAGACTTCACTAAAACAATAACTGTGCACTGAGGCAGGAGCTGTTTGTTTAAAGACAGGATTACTCAGCTGTTGCTGCACACCGATGAGGAGGGAGAAACTGCAGGTGATTACAGGCTATCCAAGTGGATCTTCAAGGTGGTAATTTATGTGGATTTTGCTCCCTAAGAACCTCGCAGCGCCGGATTGCCAGGCGAAATGAGACGACTTCAAAGGCGCGGGGAAGCGTTTATGACTTGATGATGAATCTCACAAAATGCAGCTTGTGGTTTAAATCAGTCATGCTGTTAAAATCCCACCGAATTTAATGAAAAAGTCAAATTTAGAAGCCCGATTTGCTTCGCAGCAACTGGTGTTCCTGTGGCAGCAGCCGTCTCAACACATTCTCGTGAAAACACACTCATATTTTCCTTTTCACCTGCTAAGAATCAAACAAATCTGTCCTCTCTGGCTTGTCTTTGATAACACCCCTTTTCCTTTTCTTACCCAAAAAATAGGAACAAGCAAGTGGGACTGAGGCTTAATAGTTTCCAGAAGTTGTTCCACTTTGTGAAGGTGTGTGTTCACAAGGTCGTAGGGGGGAGCTGTTTTGAACCACACACTATCTGCCTGCAGATCACAATATGACTATTGGCATTCAGGGGTTGTAGCTGGTTAGAGCCCAGGCGATCAACCCGACTGAACCTCCCTGATGCCTGTTGATGGCAGCAAAATCTGAGCTCGCAGACAAGGAGAAAACTAACTGTGATGGTGACATCAGGTAAACATAGATTAATCTATTGCTAAATAAGAGCCACTCAGCCACAGGAAGCGATTTAAACAAGAGATAAAAAACCACAGGCACACTTCGATTGCCCAACAGGGTAATAAAAGTGTTGTTTAACTGAGAGGTTGCTCAGCTGCTGTCATCACATCAACAGGAGGAAAAAAAACTGTTGAACTGACTGAAACATATTAGATACATTACAGCTCAGCAGGAGTGTCCATAGCAGTCTGACTTTTTTTTGGAGACATGACACCATCATTGATTTGCCTCTGTGTCAGTGAGGCAATCAAAACCAACAGTGCTGCTTGGATTTCTGACAGACACATGTGGTTTAAGCAGGTATTGGAGGCCTGTGCTACAGTTTCATCACTGAATGTCATTGTGGATGCATCAGAGCAGTCTGGATCCAGCTAAGTGGGGAGAGGGACGAGGGATCGGTGCTGTGACATTGCAATATTCACATGTTACACTGGCAGAGAGGAACAAAAGACCGCTTTAATTGTCTCGCCTCGGTATTCATCCCCTCCACGCTGCTGCTTCACTCATTCCTCCAGCTAGGATACAGTGAGGCTACTCTGACGGCATGAACACCCCAAACATAACAGAAATCCTGTTACAATCCGCATGCACACTCCTATGGGCTGTAGTTTCTGTGTACAATCATGCTGGTTATCCTTAGATAAAAGCTGCTGCTTACCATCAATAGCCCTGGCTGGAGCGATTACTTCCAAACTGTGCAAGAATCCCAAGAAAAGCAATCCTGTTGCCAACATGTTGGCCGAGATGCACAACATTTCAGCCTATCTTGAAAGAATATTAGTCATCAATCGCTTCTTGGTCCCTGTCAGAGCAGGAGGTTGCAGATAAGCGACGACGTGTAACCGGGCGGTGATGCTCTCCTCGCTGGAAATCCGCTTTCTTGGGTGCGCAATGAAGCTGCTGCCCACTCGGTGAGTGATTTTTGCAGACTGTCAACGCAAGAAAGAAAATAAAGAAAAAGAAAGAAAAAAAAACAGAGAGAAAGCCGAGGCTTCTCCCAGCCCGGGGTTTGCTCAGGGGGTCCTCAGATGCATGGACAGCCCTGCCACAAAGGCTAGCAGGCTGGAGTGAGCATCAAGCTAGCCCCGGCTGGTAGTCGAGATGAAGGAGAAGCTGGCGCCTGTAATCATGCAGTTGTCCGTCTTTTGTTCTTCCCTGGCCCGGTGAGGAAGCCACGGGGGGGAAATAAAGAAGCGGATCAAATGTTGCTCTCCTCCCCACCGCCTCTGCTGCTGCTGCTGCTGCTGCTGCTGGCCGCAGATTGAAGCCTGAAGCCCGGAGCCCAGTCAGTCAGCGGCTGAGTGACGTCGCAACATCAGTGCTGGAGCTGTGTGGAGCTGTTTGGAGCTGGGCCCTCCCTTCTACAGCCCCCACAACCCCCATCCACCTCCACCACACCACTGCCATGCTACAGACCTGCACTGATCCGGAGTCTGACTCAGTCCTGCACTGTAAATCATTTTAAAATAGGCCCACAAGTTCCTCTGCTGCCCTAAAAATGCAAGTTAACTGCACTTCTGTTGATTCATTACTTCAAAGTCATCTTATGAGCTGTGAAAGTGTGAAACTATCTGAGTTTCATTCACTAAACTTCAGAAACCTAGTTAAATAAACTGAAACTATTAGGTTCAGGCAACTACTCACATGAAACTAGTTGATTCGATGTAATTCAACTGGAAAAAGCAAACTGATGGAGCATCTTACATGAATTGCTTCAGTTAGTAACACACAATTTAATTAGTTTGTCTAAGTTAAATTCACATAACTTGAGAATACTAGTTAAATAAACTTAAAATATTAAGTTCAACCAACTACTCGCATGTAACTACTTGATTTAACTTTATCGCATGTAACTAGATTTAACTTAAATCAACTGACAACAAGAGAGCTGTTTAACCAACTTAAATGAATTGCTTCAATTGGTAACACACAATTTCATAAGTCTGTCAAAATTAAATTCATTTAACTTGAGAAAACTAGTTCAATAAACTTAAGAAATTATGTTCCGCCAACTACTCACATGTACTAGTTGACTCAGCTTAACTGAACAGAAAAAAGACTGATGGAACAACTTAAATGAATTGCTTCAATTGGTAACACACAATTGTATGAGTTTGTCCAAGATAAATTCACTTAACTTGAGAAAACTAGTTAAATAAACCTAAAATATTGAGTTCAACCAACTACTTGCATGTAGCTAGTTGATTCAATATAATTCAACTGAAAAAAGACAATTGTTGTACCAACTTCAATAATTGCTTTAAATGGTAACACACAATTGAATTAGGTTTATCCAAATTAAGTTAACAAGTAATAGTAAAGCTTCTAATTTAAGTTATCTGTAATTAACTAATTTGATTCCCCTCAAATGTGCATTGTTACAACTTAATTTTAATGAAAATCAATTTGAAGTTTCCACTTTTTTTCAATTGTAGTATTTTCTTTGTCCAAAGTCAAAATGTAAAACATGTTTATGTCTTTAGTCTTACCACTGTTTTCTTTTCTTTAATCTGTGATTCAGATAAATTTGAATGAAGCATCATTAGTCAGATGCATAATGCTAAAGGACTGGTAAACCTAAGTTTTACTTAGAAGTAGAATATTAGTTTGAATGGGCAAAATGCAATTTTAAATTGATAGAGTCCCCAAAGTCTACCACCAAACCAGTAAAATTAATGAAGTTCATTTGTAACAGAACTTTATTTCAGCTACAGCTCAAATACAATTTTTACAGTGTAGAAAACAGTTTTCTAATTTTTAAGCTCTTTTTTGACAAGCTGTGAGGCTGCTTCCTGTGACAAATCCAGGCGTAGGGACTGAATTCAATACTAACTTTTGTCATGCTTAAAATTTTTAAATTATTATCATTAAAACAAATCACAATAGCTTCATTTAACAAAGGCATACAGCGATTTTCCACCATGTCTGTTTTCTCAACCTACCAAAAACAAGAGAGTTTAAATGTTTTAACAATTCATAAAGTCTATTTCTATGCTAGTTTGGTTTCTTAAAAACTTGTGTAAACTCTCATCTGTTCATTCATTCAGTCATCATTTGTTGACAACTCATGTTTTTAAATAGCTTAAAAGATAGACATTTTGAATTTACATAACTAAAAACTATAAAAAGTTAGCCTGTATATTTGCATTTAGTGAACTAGAAAAGATGAGCTGGCGTGACTAAATTTTTTTACGGTGTTTTGTACTTGTCCTCATTATTTAGTGCATCTACGGTTTAGAGCTTTTCAAAATATTCCCTTTTTTGTTGTCATTACTTTCTAGTACTTTGCAACCTTATTTATTGTTCTAATCTAAATGTATTTGATATAATCAACTTGATTTTGTTCACAGAATTTGAAAATTCCCATATGAATAAAACATTTGTATGTCTGCAATTCTGCACCCCCCACCCCCCACACCCCCAGCCCCCTACCCACACCCCCAAAAAAACAACTTATGCTTAAACTCTGTTGGATCTTTGCTAAAATTTTGCATTAAGTTCCTCCAGAGTCTTGCAAATGGTTATTAACCGACTAAGCAACTGCAATTAGTATTAAATTAAATTGTAGAAAAAGAAAGATAATTCAATCACTTCACCAATTAAAAAATCACTACATCAAATGATAAAGCTATTCATCTGACTGTTCCACCAGGGGTAAATCACAGGAGGAAAAACTAAATGGATATTAATTAATACAGCTAAATCTATATCTATTAAACAAGATAACATAAGATTTAATGGCTCCCAGGACACAAATTCACAAAATCAATTTGAAAATGGGGAAATGATTTCCAGGATTCAAAAGTAATTTAACGTCATTTTAAAAATGAAAAGTAAAAAGTGCCCACTCGATTCAATGTGCATTTTGTTTAACCACCTGAATCCCTATTTGCAGTTCCATTTTCCACAGTGATATTGTAGGTAGATGAGCTGAACTTGAATGATTTATGAGTTCTTGATAGGACAGCTCTGGGGAGCAGCAATGTGGATTCATTTGGCCCCTGAGCCAATCTCCTCCTGTGGCCTTCACAGGACCGGGAAAGTTGCATTTTAATGACATTTGGAGAAGCCTCGTATGGCCTTGTAAACCCATTATGATGCATATAATCTTGAAATGAGGACTCTGGAGGAGGTGATCCTTGAAATGGGACGTGAAATTTTAGCAGAGAAATGTCATCCTCTCAAATCTGATGCTGTGTTGCTTTTACCATTTAGTTGGCGCCTGTGGCCTTGGCGGGGAACCGATGCAGGCTATCTGTCTTTTGTACCTGTGAAATACCTTAACTCTGTAAAAAAAAAAAAAAAACAATAGGGAGGAAATGAAAGTTACAGATTAAACAAAGTTTAGCAAATAAGTTACCACTAGACTATATACCGATCAGCCACAACATTATAACCACTGTCAGGTGAAGTGAATAACATTGATCATATTGGTACTATGTGCTGTTCTGATGGAAAACCTTGGATTTTGACATCCGTGTTCATGAGACTTAGACACCAAAATAAACATGGTCCCAGTACAAGCACACTCCTCATGCAAATTGAAATCCCAAATGTCACTGGCCTACCCCCGCAAAAAAATGCACCCCATCACAATGAAAAAACATCAAACAATCAGGAACATGTTGAGGAACATGACAATGGCCCAACATGTTGATTTGACCTCCAAACTTCCTACACCCCATTGTGATCAAGCATCAACAGGATGCAGTGGAACAAGTTTGATTGACAGAGGCCCCACTGGACAAGTCAGAGTACCCAAAGGATCCACTGCTAACATCCTGGTTCCAGACCCCATAGGACACCCTGAGAGGTCCTCTTGTCCATGTCCAATGGTTCAGAGCATTTTTGAGCACATAAGGGGGACCAACACAGTATTAGCCAGGTGGTCATAATGTTATGCCTGATCGGTGTTTATGCATTTTTCCAGTTAACTACTATGGACAGATGCAAAAATGTTCTATATGAAAAGAAATCAAACTCAGATAAAATCTGCCTCCAAAGAAGCTGATGTCCTCAACTTTCTTTCCAGCAGTGAGGAGGATGGAGGAGAATGTAATATGTAATAGGATTACACAATACTTTTCAAAACAAACCCCCATCTGTGCTGATACCTTGGCCAACCTGTAGGAGTTAGAGCTGTACAACAACAATTCGTCACTGGTTGCTTCCCCCGGACACAAAAAACTGATGTTGTGGGGATGCACAAACAATCGAGAAGTACCTCTATCCAAAATTGAAAAGCCAAGTGGTGGGAGAAAGGTTTTGCCTGACATTTTTCTTCAACATCCCTCTGACATACTGAGGATCTTGTCCAGTCTATCTTCTCAAGGCTGGTACCATCGCTGATGCTGCAGTGCACTATCAACATTCCTGGCAGGAGTCTGCAGACTCTCCAGGATCCTAATGGTGTTTTGGATTCACCATCACTTTACATCCATCTCGTACAATCTGCCTGTTTCCTGCAGTTCGGGTAAATTATGAACTCCAGCATAGCGCAATCACAAGTGTGGACAAAGGAGAACATAATAAGTTTGTTCTCATGTTGTTTTTGAACAGTTTGACAGGGGGAAAAAAATCTACAAATAACTCCAGAGGACATATTTCATTTCACTGAGAAGCACCCTGAGGAGCTGAACCGATCCAGTTGGAAAACATTCAACTATTTGTGCTGAAAATGACATTAAATTTGATCTATATCAATAAAGTAGATGATTTTGGAAGACACTGATAGGATTATGGCAGTAAAAGGTGAAGCTTACATTTGCTTTAAATAGTTAAAAAGCTTCACAAAATGTTTTCTGTTTTCGAGTTTAAAGACAAATCTAGGTGTTAGTGGGGATGGGACTTAAAATCAAACAGAGTAAAATGGTGCGGGATCAGGAAAGACTGAGCTTTGTCTTCACACTTGAATTCTTTGTTTACAAATGATGAAGAGGGATTACTGTCTGACAGATGTGGAATCGGTCTGGAAAATATGTAAACTGAGACCCATATGGTGACTTCTATGTTCCCCTCTAACTTCACAATGAAAATCTTGGGCAAGGAAAAGACTATGGAAAAATACTGTTCATTTTGAAATAATTGTCACCAACAGCAGACATTTATCCCTGTGTTGACTTTATTGTTTTGGTGTTATAAAAAAAAGTGTGTCATAGTCGCAAACCGTCCATCTGGAGATAGACAGCTGTAAATCATCCTGGTAATGAAGAACATGCATTTATTATATGTCCGTTGCTTTGTCATATGTCATAATGTCTTTTCACCACATGAAATGTTCTTTCAAAATACAATCGCTAACAATTTAATGGGAAGATAATCAAATAATCCATACATAAATGGCAAATGTTTTATTAAATTTGTCCTTATTTCTTTTCCAGACTTAAAAAAAAAATGTTGTGCAGTTACTCGGAAAAGGACATTTGTGCTGTTTTCCCAAACAAAACAAAGCAAATGCAGCTCAATAATAAAAAAATCACATGATGCAAACATCAAGGCTTTTATTCCTTCATCATAAAACGGCAAACCTTATGCAAGCTCATATCCACTCAACACTTTATTTACGCTCTTTCTCTCTCTCGACAGGACAAGAGCACTTAAAACAATCCCATCATTATCTTATAATCATTGCATCGAGTGCAGCCAACCTTCAGCCTTTAAACACTGGAATGAACTCCGGCTCTAAATATTTTGCTTGCCAAGAATCTTCCTCCTTGGAATTTGGGCTTTGGGGGGAGCAAGAAGTCATTCAAGGTTCAAGTGCGAGTGGAGTTGCAGGCTGTTGGTGTCAAGATCATTTGTAATTTGCTGTTTACATCCGGCACACCTCAACAGAACAGAAAACAAATAACTGGTGTTGGGTTTGAAGTCTTATGAGTAAGAATATTAATATTAAAACAGCAATTTCTGTTTATTCACATCTTGTATACAAATGAAAAAGTCTTTTACTTAATTTTAAACAAGGTAACCCAACAGAGACAGGAATACATATTCATCCAGAGGCATCCATATATATCAGTTTAGAGTGTTAACGTCGAGTCTTGTATCAACAAATGACCACTGCAGCCACTTTTTCCATCTAAGAAAAGCTGTACAGCGCTGACACCTAGTGGGTCTGCGCTGCCAGTATTATCCAAACTCAGAGAACAATAGGTCCTTTGTGTCAAAAGCAAAAAAATAGAAAAACAGCCTCTATTTAAAATGCTACCAGAGTGACTTATGGCCTTGAGTATTCCTTTCTGTTTCATCAGCCGTTTTCAGAGATGCTTCTCACAGAGATAAAATACACCAGAAGAGCGAATCAGCATGAGGATGAACAATATCTGAGCAAAACACTACAGAGAGCTGTTTTTGTTGGAAAAGAGAATGTTATTGCCGCTTGTCGATATCATCTCAATCTTCTCCTGATTTCAGGGCCGTTGTACTTATTGAGGAAGCTTGAAGAGAAACTGCTCTTTTGATGAAACAGCTCCATTCTGTGAAATGAAGCCGCAACACAAAGAGGCCGACAAGTAATGGGCCACTTTAAACAAGCTTGCTCTGTGTTAATTCAATGAGGAATGTCAATTTCTTCTCCCCCACCCCAAATCTTCATCCTTTAATGTTTTTATATGCGTCAAGGCGCCTTTGGCAAGAGTTGGGGAGCTTAATTTAGTGCTTCCAGTAACGGTTTACATAGCAACAGTCTCACAATACCAATTCTTAACCTATCAAATGCTGAGGTTCGGCCCAAAAATGTCCTCATACCAAATGCTTTTGCGCAATCCTGATTTAACTCAAAACAGACCTAAAATGAAAAAAAAACCCATGGAAAGACTTTCAAAGGGAATGTACGAAAGAAACATGTAGTCTTCAGAAACTTTGTACAAATCATCAAACATACACACACACGCACACACAGACACACACACACACACACACATACACACACACATGCACAAACCACAGGCATGCACATGTGCGATACACTCGCTTTCACACAGCCATTTTACATAATCCTGCAACCGGTTTGCCTCAAGATGGCACCGTTCTTCCAACTTCTAGGGAATTTTCGGAACAGCGAAAATCTTGGCCTGAAAGCGTTACTTTAAAAAGTTTCAGCCAATATACCCGGTGAGACTATCTGACTTCTCAGCTGGTCTCAAGGCAGCTGTGTTTTAGTACTTTTCTCACATTTTCAGAAGAATATCAGCAAGACACACACATTCTTAGCATTTTAAACTTTAATCAGGGTCAGATGAAAAAAAAGAGACATCAAAGACAGTAAGAGAGAAGGAAAGACCAAATATCATTCATCTGGAATGGGCTTCCACATAACTCATTATTAAAATTCTTGTTATTTGTATTTCTATAAAGGTCCATGACATTGGCATTTATCTTGACTTGTTGTTTTATTTATCCTTCTAAGTTGTTAGCTGCTTGTTTTTTTTTTGATTGTGTTATACTTAAGCATTGTGAATGGTACTGATTTCATGTTTTTGCCCATGCTTAACACCCCTCAACAAGTTTATAGATTATTCTGAAGGTTTGCAGAGTGACTTCTGAGGTATGTCTGCAAGACAAAGTATGTTTATTTTTTGTTCACATCTCTATAGTTAAAAAACTCTTATTAAATACTACATTTTGTTTACCAGGTCAGGTATCCAAAAAGTATCTCAGTTAAACAAATCAGAAAAAGCGAACATCCTTCTTCAGGTACACACAGTACCGAGCTTTCACTAAGAACATGACTACACAGTAATGCTGCTGTTTTTCCAAGCATTTGGCTCCTCAGAGGGGAAATGTTGATCTGTGTGAGTTGGGCTCGGCTGGTGTTTTTTACAGTCTACCAGCAGATGGAAGCAGAACACAGTCTAGTTTGTACTCGGGCTACTATAAAGATCATTTTCATTTTAACCTTACTCTTGTGCATATTCTAAACAACACATAAACTGAACCAGAGTTTCTGTGTTATGTGTTGGCTTTAATTAGTAAAATAATGCACAAGGAAAAGCAAATCAACAAACTTCCACATCTGTAAGACTATTAATGCTATAAATGAACAGATTAATACGACATTGACAACATATTTCTATTAATTTCTCACCACAATCCCCTGTACACCCACAATATCAAAGTTGTGGCTGTCTCATGTGTTTCCCACTCAACTTGGATTCTTCTTCCAGAGCTTCTGTTTACTCCTCAGGCCAGGTTTCTATGTCTGCGCTGTATGTGTGAAAGAGAGACAACGAGAGAGGGCTCACAGAGATCAGCTCTAATGGCTTACGGTGATATTTGACCCTGCAGCCATTAGAAAGTGACTCACCACTGTATATACACATCTTTCATTATGCTGACATTTTGCACAGCATTAAGGCCTCACCTCATTCATCTCTGAGCAATTTTCTTTTCCATCTGTAGCCCTTGTATATTCATCTGCAACTCTGCTCATTCCATATTCACGCTCTGTCTGTTGAAAGACGCGTGTGTTCGGCTGTAGGTTAGAAGGATTTGAAAACAGTTATTTGATAAAAATTTTAGGTGTTCAGATTTCCTCACCTTTTTTGATAGTATTTCAACAGTAAAACTTACACATTATATGATCTGAAAGAAAAACACTGGAAAGAGACTATGTAATGGGTAAAAGATATTTTAACGTTCCTAATAAATATCTAGCCACAAGACATTAAATATTAAAGAACAGTATCGATGAACAAAAGTGTCAATACTATGCAGCAGCAGAGCCCTGCTTCTCCCTCTTCCTAGTCTATCTGATAAGACTGACACTGATGGAGTTATTCCTCTCCTTGTGAGATTGATTTTCACATCACAGGGTGGAGAGCCATCGGTCTTAACTATCAGGGAACTGCTGGTTATTAGTCTCCCGCTAAAAGACCTCTGCAGCTCCGCATGGCGAGTTTCTTTTCCAGCGCAATTTTTTATTATTGGAGTAAGTGAAAACACCATTCATCTGGTCTGTGTCATGACTGGAGCGAGTATTTCATGCGTCATTCTTTCATCCACCAGCTCAGGCCCATGATGTGCCTCCGCCCAGTTTACTGCAGCTGTGATGGAAGCCAGGTTTGAAAGTCTGAAGCGGAGAGAGAGGTCAGTGCCGGTTCCCACACTGTGTCGCTGTTGGAAATGTGATCTCTGTTTACAAAACCAATTAATAAACTATGGACTGATTCAAGACTTAATATCTGGTGGTTCTAACTATACACATATTACACTTTCCTCCATATATATGTACATATAACTGCCTGCACGCATACATCAATCTCTGAGCTACAACATGATTTGGATCTACATCATCAGTCATCTTCTGCTCTCCCCTTCTCCCTCCCTCCTTTGCTGGTGCGCTCTGCCTTCCCCTCCCTTGCTTTGGAGCCAGATGGATTACCTCATCAATCAAAGTTCCCAGAATCACGTCCTGTGTGTGTGTGTGTGTGTGTGTGTGTGCATGCATGTGTGTGTCTGTGTGTCCCACCAATGCAGTATCTCCCTTCACCAGAAAGATAATATTGAAGTACTTCGCTGCAGCCATTTTGAAGAGGGAAAAAAGATATTTCAAGTAATTACTTTATCATTTAACTCTATTCATCTGCTCGCACACAGGAAACTGCTAATCTTGCTCATGCACGAAAAGCCATTTGACAAAACTGCATTATCAGAAATGTGTGGGTGGTCTTGTTGATGGTGATGGTGGTAGTGGGGACACATTACTATGGGCCACAAGGGGTTTTGATTTGAAAAACAGAAGTTCATCTCCGAAGATTAGGGATTTTAAATAAGGTCTGATTTCTGAAAACCAACCACAGAAGACAAGAAGATGAAAGCAGAAATGTTGGAATGTGTGTTTTTATTTTTAAAAACTTAAAAACAGAGCAAGTAATGTCAACAAAATGCAATGAAGAGTTGGCCTTTTATTGCTTTTTCAGCTTTTTATTCCTTACAATGCATTTAACACATGCATTTTAAGATTTTTTATAAGTCAGACTTTTTATTTTTAGTCTACTGATGCAAGAATATCAAAGTCAAAACAGTCGGTATTAGAATACAATGATCTTGACCCCTGGTTTACATCTTCTAACCTTCCAGAGAAACCTTTACGAAGTTGTTCAGTCTGTGTATTTTTTTTTCCCTCCTCGAAAAGGAACAATTATGGAGCGGGCAATGCTGATAACACCTAAGGAATTTGAGGCATGCACAAACAGCCCTTCCCCCATCCGCTCAGCTCTCTCTCTCTCTCTCCCCTTCCCCCCCTGCCCTCACCCCCTTCTCTCCTTTCCTCCCACTCCATCACCAGGCTTTTCTTTCTGCCGCTTTTTACACTCAAAATCTGTTGCTCAGATTACTTCCAGCTGGGACGCAAGGTAAATAGTCCGCTTAGAAAATTCTTAGGAACTGATTTAGAAAGAGAAACCAAAAAACAAATAGCATAACATTTAAAAGACAATGGTTTGGGTTTTTTCTACCAGTTTTTGCAGAACTTGTCGCGATGAAGTGCTAGAAGAAATATTAGGGCCAAGACTTTTTAATGCCTTCTATCAACAAGTAATTCCCCCTGTTAATCACCTCCTGGGAGATGGTTCGTTTTAAAATGATGGATGATTTTACTGACCAGTTAAACAACAGTGGTTGAATTGTAGAAACAAGCTTGTTAAAGAAAATTACATTGATAATCTACAGATTTCATAGATCAAAGTCTTGACAAAAGTCTCCACAGATGAAAGTCTGGAGTCTTTTCTACATATAACAACTCAGATTGGGAAAGCTAAACTCTGACTGAACTTACTGGATAGGAAGAAGAAAAAAAACTGGACAAAGAAACTGCAAAGAGCTGTGGTGCTCACAGTCATGCACAAGTTCATTATAGCATGATTTTATGTCTTTTTGTGTTGTTTTTTAGAGGCCGCACACATTCAGCAGCATTGGCATAATATGCAAACTTGCAAACATGCAAAGGCAAACATTCTCAACTTTTGACCTAATGCACAGATTATCCAGCAGAAAGAACAACTTAAAGCACAAAAACAAAAGCAAAGGATCAAGTAAAAACCAGGCCTTACATTCTCTGTGAGATTTTGTAAAGCTTTTTTTCTTATTATTTGAAATCAACACCGCAAAATAATCAAAAAGTCCAGGTTAACGTTGTAAATTAAATTAATTTAAAGTTGTTGACATTAAACAGTGGACATGCGATGGGTTTTTGGCACTAATGTGAAGTCAATGATGGACTGAACAAGGGTGAGGATTTTGGCAGTCAAGGGTCTGATATAGCTGCCTCTGCCAAGAGCCCTCACCTCTCAAACACTATTGTTTAGTTCGTAGTGGGGCCTTGGTTAAAAGGAGAGAGAAAAAATGGGATGGATGGGATTCTTACACAAGTTTACCTACTACTGTAATTACTACACTATATGGAAATTTAGAAGTAGGAAAAATTGTCGATGAATAAGTACAGTATATGTCTTAAAACACAAAGCACATCCTCTTATAATTCTGGCACAGGATTATAATGGAATTTCCACACATACATACATAAATATATTTACGTTCCCCCATAAAAACAATTAAAGACTTGCCCTCTGTGCTACTCACATTTATTTGTCTTTTGTCAGTCAATCCCCTCCAGCCAACCTCGCCAAAACTTCCTCTTTCACACTCTCCCTCAAAAACACATTCCAACCACAGGGAATGCTTGACTGATTGTCTGATGAGTGTGAGTGTGTGTGTGTGTGTGTGTGGTCTGTCCTGCAGACGTGTAACTATTTTCACGTGAAGCAAGCACATGCAACCATTTGTTTGACTGTGCCTCCGAACATCATTTTATTGCTTCTTAACAGGGATGTAAATGTTTCCAAAATATACTTGTGCACACGTGATTCATTACATCTAGAGTAAACCTCAAGCTACTTTTTACAACTTCAGTATGTCATTTTGCACTTTTTAAAATTGTGTACTATATGTTCATTAACCTGAGAGCAAGTTTCTTTTGATACCAATTATTTCTGACGTTAACCATCCAGGGAAATGCAAACCAAAACCGCTGACAAACAAATGGTTTATGTTGAATTATACTTATCATGTGTTAACATAAATAAAAACTTTAGTCTCTTTAACTTAAGCTACATGTAGAGATTCTAAATTAACTACTTTCTGATGTAAACCAAGTGTCAAATGTACAAAGCAGGGTTTTAATCAGAGGTGTGCAGATTTTAAATATAAAGTTCACTTGGTAAAAGTGTGTCCTTCCTTTTACTTTCCTCCTTGTGCGTTTCCTTTACACACAATGGTTAAATATTAGCATTTTTTGAATGAAAACTTTTTCCGCTTTTGGCCTCCCTTCTATAGGCTCAGCCACGATTAGCCGTCACTCTCCCTCTGTTGGCCATTTTGACCTTGAACCCCACACAGACAGTCCCAGTGACTGAGACCCTCACTCACACATGAACTCCCTGAACCCTTCCGCGCCATTCATATCCACTTTCCTCCCCTTCCTCCCCAAACAACAGCCCACTTTGATGACAGAGCTGCACCCCCACTGCATTGATGCTGTTGTGTTGTGTGTGTGTGTGTGTGTGTGTGTGTGACTGGGTGTGTTTGTCATTAATGCAGGCAAAGGGTGGAATTTCCTCAACATGTGCTGTTGTCCTTAAATAGCTTGTATAGGGGTTGGATCTGCAGCTACTTTGTTGTTTTTACATGAAATCACTTGTAAAAAGATCGACTTTTATATCAGCTAAGACTGGGTTTTAGATAGCAAATGAAAAAACAGCCACCTTTTACCACAAAACTGGACCAGATGCAGCTTTTTATGGACGGACCTTTGACCTATTTTTCAAAACACTTGAATGTTAAATTTCTCTCCCATGTCAAGGCCGTGATATATTAAATGAAGGAAAGTTAGAAGATGCACTGTTTCTGCTTCTTTTTCCTACTCTTTCCTACTACACAACATTAGGCGATCCAGTGACACCCCGTACACACACACACTCTAGAGGTAATAAGTATGGATTCACAGGCTCGAACACTTGGGGTGGAGGGGGCTGGGTTACTTAGCAACTAGCCTGTTGATGTCCAAACAATGTTCATGTCGTCAAAGTGGCTGCTTGTGCCAGACGAAGGTTCTGCTGAGTCCAACAATGTCACTGGTGTGTTCCTAAACAGAAATGGACAGACGCGGGCTGACACAATGCACGTATGGTTCAGATTTATAGAAATAATCTGTCACTTTATTGTCCACATGAAGTGCACGCAGAGTGGCAAGGCAAATTCTGCTAATTCTGCAAACCCTTAAGATATTTAATGAAATGTACCAGAGACAATGTATAGATGATTTTTCTAACCTACCATAAAATTTGCTGTTTGTTCAAGATGTTTTACATGCTTATTCATTCTTCACTGTAAAGTGTTCATTTGCATCAGCTTTAAGCTAATTGCAAACTAACGCAACAGAAACCTTGAAAGCTTCAGTTTTGGCAGCTGGCAAGGTCGCACAACTCGGCTCACTCATTTGAATACCAGACACAAGTCTGAGGGGACGCTACTTCTGCCCACTAGTTGTAGAAATATCACGGTGCAGTTTAAGCTGTGTTTATCCATGGAACAGATGCACTGCTCTTGAAAAAAGTCACGTTTGGTGTCGCTTCTGTGCTTGCAGCAAGACAGTAGCTTTGGTGTGCAGGCTGGAAAAAAGTAGAACTCACCATTCACAGTCCCAGACATCAAAAAATGAAATGAAACAATCATATACAGTATATACACCGAACTATCTGTGACACACAAATGGAGCTTACCAATCGCAAGCTTTATAATTGCTACAGTTTGAGATTAAACGCCGCAGAAGTGTTCTGTTGCATCATTAATACCCTTTGCTTTGTAGTAGAACCAGTGCTGATTATTTTGAATGCCACTGCATTTTAGGATTCAGGTTTCAGTTGCCATCTGTGTTGGGATGCATCCTCCAGCCAATTGCTGGCAACAGGAGAAAGTGAAAAGGCTTTTAAATATAGCAGTGGCAGATAAGAAGCCAGAGTTAGTGACGAGGCAGCCGTGGATAAGATGTGAAAGGTAACTTCAGGACACGGCTCATTCACACTCTGATGGCAAATGTTTAGGTTTAGTGCCCCGTATGTGCGTCTGCTGTTTAACAGCCTCCGTCTGTGACCTTCAGAGGAAACTACAGGACATCGTTAGTGTGGACACCAGATGTATTTGACCTGTTGCGCTGTGAACAGTCCACATCAGTGAATCATGCACATGTTTATTTCAGGCCATTTACAAGCAAGTATCCTGCAATGAACCATGTTTGACTGCTGGTCCCAGCCAACTATAGCCTCAAGAGATTCTGTTTGTCAGATGTCTTGTGTTAAAATACTTTACATCAGTGTTGTGATTGAGTTTGATCATTGCTCTAATGCATTAGACGTGGAAAAATCTCTGAGAAAAGGTCTAGACCCCAAGTCCAAGCCTCAGTATTATTTGATTTAAAAGCCCAAAGCAGTATTTGTACAGGTGTATTTGCTGTGCATAAGTATCTGTAAATATGACTTGTAAATAATTTACAAGCTCCATCTTAAATTACTTTTCTGCAAGAGAAGAAGATTGAAAATATAGACTGTTACATGTCGTTTGATCATGACAAAGCTGGCACAAACTAGACACAGACCACAATGTTTTCCCCACACATCAAAAAACTCTAAATAGGTAGACCCTGATTTATATACAACATACTCAGCTGGATTACTTTTTGCTTCCTTGGCCCCTGAAATTATTTTCAGTTTAAAGGTTCAGATGAGCTAATGATTGCAATGGAAGTAGTAAAGAAAAACCTCAGTAATGACATGTTTCCCCTGATCCAGCGTTCAGACATTTAAAAGTTCAGATCCGGGACACATGCTTTGATATTCTTCACAGGAAAATCAGAAAAATGGCTTTTTTTCCCTTGTAGCAGCAAATGCCTAATAACTGCACTCCGCTGACAAGCAGATTACATACATTTACATATTTTTTCCCCATTAAAGAAGACCTGTATATAGTAAAGGCATGTTAAATCCTGCAAAGATCCTCAAACCTCAAGCTGCCCTGGAGAATCTGTGATATAACCATCAGCAGTGTGGAGTTATCAGGAACAGCTCTTTGCCTCTCGGGCAAAATAAGATTCAATTAAAAGGGAATTTTAGGTATTCAGTCCTAGAATGCTCATAATTCCTATTTTTATGGCAAAGATAAAACTGGTGCTGTGATGAGAAAATATTAATAGAAAGCAGAGAACTGCCTGGACTTTTACATTCAGTATTTATAAAGGAAATTAAACTGACTAAGAATTCCATACTAAAACTTATTGTACCTTTATATGGATAGAAGTGTTTATATTGCAAATTTATTTAGGCCTTAACAAAGGTTAAAGAGTACTTTGCAATCAATACAAACAAACACAGAGAGAAGGTTACACAAGCAAAGAGGAGGACAGCGGCAAAAACAAAGCGTGTGCACACACTCCATCTGGGTTAAAAGGTGGTGGGGTTGTTATTCATTTATTATGCACTTATTACAGATAAAGAAAGTAAATGCTGCCATCATCTCGATTGCATGACATTTTTGGCCCTCCAGGCCTGCAATGATTCAATAGCATTGATAAGAAAACCCAAATATTAATAAAACATCTATTATTGCACCAATTATGAGATAGAATCCTTCTCTAATTGCACTAAAAGCATTTTAAAAGTCTGTTTGGATTCCCCACTGAAACATTATCATGGAAAGTGAGTTTTATCCACTTCTGTCTCTATGTACAATTGTTTTTATATTTATGAAAATGCTATTTTTGTTACACACACTATATTGCCAAAAATATTGAGACACCCCTCCAAATAAATTAATTCAGGTTTTCCAATCACAATTTCCTCAATACTAAATATTCCACGGTCAACTGTTAGTGGTTTTATAACAAAGTGGAAACACTTGGGAACAATACCAACTCAGCCACAAAGTGGCAGGCCATGTAAAATCACAGAGCGGGGCCAGCGGATGATGAGGCACACGGTGCGCAGAAATCGCCAGCTTTCTTCAGAGTCAATAGCTACAGACCTCCAAACTTCGTGTGACCTTCAGATTAGCCTAAGAACAGTGCATAGAGACCTTCATGGAATGGGTTTCCATGGCCAAGCCGCTGCATCCAAACCTTACATCACCAAGTACAATGCAAAGCGTCGGATGCTGTGGTGTAAAGCACGCCCTCACTGGACTCTAGAACAGTGGAGACATATTCTCTGGATTGACCAATCACGCTTCTCTGTCTGACAATCTGATGAATGAGTCTGGGTTTGGCGGTTGCCAGGAGAACAGTACTTGCCTGACTGCATTGTGCCAAGTGCAAAGTTTGGTAGAGGGGGAATTATGGTGGGGGGTTGGTTTTCGGGGGTTGGGCATGGCCCCTTAGTTCCAGTGAAAGGAACTCTTAATGCTTCAGCATACCAAGACATTTTGGACAATTTCATGCTCCCAACTTTGTGGGAACAGTTTGGGGATGGCCCCTTCCTGTTCAAACATGACTGCCCACCAGAGCACAAAACAAGGTCAATAAAAACATGGATGACAGAGTCTGGTGTGGATGAACTTGACTGGCCTGCACAGAGTCCTGACCTGAACCCGACAGAACACCTTTGGGATGAATTAGAGCCGAGACTGACAGCCAGGCCTTCTCATTCAACATCAGTGCCTGACCTCACAAATGCACTTCTGGAAGAATGGTCAGAAATCCCCATAAACACACTCCTAAACCTTGTGGAAAGTCTTCCCAGAAGAGTTGAGACTGCTCTGCAAAGGGTGGGCCAACTCCATATTAAACCCTTCGGATTAAGAATGGGATGTCATGTGCGTGTAGATGTCCCAATACTTTTGGCAATATAGTCTATATATCATTCCACATTCTAAAGACATGCATGGTAGGTGAATGGATGATTCTAAATTGGATGTAGGTGTTAGAGCGAGTGTGCATAGTTAGTTGTTTGTGTGTTTGTTTTGCCCTAAGATGGACTGACAACCTGTCCAGGCAGTACCACACCTCTCACACAGTCAGCTGGAATAGACTTCAGCCCTCCGTGACCCTCTATAGGTAAAGCTGATGGATACAGAGGGATAGGTTTATATTTTTCAAAAAGAATCCATCCATCCATTTTCTAAACCTGCTTTATCCTGTGGAGGCCTGCAGGGGCTGGAACCCATCCCAGCTGACATTGGGTGAAAGGCCCCTTGGACAGGTCACCAGTACATCACAGAGCCAACACAGAGAAACACACAACAAGGCTGACAGCATTATAATGCTTCATTTTAGTCCAATCTAAAACAAGTGGAAAGCTTGTTTTGTATCACTAACAATTAAAAAACCTACTAAGAAATATTTCAGGTTTTTGTTTTTTCTGCAACAATGTTGATTAGTTTTCTATATTTAAGCAAATTTAGATCTTGTTTGGCATTCTGCAACGGATTTGTGCAAATGACTCTTAGCACTAACTATCAGTGTAATGTGCATTTTTTTTTAATTCAAGGGTAATATTTTATTATCATGTGTAATATTTTACTATCTCAATATCATTGCCCGTACATTCTTGCTTCTATATTTCACACACACACACACACACACACACACACACACACACACACACACATATAATGTTGCAAGAGTATGACTTAAAGTGACCGAGTTTACGAGGGACAGTGGCCCTTTAAAGTGTCTGTCCAGTGAAAAAAAGGTGCAGAAATGATGCAGCTTCCAGGTCAGCTGTTATCTCATTCTAAAACCAAAAGGTTCCTTGATGCTCTTTTGTTTCTAAAACATTGGCTTCATATGTGAATGCGCATCCTGGTCTCTTATCCGTAAAAATCGAAATCCTAACATTTCCGTTAAACTTTCAACACGGCACAAGTGTGAACTGAACCATCACATTAACAGATCGACACGCACAAGCAGCAGCACTATATGGTATCTAAAGTGATTTGAAGGACTGATTTTTCAACATTTCAGCATCAATATTTTTCCGAAAAACATTACAGAGATAATACACAGTTCATGTACGCAGGTAACTAATTAAATCTGTCTAATTATCAACGACCACTGAAAGCGTAGTATTCCACGCTTGCTTGCTTGTTCTCTGGAACTGTGGATAGTATATGTCATTGCAGCCGTGATGAATATCAATGGAAACGTGGCCTATATGTGAAAGGGGCTCATTGACAGAGTTCCGTCACTTTAACGGATTGAATAACCCGGCAATGTTCCGTGTTGCATGTCTGAAAGAGGCTTATGGTACGTGTCCACAGGAGTCAGCACTGTAAAGTGTTCCATTCATTGTCTATGTAATTTGAGCGAAGGGGCGCCACGTTGCCCACTAGCTGGCCACACGTTATTTGCATAAAGTTAAGGTCTCGGCTACTTTATGCAAATTAGGTACGTTCAGTGGAGGTCGAACGCCTCGCAAAAATTTCGGAAAACTTCTGAACAAACTGCTGATAAACCAAAAAAAGGACATATTCAGCAACTGCATAGGTTATTTCTTACATCAAATGTTTTCCTAAATACTTTGCACAGACCTGTAGGGAGAAAGTTTGAGAGTGAGCTGCCATGTTGGTCCGACGCCTCTACAGGACTGGTTTCCAGTAGTAAGTTAAGCGCCTGTCATCACACCACCTACTGGCCCGCTGGTGACACATCTATAAAGTGTGCAATGTGCCTCACCTGTAAAAACACCCTTATGGACACGTACCTTTAACCATGTCCATTCACTGTCTACGTGTAATGCCACGCATTGCATTTTGGCACCGTCGTGTTGCCTTTTGAGCAACGAGGCATCATGTAGCCCACTAGTCATTATGAAAACAATTCAGCGAAAGGAATTTCTGAAAACATTTGAGGCAAGAAATATGCTATGCAGCTGCTGGATCTGTCCTCATATTAGTTTAGCAATGGTTAGTTTAGAGATTTTATAAAAGTTTTACAAAAGTTTTGCGAGGTTTCGGACCTCCGCACGATGCGTGAAGTAGCCAAGACCTAAACTTTATGCAAATGAGATGTAGGCACCTATTGTGGGCGACTCCACATCACTTGAAACGCGATGCTATGGAATGAATGAAAAGTGTCAAAGGGAGGGATCCTGTAGTATCACCTCTGTAAACATGTACCATAATGGCATGTGTTCTCAGGGACATTTTTACACATGAGGCAATGCACGGTTTCCCAACACTGCACACTTGATAGGTGTATCATTAGCGGGCTACTATGTAGTGTGATGACAGACGCTTACCTTTACCAGAAAACAGTCCTGTGGAGGCATCAGACCAACATGGCGGCTCACTGGCAAACTTTGTCTTTTAATAGAAAAACAGTTGAGCAAAAAGTATTTCTGAAAACATTTGATGAGAGAAATAATTATGCAGTTGCTGAATCTGTCGTCATATTAGTTCAACAATTAGTTCAGAGGTTTTACAAAAGTTTTGCGAGGTGTCGGACCTCCGCTCGACGGGCCTCATTCGCATAAAGCTACTTTATGCGAATGAGGCGTGGGCAACAAGCAGGCAATGCAATGCCTTATCGCTTGAAATGCGACGCTACCAGAATGCAATGCAGGGCGTTTTACATGAACAATAAATGGAAAGTGGTGGATCTTGGATTGAATAACCCAGCAATGTTCCGTGACACGTCTGAAAGAGTGTAGATAGACTGTTTTATCTGTGAAAGCCATTAAAACTGAATAGTTTCTGAATAACTGCTGAATCGGTCCTCATAATAGTTTAACAACAGTTAGTTTAGAGATTTTACAAAAGTTTCGCGAGGATAAAGTAGCCAAACCCTCAGCTTTATGCAAATGAGGTGAGGCAGCTAGCAGGCAGTGTGACACCCCATTGCTTGAAACACGACGCTACCGGAATGCAACGTGGGGCGTTTCACATGTAGTGAATGGAAAGCGTTAAAATGACAGATCCTGGACTGGATAATCCAGCAATGTTCCATGTTACATGTCTGAAAGAGTGTAGATAGACTGTGTTGTTATATTTGAAAGTCATTAAAATCGAACAGGGATTTTGAATAACTGCTGAATCTGTCCTTATATTAGTTTAATAACAGCTAGTTTAGAGGTTTTGTGAAAGTTTCGCGAGGCGTTGGACCGCTGCTCAATGCGCCTCATTTGCATAAAGTAGCCAAGGCATCAACTTTATTCAAATGAGATGTGGCCAGTGCGATGTCCTGTCGTTCGAAACAAGGCTCTACCAGAATGCAATGCGGGGCGTTTCACATATACAGCGAATGGAAAGCGTTGAAGTGACGGATCCTGGGTTGAATAACCCTGTTAGGCGTTGCATGTCTGAAAGAGTGTGGACAGTCTGTGTTGTTATATTTGAATTCCATTAAAACTGAATAGGGTTTGCTAATAACTCCTGACATGACAGTGAGGATATGGTGACTAATAAAAAGAGAAGAGGTAAAAAGCCAAGTAGGGACCTCCGTTTTGGCTTGATTTTACATGTGTTTTTGTCCTAACAAAACACATTTCTGAGGAGCTTCTTGTCTAGTTATTTCAACTACAGTCCCCCGGTGAGTGTAACAACACTGGGTGGTGAATGAATTTGACCTAATCCCTTCTTGATCTGGAGTCGTGTGAGGGGGACCCCTGTGGCAGCCCGGGGGCCCAGCAGCGGGGGCCCCGTCCTGCCGCAGCAGCAGCACCACTCTCAGTCGAGCAGCGGGACTCCAGGCTCTCACTTCCCCAGCTGCTGACGTCAGCTGGCAGCCTGGGCTGTGCTCGCCGCTCCGGACATAGCGCCGAGAAAAATGCTGCTCTCCGTACCGCCAAGGGCAGGAATCAACCCCTACAACGGCTATAACAGCAGAAACAGCAAAAAGGTAAACGCTTTCGGGATTTTCCCCCAATTTTCGCCTTGTTCGCCCTGCAGGGCAACACGCCCGCTGTCTGTCGCGACAACAAAAAAAAAAAAACAACATAAAACCCAGGAGCTTGTGACAGTGAGCTGCAGTGTCCTTGAAAAGCTAAACGTAGTGAATTTAACTTAAGACTTGCTGGAGTGGATCCACAGCTAGCACAGCCGCGCCGCTCCGGGGGACGTCTAGGTGGGGAAATTAGCCTCTGCTCGGTCCTGTCATGCCTGGACGCCTGGTGTTTTATCTCGGGAGTGTTTGTGTGTGTGTGTCCGTGAGTGTGTGTGTGGGTTTACTACAGTGAGGGATGTCGATATGGCTCTGCTCACTCATTTGAAAAAGTCAATGGTGGAGAGCAACTTTTATGGGGAACTGTGCCGTGCTGGGATAAGCGCTGGATGTGTTTGTGTTAGTGGGGGTAGGGAGGCTGCTTACAAAATGAATTCTGCCTCTTCCTCCGTCAGCTCCGGACTCACATATCTGCTGTTAAATCAGGTCTTCATTGTCTCCGCTGCCGCGTAAGTTCGCAAAGTTTTCTTTTTTTCTTCTTCGTCTTCTCCTCGTTTCCCATCTCAAAGCGGAATATGCCCCACCCCTCGAAAAATCCCACCAGACCATGATGACTACATTCCCAGAATTATGAATCGCGCTTTTCGTGGTTACATTCACTGTTGACATTGTCACTGTTGTAGCCTACTTTTCTCACAGTGTATTTAGTCGTCCACTGCCAACCTTAATCACAAAATGACTCAGTAATATTCGACATACTGTTGACAGAATCAATTGTGTGGCTTTTTTTAAAAAACTTTCCCGAGTTTTGTGTTTGGTCATACAGCACTTGAACGCACCATGTGTCTTCTCACTCTGGACCACATGACTTAGACTCCAGTCCTACTATGTTGTGATTTTACATTCTCTTTTATTTGCAGTACTTCCTTCTGCCCTTTCTGCTTTCCTCTGACTGTGTCTGCTGCAAACTCCTGAATGGCATTTTGAAAATGTGTATTGACATATTGTCTTCTCTGCGATCTCGGGCACCGCCTGACTGCTCATCCTCCAGATCTGATGTCAAACGCTCAAGGAAACAGTTAAATTGTTTGCTTTACACACAATTTGCAGTTTATTTTACTAAACTCACATTTTCCTTTTTCTGTACAGTGCATTCCTCCTTACTTGAACTATTATAGCTTGGGCTTCTCTTTGTTGACTCTTCCCTCACCACGTTTACCTCACTAAAAGACTAATGGAGATGTCAAATGCCACCATTTAAAAGGAAGTACACACTGTATGAGCAATCAAGTGTGTGGGTGTCAGCACTTTCAGTTTCTTTTTTTAAAAATTGGGTCTCTCTGACAGTATGTTTAATATATAAGTAGAATGTAATATACACAAAGTGGCAGTTTTCATCTTTAGTACAAAGCAGCTATTTTGATAATAAATTGTTTTGCTCTAGTCAGACAAAAATTGTGAAAAAAAGCCAAACGAAATGCGGTTTCCACATTTGGCGTGAGAGTATTTGCTGCTTTTTTTTGCTGCTGTGAAATAATGCAGAATATTTGTCCATGGAAGGTTATGATTGCCATTTTTCACAATTTTTGGTGTTTTGTAGGCTAAACAGTCAACTGAACACTCAGCTGATAATGAAAATAATCATTTGTTGCATCCATAATAGGACTTTTAAAGTAAACACCCTGTAGTTTTTATATTTCAAGGATCAGTCAGTTGTCATTGCACCGATGCAGGACATTGCCTTCACTCTAATTTTTTTTGTTTGTTGATTGCTCATAATATGAGCAATATGAGAACTTACTTGCATTGGGATTGTAGTATTTCAGGTACACGGGTTACTTTTTTATATAAATATGCTTCCAACTTAGTTGTTGTCCACGGACCTATTGACATTTTATGGTGCATTCTGATCAGGTTCAGTCTGATTTCAAAGGAAAAAAATAATTTTAAAGCCACTAAGTAACTAATGTAAAAGGAGGTGAAGAAGTAGGAAAGGGTTTTGCTCTCCAGTTGCCTTTGTGGTCCCAACCTCGTCTATTTGTTGAACCAAAGTTCAGAGAGAGGTCAAGTGCCTGTGTTGTGATTCTTAACATTTCCTCCTCCCACCTCCACGTCCGTCTCATTCTCTCCGACGCTTCCTCACATTCTGTCATACCTGAGCTGCACAAGTGCACAAAGTGCAAGTCTGAGTGCAAAATAAACCCGTCGACGGCTGAGAAAAGCGCTCTTTGTGTGCGCAAGGTGATTACCGAGATGGATGACTAAAAGGCGTTTGGTTTCTGTTGTGCTTTAAGCTAGTTGCTCCACCCCTGACTCAGCACCTCATTTCCTCCCTCAAATAAATAGAATTAATGTTCTCAAATCAAATTTGGTCGGTTTCCGTGTAAAGCTTCCTGGATGGAAAAATAACAGGAGGCAACTTGTCGCTTCTTAAGGTATCATGGGTCTCAGTCAGGGCCTCGACGAAAGGCTTGTTTTTGTACTTGTCATTCAGATTTTTGTTTTCTTCTTGGCGGGAGTCCTCCTTCTCAACAAATGTCAACTCACTGCTGTGATTTAAAGCTGTGTGCGCCTCAACATAGACTCTTCTGACTCAAAGCACAACCATATATGAAAAGAAACGAAAGGAGCACCTTGACTGGAGCATTAAATTGTCACATGTAAAGGGTTGCACTAAAAAGGCCTTTCATACATGGCAGAAATGAAGTCTGCCATGCTCTTCTAAATCAGCAACTTCACTCTTTTTACCTTCAACTCCACAAGCTTTAATACGTCACTATGTCTGAATTCTTGCTTCATGTCAGCCTATGGTCTCTTTTAAATGTGTTTTTTAAATTCTCACACCAAGAGTTTTTTGTTTGAAATGAGACATAAGTTCTTTAAAGTAATGCTTCTAGTCAAAAGAAGTTTGATAAAAAACTCATACACACGAGCAAACTATTTTAGATTTTACCGTGGAACATTGATCATTAATAGAAAAAAAGTGTTTTTCTCCTTGCTTAGAATAATCCAGATTATTTAACAAGCTTGAGTTTGATTGGAAAATGGATGGACTCTTATATATTAGTTTTTTCATTCAGTCTTTATAACAGTGACACGGAGAACAAGAAAAAATGCAATAAACATATACATTTATATACATTTTTGACTAAAAACCCCTTCCTGTTAAGCATGTTGCTCGACAATGTAGCTTATGCAGGTAAATTGATGCCAAACTGCAGTCTCTTGTTAGTTGGTATGCCAATGTAATTATGAAAAAGTCCCTTGAAATTCAATAATGAATGGAAACCGTCTCAGTAACTCCAAGAGAAATAAAGGACAGAATGATTAGGGTTAGTTGAGATAAAAGGTTTCACATAATAAAAGATAAATATGCTAATTATAGCAGTTACTATTATTTCAGCTCAGTATTGAGGGTTTTCCAAGTTAAGCCCTCAATAACTCGTCCATGGCTTATTTGCTGTAAATAATCAGTCTCTGCTCTTCAGACTGGAGGCCAAAGCTTTATTCTACACTATGAAAATGCTGTGAAATTGAAGGTATTAATAAACCTTTTGATTTGTTAGAGTTTACATGTAGCTTGAGGACTTGGATATAATAATTCAGACATTTGAAGCATGTTAATTTTGAAATTTAGCAACATGAAATAGAAGTCAGTTTGTTGCTTGTTAGTCCTCATGATGGATCAGTCGTCATTATAATACTTATTGTTTTTTTGAGCAAAGCTGACGGATAGTTTTAGCCACGACTGTGCAGACCTGGAAATATGTGGAAATCTGGTTTCAACAAAAGTGTTTTGCCCTGCAGCAATAGTGCAGCTTTGACCAAAAAAAGTAGAGCAGACTAAATGTTAGGGGTGATTGATTACTAGAGTACCTACAGTATGTCAAACATGACTCAAGTCTGCGCAAGCACATTTGTCTGTTACACTGACAGGAACTGAAACCAGCAAAATGTCTAGGAGGTAGACGAGCTAAATCTAAAATTAAGAACGTGTTTTATAACCGTAGTTGTCATCGGTAATTTGAATTATGCATTGTACGAGGGCAAAATATTAAAAAACTTCAGTATTGTCTGTCAAACATTAAAACTAAAAGCTATTCAGAGCACAGGACCCATTTGAAACATCCTATTTTTGACCTCACTCATTTTATCTCCTATTAAAATGATCTCAAACATATGCATTTTCTAATATGTTTATTTCAACCACCCATAGCAAACTAATAAGGGTGCGACTAAACCCTGGAACTTAAACTGAGACATGAATTTAGAGATCTTAACATTTAAACTAGTTGCATAAGTTTTGTTCTTATTGACATTTTAGTATTTATGTTGTTGCTACTCCAAAAATGAAAGCAGATACATCGAAAGCTTTAAACTTCCATTAATCAGTCCTTTAAAAGTAAGACAAATTCAAATGATGGTGTTTCGTACATTTTGGCTTGCAGGAACGAGTATGCAGCTCTGCAGATTAGGTAGTTTTTTGGGGTTTTTTTCGGTTTTACAGGCAACACATTTACTTTGTGGTTACGCTACACTGCTCTCATTAATCCTATTTCCAGTAAGGAGCAGGCAGCTGTTTTCAGCAAACAATCTCTTATAAACCCACTGTACACGACTTGCCCTGTCCCAAATGGTAGATAAAAGCAAAGATTAAAGTAAATATTGGTCGGGATTAGAACTGTCACGATACCTGAAATTTGGTAGTCAGCACCAACACCATTGAAATTGTTATTATAATTATTCATACTAGATTTCTTACCAAAACATATAAATCAGTCAAATGAATGAATTTCAGAATGACAGTTTCCCACTAATGTTATGAGCAGCACCTGGCCCATGTCATGAGCTATTGCTATGTTAGCCTAAACAAGCTAATGCTAGCCTTTTCTGAATGTTGTGTGTGAAGCGTTGCTACAACAGATGCAGCTGTTGCAGTTCTCAGACCGTATCCGTCGCATTTCAGGATATGATCATTGTGACGACATGTTGTAAAAGAAAAACAACTGAAACTCCCACACTTTCAATTGTATGTATGGATTCGGATGCCTACCTTTGAGGCGCTTGGATAAGTTTGAAGTTCTCTTGTTTTATTACAAATGCTCTGTGACACACTTTGCATGTCTGGCTTCTGTTTGCCTATAACTTGTTCCTGATCATCTGACTCAATGCAAAATATCTCATTACACTCAGTTTCTCCTCCACCCACCATTCGCACTGGGCCTGTTGCTGTAACCTGTATAGCTATTGTTACTGTCCAGAATCTCCAGGATGTATAGCATGTAGGCTACCTTACTCTTCTTCTTTAACCCTTTGTACCATAAAAAATGGGTACCATCATGTAACTGAGCACCATAGTCCTGCTTCTTGTGACATCCCTAGTAGTGATGCTTGGATCCAACTTTTCTCTCCCAGTACTAATCTCTCAAAATGGCATAACTGCCCAAATCAAGGACTTAAGCAATACTAGTGGTCTTTTCTTCTCATATTTAAAATCTGTTTACGTCACTGCTTAGAATTCAAGGGAATCGTTTGTATGCAAAATTGTTGTTGACAGGCCAGTGTAATGACTATAGCTCTCGGTGGAACCTCTAAATGCTATAATTACTCTGACAAACTGCTTTTAATATGGGTTGTTATGGATGATACGAGATCAGTTGAGTAAGTTGAGTTGCAATGATCATTTTTTTGCTAAATGTGTGACTCTTTCATCAGGCAGCCAGAAATGTGTTTCCAATGGTATAATAATGCGGTTCTGTGTCTGTTAGATGTTAAAGCAGGTAGTTGCAAATCCATGAGTGTCACTGACTGAAGACGGTAACATCAAGTAATCTACAGCCCTACAATTAAGATCTTCATTACCAATTTATCATTTTTAAGGTGACATTTAAATCCAAGTTGAATTTAGGGCATTTTGTATTTGCTGAAAAATTATTCTTTTTGTGTTAGTGTATTTACAGTAGGGCTGCTCATATTTATTTGATTGCATGATTCCATAAATAGAGCTATATCAAGTTATAATTCCAACACAAGAGCCATTGAGGAGGAATATAATGCAGACAAGTTGAGCTGTCGTCTTTGGATGCTGTTCTGTATTAGTTGTGGAGCTTTGGCAACTTAAATGTTAAATAAGTTGGCGTACCAGTCGCTCTTAGGTTGGGAGAGTTCAAAGGTATGAAAATGAGAGACCGTTCACAGGAAGTCTGTTCCTCCCACCGCCTGAAATAATGGATTAATCTTGTGTTACTTTGTCCTTATGAAAGTAGCAGCAGCGATTGTCCAGCCAATGAGAATTTGTTTGGATAAGATCATATCTACAAACCATTCCACCTCACACACAAATCTAAGGAAACTAAGGAATCAGTATAAAGATTGTTTACGCTATGTATAAACAATTATTAGCTGGTATTGTATTGTTTTTCAGTCATCCCAAATGCCTATACTGTCAGTATTGTCCTCACTATTACGTGAGCTATATTCACAAGTTGAATTCTGTATTCTCTGAAGTAGCAACTTGAGTCAGACTAGATATATTATCTCTCCTAAATGTCAAAGGCAACTGGCGTGTATAGAAGGTACTTAACACATATCCAGTAGGCTCATAAATGCATGTTTGTAAGAACAGGGAATAGTCTGTATACACATGCCGTCTACTGGACTACTTTTGTGTCTAAAACCAGCTGTTCTGCTGCAGTGACTCTATGCTCATTGAACTGTCCTGTACGGTCACCTTTGTCCCTCTGGCCTGCTGCCAGGTATATGTTTATCTGTGTCTTTGTTTAATGTGTCAGATGTTTTGGATTTGTCCCCAATTTGAGTGCTAGCCACATGAACCAGCCAAGGTGAACAGGTAGAGAGGCAGACGAAGTCCTTGGAGAAAGCACAGCTGTCAGAAATCCGATGCCAAGTACTGCAGTGATGCCAGACACTCAGTGTGTCTCACATTTTGTTAGATCTCTTGCTGAGCTGTTGGCCAGTGTTTGTTGGTATCTGTTTCCAAACTCTCCAGGCCTTTGCTACCTGACCCGGCTTGAAAGCCACACATGCATGTACATTTGTGCTGTGCGTGTGCATCAAGGTGTGATCAACGACAGACAATTTCAAGATTAATGGGTGCCCATGAAGAGACAAAAGGAAAGGGAGGGTTGCAGACAGAAAGGAAGGAGGATTCAGGGACGAGTCTGAACGTGAGCTCGGTGTCCCTGTCACCTGGTTGGAATGCAGAGCTCCTCATTCAAATGGCTGTGTGATAAGATCAGGAGCAGACACAGAGGATTTCCTGCCCGCCGCCATACTGCAGCTCACCGCTTTACGAGACATACAGTCCTGAGCTAACCCTCAGCTAACATGAAAAGACTGCTTTACATTTTTATACACACCTAGCTTACGTTTTTATAGTTATTATGCTAGTTTTCTGTGAATGAGATAGAGAATTTGATTTGGTGTAGTATGACTCATTAGTGGTTGCATGATTTTGATCAACATGGCAGACAGGAAATGATGTGGTTACACAATCAAATCCCTCCTTCAGAATGTCTGTTGATGCTTTAGAAATGAAGATTCTACATATTGAATTCCCATGACTCATTTTCCTTGTTGGTCCCAAAGTGAAGCGGATGCAAAGTGTGGCAGCTCAGCAGTGTAATTCTATACAAGCTGGAAGCTGCGTCCTCATTCAGCCGGCCCATAAATCTAAGCATTAGCATGTAGGTCGGTCAGCTGGTCAGACTGTCATGGCCCTTTCCTGCCTGAGGAAAATGCCTGACGAGGTGCTTCAGTAGGGAGCAGGCAGGCAGGACATGGGAAGACGCGCAGACCATCTAACAGCCAGGAAATCCAAGGAATTCTGCCGGTCAAACCGAGGTCAACAGGAGAAGTCCTGCAGGGAGAGACAGATAAAAACAGAGGTGGAGTTAGACTTAAAGGAGGATTGAAGAGACACATTCATGAGTGACACCTTCTGTCAGACGCTGTAAAGGTGGTGGGTGGAGGATATTTCTAAACACTGTCCAACCATCAGACCTGCCATTCGGCTTGACAATAAATCTCTCTGTAGCCACCAAAGCGTTACTGTGCATGAATCACCTCTTAGAGTTTATTTTATTATCAGCACACATAAAACGCAGCCTCGCTTTTTTTTGGATATTTTGAGAGATTAAAGACGGCGTTAAGTACTACAAACGCGCTGTATTTGAGACGGACTTCAGAGTCCTGATGTAAGTCTACTAAATAGAGGAAACTGTTTTATTTATAGAAAAGTGCTTGATTTTTATCTTTAGTTTGCTCCTAAAAATATTCCAAAGATATTTCCAGCCCAGCAGACAAGGAGAAATGTAGCATCAGGGCTCCAAACTCAAATTATTGAAGTAGCCTCAAGAGTAATCGCCACCCAGCAGAGCCCCAGATACTGTTTCAGGCTTTTGTACTTTGAATTTGATTAGTTTGATCGTTCTGTAAGCACCTTAAAACACATATGCTAAAGCTTTGAGGGAAATTTAGGAACATTATATTGTATTACTTTAAAAAATAAGGATAGCTGACAGACTGAGCATCAACTGTGAAATTAAAGCTTAGATGTTTAAAATGCTTTTGTGCTTGTAGTGTAATGAAGCCACTTTTATGAGTTTCTTGTGTACCAACGTGAACAAAGTTTCTGCAATCACTGACTGATAACAGTGACATTAAACCTTTTAATTACCACAGATTATGTACTCATAAATTTTTATACTTATTACATACTTGGACACAAACTCCTATGCAACCCTTTAAGGTTTTTAGAATGACGCTCGCTGTAACGTTATGCATGTGTGTGAATGTAAACTGGTGATTTAAGGGGTGTTGTTGCAATGATATGCTCGTGGTACTGTCTGCTGCTTGACTGAGACTTGGCACTCTGGTAAATAGTGTAAGAATGAGATTATAGGTCTCTGCAGTCCTGTTCTTCCATTCACAGATTAGCTGCCCCCAAAACGTATTCATCATGAATTACACTGTGACAAGCCAGATAAACTCCTGTAGGAAGACCCGTGCTGTATTTGCCCAGCAGAGTGTGTGTTTTTCCACTGGCACTGGAAGGTTTTGGGACTGACAAAAATGAACAAGTCCTTTTTTTTTTTAGAATGAATGAATGATGCTTTTTTTAATGAGTTAAATTGACAGGAAAAATACAGTGGATATAACTGTAATGC
This sequence comes from Dascyllus trimaculatus, assembly GCA_024666655.1. Lineage (NCBI taxonomy): Eukaryota > Metazoa > Chordata > Actinopteri > Pomacentridae > Dascyllus > Dascyllus trimaculatus. The sequence goes on from CM045450.1 coordinate 18,131,295, forward strand.
AGAGAATATGCAACAAATAGTTTTTCCATGTGACTGTTGTTGACTATTTTTGTTGAAGAATTGTTTTTTAAGCTATTGTTTGTTGTGTTTCTTCAAAAATTCAGTTCTTTCTTGAAATGACTAAAGCAACTACGATTGCTTTAATTCCTCTCTAAACATAAACATAAATGCTTTGAATGTGAATCTTTGAATGTCCACACAAACAACATTAGAGCTGCAACAACTATTTGATTAATCAATAACAATTCTATCAATGAAATGGTTTAGTTATTTTCTAAGAAAACAGAAATAGAAATCCTTCAATTCCTGCTTCTTAAATGTGAATATTTTCTGTTTTCTTTACTCCTTTATGACAGTAAACTGAATACCTTTAGGTTGTGGACAAAAAAAATGTCTTTGGGAAACACTGATGGACATTTTCTGACATCATAAATACCAAAACAACTAATCAGTTAATCGAGAAAATAATCAACAAATTAATCAACAATGAAAATAATTTTGACTTGCATGTCTTAAGAACATCCAGTTATTTATGCCTTTTATTCTTGTGGACATGTGTAAATATCCCTGCAATGAAAGATATGAGACAAAAGAACACACAAGCTTGATTTTTTAAAAATACTTTTGAGCAGGTCCTATCTTACCTAACCAGCATGAGAACTCACAAACAAACTTTCTTCAACAGTATAAGAGAGTCATTATCAGAGGAATGAGTCTGTTGTTGAAGCTGCTGCGATGCTGCTGGCAAAGCAGAGGTCAGAGGGGCTGTTGTAGAGGGACTCCATACCTTATGGATGGTGTCTAATTAGTGGGACTGGTTGATACTGCTGGTGGTCCTGGGATGACCGTGTCTTCCTGCTGGGCTTTTCCTAAACACCACCAGATTGATCAGTGACCTTTTCCTCTCTTGTGAAATGAACCCATTATCCTGCTGTCGCCTCCGTCCAATTGGCCTCTCAAATGAGACACTCCAGCCTCACAGTGGCACTCTGCCGAGCTTTGTCAGAAAGCGTATTAATTCCTTTATGTACAACATTGAATTAAAGAAAGTTGGCAGTTAAATTAATGTGATTGAGATAATTTTCTCACAGCAAACACACACAGCATTTGCCAGTTCTCGTGGGCCTGGCCTGTTGTGATGTGCTGCTATTTATTGCCTCAGTATTTGGATAACAGCCACCAGCTCTATTCCTGGAAAGAGAAGTCTTTTTTTTCTGAGAGTTTTTGACAGGCAAAGCAATAATGAAATCAGACTCATCCCAATAAAATAAATGCAACTGCAAGGTTACACAATCTTTTGCTTGATATCTCCAAGGAGAGCCACAGTCCCATAGAAATGAGATTAGATGATGCACTGGTTGTTGCGCAATGTCCTTTCATGTTCCTGGCGGTGAGTCATCAACTAGTTGACTGCTGGAGTTTATAACTAGTATTTACTGGAGCTTCATCTTTCCAGTCTGATGAAACCAAACAACTCCAAGTAACAAATGAGGGAAAGGTTCCATCATGGTTGTGGTAGACATCAGGTCAGAACACATGGTTGCAACGTGAGAACATTAACATGTATTGTCGTAAAGTAATAAACTCCTGATACTGTTGTTAAACTTCAGCTAAACCCTGTTTTTGCATCTTTTCACTCAGGATTTCATTCACTGGTCACCTTAAACACTATTTGAAAGGGTCTATGCAGATTACACTAGAGTAAGTCTGGCATAGAAAGTTTAAGCAGATGTCGGCGATTCATTTAGAGATATCTGCTTTTTATCAGTAGAAAGAAAATGAGCAAAAGAGTTGCACTACACAGCCAGCAGTGTGAACACAGGGTCTATTATTTAATTCTGTATCATGAGACTTAACAGAATGTTGGTCGGAGATCTTTAAATCTTTGGTTTTGCACCATTGGATTTTTTTCTTGTGATTCCCAAAGTAAGAATGAAGTTACCCAACATTGAGACAGCATAAGAGGCCCCTTTTCCCTACGTCGAGTAGTCAGCCAAGAGGCCCCACATTCCCTTCAGAAAGCAGTATTAGTGAGTGCTGACATGAGAGCTGTATGATATCATTTTTCGCAGCTCCCACATAATCATCTGTTTCATGCAGGATTACTTTCCATCTCTCCACATCTCTAACACTAACACTCCTTTGAGTTTTTCACATGTTGAATAAAAACATCACTATGCCATTGTTTGAGAATATAAAGTATTTTGGCGATTTTTTTCTGTTTCTGTGCAGTGTTTACAGTCAGTTAAAAAATTCTGTATGTTTCTTTCTTCATGCAGCAGGCCTATGTGTCCTCCGGCCACCAGATGGCACCCCCCAGTCCCAACACCAACAGTAGTAGCAACAGCAGCGGCGGGGGAGGGGAACAGCTGAGTAAAACGAACCTGTATATCCGCGGCCTCCATCCGGGAACCACGGACCAAGACCTGGTCAAGCTCTGTCAGCCGTGAGTGTTTTTTTTAAGCTTTCGTAAAAATCTAATTAACGAACTTACCGAAAGATTTCTCTTATGAATTAGCACAGTGAGGTAAATTCTGAAAGGCTGTAACCTCACACCAACGGGCTAATTCTCAAAGATTCTACATCATGACTCTTATTTTTAAAGGAATAGTTTGACGTATTGCAGAATATGTACTTTTTTCTTCCTTGCAGAGAGTAGGTGTGTTTCCGTAGCATTTTGAGGTAGCGTAGTACAAAAAGGTACTGGACACTTAAAAAGAACATCTCCCACAAAGTTTCTACGCTCACTGGAGATGATTTTTGTCTATTTCAAAATAAATTTTAACTAGAACTGCAAGCAGTTATGAAAGGGGGCCAAGCCCCCTTGCGCGACTCGGTCCCCAGGTCTCACGGAGCCCAGGTCTCGCGGAGCCAACGGCGGTCCGGCCAACAGGACCACGGGCACGGGGTGAGCGTCAGGATACCGGCCACCGTCTCACTAGCAGTGTTGTAATGGTAATGGGAAGAGCAGCGGAAGCGTGAAAGGCTCAATGTGTCAGCTGTAACAAGTCACGCCCACTTTGACCAAACATTACTACATTTTACGGCTGGCCTCGGGAGTGAACCCACATCATGCTCACCAAATTTGGTGCCAATCTGATCAACTTTTATGTCGTTTGAATTTTTCCTGTTTATAGCGCCCCCTATTGGCCAATTTGCGCCAAATTTGGCACAGAGCCTCTGGTTGACCTTTGACACGAGTGAGTTGAGTTCAATGTCAACAGCTTTCACGTTGACAAAAATATGCAACGGTATGTGCTTTTTAGCTAGCACAAAAAAAATGTGTATTTATAAGTCACACATTTTTTGGAGTAGCAAAATTCTTTTGATAACTTTTGCTCATGCACATCTGGAGATTATATGTGCGAAGTTTGGTGGAGATAGAGTGTAAACTGTAGGAGGAGTTCGAAAAAGTAGGTTTCTGATGTGTACAGACGTAGACAGAGAAATGTGCAGTGGAAGTGGGCGTGGCCTATGTCAGAAGATGCGACACTATTTAGGGAACACGTAGATATAAAGTTTACGAACACCTGATTTGCAACGTGAAAGTTACAGGCCAAAGTGCGTTTGCAACCGTTATAGCGCCACCTAGTGGAGTAGACGCACAATTTTTGGTGTGGCTGGTCTGTGTGCTCTTCTATATAAACCCTGTAAATTTCACAGTCCTCAGCATAATACTTGAGCTGAAATAAATGTTTGTTGTTTATCTTGTAATAAGCCACGCCCACTTTGACCATTCATGAATAACGTTAAGATATGGACTCAGGAGTGACCCAGCATCATACCTACCAAATTTGGGAAAAATGCGTCTTGCCATTTAAAAGATAAGAATTTCCCATAGTTGCAGCGCCCCCTAGTGGCCAACATGAGCCAAATTTTGCTCATACCCACACAGTCACATGACAACATGAGATCTCAGGTTTGGTGTTATTAGGGGGCCAAGCCCGAGGGGCGTGGGACACGCGTATGCTAGCATACGCGTTTCCCAGGCCCGAAGGGCTGGGAACCCTATTGTAATCGTTCAGATTATTATTAGGGCCCGAAGCACTACAGTGCGTAGGACCCTATTGTTCCTCTAGTGTTTGGCGGTTTGGCGGTTTGGCGGTTTGGCGGTTTCTTTTTCTTACGCCACTTTGAACCTCAATTTGACCCCCTAAACATGCTCAAAAACTCACCAAATTTGGCACACACATCAAGACTGGTGAAAAATTTGATATTTTGGGGGAATTACACATATGAATGGCAAAATGACTAAACAGCGCCACCTAGAAAATTGGGCTTTAGTGGAGTTAATACGGCTAGTTTCACGTAAACTCATGAAACTTGGTACACAGGTACAGTAGCCCGAGACAAAAACATTCCTGCTTTTAAAATTTCAAAAAAGGCTCAATAGCGCCCCCTATAGCACGTAGTGTGCAGGCATTGGAATTAATCGAACTCCTCCCAGGATTTTTATCCGATCTTCACCAAATTCGCTGTGTGGCATCTAGACTTCTCCAGGATGAAAAGTTATTAAAATCTTGTGGCTGCGTCACACGGTGTGGGCGTGGCATGGCGGCCATTTTGAACAAAAAAGCTAAACAGCGCCAACTACAACACGTGGTGCGCAGGCATTGGAATTTAACAAACTCCTCCCAGGATTTTTATCCAATTTTCACCAAATTCGCTGTGTGGCATTTACACCCCTCCAGGATGAAAAGTTATTAAAATCTCGTGGATACGTCACACGGTGTGGGCGTGGCATCGCGGCCATTTTGAACAAAAAAGCTTAACCTCGCCCACTTCAACACGTGGTGCGCAGGCATTGGAATTTAACGAACTCCTCCCAGGATTTTTGGCCGATCTTCACCAAATTCGCTCTGTGGCATCTAGACCCCTCCAGGATGAAAAGTTATTAAATTCTTGTGGCTGCGTCACACGGTGTGGGCGTGGCATCGCGGCCATTTTGAACAAAAAAGCTTAACATTGTACAATGGAACACATTGTGCGCAGGCATTGTTATTTAACGAACTCCTCCCAGGATTTTTGTCCAATTTTCACCAAATTCACTGTGTGGCATCTACACCCCTCCAGGGTGAAAAGTTATTAAAATCTCGTGGATACGTCACACGGTGTGGGCGTGGCATGGCGGCCATTTTGAACAAAAAAGCTTAACCTCGCCCACTTCAACACTGGTGCGCAGGCATTGGAATTTAACGAACTCCTCCCAGGATTTGTATCCACCTCACCAAATTCACTGTGTGGCATCTAGACCCCTCCAGGATGAAAAGTTATTAAATTCTCGTGGATACGTCACACGGTGTGGGCGTGGCATGGCGGCCATTTTGAACAAAAAAGCTTAACCTCGTCCACTTGAACACGTGGTGCGCAGGCATTGGAATTTAACGAACTCCTCCCAGGATTTGTATCCAATCTTCACCAAATTCACTGTGTGGCATCTAGACCCCTCCAGGATGAAAAGTTATTAAATTCTCGTGGATACGTCACACGGTGTGGGCGTGGCATGGCGGCCATTTTGAACAAAATCGCCATGTGGAACGAATTGGGTTTTGGAGGTGAAGGGATCCATGTAAAATCACCAAATCCACACAAATCCTCATTAATCTCAAGACCTAATATTTAGTATACAATTCAGGAATGGACGTGGTCAAACGGCTCCACAGCGCCCCCTAGAAATATTCAAATACTCAAATAAAATCACTGCTTTATCCTACAAACATAAAATTTGGTACATACATATAGTATCCCAAGACCAACAGATTTGCACAGTCGAAATTCTAATCGGCTCTACGGCGCCCCCTAGACAAGGTCGTGTGGAGAGGAATGCGGTGAGGAGCGAGGGCCCGTCTGACGCTGCTTGCAGCTTTAATTAAAATCTTGTGGCTGCGTCACACGGTGTGGGCGTGGCATGGCGGCCATTTTGAACAAAAAAGCTAAACAGCGCCAACTAGAACACGTGGTGCGCAGGCATTGGAATTTAACAAACTCCTCCCAGGATTTTTATCCAATTTTCACCAAATTCGCTGTGTGGCATCTACACCCCTCCAGGATGAAAAGTTATTAAAATCTTGTGGATACGTCACACGGTGTGGGCGTGGCATGGCGGCCATTTTGAACAAAAAAGCTGAACCTCGCCCACTTCAACACGTGGTGCGCAGGCATTGGAATTTAACGAACTCCTCCCAAGATTTTTGGCCGATCTTCACCAAATTCGCTGTGTGGCATTTACACCCCTCAAGGATGAAAAGTTATTAAATTCTTGTGGCTGCGTCACACGGTGTGGGCGTGGCATGGCGGCCATTTTGAACAAAAAAGCTTAACATTGTACAATGGAACACATTGTGCGCAGGCATTGGAATTTAACGAACTCCTCCCAGGATTTTTGTTCGATCTTCACCAAATTCGCTGTGTGGCATCTAGACCCCTCCAGGATGAAAAGTTATTAAAATCTTGTGGCTGCATCACACGGTGTGGGCGTGGCATGGCGGCCATTTTGAACAAAAAAGCTTTACATTGTACAATGGAACACGTTGTGCGCAGGCATTGGAATTTAACGAACTCCTCCCAGGATTTTTGTCCGATCTTCACCAAATTCACTGTGTGGCATCTACACCCCTCCAGGATGAAAAGTTATTAAATTCTCGTGGATACGTCACATGGTGTGGGCGTGGCATGGCGGCCATTTTGAACAAAATCGCCATGTGGAACGAAATGGGTTTTGGAGGTGAAGGGATCCATGTAAAATCACCAAATCCACACAAATCCTCATTAATCTCAAGACCTAATATTTAATATACAATTCAGGAATGGACGTGGTCAAACGGCTCCACAGCACCCCCTAGAAATATTCAAATAGTCATATAAAATCACTGCTTTATCCTACAAACATAAAATTTGGTACATACATATAGTATCCCAAGACCAACAGATTTGCACAGTCGAAATTCTAATCGGCTCTACGGCGCCCCCTAGACAAGGTCGTGTGGAGAGGAGTGCGGTGAGGAGCGAGGGCCCGTCTGACGCTGCTTGCAGCTTTAATTTTTCTTATGCCACTTTGAACCTCAATTTGACCCCATAAACATGCTCAAAAACTCACCAAATTTGGCACACACATCAGGACTGGTGAAAAATTTAATATTTTGGGGGAATTACACATGTGAACGGCAAAATGACTCAATAGCGCCACCTAGAAAATTGGGCTTTAGTGGAGTTAATACGGCTAGTTTCACGTAAACTCATGAAATTTGGTACACAGGTACAGTAGCCCGAGACAAAAAAATTCCTGCTGTTGAAATGTTTAAAAAAGCTCAACAGCGCCCCCTACAGCATGTGGTGCGCAAGTTTTGGAATTTAACGAACTCCTCCCAGGATTTTTATCCGATCTTCTCCAAATTCACTGTGTGGCATCTAGACCCCTCCAGGATGAAAAGTTATTAAAATCTTGTGCCTGCGTCACACGGTGTGGGCGTAGCATGGCGGCCATTTTGAACAAAAAAGCAAAACAGCGCCACCTCGAACACGTGGTTCACAGGCATTGGAATTTAACGAACTCCTCCCAGGATTTTTATCCGATTTTCACCAAATTTGCTGTGTGGCATCTAGACCCCTCCAGGATGAAAAGTTATTAAAATCTTGTGGCTGCGTCACACGGTGTGGGCGTGGCATGGCGGCCATTTTGAACAAAAAAGCTTAACATTGTACAATGGAACACGTTGTGCGCAGGCATTGGAATTTAACGAACTCCTCCCAGGATTTTTGTCCGATCTTCACCAAATTCGCTGTGTGGCATCTAGACCCCTCCAGGATTAAAAGTTATTAAAATCTTGTTGCTGCGTCACACGGTGTGGGCGTGGCATGGCGGCCATTTTGAACAAAATCGCCATGTGGAACGAAATGGTTTTTGGAGGTGAAGGGATCCACGTAAAATCACAAAATCCACACAAATCCTCGTTAATCTCAAGACCTAATATTTAATATACAATTCAGGAATGGACGTGGTCAAACGGCTCCACATCGCCCCCTAGATATATTTAAATACTCATATAAAATCACTGCTTACTCCTACAAACATGAAATTTGGTACACACGTGCAGTATCCCAAGACCAACAGATCTGCACACTCCAAATTTCAAACAGCTCCACAGTGCCCCCTACAAATTTCAAAAATTCATATTAAATCAGTGATTTCTTTTCCAGACATGAAATTTGGAACATTTTCAGAGCAGGATGAGACAAATACAATTGCGTGCTATAGACATTCCGATTGTCTGTAAAGTAGCAATGGGGAGGGAGCGAGGGCCCGTCTGACGCTGCTTGCAGCTTTAATTATTATTTACCCTTTTTATTTTTCCGTTGATAAAAGTCATGCTGCAGGCTACACCGTGCAAGGGAGTGTGGTGCAATTTGGAGGGTTGGTCCAGACCCCTGCCCTTACCTCAGATGCAAAAAATTGCACATGTTTGCCAGCAGGGGGCGCTATAACCAAAGGCAACACGTTTTGGGTTATAACTCCCACACCGTATGTCGTACATTCAAAAACCTCATATCCACAGATTCCCTGAATAGCACTGAATCATTTAGGATAAGCCACGCCCATTTCCGCCTATAATTTTTTTTCGCAATATCGCAAAAACTGGAAAACCTACTTTTTCGAACTCCTCCTTGTGTTTTTGTCCAATCAGCATGAAACTTGGCACATACAGTCTTCAGTTGGACCTGATCTAAAGTTATCAAAAGAATTTTGTTCCGTCTAAATATGCGCAAATTATTAACGCATAAATTTTTATAGCTAGCTATAAAACCGCCAACTGTTGCATATCTTGGTCAAAACAAATGCTAATAACACCAAACCTGAGATATCATGTTGTCATGTGACTGTGGGGGTATGAGCAAAATTTGGCTCATGTTGGCCACTAGGGGGCGCTGCAACTATGGGAAATTTTTATCTTTTAAATGGCAAGACGCATATTTCCCAAATTTGGTAGGTATGATGCTGGGTCACTCCTGAGTCCATATCTTAACGTTATTCGTGAATGGTCAAAGTGGGCGTGGCTTATTACAAGATAAACAACAAACATTTATTTCAGCTCAAGTATTATGCTGAGGACTGTGAAATTTACAGGGTTTATATAGAAGAGCACACAGACCACCCACACCAAAACTTGTGCGTCTACTCCACTAGGTGGTGCTATAACGGTTGCAAACGCACTTTGGCCTGTAACTTTCACGTTTCAAATCAGGTGTTCGTAAACTTTATATCTACGTGTTCCCTAAATAGTGTCGCATCTTCTGACATAGGCCACGCCCACTTCCACTGCACATTTCTCTGTCTACGTCTGTACACATCAGAAAATATACTTTTTCGAACTCCTCCTACAGTTTACACTCTATCTCCACCAAACTTCGCACATATAATCTCCAGATGTGCACGAGCAAAACTTATCAAAAGAATTTTGCTACTCCAAAAAATGTGTGACTTATAAATACACTTTTTTTTTGTGCTAGCTAAAAAGCACATACCATTGCATATTTTTGTCAACGTGAAAGCTGTTGACATTGAACTCAACTCACTCGTGTCAAAGGTCAACCAGAGGCTCTGTGCCAAATTTGGCGCAAATTGGCCAATAGGGGGCGCTATAAACAGGAAAAATTCAAATGACATGAAAGTTGATCAGATTGGCACCAAATTTGGTGAGCATGATGTGGGTTCACTCCCGAGGCCAGCCGTAAAATGTAGTAATGTTTGGTCAAAGTGGGCGTGACTTGTTACAGCTGACACATTGAGCCTTTCACACTTCCGCTGCTCTTCCCATTACCATTACAACACTGCTAGTGAGACGGTGGCCGGTATCCTGACGCTCACCCCGTGCCCGTGGTCCTTTTGGCCGGACCGCCGTTGGCTCCGCGAGACCTGGGCTCCGTGAGACCTGGGGACCGAGTCGCGCAAGGGGGCTTGGCCCCCTTTAATAACTGCTTGCAGTTCTAGTTAGCATTTGTTTTGACCAAGATATGCAACAGTTGGCGGTTTTATAGCTAGCTATAAAAATTTATGCGTTAATAATTTGCGCATATTTAGACGGAACAAAATTCTTTTGATAACTTTAGATCAGGGCCAACTGAAGACTGTATGTGTCAAGTTTCATGCTGATTGGACAAAAACTCAAGGAGGAGTTCGAAAAAGTAGGTTTTCCAGTTTTTGCGATATTGCGAAAAAAAATTATAGGCGGAAATGGGCGTGGCTTATCCTAGATGATTCAGTGCTATTCAGGGAATCTGTGGATATAAGGTTTTTGAATGTACGACATACGGTGTGGGAGTTATAACCCAAAACATGTTACCCTTGGTTATAGCGCCCCCTGCTGGCAAACATGTGCAATTTTTTGCATTTGAGGTAAGGGCAAGGGTCTGGACCAACCCTCCAAATTGCACCACACTCCCTTGCACGGTGTAGCCTGCAGCATGACTTTTATCAACGGAAAAATAAAAAGGGTAAATAATAATTAAAGCTGCAAGCAGCGTCAGACGGGCCCTCGCTCCTCACCGCACTCCTCTCCACACGACCTTGTCTAGGGGGCGCCGTAGAGCCGATTAGAATTTCGACTGTGCAAATCTGTTGGTCTTGGGATACTATATGTTTGTACTAAATTTTATGTTTGTAGGATAAAGCAGTGATTTTATATGACTATTTGAATATTTCTAGGGGGCGCTGTGGAGCCGTTTGACCACATCCATTCCTGAATTGTATATTAAATATTAGGTCTTGAGATTAATGAGGATTTGTGTGGATTTGGTGATTTTACATGGATCCCTTCACCTCCAAAACCCATTTCGTTCCACATGGCGATTTTGTTCAAAATGGCCGCCATGCCACGCCCACACCATGTGACGTATCCACGAGAATTTAATAACTTTTCATCCTGGAGGGGTCCAGATGCCACACAGTGAATTTGGTGAAGATCGGCCAAAAATCCTGGGAGGAGTTCGTTAAATTCCAATGCCTGCGCACAAAGTGTTCCATTGTACAATGTTAAGCTTTTTTGTTCAAAATGGCCGCCATGCCACGCCCACACCGTGTGATGCAGCCACAAGATTTTAATAACTTTTCATCCTGGAGGGGTCTAGATGCCACACAGCGAATTTGGTGAAGATCGAACAAAAATCCTGGGAGGAGTTCGTTAAATTCGAATGCCTGCGCACAGCATTTTCTAGGAGGTGCCATTGAGATTTTTTGTTCAAAATGGCCGCCATGCCACGCCCACACCATGTGACGTATCCACGAGATTTTAATAACTTGTCATCCTTGAGGGGTGCAGATGCCACACAGCGAATTTGGTGAAGATCGGACAAAAATCCTGGGAGGAGTTCGTTAAATTCCAATGCCTGCGCACAATGTGTTCCATTGTACAATGTTAAGCTTTTTTGTTCAAAATGGCCGCGATGCCACGCCCACACCGTGTGACGCAGCCACAAGATTTTAATAACTTTTCATCCTGGAGGGGTCTAGATGCCACAGAGCGAATTTGGTGAAGATCGGCAAAAAATCCTGGGAGGAGTTCGTTAAATTCCAATGCCTGCGCACCACGTGTTGAAGTGGGCGAGGTTAAGCTTTTTGTTCAAAATGGCCGCCATGCCACGCCCACACCGTGTGACGTATCCACGAGATTTTAATAACTTTTCATCCTGGAGGGGTGTAGATGCCACACAGCGAATTTGGTGAAAATTGGATAAAAATCCTGGGAGGAGTTTGTTAAATTCCAATGCCTGCGCACCACGTGTTCTAGTTGGCGCTGTTTAGCTTTTTTGTTCAAAATGGCCGCCATGCCACGCCCACACCGTGTGACGCAGCCACAAGATTTTAATAACTTTTCATCCTGGATGGGTCTAGATGCCACACAGCGAATTTGGTGAAGATCGGATAAAAATCCTGGGAGGAGTTCGATAAATTCCAATGCCTGCACACTACGTGCTCTAGGGGGCGCTGTTGAGCCTTTTTTGAAATTTTAAAAGCAGGAATGTTTTTGTCTCGGGCTACTGTACCTGTGTACCAAATTTCATGAGTTTACGTGAAACTAGCCGTATTAACTCCACTAAAGCCCAATTTTCTAGGTGGCGCTATTGAGTCATTTTGCCATTCATATGTGTAATTCCCCCAAAATATCAAATTTTTCACCAGTCTTGATGTGTGTGCCAAATTTGGTGAGTTTTTGAGCATGTTTAGGGGGTCAAATTGAGGTTCAAAGTGGCGTAAGAAAAAGAAACCGCCAAACCGCCAAACCGCCAAACCGCCAAACACTAGAGGAACAATAGGGTCCTACGCACTGTAGTGCTTCGGGCCCTAATAATCTGAACGATTACAATAGGGTTCCCAGCCCTTCGGGCCTGGGAAACGCGTATGCTAGCATACGCGTGTCCCACGCCCCTCGGGCTTGGCCCCCTAATTAATGTATATCATGTGTGGCTGAGCCAGGGCTAACTGCTAAGCTAAGCTAATCTGTATGCAAAACTAAGCATTTATATACCACTCTTATAAATGCCTTCTATAGGAGTGGTATTGAATAAGTGTATTTCCTAAAATATTGAACAGTCTCAGTAATAAAAATGTCTCATACAGATAGACCTGGTATATTCTGGTTGAAGAATCTTGCATACAAATATGTTGTCATAGACTCCAAATGGTCACAAAATACATATGCAGTTATGTACGCTATAAAGGAATTGTTACTTACACGATGAAGTGCAAAAGGGATAACATGTGTGAAAGGTTGCGTTGGAGCTTGTGATGTTTTTAGATTTTAGATGTGGTTGTTTCTCAATCGTTTCTATAAGCTCCGAATTTTCACACTTTGGTTCTATTTTAGTGTTTATATCAAATAGGCTATATCTTCATGCTGAATGAGGTTCCAGTCTGACCATAGCTGCCTGCACATTTCATTCCACATTAACTGGAACAAATTTTCCTTCGATGATTACCTTTGATGCTAAATTAAAGAAAGAGTTATGTAGCAACAAACTTCTCATGAGCAGATAACATCCGTGCTGTCCAGAGCGATGGTCTTCATCTGTTGGACGCATGAAATTAAATTGTTTAAAGCCATAATTTCATGTTCAGAAAAAAGGCGCTGTTTAGGCAGGAAGGAAGGAAAGTGGTTTCCGAAAAAGGAGGCAGAATTACCACAACTGAAGTCTGTTTGATTAAATCTTGACAATTGCAAGAAAACAAAGAATTGTCAGCGAAATGGTTGAGCCTTAGAGGGGAATGGAGGGAAAGAAAGATCAAACGCAGAGAGCCATGAAAAAGACGCAGAGGTAAAAAAGGAGAGAGGGGGCCTCAGAAGGGTACGGCATGTTGCCTCCTTATGTCCTGATTTAACCTTGCACTTTTTGTGAGGCTAAATCTGCTCCAACTCAGTGAACTAAGACTTACTCGCCTCTAGACAAACAGCCTAGCCTCCACTGGTGGCCTTACGTGCACACAGACGCACACATGCAGATAAAAGCCAGTAATAAAGCACCCAAACTGGTTCTGGCTGTCACAGGTCAGGGCTACATTGTATGTCATAGAAGTGATTTGTGAACTTAAGTCACGTCATTTCATCCGTCATTTGCAGGGGTCATTCACAGTAGCAACACACCTCCTTGAACAAGCATTTCTAATATGACCTGGCTTTGTATTATTCTTTATACCACACCCTCTCCCTCTTTAATATTTGCGCTGTACTTTCCATTTTAACCATTCTAATCCCATGTAAAAAAAAAAAGGCTCAGAAATATCAAATCTGCAGAGCAAAGTTACACGGCTCATGGCCACACACACACGCATTATCAAAAGTGGAACAGTCACTAAAAATCTGAAATCTGCAGTTGGTATGTTAAATGCAGGAACTCGAGTGTAAAGGCACTAGATTTACAGAGAAGTCATTGTGGAGTGGCAGAGAAGTGGAGGGAGGCTTTGGAGGTGGGTGGGAGGGCTACTGTTGAGGGGGAAACTTAAATGAGTGGGAAAAAAGAAGCAAGGCCTGCTGGGAAAGAATGTCAGCTGGCCATATATGGGTTTGGGCTGTGTTTTAAGTCCCCGTGGCCTCCATAGTGTGGTGGGCTGGTGTTGTGCTGCAGAGGGGCTGAGGTAAGCACAGGGTCACAGAGTCACTGCCTGCTGACCTTTAAACTCTCCTGGCATCTACGCTGGGGAAAACATGAAACACGGATTTGTTTTTCGTTGTCAATAGAAAAACTGATCAATAGGGTTTCAGTCTGGCTTTGAAACCAGGAAAATTAGAGGAAGGTAATGTCAGATGTACAAGCCAGATTTACAGTGCTGTATACACATTTTCAAGCAATGCCTCAAAGAACAAGTCAACAAATAAGAAAAAAACTGTTTAATAACAACAATTTTCTTTCAAAAATCACTGACAAAAACATTTACAGGTGAAATCAGAATAAATGCTAATAAAATAAGCCATAGTGCTCTCTGCTCCAGGCTTTTAAAATATAGTTAGAAAACGTTCACATCAAATTTAAAGTACGATTCCATTTTTTGATTGTATGTGCTCAAACACAAAATATGCACATCAAAAAAACACTGGATTCATTTTCCTATTATCCCAAATCTTATTGTACAATCTGTCTTTTTTCAGTCTCAATTGCCAGAGGAAATATATTAATAATGCGACTAAGCGTCTTTGGTTTCTAGATAAGCAAGACAGTTCAGTAGAAATTCAGGCCACACTTGTGTTTAATATACATTTATGTGCTTAATTTTGGTTGTAACAAACAACTGTCAATATTTTGACTGTAAAAATGAGTAAGAAATACAACATAATCATTACTTGCTGCTCACCCTGACTATTCACATCACATACAGTGTGTGTGCTGCATATCTGTGTTCATCGGTTTACACTGAGCTTGCAGATGCCAGACATTTTGCTGATTTTTGGGTAGTTTCTTTTTGAGTAATTGACTTTTTTCTTTAGCAGACTAAATTTAGCCAAAGGTCACAGAGCGCTGTCTATGAAAAAAGAAGTAAACTGATTAAAAACTGCCCCAAAGGCTGTGTGTGTGTGTGTGTGTTCTGAAGTTCTAAGACTTTATATCACTGAAAAGAGATTTTTCCTGAAAATACACTGCTATAAAAAGAAACAAGTTGTGCAAGTCTGCCTTATTTAATTTATGGGTTTTAGTTGAGAAGAACCTCAGTTTACATGATCTGTCTAAACATATGAGTAACATATGGCTTTGTTTTGGCTCTCAAGTCTTTGCTCACTTTCTGTATTTTTAATTAGTTTTAAACAACATGACAACAAAAAGTCACCATGAAGCCACATGATTGATTTTGAAAATGTGTCCACGTTTGCGCTCGATGAAGTTCAGAGACATGATGTAAAATTTCAGTTGGACTAGAATGGGTTAAATTATATTAGGCTTGTGCACACATTTATGCCTGATGAGCACTTTGCAGATGTTAGATGACAGTGGGAAACTATAAACATAGCCTATGCAAAGTTCATCTGGCTGTTTGGTAATGGATGATGAATTATTAATGTTTGCAATTAGGAACTTTCCTTTATAAGTAAGTATCTATCGTTGTAAGTTTCTATTCTGCGTGACTTACAAATCATTGTAGTGCATTACAATGACAATTATCTACATTATACATGCACACATCCAGCTATGCCTTACTGTTGTGTGCACATAAACCTTGCTCATTCAAGGTTTGCGACTGCTTTTGCTTGCGTGGCCTGGATGTTCCTGTACACTTGAGAAACCAGGGGGAGATGAGGTCACAACGTTTTAGCATAAACTTTGTACTCAGGTGTCAGTTGTGGCACAGATCTGTGTTGCGACCGTCTAGTCAGGTCTGAGTCATTTGGTTAAATGTCCACTGAAACAAGGCTGGAGTGTAGGACCCAGCGGTGCACTGCGATGTGAGGGTGGAAAAACAGACATAGAGAGAGAGAGAGAAAGAGAGAGAGAGGGACGTGGTGGGAAGGAAGGCGAACTGGAGGGGTGAAGCATCAGGTTACAGTGTACATTCCGCCCAGACGCCATGTCGCCCAAACAGAGGAACACCAGCCTCCCTCACTGGCTAAATTCACCAGACAAGGGCAGGTCTATTATACTGTAGTGCTGATGCACCGTCTTATAACACTGCATTCCATTAGTCTCCACACCTTACATAACACTTCTCGTTCACTGCTTTTAGGGTGATTTTTTTTAAACCATGAATATTTATGATGCCGCATTAATGCATTAATTGATTCTCCTCTTTTACTCATTTGCCTGATTGGTCATGTGTTTGTGTTGCGGACTGAAATAACAGGTTTGGACACTAGCTTGCGTTTGACGCACTATATTCCCTCTCTGGTTTGCAGATGGAACAAGCGTGGAGTAAGTTTGACTTGAAAGTCAGTATCTCCATTCGCCAGACAGAGCTAGTGACAACACTTTTAAGCTTTATTCAAGCCAAAAATACCCAAGCAGAGCTGTATTTAGGAGCGAGGTGTTTGTGTGTTTGTCTCTGTGTGTGTCTCGTGAAGACAGGCCTGGAACAAATAGTTTTTGGCCCTGGGGTGCTGTCTACTGTCTGTCGAAAACAACATCAGGAACAGAGTTACTGTACAACAGCCTCCACCGGCAGACAAAGACAGAAGGGTGGAGACAGACAAAGTTCTCAGTGACACAGTGATCACATTAAGAAGACACAATTGACTGCACAAAGGAGCGTGTATTCATGTTTACACCTGTAGTCACGCAGCCCGAGGAGACGTGGAAATATTTGTATGCATGTGGTAGGAGCAGATTCCTGTCTGTGCACCATAGTCACCTTATCTGTCATTGATCCTGTTTTCTGTATTCTCGTCTGTTCCTGAAGGTACGGCAAAATTGTATCGACCAAGGCCATCTTGGATAAAACCACCAACAAATGTAAAGGTGAATTATGTTTTTTTTATTACAATTTTTTAGTTAGAATTTTCACATTGATTTGTAATTTTTCACAGTTGTCGCTTTTACTTATTCTTGTGGGTTTGGGCTGCTTGTAAATTAAGGAATGGTCTGTCATTTTGTGAAATGCGTTCGATTTTAACGAATGTCTGTAGGCTAAAGATCCCTTGGTCTGTTAGAGGGTTGAAGCAGGTGGACGGTGCTTTATTCTAAGCTAACTGTCACCAAGCTTTTACTTTATATTGCACACACAGGTATGAGAGCATTTTTAACATTGATTTGTCTGTTTTCCAGGTTATGGCTTTGTGGACTTTGACAGTCCAGCAGCAGCGCAGAAAGCTGTTACAGCTCTGAAATCCAGCGGGGTCCAGGCTCAGATGGCCAAAGTAAGAATCGGCCAAGTCTTGATCAGCTCTGTTGTGCAAACACCAGTCTTCCAACCTCTAAACTTTACATGCAACCATTAGGTTTAACTTACCCAGTGCACTCTATCATCCAGTCTTGTTTAGCACACATTGATCTCTGTTAAACTTGGACTGTCAAGGGTCATAGTTCCTTTCTGCACATGTACGCACTCTTCCTCTCTATCAGGTAAATGGTTACACGCGGTGGCCTAATTGCTAATGAGGGTTCTTCTTGTTGGGTGCAAAATACAGTCTTGTTTATTGGAAGGTGGGTGTTCTGTCTTTGGATGTGCCAGGGATGGACAGTTTTAAGGAGGGTTGAGTCAGATGTAGACTAGACTTGTTAAGAGCAGAAATAGTGTCTTTATTGATCACGTTTTTTCACCATTTCCTTTCCTCTGTCTAGCCTGTCTGCCATTTGTTTATCCTCATTTTGCCTCTTCATTACCCTCCTCCCTACCTTCTCTCTCCTTTCCCCTCACGCCCTAGTCTCTGTACTGTGTATGTTGCTAACCTGCTCTTGTTGTAGCGCTTGTTCTGAGCTCTTTGTCCAAGTGTCTGCAGTCAAAGCAACTCTTGTCGGCCCATTAAGCTGATCCCTCTGGCTCTCAGGCTCCCCATTGAGGGAACCCAGGGGAGGGTGCCACTACACCCACTGTCAATGGGACAGGCACAATGGACTGGCATTGTCCAGCGTCTGGGCCCAGGCCTGGGGCTGACACCAGCACTTCATACACTCCACCCCAATGTCCCTAACCCCCTCCTCCTGCCCTACACCCGAACAGACCTGCTGCAATGTAACACCAGGGTCTCCCTCAGCCCAGTCCTGGAAAACTGTAACAGATCCACGCTGCCAGCTGACCCAAACCAGTCCGGTGCAACTAAACCCAGAGTTTAAGTTCACTGCACCGCCTCTGCAAGAGTGCCACATAATCCTGTGTATCTCAATACCTGATAAGTGCAACTGGACACCAAAACTTGACTCACCCAGACATGTGCTCAGGGAGAGGTGTTGATAACCACTATATAAACCTAAATATACACAGATGCATCAGAGACACTGGGTTACTTCAGGTCAGAAAAAAACGGCAATAGTCTTCAGCCAATTTAGTATCAATATCAAGTGTTGTTTCACCTGTTGGCACCTTCACCATGGCTGCTGCAGAGTGTTGATCACAAACACAATGAGCCACACCTTCACTTGATGTCCTTTGAGCACGCTCACTCCCTGAACGGGCCACCCCATCCTGCAGGCTGCAAGCCCAGAGGAGCTGCGTGCGTAGGGGCAGGGGAACAATGGCATGGTTAAAAATAGATCCCTTCTTACTTTCCAGCACCTCCCAGTTCAAATTCAGACGTCAGCTCACATACGCTGCTTGACACACTAGCCGGCAAATCTGCCAACACAGGAGGCGCACCTTATCAGACATGGCTCACCTAAGGCCTGGCACACAAAAAAATGCTCAGTGACACCTCAGCAGTCTCATTCATGTGCTTGGGCTGGGTGTGACAATATTTTCATATCACAACAGGATGAAAGCTTGTCTGAATATGAAATGGGCTATTGTGTGAAGGCTACTAGGAGAGCTAAAGGGTAAACAAAAAGGAAAAGGGAGGGGGAGAGTTTTTTTTTTTTGCCTTTTTCATATTGCCTTGAACTCCATTAGTCTCATCTGGCTTATGACCTCCTGCAGTGTGCCACTGTGTTACATAATGGTCCTGTTACCCAGAGTGAAAATAGGTTATCTCTTCTCCAGGTGGCTCATGGCTGAGAACAGAGGCTACTCTTGTAGGCAATAAATCTTCATTTAAGATAGCTGTTGACACACTTTAATACCATAAACACTGAGAGGAATTCTTCATTGTCAGGCCGAACCCCTGTCAAATTTGCCCGAACAGCTATGCCAACCTGTGCCAGTATATGGATGTTGGCTTTGCTGTCCTGTTTGTTGCTCAGATCATTCTAGTTATAATGATTGCACTGCAATTTTTTTTTATATATATAAGCATGCTTAAGACAATCAAATTTGGTTACCCATTCTGTAAGAGAATTTTACATGATAAAATGACTTCAAATAAGCGGTCTGACTGTCATGATAGCACAACAATCTTAAAAGAAAAAAAAGGCTAATTTCAAGCCATCTAGTTAAGCCCACTAGAGAAGCCTATAGATAGATATATACTTGAAAATAACTCAAAATAAAGATAAAGTTGCGTATCAAGACAAAGCAAGTGACAATTACCAGTATTACGCCAAAGGAAGATAATCCATGTATACTAAAAGCAAGACCAACTACATTTTGATCTACCTGTAATATTTTTACACTTGGTTAGATCTGCAGTTTTTAACTTCAATTGTGTCGTTATATCTGATGCATAATTAAAAACTATATTATTTGTGGTTTGCAGAGCTATCTAATGGCAGTAAACATTTAGAAGAAGAGACAAAATGGGGATTGATTGAAGTAAATTATGTTTTGATGAAGAAGAAGAGCCTGTTAATCAGCAGACACTCATCTACTTCTGTCATCCTCCTTTTTAATTACCCAAATTACACCAGACTCTGGCTACTTCCCATCATTCTGGTTCCCTCCCTCTGTACAAAATATCAGCCTTTTGAGCTGATAATTTCTCCAGCCCTCCCTTTGCTCTATCCTCTTCTTTGACTCTGTGTTTTCCCTTCCCCTCCTTTAAGCCCAGCCTCTTTTCTCCTGGTTGCCAGGCTCCTGTTGCTCTGTGAACTCTTTAACTTCATGCCTGGCTTCCTGTCTGCTTCTGCACGCTCACACAGGGTTTCGCTTTCAAGCTAGTGCTGTAAAATAAGTCTATGAATTATCTGTCCTCTTAATTTACTTGCAGCTATCAAGTTTTCCCAATTAGACACAGTCCTATCAAGAAATGTGACTTTATGCTCGCTTACAAAATCATATTTGTAAATGTCAGAGTCTTTAGTGTGCAAGTGGAGTTATAAAAACAGACAACTGAGACAATGGCACAAAGAGAGGCATTAGTGGCAAATTGTTTAGTTTTAATTCACTGGTCCGGCACTAATTGGTTGAAAATATTTTATCCGTAAAATTATGTTTGACATAACAGAAATGATGAAGCATTAATGTGCCCAGAGCAATGGCAGGTGTGGAAGGAAAGACAGGTCACACTGCTGCCTACACAGAAATTTCTGCTGCTGCTGTGAAAAAGATTTTGAAAGTGACAAGAATTTTTCCATTTGCAAATGCAAATTTATTAGAAAAGATGTTTGAAAGTGTGCTAAAATAAATGTTACATTGCAGCTGAAGCAATTGTACAGCCTTTGCTTTAGCACCAGCACATGGTGATATTGGAATAAATCAAAAAAGAATCAGTACCACCTATCTTCCTTTATGCGCTAAAAGATGTGTATGTGAAATTGATTTTCATTTGTACTGTCTGTACAGCAACAAGAGCAGGACCCCACCAATCTCTACATCTCCAACCTGCCAGTGTCTATGGATGAGCAAGAGCTGGAGAGCATGCTCAAGTCCTTTGGCCAGGTCATTTCCACACGCATCCTCCGAGATGCCAACGGGACCAGCCGTGGTGTTGGATTTGCCAGGTCAGACTGCAGCCCTAAATGGCAATCTGTGATGATTTGAGTTAATGTTCTGTTATAAATGAAAAGTAGCTTTTTCAGATCTGGCATATCCAAACCCAATGTGAACAGTTGCTCCACAAGGGGGATTAACTTGCACTTTGTGTTTCAGAATGGAGTCCACAGAGAAGTGTGAGGCCATAATTCAGCATTTCAATGGCAAATTCATCAAGACTCCACCAGGAGTGCCTGGTGCGTGGAATGTTTGTTTTGTATTATAGTAACCTGATATTGTTGTTGTTAGTGCCAGAGCCGAGTGTTTTTGTTCCCTGCTGCGATCATTGAATTCACTCTCTTGTTTGATCTGTTGCTCTCTCAGTGCCCACAGAGCCCTTATTATGTAAGTTTGCAGACGGAGGTCAGAAGAAGAGGCAGAACCAGGGGAAGTACCTCCAAAATGGAAGGCCCTGGGCTAGAGACGGAGACACGGTAACACAGCCAGTTTCAACTCGTCATTCCTAGAGTCACACTTTTTTCTCTAGAGGGAAATTAAAGCAAGAACATGTTCAAAAGTTTTTGCGTTTGATCATTCTCACTGTGTGTTAGCTCACTGTTTTAGTGCATACTGTACCGGTGTTTGCATGACCTCACTGACTCTGAATCCTGTGTATTGTTTTCCCAGGGAGGAATGACGCTTGCGTATGACCCCACAGCCTTACAAAATGGGTGAGTGGTATGCACAGACTGACTGAAAACAGTCCCAACCCTCCAGGACAAATAAACATACTTTCAAACTCTGGTAAAAGGCCACCCTCTGCTGGGCAGCGCCGGAACACAAAAATACTGTGAATGTAGCCGGAGACATACTGCAGATTGCTGACATGGTGCAGCTGTTCTCATGTTTTCTTCTCACTTTGCTCTGTGTGTTCGGCAGCTTCTATTCCTCACCTTACAGTCTGGCTCCAAACCGAATGATCGCTCAGACTTCCCTGTCACCCTACATGCATTCTCCAGTCTCATCCTACCAGGTGGGACGTTTCACTGTATTCGGATTCAAATCAAGTTTTATTTATAGCCATACTGGACTTTTTTTAAATCTGCATGACTGTGAATAATCAATTTTCTGTTCCTTTTCTGTGCTGAACCCCTCATTATGTCCACACACTATGTAAGCTAACAGACTCACAGGAAGGACCTCTGCCTGTATTTATTCAAGTTCTGCATCGTATCGTGACCTTTCTTTACAGACACACATATTAAGGGCTATGAGGGGGACTTTAAAAGCATCAGATTAAAAATTAATACTAAAAAATTTAACAATGTGTGTCCTGATCTGCAGGTACACAGCCCGTCCTGGATGCACCATCAGTCATACCTCATGCAGCCAGCTGTGAGTTCTTCTTCTCCCATTTATACTTACATACTTTTCCTGCCTGAGCTGGATCATACAGTTATCAACAGCGAAAATGGTTCAATGTGAAATCCACCAAGAAGCATTTGAAACATTTTAACTGCTACAAATCCAAATCCAAGCCAAAGTATAACTAAAACGGTGCTGAAATCAGCCAAATTTCTTCCTGTCACATGAAAAGCAACAGAAAAACGTGGTTCCAGCAGTACAGCAAAATCTTATACAAAAAGAATGCCAAGTTGAAGTGATTATCTGATCCTTGATCAGTGCAGCTGTTGAATGACCTGTATTAGTGACATGATAGTGACCTGTACGGCTGAGAGAGCGGTGTGAGGTAGACACATGAAGACGTCCATTCTGCGGGTCATCCATTAGTCACTGTTAATGGATGCATTTATACCTCATTTCCACATAGTTCTATGTACATGTGCAAGTCAACTGGAACTCAGTTCATTTCTATAAGAACCTTTGTGATCTCTGGCGTACTTCCAATACGTTTTTTTCAGTTTCCAGAGAGCTTATACTGTGTGCCAGGAAATTGCAAAAACAAAACCAGTAGACTGTTCAGCTGCTTGATTAGGTTCACAGTCAGACTGTATAAACCAATAAATAAAAAGGAACTAGTTTACCTAGAGTAGCACATACTAGCTGTGTAATGTACACAATGCCTGCAAAATGTTGCACAAAACTGGCTCCACACCTGGCAGTCCAAACTCCTCACTTATTTCTCTCTCCATTAATGCTCCATGTGCATATTCTATAAAACTAGATTATGGAAAACTCCTTAAACTAATCTCTCTCCCATGGCTGCAGGAGCATTTCTATTAATTCGTAAAGGAATGCATTTCCCTTAGTTGAACACCAGGGGGCATAGTCCATATGATATATGAAATTACGAACAGCTATTTGAAAGTTACAACTTTGAGAGGCACCTGGCTGCAGACCTCCACTGTGAGGTCGCTTCCGCCGCAGACCTCCACTGTGAGGACACCTCCACTGTGAGGACAGGAAATGCACGGATGCATTACAAAATAAAATCGCGCAGTATTGCTAATGCATTAGCAATACAACGTAAAATCAACTAGACCATTGTCTACAGTATATATCGTTGTAATTTATATATTAAACTTGTGATTATTTTGATAATGAGCCCCTTTGTGAGTTTTATTCCTGCTAACAGAAAAATCCTTAAATGTTATTTTTAATGCACAGTTACAGTCATAAGAATAGAACAAAGACGAACTACAGGTAATGAAGACAACACAATAATTACTAATATAATGACAAAGTCGGCGACCGGGGACATTAAATAACAAAAGTGTAACCGCTAGATTCCCGTAAAACTACTTCTATCCTGCTACAGAACCGTCAGAGCCAGCGGCAGATTTCAGAAAGTCTAGCCGAGCTAAGGCTGCTGTCAGCGGGGAGCTGTGAGCGCTGACCGCCCGGTAGTAGCTGTCTAACGGGGACACTCACATCTCCGACATCGTTGGAGTCAATTTTTAAGCAGAATTTATCTTGATAAATTGACCACAGATTTGATGTTTATACAACCACTTTATCGCCTCAAATAATCTTTGAACTAAATTTTGTGTCACAGTCACGATCGTACCGTGGACAAGTACGTATATTGAGAAACAGTCACAAACACTCGTTAAATGGCTGCCTCTTCTTTTGATTTAATTAGCGGTTAGCAAACCAACTTTACATGCGTTACCGCCACCTACCGGACTGGACGCTTTAAATGTACTTCTCTGTTTTTTACCCGTTACGTCCTGTCCTGACAGTGGAGGTGTCCTCACAGTGGAGGTCTGCAGCGGAAGCGACCTCACAGTGGAGGTCTGCAGCCAGGTACTCTTGACAACTTTTGCAGTTGTAACTTAAACGCATATAAAAGGCATATTTATTCTGATATTTTTTGGCATTTGCCAGACAGTTTGAGGTGCACTACCACCACCACTGGAACTACTGCATTAACCAAAAGTACAAACAAAATGCAAGCATGTGACTAATTTGAACTGTATCTGTATTTAATTAAATCTGGACTTCATCTTTGAAGTGGTAATGCAGGTGTGAGTGGATCCATACTCCTCTAACAGCAGATCTTGAATTGCACCGTATGTTTAAGTCTAGTTGTGTGTTGGTTCAAATGGAAGCAACTATTTTGTTGATTTCACTCATTTCGTGACTCGGTGAAAGAGACTCACACTCTAGTATTTATGTTTGTGTCTTTGTGCATTTCCAGGGTACAGTTCTTACCCCAACAATGGATCATGCCATGTCCATCCAGCCCACGTCCATGATGGGACCTCTCACCCAGCAATTAAGCCACCTCTCCCTGGGCAGCACAGGCACAGTCAGTACCCATCACACACTCTGAAACACACGATGCATAAAGCAGAAAACTATCTCCAATGCTAACTGTCCTGATATTCACAGCTTCAGCTAGTCATATTAAACACTGCACACAATTTGTGTTTTCTTCTCTGCCTTCCCTACAGTATATTCCGGCCAACACAACTATGCAGGGGACCTACATCCCCCAGTACACCCCAGTGCCTCCCTCCAGTGTCGCAGTAGAGGTATGACGCTTGCCTCAATGTCACCTGCTTACATTTATATCTCCATTAGGTGGATGCCTAACATTTAAAACCTTTTGAGGGACTTAAAACTGTATTTCAACAAGTGGTTGATTTATGGTATAAAAGTAATGAAGGTGATTGTTTAAAGTGCCAGCTGACTCATTTACTGAGCTGGAGAAGCATCCATGTCATTGCTGAATTTGTCTTTTTTTGTAATTATGGCACATTTTAAGCCTGCAACTGATGATTTAATAATCTAACCATTATTTTCTTGACAATTCAAGTAGCTGTTTTGTCTATAAAACACCAAATACCAGTGAGAAAGGTTATCAAATGTCTCACTTTATCCGACTAACAGTACAACTCAGAACAGGTTTTTTAAAAAATGACTAAGCTAAATATTCAGTTATCATAGTAGTTGCTAAATAATTATTGGTGGATTGACCAGTTGACTAATCAGTTATTCCATTCCCACCAATGTATTTCCTGTTTTGTTTTGTTTTTTTGTCTTTGCTGGTGCCGTTATATTTATAATCTGGATGCACCACAAGTGAGTCTCAGATTTAACTCATGCATCTTAGTCTTATATCGTTTAAATTCATCCAGGTGAAATAAGGAGCTACTAGGTTTTCCTGTCTTAAAGGGCACTTAATACAACTTTCAAAGACATAATTTTCCTCTTGTGAAACAGCATAGTATCCTGTCTAAATAACAGCATTTTGGGTCTATTTAAGCGCCTCCATTATCCAGCTGGAAGAGCCTTTGCGATTGTTTTCAGAGTCTTGTGGCAGAGACGCCTCAGTGTTTTTGTTTCAGTGCTGCAGCAGATCCTGGCAGAACGCTCAGCAGGAGGGTTCTGTGCCTGCGGTGACTCTTGAGTCATTTGTTGAAATGTGGAGCTCTAGTGGTCGGTGGGATGAGCAACACAGTAAATGAGAAAAGGGCAGGTTTATGAATGGGAAGAGGCAGAGTAGTAATAATTGGATGATTGGGATCGAATTGGATGTAGGAAAGGAGAAGCTGGAGAAGGCTAAGGGTAGAATTTGGTCGATCTAAATGATTAATTTAAACCAGTCCTTAAATGAGGTAAAAACTGACTCCCTCTGTGAAACCTGACATTTGTATTTTGTTCATCCACAAAAAACATTTGATGTATTTTATCTTTTTCTATGTGTAAGCTGACATCTGTGCAACAGACACGTGATCATTAACTATCAGGTTGCGTAATATACTTTTTAAATTTTATTTTACAGGAGAATGGTGGTCAACAGCAACAGGTTGCCATGGAGACTCCCGCAGAACACACAAACTACTCATACCAACACACCAAGTGAAGCTAAGGTGGGACATTAAAAGTTTCTCTGCTCTGTCCTGCTTATAGCATGTAGGTCAATGTTTTTAAAGTGTCTGCAAAGTCAAATCATGATATGAATGACTGACATGAAAAGTGGCACAAGTCAAATCAAAATTGGAGGCATGATGCGGCTCCGATTGTGGCTGTCTGAACGGGATGTAATAATAATATTCAAGGACAGGGGCATGTTTGTGAGTTGTGCTGCCCTTTATTGAGCTCAAGCATCTGGGACTGCTGATCATAATATTGTTGACTGCTAATCAGTGTTGCTCTCGTGTGCTCTTGCTCTTTTATTTCATAAAACTTAATCTGATAAAGAAAGGAAGGAGACGGCGACTATCATCAATATTTTCCTATTTACAATGAATCAGTTGTATGTAAAGGATGTTGCTCATAGCGATGAACCACTAGAGAGCTATCATCCGACTCTTTAAACTCACTGCTGTAGTTTTCTATCTAGAAAACTTTACTGTTTTGGTTCTTTCTCGGTGCTCTCGTGTATGTCTTAGCTGTGATTTTCAGCTGTAAAGCTCAGATAAACCTACATGCTCAGCACCAAACAACAGACAGGCAAAACCAGTGACTCGCCGGTGCCCATAGTAGAGCATTTAGCAATTAGAGAGCCACCAAAGAGTTAGTGGAAAGCAAAACATATTGCAAAACATTGTACAAAAGTCAAACAAAACAATAATTATGTGGCAATTATTGTAGCTCAGAAAAAATATGATTTGTAGGTGCCAGAAATGTTTTCCTGTGGCTGGCTTGATTTTTACCGTTTTGCACTGAAACCTGGAAACATGGGTGTATACTAGACATTTTGAAGTGACTGAAAGCACAGTTTTGAATGTAAAGTTTGTCCACATACAAGATTTTAAACATTAATATATAGCAGTCCCTCCAGGATTTCGCAGGTGTTTTTCAAGATTGTTGCGGCCTAAAATGTCAGAATTTGCGGGAGCTTTTCTAAAAAATTGCGATGTTTTAAGCGTATTTGTTGCGATGAAATTGGTGGAGACAGTAAAAAATTGCTAAAAGTTGCATTTATTTCTTTGTTTTGCATAATTCATTAAAATTTTTCAAAGTTTAAAAAGTTAATTTCACATCCTGGCCCACACGTATTCACACACGCTCACAGCTCGTCACATCAGTTAATTAATCTAACTTACCTTCATTCTTTCAGTGCTCGCAACAGATCTGGATGCAACAGCTTCCTTCACGGTGATTTGTTTGGTCTTTGGTCCTCTCGTTTCACCCATTCTCCTAATATGTTTTGCGGTAGAAAAGGGTTTGTCAATTGATGATTTTCATCTGTGTTCCACTTCAATATTGCACGGGGTGCAAAACAGTTTACCTCCGCTTTCGTGAAGAACATCAGGGAGTTGTTTTGCACGGTCTTTAGCAGTAATTTCTGTTGATAATTGAGAATTATTACTATTGCATCTTCAAACCATAAACAAGGAAGTGAATGTGGTGACGTATGTGCATTAAGTTTGCGCTGGGGACTGCTATAATTTGTGGAACTCACGAGAGGCTGGCCAAAATTACGGAAAAGTCGTGGTGATTGGACAAAATTGCAAGGCCGCACAGAATTCAGAGATTGGTTGAACTTGCGTTAATTTATGCAAATTCCTGGAAGGACTGATATAGTTGCAGCAAACGATTAACTTCTCTGTGAACATATGGTGGAGTGATGGCATCCATAGTCAAGAATAGAGCCACATCCCTCTGTGTCGTAATCTGAGCGTCTCTGTTCTATGTTAGTGCATGTGAGACCCTCCCTTTGAAACTGTTTCCCTCCCCGCATTTTTCAAGAGACTTAGAAGGATTCTCTGTGCTGCTTTGCAAAAGTGGAGTCCAGAGTATTTAGAGAAGAAGTTTTTTTAAGCATTAGTTTTATTTACTCTATTTACCCACTTTTTTGACTCATTTCAGTTCAGGTCACTTTGAAAGTTTTTACTGCTGTTTGGCTTCTTTGGTTTGCTCATGTTAGCTCTTTGTTTCACCATGTGAAATAGACACAGACAGACCGGAGTAAAGTAAAGCAGATGGAGGATCAACAGGGGAAGTGAAGATCAAATTAGTCTTGTTGACAACAACTCATTATGGCCTTTTAATGTATTTTACATTGCTAGCATGTTATAACAACTGAGGCTTAATTAATCTAGCCAACATGTCTGTTTTGGTCTGAGATGCTGGTGCTCAAGTGATTCAGTGGTTTCAAAATTTGCACACAGCACTTTAAAGCATCAAACTTGAACTTTTAAGTGACAAACTTGGAGTCAGCATTAGATTTGGTGAAATACATCTCCATTTGCCAGTGAGGCACAGGCTTTCAAGCAAAGCAGTATTCATGCTAAGGATCAAAAAGAATGTACTTTAATTAAAAACACCCTTAAACTGTAAAAGTAATGTTGGTAAGAGGTCATTTTGCAGTTTTGAAACCTGACAGTTCAGAAAACAACAGTATGTAAAATGCCCACTGTAGCTGATATGTACAAAGCAGAATGACAGCTGTGGTCTTAATGCATCACATGCAGTGTTTTCTCAACTATAAGCAGAATGTGTTGAGCAGCTTCAGGGCTTTAATACTGAGTTGTGTGTTTTCCAGCTCCCAGCAGGGTGGGGCTGAGGGCACGAAATGAATCCAACCAAACAGGATTCACATGGAAGAGATCTGTGCTCCATACCATCACCAAGCACCTGGACTTGAACATGGATGACAAAAGGAACATGTGTGTGACTGTGAGTGTTTGTTTGTTTGTTTGTTTGTGTGTGTGTGTGTGTGTGTGTGTGTGTGTGTGTGTGTGTGTGTATGTCTGTTTTTTTTAAACAAAGGACAACACTTAACGTCATTGGACTTTTCTGCTCACATCCTCAAGAGTTGATCAACCAAAGGTGGGAATCTTCTTCAGAGAAGCTTTGATCTATTTTGATAACTGAAAAAGGAACATAACAAAAAAGAAGCTTAAAAAAACTCAAAAAAAAAACAACTTAGGAGCGGAGGAAAGACACAGAGCATTATTTTTGTGCACGTAATATAACAAATTCTTATTTTTAACAAAGCATTCTGGACGTTTCAGAGTGATTCAAGGAAGAGTTGAAACACAATGTGTCTTTTATTTTTTTGTAAAATATGCAAACTTTTATTTTTATTTCCTGATGTCTGTTGTTTGACATTCTATTTGCAGCAGCGGGGGCAACAATTTGTACAGATTTAAAAACCTTACAAACACTTGTGCTGGTCTGATGTGTCGAGTCATTCTAACCGTGGGAGGTAAACCGTTTAAAGCTACTTCTTCCTGTAACTGCTGCAGAGATTTCTATTCATGCACAGATGATGATAACATTGACTGTTTATAGTTTAGTCAGATTAATTTTTTTTACTTTAAAATCATCCTTTCATAAGTGAACAAAAGACAATCAATTATTTATATTTATATTTGAATTATAGTTCTATTTTTTAGAGTTTTTAGGTCATTGAAGCATACGTTTATTGAAAAGACCTTATTTAATACTGTAGTCTATTAAGGCAAGACGAAATAGACACTAAGATGAGTACCCCATGCATTAGTGAGCTTTAATATTTGGCTCATGAAAATAATTTTTTTGATGGTTGGATGACTTTCAATTTAGTCCTGGACTCACCATATTAAAAAAACAAATATTAAATGACACTTGTTCATTCTAATGCTGCATTTGATTGCAACTGGGAGTTTTTTGATGTGGAAAAAAATCTAAGAAAACTGCACCAGAAGTCAATTTTCCTGCTTGGTAACTTTGATTAGAGGTTTTTTACTTCCAGGAAATTTCCCCCCAAAATAAGGACGACGATTTCTGTACTTTTAATTAGTCAGAAAGTTAATTAAATCCGTTGACATGCATCAAGATTGTCACGGTTCACTGAAGCTTTTACTATTTACTGAAGTTAATACAGTATACTTAAAATGTTCTATATTTGCTTTCTACATTTATCAATCATTTAAAATAAATGGCTGCATTTAAAAAAAAACCCCACTAAAATATGAATATTTTTGGCTGTTTAAAGCCGACCATGAAAGGAAAACCTAGAGGCTTCGATGTGGTTTCAAATTCCCACCTCACACTCCCAGGGTACATCGAATGCAGCACAATAATCTTCCTGTTGTTTTAATGTAACTCCACGTTACGTCCCTGTCTGTGAGAAGTGGTTTTAAGCGGTTTTGTTGTGGCAAACCATCAGGTATCATTAAATTCATCCTCCGTCGAAGGGATGAAGTGCTTTAGAAACGAGCAGTCAGATTACTGAGAGATTTGTGTACAAAGAACAATGCAGTTACTAAATTAAGATATAGTTTAGCAAAAGCAATGAGGGAAATCAAATGGAAAGACTAACTAAATCCCTGAGAATAATTTGTCCGATAGGAAAGGGAGCTGTAAGTCTTTTTTCAATGCTGCTGTCACCTGAGTTTTCTCTGTCAGTGATATTTTTTAGTTTGTAGAAAAGTAAATGTTTTTTTTTCTTTTGTCTGTCACTTGAAAATCTTTGAGCTAATTTGCCTTATTTTTGATGAATTAATCTTAGAAGTAGAGTGTAGCTGTAGATTTTAGCTTTTTATAGAGTAGTTGTTAGTTTTTCTCTGCGTAAGGATTGATGCTGTTTTCTTGTGCACATCAAGTTTTCTCTTGTTTCCTTTTCACACAAAATTTTCCGTTCCAGACCTTGCGTCGTCTGTCCTGACATTGTGTCTGGCCTGTTTGTAGGAAGCCTTTCAGAATGGAGAGCTGAACCAAATGATGAGTTTTATTTAGTGCTGATCCAAAAGATTCATACTGACGCTGCATCGGTGTTGCGACTCAAACAAGCTTAAGTCCAGACAAACCGGGGTATGTTTCATACTCTGTAAGTCAGCACATCAAGTGGAGCTCATGTCACCATCCAAATATGTTGAACTTTAATTTATACAGACATCAAAAACTGTAGATATGTAGATAATAGAAATAATGGTTTTACAAAGGACTGCTCACTAGACCATGGAAGTGCCATTAAAGACAATTCTTACAGCCTTTAGTGAGACAGCAAGTCTGAATGAATTTGTGAGTGATCAAAAATTCTGCAAAAACTATTTTTAGCTAAGCCTTAATGTTTTCTCTCTGGATGAACTGCCTGATTTCTCATAGGATTGACATTGATTTGTATATACTGCAGAAATGGCAGCGGGCTTCTTTGAACGCCATCGAGCTAGTTGTCGTCTCAAGTTAGCTGTAGAGGTTCTGAGGAGCTCTTCTTCCCACTCCTCGACCATCCACGTTTGAATCCAGTGAAAAAGCAGAGCATGATAACGTCTTTTCTCAAGGCTCACAGTTTGATGATTCTGTCTCTGACTCGTCATTTTCCTCACGTTGACTTTTTTGCTGCGTGTTTCTGTTGTACATTTCTGCAACCAAAGATGTTGTAGCCACCCACCGTTTAGCTCTACTGTCTTGGATAAACTCCTCTGTAGACGCTCATCTGCTTTCTGTGTCTGGATAAGATGCCTTTTTTATGGTTCTGATAGATTCAGACAGAGAAAAGGCTGCAATAAAGGTGTTAACATGTACTCGTTGTTCCACATTAAGACTACAGTATAAAAGTTTCTTGACATCCAAGAGGAACCCAGAGCACAGCTTTAGCGATGGCGTCAAATGAGAGTCTCCAGACATGAGAGCTAATTTTGTAAATAGCCTTTCTTTCCTTCCACTTGCTCTTTTCACCATTTTGTTTGTTTCCTCTTGTGTGTTTTCTTAATTTTTTTTAAAAGAAAAAGATTTATAACCTGTCCAGATAACACAGTAACTAGCAAGTTTTCAGATTCAGTGCACCATGAAGGAAAATGTTCAGAGATAATGATATTCCATGTATTAGCCATCACTTTTAATACAAAAACAAGATTTTGGAACTATGAAATGACTTGTTACAATGCAGTGTTTATTTATTTAATTTTCTTTTTACAACAATGATGATATTACAGGAAATCGTTGTGCTCCAAGATGAATTGGCGTTTTTTTTTTTAATTACATGACAATTATAGGAATACTAGGAGCAATGGTGTGCTACATCAATAGTGTACAGCATTTGAAAGGAAAACAAACCTCATTGCACTTATTTTGAGTCCACATCAATTTGTAAAAGCTCTTTTGATTGGATGACTTATTTCATAGTTTCAAAATGTTTTGC
Organism: Dascyllus trimaculatus; assembly: GCA_024666655.1. Taxonomy (NCBI): domain Eukaryota; kingdom Metazoa; phylum Chordata; class Actinopteri; family Pomacentridae; genus Dascyllus; species Dascyllus trimaculatus. Next base: position 18,163,745 of record CM045450.1, read on the forward strand.
TGCTAAAACAGGATTTCCAAACAGGTGGTTAGATGTTGTCTGATCTGGATTTTCAAAATTTCTACTTTTATTTTAATTTGGTTGATACCAGTGGCCCATTTATTTGATTATATTAATGCAAAGAAACAAGTTTACTTTTATTTTGCTAGTGAGCAGTTTAGGAGTCAAATTTTAAATCATCCTAACTTGGAAATGTGATCTTAAGGTGACATTTACAATAGTAAAAAAAAAACACATGTCGCTGCTCAACACTGTATGAACCAAATTTGTGTGAATCACGAGCATTTTTGAAAATCCAGTGGGCTCATCTCACGGCCTGCTTGCGAACGGTTTTCTTATTTATACAAGAACTCATTTTGTACAGTTTTGTTAGAGGAAAGGTTTTGATATTTGGTTTTTTTGCAAATGCCACTTGGCTACTTTTGTCTTCCTGTGCCAGAGTTGCTGAATTGTCTGTAACTTGTGTTTTTTTTTATTGATTGAGATAAGATTTGACTTCTTCCTTGGTTTTCTCTTTGAATTTGAATATGTCAGTTTTTCTTTTTTTAATAAAAGCCTTGTTTCGATGTCTGGGTGAGCTGTGTTTATTATTACCTGTCTTTTAACTGGTAACTAGCTTATTTACAGCTGCTCTTAGAGTAAAACTGAGTGACCACCTTATAATCGGTCTATTTTCTAAATCCACTTATTGTTTGTAAGTTTGTAGAGGGCTGAAGTTCAAAAATGCCCAAAAAAAATTTAACTGCACATTTTATTTAAAAAAATTAAATAATAGTTAATTCACTACACAGTTTAAACACATATAACGCCTGTATTCCTGTCATTAACTGAAATATCCTCTGATTCTGTCACACTTGAAAAGGCCACATTATATTTACAATAGAAGTTGAAACATTTCTCTAATAACTAAAGGTACTGTATGCAGCTATACACACACTTTCCCTTTATGGTTGGCCTTTGTCAGCTTTGGATCTTATCATTTCCTCTAACACAGTATTTCCCTCTCAAAACATCCATGCTCATGTTGTAGAGAACACACTTACAAAACACTGAACTAGTCAAGTATAAAAGTAAATCTACATATTGTTCACCAAACAGCTTATTAAAGCAAACTCAACCCTGCTGAGCTTGAAAGTGCAGATTCCCCTGGATACCCAGTATTGATTCAGCGATGGATAAACAGAGCGATGTAGCCAAAGAAGTCGATCTGTGTTTGCGGCTGATTTTATCCACGTCTGAGCCTGACAGACTGTTTAAACACACACTGTAGGATGTGGAGGTCACATTAGGTCCCCAGAGCAGCTCACAAACCTCTACAGTGAAGAGAACAACTACAACTGGCAGGTGTGGGTTGGGTCGGGGCACAGTGACACAACCAGCAGCAGGACTGTACAGATGGGATTACTTAACTATCACCAAAAACCTGACAGACTGATCTAATCAAAAACCATACAGCCCCGATGTCGACTTGTTCTGGAGGAAGATGAAGTTGGTTGTTGAGTTTGTTAAGCGTTCAAATAGTGCTTGACATGCTTCATTCGCGGCCTCCTCCCAAGATCTGTAGCAGGAACGAGAACAGGTAGATGATGTCCAGGTAGAGGCTGAGAGTGGCAAAGACATATTCCTCTGGACTTATAGTGTAGCGCTTGTTCCCTAAGAGCAGCTGAGTGTCAAAAGCTAAAAACTGTGGCAGAGAAAGATACAGATAGAGAAAACAAGAGTCAAAACACACAGAAACCATACAAAACCTCTGAAAGCATTGAGATTTGGTTTAGGGGTCTGATTCTCACCAGAGTAAAGAGGATGGCTCCTATCACTGCATAGATGGCATGTAACCAGGGAACCTGTGGGGCAAAACGAGAAAGCATTACAAAACACAGCTAAGAAGGAAAGCAGGATGCTAATTTAAGTGCGACAGAACGAGGTAAGATTATCTGTAGGGTTAATCCCTTTCCATTATCCGAGCGCAGCCAGCAGCACCTGTAGCATTAACCTCCTACTGTTGTTCAACTCTGTCTCAGCTAATTTGGGCCTCTTCTGGAAGGGTTGTGGACAGGAATGGATCGTTCTAGAAACAGGTGACGGAGGGGAACTTACATATCCGAAGGGGACGACAATGGAGAGGGTGATGGCACAGAGAAGCATGACCATGCACAGAGAGAACAGGACGCCCTGGCAGGACGTGACGTCAACCTGCCGAGAAAAATGCATGAGGCATTTGTTTCATTCCTCTGTTTTGTTGTTAGGCTTGTTGAAAGCAGTTTGAAGTTTGCTTCTCACCTTGCTCTGGAAGCTGAATACAGTGACAGAAAGACACACCAGAGCTGTGATTCCCAGACAGAGCGCCACTGATTTGGTGTTGTAAAAGCTGGAGGTAGCAAGAACACATGTATCTTAGTAAAGCTGCTTTCTCTCTCCTCCAACTTTTAAAGACTTTTCATGGCTAAGAAGCAGTGTTTCATACTGCATAATTACCTCGACATAAATCCCATCATGAAGGCCATGCTCAAAGTCTGTAAGGAAAAGCCAGAAAACATATTTCCAGTTAGGCTGCGTAAAGAGCTTATTGTATTTTGGTATAAAGTGAAGTTTTTCACACTGCAAAAGTACTCACAAAGAGAACCAGCAGAATGACATTCCAAGGAAACTGCCTCCTGTTGAGGCAAAAAAGGAAATTTGTCAAAACAATTTAACCACAAATTTATATCAAAACAGCATCCTTTACATGCTGACATGAACATTTGTGTTTTTAGAGAATTTACCTCAGGTCTCCACAGCAGGACAGTGCAATGTAGGTGACCAGAAACATGAGACTGAAAGGAGGGAAAGGGATAACAGACAAGTTAATGCAACCTTAAACTAAAAGACAGAGCAAATATGTGGGTTATGATGTGTTTTCACTTACTAAGACATCATGTACAAGCTGGGATGAGTCTGGATGTAAAACCTCACTGGTGCGCTGAAGGAGAAGGTGGTGAAAACGAAATTGATTCAGTTCAAACTCTGATAAAAGTGCTAAAGATGTCTGAAAAAAAGAAGAGGAAATGCTAAAGTAGTTACCAGAATGTGAAGAGACAGACAACTCCCACAGTGACAAACAGCTGGAGCATGAGAATGGCGTAGACCTGGAGGCACAGTGAACAAACAATGAGTCGGAGCAATAGAAGTTCCATTGTGGTATGTTTTCTTCTGTACAGGTGTAGTGTGTTTTATTAATTAAATCTGGTCTCAGTACCTTCCTGATGAAGGTCCGCCTGATAGTCTTGTCGTCCCAGGAGAACTGAGCCTGCATCTCCTCATAGCCTGAAGAAAGAGATGAGAGTAAGTGAAGCATTTGCCTCAAGTATGTGAGGCAAATAAAGCCAAGTTCCTGACACTGTTTTATGATAAAAAATGATTGAGATTAGTAGTTAAAATTAAAAACTGAAGCAATATTGACAGAAAAATAGCTTTAAAACATCCATTTGTTGTTGGTCTTAGTGTGTTTCACCTGGATAACATAAGATATGATAGAAGAAAACTGCAGTAACACAACATCTAGTATCTATTTAGGGTCTGTATAGAACTAGAATCCAGTGTTTACTTCTATTCAACATATATCAAACTACATAGATAGTGTTTTTCTCACCTGCTGTTGCCTCCTGATAGGTGGGAGGCTCATTTTCTTCGCCCACCTGCTGAAACACAGTTGGGAGGGTCAGTACATTTTCACTCACCTGTATAAAAAAGGTATAGCTGCTCTTACAGCCACTGTACAGCTTGAAAACTGTGTTTGCTCTCACAGACAAACCAACCCAGCGGTGCTTTTCCTTTCATCTGTGCTTCAGCTGCACAGAGTCAGTGACACATGAAATTTTTACAGATCCAACTGGATGCAGACGTTTTATTTTCCAAAGCAGCCTTCTTGTTTGATTTGTTCAAAAGACTCCGTATTTGCATAACCAGTATAAATAATACAAGTGTAGAGAATAAGGCGATGTCAGTGTCAGAGATGTCAAAAGTCATACAACTTTGTCATTTTGTGTCATTGTTTGGTTCATGATGTTGAGCCAAGTTATGAGGCTACCATTAAAACAAAAGACAAATGTGTCAAATCACAGTTCAACAAGAAATATCTAAATAAATCAGTGTAACTGTAAGATAATAAGGCAAAGAAGTTAAAAACATACCTTTCCCTTTTTCATGATTTTCCCCTTTTTTGTGCCTTTATATCTCTGATGATGATGAGGACTGTTCAGAAGTTCCTTGTAAGATAATTGTATGGTATGAAGCTGTATTAAATCCAAAATCAGAGAATGTCCTTCCTCCTTTTTTGAATATGCTCTATGCAAAAAACGACAAGCTTGTGAGCGAAAAATGCCGTCCGTGGAGAAGTTGTTGCTCTGATTTTGTGGGCAGTGTGCGGATTACAACGCGGCTTTATAGGCCTGCATGTGGTTAATCTCCCTCTAACCCTGATCCCATGCCACCCCCATCCTTGGCCTAATGAGGTTGGTCCGGCCCTGTCCAGGTCATCCCAACATGCTGGGATCAAACCAGATTGTACCACTGCCGTTGCAAAGCAGGGGCGTCATTTATGTCTCTCTTTTCTGGCACAGAGCTTCTTAACAGCGATCCAGGACAGTTAATCATCCTAGTGCTCATCAGAAAGACTCAAAGGAGTTACATATCTGAATTACATATGCATTGCATAACTATTTTAATCCAATTTTTTAGGGGAAAAACAAGGGGCACAGACATAGAGGGTATTTGATAAACAGCATATGCATTTAAAAACTAGATAATTATCAATTTATTCTTTATTCTTTATTTAATACAGACACAAATAAAGGTCCATAGAGAAAAAGTAAACAAGGTAAACAAAAAAGGATATAATTAGTCCAAAGTGCAGTTAAATAGTTTGTCCATCCAGTGTTTCCTCAACAGAGAGGTGTAGCGACAAGAGCTCAGTTGAGGGTTTGTCAAAGTCATTATGATGGAGTTTTCTGACTCCTCCAGCCGCTGCTTAAACTTAAACATTAATTGTCTCTGCAGGGCTTCACAGGTGGGAATATGAGCGTCCACAAACAACTGACTGGCACTGTGCCACCTGGGCACCCTCATCAGCAGCCTAAAGGTGTCATTATAGGCTACAGCTCAATATCAGAGCAAACAAAAAAACAAACAACCACTGCACATGTGATTTTTTTTTTGTATACTCATATTCACATTTACTGACAAAATAGAAATGTATTGCTGCTATCAATATAATTAGTATAGACTTATTTTGTTATATTTGTCAATCTTCTGTGATTTGCTGTTTGTATAAACGGATCAATCAAACAAACTATAGTAAACAGTTAGCTATGTTTGTGCCATATGTCAGGCCATGGTCTGCTTTATTTTTAGCAAACAGGTCACGTAAACATATGAGCTCATGTTTTTTATGCAAGAGGCTGTTTAGTAACGCCAGACTAATGACAAAGAAGTTAAGAACATTATGAACCACACGTGTGGAAATTTACTAGCAGCCGCTCACCTCTGATCTCCTTGTACTCGACTGCTCTCCTCTTTAACAGGCACACAATTGGCTTGGAACAAAATCAACAGAGAGTGTTTGTGTGAACATTTTCTTAATGATTAACAATTTTTGTGATTTGCTTTAATATGTACAGTCACATGAGTGACTGACAGAAAATTATGTGAAAAATCTGCTGCATGCAATGTGACAGAGCTGCTATATAGGTTACTAGGCTGAAACGTATGATGATGCAATGTCTGTTTCTTAACTGATAACGTTTACATATTATACCTGACATGAAGACTCATTAAGGTAAGACGCTGCATGCAAAAACACAGAAGAAGGGATAAACAGAAGAAAAGAAATGCCCAAAATATACATTTAGATGTATATTTTACTTTGAGATAAGATAAGATAAACTTTATTGATCCCTCACCAAGGAAATTCATGTTATAGACAATATACCAGACATGATGAATGTACATATGGATATGTACATTATGACATAGTAAAATTTACATATGAATAATTACAGTTATGATATGGTGAGTTTACACATGGATGTGCACACATATGACATGATGAATTTACACATATACAGGTATGGCATGGAGGATAATGTACCAACAGTTCTGTTATTGCAGTCAAAAAACGTTACTGGCAGAAAAGACCAGTGGTTAACCAGATGTTATTACACATGAAAAGCTGGAAGACAACAGTGCTATATCTCGCTGATTGATTACATCGTTTTTTTAAAGAAACTGCAAATGCAAATTCCTGCATATTTTATTACAAAATACTGCATTTGCATATTTAAACATAGAATTTCAGAAAAACATGTAATACAGGGGAAGAAAAAGGGACACACACACATGTTGAGACAGCACTTAAAACGTGGCTATTTCAATGGGGCCTTCATTAAGTGAAAAGATTCAGAAAAAGCAGCACAACGTCGAACAGAGAGGAGAAGAAGCACAGGTGGAACAATACTGTGGGTAGCTGGAGTGTCTGAGAAACATCCTGGTGCACCTCAGACCAAGCAACACTCTGAAACAAAAACAGGTTCACCCTCAGTGTAAAACAACACAAGCTTAGCCATGTTGCATATGCAGTCCAATGCAGCGAGGGGTGCACAGACTTACATACAGGAGAGACTGAGAGACTGTTTCTCAAGTGCATGGCACAACACAGGACTCAGCAGCCCACTTGTCCATGCATGAAGGATAAGGGAGACTCCTTTGATGAAGAAGAAATTTGTGTTAAACTGGAACATCCATCTCTAAACAGAGGACAGATCTACAACACCACTTATCAGATACTTACAAGGATCAGGCATAACATTACGACCACCTGCCTAATATTGTGTTGGTCCCCCTTATGAGCTCAAAAATGCTCTGAACCATTGGACATGGACAAGAGGACCTCTCAGGGTGTCCTATGGGGTCTGGAACCAGGACGTTGGCACTGGATCCTTTGGCTGGCTTGTGCAGTGGGGCCTCTGTCAATCAAACTTGTTCCGCTGCATCCCGTTGATGTTTGTTCAGAATGGGGTGTAGGAAGTTTGGAGGTCAGATCAACATGTTGGGTCATTGTCATGTTCCTCAACATGTTCCTGATTGTTTTATGTTTTTCCATGTGGTGGGGTGCATTTTCCTGTGGGGGTAGACCAGTGACATTTGGGATTTCCATTTGCATGAGGGAGTGTGTTTGTTGTGGGACAATGTATATTTGGGTGTCAAAATCTCATCAACACAGATGTTAAAATCCAAGGTTTTCCAGCAGAACACCACATCGTACCAATATGATCAATGTTATTCACTTCACCTGTCAGTGGTCATAATGTTGTGGCTGAACGGTGTACATTACAGTCTTTTGAACCCTTCCCAGACAGTTTCACCACCATTTAGGCCTTGGTCATCCCTCACATGGCAGTTTCACAACCATCCACACCTCTGTACATGTGAGCCCCGGGCTGTTAATTGAACATTAGCCATGCGATTTGAGTGAATGAATGAATAAATACTGGGACACTCCACCATCCATGTTAGAAGAGAGAAAGCCACTTGGATGAGAGGTCAAAGTCTTCAAGAACCCTCCCTCTGGAGCTAAATAAATAGTCATTCTTAAACGTGCAATAACACATGTCTGGCCACTTGGGGGCAGCAGAAACAATCCTCAGTCTATAAAACATGTAACTTGTCATGGCCACTGGATGGCAGCAGAAGACAAGAAAATACTCTGTAAAGGCAAGACTTGTATTAGGTGCTAAGTAAGGAGCAATATTTTTTATTTCCCAGCTAAGAGGCAGACAATGAGGAAAGATATAATGTACTTTAAATGCAATATGAATTGTCTCTTTTACTTTGAATTATGGTGCGGGCGCATATTTTATGACAACAAATAAGCTATGCTGCTCAGTTCCAACCTAAACCTCTCAAACAACACTGCTTTTTTTTCAAAGTAGGCAAAATTCAGTGACAGTTCTTTTGCTGGTGTTTTGCATGTTTATACAAGATGAAAAAAGAAACAACCACATAACACTTGAAGACAATACTGAACCAAACTTCGATGAACATGAACTAAATTAGCAAGGTAGTATAAAAGAAAACGATTGTGAACTTGTACAAGTTGTTGTTAAATTCACTGTGGTACTTTTCTATATAAATAAATAGGTCAGATATTGTGATAGCTGTGGCTTTAAAATGAGCTGTTATTGTGTTTGTAGTAGACTGGCTACTGTGGCAAACCATTTTAACATTTAATCAGCCATGGTAATAGATATCAACACTTGCTTTTTGACTAGATATAATTCCAAGCCAACATATCCATTACAGCTGCAACGATTAGTCAGTTAGCTGTCGGCTATTTAATCAACCACCGGTTGTTTTGATAATCAATTATTTAAGACTCTCAAATGTGAATATTTTCTGTTTTTTTACTCCTTTGTGACAATAAACTGAATATGCTTGAATCATCGGCAAAAAATACATTTGGGGACATCATCATAAACTGCTTTGGGACACGCTGACTGACATTTTTCATCATTTTCTGACATTTTACAGCCCAGACAACTAATCTAATAATCAAGAAAATAATCAACAGATTAAGGGATGATGAAAATAATCATTAGTGGCAGCCCTAATGTCCATACTTTAATACTGACCACAGCAGTTCTAACTAAAGATGTATACAATTCATTTCTCCCTAGTCAAAATGTTAATTTGTAGTATCAACATTTTGTTTCCTGCAAGTAAAATGTCCACTGGAGACAACTAGTCAGCTTTTACCACTGACTTCTATGCAACAACAAACTCAGTAACAGACATCAACATATCCATATTACAATTTTGTCTACTTGCAAATATATTAAATCTTATCTGCAGCTCAGTTTTCACCATACAAAATATTAATTATTTATTCTAGCAATTCTCCTCTCACTGGTGGAAAAGTGGCAGTTACATTGGCCAAGGCAGGGTAAAGCCCCAATCCTAAACCACCAGGGTTGAATCTGTCAGATAAGACAGGCTTGTTAACCAGTGCACCTCAGGAACAAGAATATGAGGCCACAATGTGTTCCTGCTGTTACTGTTCTGTCCAGTAGGTGTCGTGCGAAGACCTCAACGTGATTCATAGAAATGACTGGAACATTATTTGTGTCACAGCCCCACTGGGACTAGACTCTCACTCTGGAGGACTTCAAGTATTTTATTTCTCTTACACGGTGATGACGATAAAAAGTTTGGCTGTGGAGGGCACCTTTTGGCTCATTTCACGTCTGAGCACCAATGAAGATACATATTGTACCTTGGAGACGGTTTTACTATCATAGAATCACTTAATGTAGTGATTTATTGCTTTGGTCCAACTCCAGCTCATATTCACACGAGTTCCTTTGGATGTTTGAAATATGCATTTAAAAAGAAAAGAGAAGTCAAGTGCCTCTAGGAGACTGTGAATATTAATCTGTGCTACTCTGCCGTGTGCAGAGATACATGGATTTGTCTGATATTAGTGGTGTTTGAGACATCACACCATCTTGTCTGTGGCAGTTCATTGTAAAACAAACAATGGCAGTGACTAAGCTCATTATGATGAAGCCTGAAGGGCAGATTTGCTGTTTATGGAAATTGTTCCCAAACATTGAATCTAATATGACTTTCCCAGACTGTTCAGTAGACTACAGTGATAGCAGTGGTGAGAGCTGCTCCTTGTGCTGTCTGATCTTCTGATCGTACGCATTCAGAGCATTTTGCATGCACGTGTCCTCATTTGACCTACAGCACAATGGTCTTTTTAGTGCCGCATTTGCATACATTGCTCAACGGAATCCATCTTAGTTTAGAGCATCCCTTCCAGTCGGTTTGTCGTGTCTGTGTCCTTGGCAAAGAGCATTGCCACGTTTTTACTGAAGTACAACGCTCTTTGAAATTTCATTTACTTGTTATCGCACACTCAAAAATCAAGTGATGTTTCTTGTTAGTAATAAAGCCCCTAATGGCTCTCAGACCTGAACCACGATTGGCTGATTGCTTCTGTTGCTAGGCTACGGCTCCATGGTATGTCTCTGCGTAGCATTCAAGAAAAAATGAAAAAAGATGAGCCCAAGGAAAGTTGCTATATAACCTTATTTAATAATGGTACTCTATGGTGTAACCATAAAACATTTACAAAATATTCACAAGCTGATGCTGTCAGTTGACAATACATTTATTTCAATTATATATCTCCAAATAAAAAGTTCATACTCAGAGCACATGGTTTAAATGCTGCTTTCTCTTTGCAGTCTGTAGAGCAATCTGTTATGTGAGACTTCATACAATATTTTAATACTAATTTCATTTACATATCGAAGAATCTGAAAACTAACGAGGAACCAAGAATAGTGGTTATGTACAAAATTTACAATAGAACACAACATATATCCCACCAGACATGGTCTAAAATGACCAATAATTTCTCCCTGATTACCTTATACAAATACAATGCAACATAGTCTCATTTCTTAAAAATGTTATACATTTCTCAATCACAAATGGGTGATTTTCATAAAGATTTTCCCACATGGTGACATGTTGTGAAAATAGCTTATGTCATATAACAGGGCAAACACAAACTGTTCTCCTAACTGTGTGTTGAACATTGCTATTGCTATGTTATCTATGGATTTAAGAGGTTTCTCGATGCATGGAAAGTGCATTTACACTTTTAGCAAGAATGTGCAGTAAGAAATTATTATTGGTGAATGCTTGTCCATGTTCTGTTTCCTCCTGGCGTGCTTCCTTCTTGTTAGCTTTGCGAGCTGGGAGAGCAGAACAAAGTCTGGTGAGGAACAGCAGGTTCTCTCTTCTTTTTGGTCTTCAGAAAGAAAAACTTTGTCTCTGACAAACTCCAGAAGGGAAACGTGATGATGGTTTGACTTGAAAAAACTCACGGAAGAACACAGTCTATGTTTTTAACAGTTTTTTTTAGCAGTCAATCTGGAAGCAACTGGAGGAGAAATCAGTCAAACTTCAGGAGCTTCCGCCTCCTGTTGTGCCCACGTTCCTCACCGATATTTTTCCCAGTCTTCTCTCTTACAGCATCAGACTTGGCACAGCTCCCACAACAACTGTCCATCATGCAGAGGCCAGTGTACTGAATGCTGCAAGCTAGGCTTGCACGGGGACCAAGGAGGTTAACAGACAGCTCACTGAACTGAGAGCTATCTGAACTCAAGGGTCTATGCGGAAAGCCAAAAGCTTGTCAGAGTGTTGGTTGTTCAGGGTGCGCAGGTCCGGCAGACGTAGCAGCAACTTCGGGAAGAGTGTGCTGTCATCCGGGCGGCGACTGGTGATGAGCGAACGCAGGGCTTTTATTAGATTCTCCTGCAGCTGCTCCACTGCTCCAACCTCCACTATACCGGAGCGATCTGGAGAAAGGGAGGAGAAAGGGATTAGACATGAGAAAGTTTGTCTACATAGTATGTGCTTGTATGTCTGAGTAGATTCCAGGTGATGGTGACTAAAGGAGCCTGAGTAAAAAGCAGCTGGACTTTTCTATTAGGTTCTTGAAGATGTTTCAGCTCTCATATCTAAAGAAGCCTCTCGTATTAGAGGTGAAACATCTTCAAGAACCTAAAAGAAAAGTCCAGTTGCCCTTTGCTCAAGCTCTGAGGATACTATGTGACTATTTGCATCAAAGTGTCTCAGTCTTACCAGCAGACACCAACACGACAGCCATAAAAAGTGCCATCTCATCTGGCTCCAGACCCAAAGACCCGAGTTTCTCACTGAAATCGAACATGGCATCCAGTAAGGAGCCCATGCCGAGAGCTCTCAGTGACGCCAGCGAGTACGTCTGTCCATTGAGGAAGGTCACCGTCCTCTCCTTGGGGTCAAACAATGAGCAGAACCTCACCATAAGAACCTGTGGACATAACCAGACAGATTAGCATCAGAGAAGACTGCAGCGAAGGAAAAGAAAACTTGCAAAGTCCCAGCCGCAAATTCTCCTTTAAATGGACATACCTGGAAGGTGCCAGATTTGAGCAGCATGACCTGATCATGCTGGCTGAGATTCTGGAACCCTGGGATGCTCTTTGCAAACTCCACCACTTCTTTAACAGCAGGGGTGAAGCACTGGGAAAAAGACTCCCACACCTCCTGACTGGAGCGACTGGCCGGAGCCACAGGACATGAATTGAGCGGACATGCCTATGGAGGGCAGAGAAAACAGGGAATTAGAATAATAGCCTTTTTTATTGACAATAATTACATTTTTACAGACTTTAAAAAGTGGAAAAAAAGACTCACCAGCACTTTGGCTCCTCCGTTCAGCTTCCAGGGGCAGGAATTTTGGTTCTGGGAATCATTGGTGGGGAAACTGTTCTGGTTGGCTGTGTAGGACTGAGATGACATGTTACCAGTGACGGGGCACACATTCTGATTGGAGGAGAAAGTGTACTTGGCGTTGTCGACATTGGTGTTGGTGGGGCTTTCGTAGTTTGTGGGGACGTGGTAGCTTGTCGTCAGGTTCACCTGCTCCACCTGGACCGTGTGCTGTGTGGTCGAGTGCGACAGGACGGGTTCCTGCGAGGTGCCGCTCTGGAAGGAGGAAGTGCTGAGGTTACTATTGCCGGTGGCCATCTTGAGTGGCTTCTCGTCACCGCGATAAGACTGCAATATGGAGCCGGCTCCTTCATTCGTCTGGTTCTGAGGACTGCAGGGGGCATCGGGAGGCGGCGAAACCTCCATTTCCATGGAAGCTGATTCATTGAGACTGTTCATGTAGCTCTGCATCTCATCCAGGAGTCTCTGCTTCTCCCGCTTAGGAATACGCCCAAAACGCACAGCTGAGGAGAATAGCAACAAGAAGAGAGCATCCACTGTTAGCGTTTACTGACAACTACTATTGGCATCGCTGCCAGATCCTTCCTGGCAGCACTTTACTTTAAACATTAAACAGCCGAGACACTCAGGCAGGTAAGATGTTCACATTGAAACACTGTAGAGGAACAGCCTGTCCCTGTTTGAATATGAATACCACATCTAACACTCAGGCTGTAATCTCCATGTGTATTACTAATCCCAAGACCTCTCTTTTGTCTCTGACTGTTTTGTCTCCATCACAGCTGCTGCACCACAGTACGGACACTAAAGCCTTCATCTCATCTGCCCCCCTCATCCTCCTCTTCAGCCTTTACAATCCTCCCTTCCCCCCCTTTTCAATTCTGCACCTCCACTGACAGTCCTATTTATAGTACGCTGTATGCTACACCACCTCCCCCCCAGTCTTTCTCTCTTTTTTCTGCCTTTCAGTTGCGCACTCGCGCTCTCTTTTTCTGTGGAAGTAGGTCACTGGGTCAACAGCGCTGAACATGATGTCATTAGCAAAGTGACGGGCTGAGTGACTGGGGGAAAGGTCAAAGACAACAGAGGCAGGTGAGCAGGTGAGAGGTTGAAAGGTGGAAAAAAATTGGATGATCAAAATTTCATCTGCTTGGTGATCTCCTTTTCATTGTCCGTTAATGGAAATGAAAAGTGGGTTTAAAAGTGTATAAGATGGAATCGGAGGGAGCCACTAGTCAAATCAACATTACCTTTTTCATACTCATTTTATTTATGCGCCTATTCAAAAATATAACAACGTGGTTTCCCGATTGCAATCCGATGAATTAGCAGGCGATTTCTCACTCCCACATTCTGGCTTTTTTGGGTCAACTAAAAATGTTTGCTCCAGAAAAAAGCATGATTTATTATCACCTAGTTTAGTCTCACCCCAGGAGACCAAACTCCTGCGGGTGAAATAATGCAGAGGAGCAGATTAGCTGCAGTAATATCATTTTAATTCAAAGTCAAGCAATGCTGGCTTTTTATGATTAACAGGACAGAATATCATTATGTTTCGAATGATGGCTTGGAAATGCTGGTGTCAGGAAAGGCTGTACATCACTGCGGACCAAGGGGTAATCAACAACTTTGTGCCCCAATTTCCTAAAATAAACCATATTTTTCACTGTTTCTACTTGACTGATGACTACTGGGACTCTCGAGCGCCTCTTGCCATAAATCAGAAGGAAGTGCAAGGAGAGACAGGGAGGCAGAGGGGAACAAAAGACAAAAGGAGGAGAGTGGCAAGAATATGGAGAGAATACTGAGTTTCATGATGAGGAGAGAGAGAGAGATGCACCTGCTTAAGGTCTGTTTGAACAGTAGAATCATACTTTGTTCAAAAGCTATGAAATGAAATGAGATTTGATTAACAGCTTCTGTAAAGCTTTAACACCTGATTCTCTCTGTAACTCTGCACTATATCCATTAAATAGTCTTCTCTATGCTGCTACACTGAGAAAACAAAAAAACTAAATGTACTTTTAGTGTCCAGGTGTCTAAATATTGCCTTTAAGGACATTAACACCGTCTCTCACCATCTCTGGACATGCCCACGGAGAGGCACTTCTTAAAGCGGCAGTGCTGACACCGGTTGCGGTTCATTCGCATGATGAGACAGTTTTCATTCTTCACACACATCTTGTAGTGGATGTTCTGTTGAATGCTGCGTCTAAAGAAACCCTGGAGAAGGCACATGAAGAATAAGCATTTAGGAGAGTGTCTTTTTTCAGAATGTATACACTCTGACAAGACAGACATGACATAACTGTCTTTGTCTGGTCTCACCTTGCAGCCCTCGCAGGCATGTACACCGTAATGGAACCCAGATGCAATGTCTCCACACACCTTACACAAAAGCACCATACCTCCGGTCTCTGTGAAAGAAGAGCACATCCATTATCAGACACAGACATACAACAACAAACTGCTGGCAGTTAAACAAAGAAGTTGAGGAAGCAGGGAAGTGAGTAGGTACGTACTGGTGAATGTGCCAGTGAAACCACAAGGCCTCTTGGCCACTGTGGGATGGTTGTAGGTTGCTGATGATACCGTTGAAATCTGGGCAACTGGAGCATTGTTGACTTCAGGAAACTGAAAGACCATTTTTGGGGAAGAGGTTCTTCTCCCTTGCTCCCCTCTCTGCTTCAGAGCTCCAATCTCCTGAAAGGAGACACCCTCGGGGGATGAAGGCTGCGAGTGTGAAGAGGGCGACTGGGTCTGGTATCCACTGGAAGGGCTGCCAGGACTCGGACTGGCACTGCCAGACGAGCCAGCATACAGGATAACACCACCTGGAGGAACAGAGAGGGCCGACAACTTAGTTCACTGATCTTCATCTGGGGCCATGGTCACACACACAATGTAGGTGAGAGAGTACAGTGTTGAGCAATGCTCTACTTCCACGCAGTGAGCTTACTTGGCAGACTTTCACAAACACACACAAAACCTTTGCCAGGTTGTGACAACAGAAATTTGATCTGATAAATAATGTAGAAAAAATGTCACAGCCAGATCAACAAGTCTGACCTGGCTGTCTGTGGAAATTCTTTTCAGGTTCTAACCTGATCATCAAGAAATAAATAAATACAATGAAAAAGGGCTGTGTCACTGCCACCTCTAGAAAAAACAAACAACTGAAAACACCTGTAAGATAAGCTGCCGGCATGTTTCTTAAACCGACTAATTATATGCTGCCATCCTGGAAGCCAGTTGGAGATTGACATTTGAATAAAAGAAGCTAATGACAACAAACTCCCACCCAGGACAAATAGTCATAACGTGTTCCCAAATTAAAATAATATTATTTCAGAACTGCATGTTCAGATAAGATAGTCTTTTATAGAAGTTACATTTCTGTGATTCAATACTGTACAATGTCTCACATCACATGCACAAAGCAAATCTTGCAGCATAGTGAACCCTCTAAAGCATGTCATGCCATATTACAGTAAGTCGCTATTTGAGTGCCACAAGCAGGCAATGAACAGGCCTTTATTAAGGGATGTCACATCAAGTCGGAAATGCCCTATTACCCCTAAACAAAACACCCCCCCCACCCCCACCCCACCCCCCTTGTTTTGCAGACACTGTTCTTCCCTGCAAGATGAAAGACTGCCCCTCACGTGCAGGCTGGGCCAGCCAGCTCCCTGCCTGCTCGCTTTCAGAACGGAGTCTTTTCTGCTCTCCCTCCTCCTGCCCCCTCCTTTCTTCTCTATCCTCCTCCTCCTCTCCTACCTCCTCACCCTCCCTCCCTCTCTTCCTCCCTCCCCGCTTTGGCTCGGGGCCTGCAGACCCATCTATCCGCCAGCCACCTGACCAGGAGCTCACATGGACTCTTGACACAGTTCCCGCCCGGCTCACAAGGCTCTTTGCGCAGTCCCGTGTAGACAACAGCAGCAGCAGCACCATAACAAGCGCTAGGGCAGATCACGTTTGGAATAGAGAAGGCTTTAATGCTGTGACTACAGACACAGAGGAAAGCAAGTGAGGCACAGCTACCACAAGCTGATGCATTCCACAGAGTCACTAGAAACTGTGCAGAGGGTAACAGTCACGTTGTTGCTTGCCACTGTAACGATTTCCTTTTGCATGTTATTGCGCAATTAGCTATATTAGAATAGGATGAGGGCAAACCCACTAAAGCAAATTTACCTACTTGTAAGGCTGATGATTATTTATATTTATAGGATTATGCCAATAAAAATGACTGATGAGAACCAGGTTTATATTTTCACAGTTTAAGGAATTTATATATTTGTGCTTATTTTGGTCCCTCCTTATCCTTTTCCATAGGTCACAGTTTGGCCAACCTTTAATTTGCCATTAGATCACTGTGTCAGGTTTGTGAACACCTAAAGGTCTGCCAAATGTAACATTTCACAAGTGCAGAAATTATATGGTTCACAGTCTTCATTGAAAATCTGCGCCACTGGGCTCACATTATGCTGATCATGACTGCACTTTTTGGGTCACTATCAGACCAGAATTGCCACTTAACAACCAGTTATACAGGTTTGCAACACAAAATTACAGTCAGTTCAAATGAAGACTAGTCCAAGTGTATAGTGGCTCTGTTATCTGAAGTAGTAACAATAACCTTGAGTTGTCTACACTGCCTTTCTGTACACATTTCCTCTCAAGGACCTTGAATCATCAGAGAAAACTCTCCCTTGTCTCTTTCTCTCCTTGAGAAAACACGTGCTGCATTTCTGTTTAGCTCTTAGTGCCTCCTTAATTCCACCGCTCACACGTGTTGACACTGAATACAAGGTTCTCTGGGCTCAGTGGCAGCTCCTGTATCAGCCACGCGGTGACTTTACCGAGCACATGAATGTGCAGTTTCCGGTGTGTGTGTGTGTGTGTGTTGTGTGAGAAAAGATAAAGCTTTATGGACATGTGTATCACCTGCAGGAGACGGGGTCACACCCTTCTGTCATACGAGCTCCACACCCACTTTCTACATTCACATTCAACCTCCCCGCCCTTGTCTGGTGTAAAAACATTCCATATTCTGACGCCTCATAACTATTTCCTGGAATCTGACTGGACTGGGTGACAGAACGAGCTCTGGGAACATCGTCTCAGCAGCAGCCAGGCACAGGTTACAACATGTGACCTGCGGATACCCAGAGCCATAAGAACTACAGAATAAACAATACGCTCCGCCGCCCCTCCTTTTGCCAATCCCCTCCGACTTCCCCCTCTCATACGTCCCCTCCCCCTGGGCATGCACACATGACAGGCAAACTGTATAGACATCATGCTCATGTCATGTCTTAGGAGGGAGACGCCCCCTCTTAACTTCCAACTAGTCTGTCCTCTTTCATGTGAATATTTACCAATGTGCACGGGTGGTAAGCCTCCATCCACGTGAAACAGCTGGCCTCATGTTTTGTGTCTATTTATGAAGCTGGCTGCCTCTTGAAGGCAACAGAGGGCGAAAATCCTCTTTATATTACACAAACTTCAAAAGATCTTTAACTGCTATATAAAGAAATGTCTTACTCCAGTTTGAACTTTTGATTTAGGAGTTTAAAAGTTTAACTTGGCAGTTCTGCTACACTTACACAGACTAGAAAAAGCAGTTAAACTTGATCCTAGGAGAGAAATACAATCTATCAAATGAATCCAGCTGGGCTTTTAATGTGAATTAGCTGGCTGTGTGATCATCTGTCAGGCACACAGAGTCTGGTTTCAGGGCTGGCATCAGAGCTCAGCATCAGGCTCATTGTTCCTGCATGTACCAGTGACACCAGTGACGCATTTAACTACTTCAACATCTTTTTTTAACATATTTTTAAAACAGCTTGTGCTTCAGTTTCTGCCATTGCACACATTCAGAGTATGACCTCCATCTTTTGCATCATTAAAGACCATACCAGTCAGGCAGCGGTCATGTGTTTAGATCATAAGGCCGGCTCTCTGAACACTATGTTACATTACTGGTAGTCATTGAGGTCACAGCCATTCTTTGGTACACTTTCAAAAATGTCACAGCCACGTTAGAGTCACACTCATCGCTCCTTTTAAAGACACTGAACTATACTTAGAATATAGTCATTCAACTACAACACCCACATTGTGCATAGTAAATGTTCAATTTGGGCTTTAACAAGTGAAAGGAGAGCCCACACTAAACCATGGTCACGTTGATCAAGACATTTGTTGATAATTCCAGTAGGGGCACTTATTGATGCATTCACCTTCCACTGGACTGCAGCTGATAAGAGGCAAACACTACCGAGGCCTACTTCGTGAATTGTATCACACGATCAAACATCTATGACATGGGCTGATAATGGCTACTATGACCACACAAGAGTGGGCACTGTTTAAAAACATCGCACCATAATAACATGAAGACATTATGACTATTTAAATGAAAGGCTGAACAGCTGCTCTGCACTTAAAGGAAAAAACATAACATGGGTGCTTAATAATGGTGGTACCTCCTGTCATTTAGATATCATCCCCATACACCCTTTGCCCTGTTTTTGCTATTGTAGGATTGTACTGGAAAATCCTGATTTCAAAATAATTCAGATCTTCCATAGCAATATTCCATATCATTATACATACAAAAAATACAACATATAAATTCTTTATTTGCCATATAGAAACAGAAAACAGCCAAATGATGATAATCCACAGCTCCTTCCATGTTAAATTAACTGACTTATGTTTGTCTTATCATTAACAACTTGTACCAGGAACATACTGACTGATGTTATATCTCCAGAGCTCAGTCACTGTATGATAATGGTTTAATTTTAGAAGCCATGGTGTTATTTTTATACTGTTCCACTGAAATAGAAATGGTTGGCCATGTCACCCAAAAAAACCAGGTTGAATTCAGCCAAATGTAGGTTAATATGCCCTCTCAGACGCCACCCACTGCGATATGCTTCCTCGTGTAAAAAAAATGCCGCTTTTTGCAAACCCACTAATGAACATTTCCACGCAGTTACAGTAACCAGGAGGACAGAAAAGGCTGCTAAACCTCTGTGACCCACTGACCAATCTATCAGCGAATAAAGAGGAATCCCCGTGCGTCCGGGGCGCGAGCACCAGAGTGCGCACAACGGCGAGGAGCGAACGAGAAGGGGCGGGGGAGGGAAGCGCGCTCGGCTCTTGGAATCATGCGCGGCACGTGGATACGGAGGCTGGGTACACGTGCTGTCAGGTCGAGGCAGGGAGGCTGCGTATTAACAATCAGGCGCATGATTCGCAGCATCACGACCGTTTCTACCCAGGGTGCACTGGGCGGGGAGCAGATGAACAGACACGGCAGTCATAATGGCCACCCGCTGTTCAAGGACTTTATAATGTCCGTCTATATTAGAGCTGAGATTTTATTTTTACCGATGTGTGCCATCGTGCGTAATGTTTCCAGATCCTGCTCCACGATCCTACATCTAATCCAGCTATCAGCAACGAATAATTGGTTTTAATTGCACGATCCCCTTCTTTTCTGACTGAGATATGAACCACTCATTCATCATCAGCTCTCCCAACATTCACACCGTGATTCAGGCCCTGGCAGCACTACGTGTTTACTCCCAGCCCTGTTCTCCAACTCATTCCAGCAGGGTTATGGATGGAAGAATTGGCAGCGGTTACTTGTTTTTTGACCCAGTGGGCGTTAACTGCTCCTTGACACAGCTCACTCACATGTGTTTGGAGAGAGAGAGGAAGAAAGAAAGGGAGGGAAGCCACGCTTCAGCCAAAATTATTTTAAAAACAGCCAAGTTAAATGAATCACACACGTTACAACCAACAGACTTTACAACTTCCCGCATATGCGCCAAGATTTTTAGGGAACTAGAAACTCCACGCAAGTGAAAGCACCACGGGGGAAAACCTCATCTGACAGCGAGTATTTAGGGACTAAAACCGATAATACCATAAAGCAGTGCGCTGGGCCGGTGTGGGAGAATAAGTAGCCCGGACAGGGGGCGTTTAGGGTCGCGCTTCACGTGAGTTTGTTTACATGCAGAGAATCGGAAGTCCGCCGCAAAGATTGGCGAGAGGACTTCCCTCTGTGCGCACAGCTCTCTCACTCACAAGCCTCAACTGTCTGTAGCCCAGGAGCACTTGGCAACGCGCCATATGTTGCACGAAATCAGTTAAAAAGCAGGGAAATAATGAATGATTCCTCTGCCTGTTCGACGGAATCCAACAGCAAGAAAAAGATAAACAGTTTAAATAAAATCCTTGCACTCGGTTTTTACGCGTAAAACTCGGATGCATTAACCTCAGATGCAGGATTAAAACCTAAATAATCAACTGTACACATAATAATAAGCTGGTTTAATATTAAATAAAGCAACAAATATCTATGAATGAAAAGTGCTTTAAAATCTACAGAAAATGCACCATTCTCTATAATAACTGTTAAAGCGCAGTGCCATCTGCTTCAATTACGCACCGCTCAAAATAAGTCCTAATAGCACTGAGATGATCTCTCCATTGCCTTCAAGCAAAAAGAAGATTAATAAAAAAAAGAAATACTCACCACCGGGACTATTTTCCATGTTTCCTAGTAGATCGATGCTACTCTCTTGTTCCGTGCTGTATAAATTGAGGGCGTTTAATGCTGGACCGACTGCTCGGCACCGAGGAGTTTCGTTGACACAGGTGAAAGAGTCAATAACTGCCAAGGCATATAGAGTGTATCCCAAAGCTCAGAGCAGGAGTGTGCACAGGGCATTTGGGGGGGTCTTCTTGAGAAAACCCGGTCAGCCAAGAAAGGAAGAAAAAAAAACACGAAGAGAAGGGTAAATATTTGAAAAATGAAACGAGATCTTATTGATCCAGATGCTCTCCGGTCTGCACACCTTCTGATGCCAGGCTGTGGCAGGATATGCTGTGTAGGGCTTCTCTAAATTACTGAAGGTCCCAACGCGTTCAGCTGCTTGCCATGTACAGTCACCATCAAAACATGATCACTGTGGAAGTAGTTTAAACACTCCCCACTCATCAATAAGCAGCACGCGTCCTAAAATAACCAGCACGTTTTCAGGTGCCTGAGAAATGTGACCATTTTTTTTCTCCCTCCTGCTCTCTTTTTGTGCGTCCCTCCAAACGCTTGTTTGTTGGTGTGTATCAGGGATCTCTCTCTCTCTCTCTCTCTCTGTCACGCTCTCTGAAAACATTTCTCCCCCACTCCTCCCCTCACGCCCCCACTCTTTTTTACTCGTTCTCACTTTCTCATTGGCCGAGAGCCCCGCGTGGAGACGGCACATTGGGCTCGGTCGACACTGGAATGCTGCTTAAAGCTCTACAGCATGTGCGCATGGCATGTGAGCTGGAGCTGCCCTACTGACACACATTTTATGCAAATGACCTGCCTGGGCTCGGCGATAAGCGGGAGGGGAGGCAGAGCAGCAAACAGGAGGTCTCACTCCTCCACAGCTTTTTTTTTTGCTGGTGGGGGATTGACGCGCAATAATGAGCTGAAGAGCCATATTTGATAATGGCACCAGCGAGTGGAGAACAATACCGGGGCCACATTTGAGCAGAAATGCATTTAAACGGGGATAGCGTGCTGTTCTTACAGTCAGTGGACTGCTGGGTTAAAGATTAACTAAACCTTAACCCCACAGCTGAGTCACTACGACACACAACACGTGCTGAGATTTATTGTTTAACCCAGAGTGGTTATTCAGTTGTGAGTCAAAACTCCCACGTGCTGGGTTAATATTACTCATTAATAGGATTGTTTCCTAGCTCCGTGCCCTCACACGTTTATATTAAAAACTATGATGATATTAACAATAATCTATTCATTTTTCTACATGAATACAAAGTTACAACTTTATGCCCAATGAAAAATTGTGTCTTTGGGCTTTGTAAGTAAAATTGACTGTAACTAACTTGTACGGTGCTATTTGAAATCAATGCAACCAGCTAAATGTGAGAGAGGAAAAAAAATCTAAAAATAACTTTATTCTATTAAAAAAATATAAATAACAATATAATAATATAAATAATTAATATACATTTGGTGTGTCAGACACTAAATTTTCTGCATTCTGGTGAAGTTTCATGCACTGATTTGTGTCTTTGTTTTAAACCAATAATCAAGTTTTGGATTGCAGATCAAAGAGATACAGTATAATACCTACAAACCTAAATATGCTGGAATTCTTATTTAAATGCTTTTATTTCTGATGTAACGAGAACTAGTTCTTTTAAAATAATTATTTATTATTAGTATTTCAGTGCCACCGTCCGTACCCCCTTACAATGCTGGACAATTGCAAGTTACAAAAAATATAAGACTTCCAAATAAGAAATTATAAAATGCATAAATCTCAATGGGGAGGTGAACACGTCAGAGCCGGTTCACGTGTCTTCCCTGCGCAGAGCAAAACAGCACAAGCAGACCACACGCACAAGGTTATAATGATAAATTATTTTATTATGCATGAACACAGATGTACCAGTGCAAGCCAGTTTATGGCTTTGGACTGTGTGGCTTCAACTGATTTCACTCAGCAAGAACTGTAGTCAGCAACTTGATGGTGAGATGAGGGTCCCTGTTAAAAACTCCACAAAAAAATTTAATAAGTTTACTTATTCGAACACTAAGAACACTAATCTATTTCTAGGAAATTTTGAACAATAAAAGCTTGATTTCATGCATTCTGGTGAATTTTTATGAATGAATTTGTACTTTGTCTGCATCAATCCATGGTGGAAAGGGAAACACAAAATTCAGGCACCAGGTAGTCTGACTTGCCGGATGTATACTGTGGGTGTAAGCCTTACATTTCCCACACATTTCACACAGTTTTCTCCTCTCCTACCTACATGTCACCATTTTTCACATCTCTTTTACTACACGAAACAAAAACAACCTCCAAGCAGCAATCTGCTGCAATGAAAATTTCATGTTTTGCAGAGGATTTGGATCGTGCAATAAGGAAGCCCTGACAAGTTTGTTTTCTGTGAATGATCAATTTTAATGACAGTTCCCGGCTCCTTGCATGCTCCTTGCATGCCAATGTTTCACCAAATAAGTTCCTTTGTTACTGTTTTGAGGGGACACCATCACTGTATCCTGGGCTTAGCACCGCCCAAGACAACTGTGATTGGTTTAAAGAATTACAAAAACACTCGAGCATTTCTGCCCCCCTTAGCAGAATGACAGTAAGTCATTCATGACAATAACTATTCATCCTATTCAAGCCCATATTGAGAAGATGCACCTTTGGCCGCAATTACAGCACTCAATCTGCGTGGATAGGCCTCAATCAGCCTTTCACTTTTTCTCAGTGCAATTTTACTCCTTTTCTCTGCACAACACTCCTCAGAATGTGTCAGGTTGCTCAGATAGTGAGTGAAGAGCCCTTTTCAAGTCCAGCCACAAATTCTCAGTTGGATTGAGGTCTGAGCCACTCCAGAACATTCATCTCGTTGTCTTTGAACCATTTCTGTGTAGCTTTAGTTGTACGCTTTGCGTCTTTGTCTTGCTTGAAAACACATCTTTTTCCAAGTTGCAGGTCTCCTGCAGACTGCATCAGGTCCAGGATTTCACTGTACTTTGCTGCATTCATTTTATCCTCCCCCATCATGATGCTGCCACCACCATGCTTCACGGTGGAGATGGTGTGCTTGAGATGATTGGCAGCATTTGGTGCGTGTCAAACATGGCATCTAGGCTGATGGTCAAAAAGCTCAATTTTGGTCTTGTCAACCCAAAGAACATTTTTCCAGTTGAAGTCAGTGTCTCCCACAGCCTTCTGGTGACCTTTGGTTAAGATTTATTATGACCTTTATTAAACAGTGGCTTTCTCTTTGTCACTTTCCCATAAAACTTCAACTGGTAAAGAACAGGCAGTTGATGTATGCACAGTCTTTCCCATCTTAATCACTGAAGCTCAGAGGATTTATAGGTGTAGTAGGTCTGTTTAACTAGTCTCTTTCTTGCCCAGTCCCTCCATTTTTTAAGGAAAGCCTGCTTTAGGCAGATTTATGCATGTGACATATTACTTCCATTTTTAAAAGATGGATTTAACTGTGCTCCAAGGGATATTCAGCAGCTTGGAGATAATCTTGTATATCAGATTCAGATTCAGAAACTTTATTGATCCCATATGTTCAATTCAGTTGGCAGCTCCCAGTTCACAAAAGAAAACAAAAAACAAAAACAAACACAAAACAACAATCATCCAATAGACAAACACTAACACTCAACCCTCAATTGTTAGTTACTGGTCCTCTGATTTATGCTTTTCAACAACATTTTCTCTGAGTTTGTTGAAGTTTTCTTTTGTCTTACTGGTGTAGTCAATGATTAACCAGTGACTGGACCTTCCACAAACAAGTGTCTTTATACCACAGTCACTTGAGACACTTTTATTGTACTCAGATGATCTCCAATGTCAGTACTTTTTATAGGCATTTGTAAATCCTGGTGACCACTGAAAATGAACTATTGCAAGTTACCACAAATGAAATCCTAAAATTAAGAAACTATAAAATAATATGTATTTCAATTTGGGTGAACATGTGAAAGCCTGCCCACATCCCTAACCTTTGCAGTGACAACTCTGAAGCTTTGCAGCAGTCTTCAATCAAATGTTTGTCCTCTACTAACATTTTTAAGAAAAAATGAAAACATACACATCATTGTTATTATCAATCAATTAGACTTTGTTGAGAACGTATAGTATAGCGCTTCTTATACAAACAGAAATGCAAAACACAAGTGCTTCGCAGTTGACAAATAAAATGCTACAAAACAATACAAACAACCCCCATTCCTATCCTTGTATTCAAATTATCAATAAAGGACTTGTAAAGACTAGAACTGAAAAACTAAGGAAGCTTTATCTTGTACAACACATGCAAAAACACAAGATGAGATAAATGAAATAAAATAAGATTAAATAAGTTAAATAAATAATAAAATAAACTACCTGACAGAAATGTAAATTATCTACATTAGGGCCGTCACGATGTCAGATTTTCACTGTTATTCATAATAATATTATCCCACTCCCACAGTCAAATTATTTTAAAAGACTCTAAAACACTGGAATTGAAAAACTAACAAATGTTGTCTTGTACAGCATGTGCAAGATAACACTAGATGAGATAAAATGAAATAAAATAATAAATAATAAAATAAGGTAGATAAATAAAAAAAATAAAATATAATGTGTAATAAAGGTCAGAAAATCAAAACACAATAAGAAATCATAAAAAAGTAAAAATTGTAAATTAAATAGACTAAAACATGTAAATAGGTGAATAAATAGAGTTAGAGAAACAAATTACAAAATAAAACAAAAATATATGTTATTAGAATAGAGATAAATAGAGACAGAAATAAAGTCATTTTAAAAAACAGTATAAGAAATGATAAAAAAAAATAAAACTCTACATTAAATAGAGTAAAATATGTAAACAGGTGAATAGAGAAGTCAATAAATGAAATTAATTCCAAAAAGAGTAATAAATAAATAAAATCTATCAAATCAATCAAAAGCCTGACTAAAAAGGGTAGATATTGTTATTATTTTTATATATTTATATTTTTATACATATATTTAGATATTTAATATATCTTTATATTTACTTTATGCTAGAATTTGAAGTGTTTTTTTTGTTTGTTTTTTTTTAGTATTTTATGTTTTTTAAATTCATTACAAGTATTTACCCAGCAATTTTTTTTTTTTTTACTGCTGCTTTAATTTTTATTTATTTTTTATTATTTAATTATAACATCAACAGTACTTTAGCCACCTCAGCTTCTTGTAAAACGAACTTTCCAGATAATCTTCATCGGATTTCCGTTTCCCTACATGAGCAGAGCGCATGCGCATAGGCTGTCTCGCTCCATTCTCCCTCCAGAGACTGGTGCAGCGCCTGCTGCAGGAGTGAGGCAGGCTTTACGCGAATAGACGATCTTCGCCTGCCGGAGTTGGCACGTGTGGACGGGGCGGTGCTCACCGTGACTCCCCCCTCCCTCCCCGTGCCCCCTCCTCCCCCCCGTCACGTTTCCTTTCTCTCTCTCGCCGCAGATTGTGTTTGCTAAAAGCCAAAGTAGCGCCGGAGATTGGCTGGGACACAGTGAATGTAGGTCAGGAGCTGCTTGTGCAAACATGAGCGTCGTAAAATGGCCCAAATGTTCCAAAAAAGCGACGTGTCCTCACAGAAGCCACTAGAATTAAAAATGAAAAAAAAAAATAAAACGCCTGTTGCTGGCGGGTGCGCATAGAATTAAATTTGGGTCACGCAGCTCACCCCCGGGGTTTGGGTGGGAGGTGTTTATTCTTATTCTTCTCCATAGGTGAGCTGAATCATAAACTGCCAGCTGCAGCCTTCAACTTGTGGGGAATTAGGCTACGAGGTCATAACAGGGTTTGATAGGAACTCATCTCACTGGATGTCACCTGCTTGCTTCAGCTTCAATTACAGGGATCTAATGTTGGAACATTAACTCGTCCTGGACCCTCCTCCAGGCTCCAGGAGTGTTTTCATCCAGGATAAACATTCAACCATAAACACTACTGTTCCCAGAAAAGAAGAAAAATGGCAGGATCCTACCTGGCAATCTTTTTATACACTCAAACTGAAATAGTGAAATTAGAGTGAGTTATGAGTAATGATGTGGTACTCAGAGATGGAAGCTCACTCAGGTCTGACAGGCTTTGCTTCAACTCCACTACACTGTTCACTGAAATACTGTCATTTTCACTCTGCCATTTAACAGCTGCCCGTTTATTTCAAATTCAGATTTTACATAAAAAAAACATACAGTATCTTGTTCAAGCTGATGTTTTAGATTAAACTACCTACAAATGTAAAATGTAAATTGTCTACATTAGGGGTGTCACAATGTCAGATTTTCACTATTATTCATAATAACATTATCAGAGTATTTCCAAAAAGCTTGATATATATAGTAAATGGGGGTATACACTGATCAGGCATAACATTATGACCACCTGTCTAATATTGTGTTGGTCCCTCTTATGTGGTCAGAAATGCTCTGAACCATTGTTCATGGACAAGAGGACCTCTCAGGGTGTCCTATGGGGTCTGGAACCAGGACGTTGGCACTGGATCCTTTGGGTACTCTGGCTTGTGCAGTGGGGCCTCTGTCAATCAAACTTGTTTCACTGCATCCTGTTGATGCTTGATCAGAATGGGGTGTAGGAAGTTTGGAGGTCAAATCAACATATTGGGTGATTGTCATGTTCCTCAACATGTTCCTGATTGTTTGATGTTTTTTCCATGTGGTGGGGTGCATTTTCCTGTGGGGGTAGACCAGTGACATTTGGGATTTCCATTTGCATGAGGGAGTGTGTTTGTTGTGGGACAATGTTTATTTGGGTGTCTAAGTCTCATCAACACGAATGTCAAAATGTAAGGTTTTCCATCAGAACACCACATAGTACCAATATGATCAATGTTTTTTCAATATTTCTCTTTGTTTATGCTTTGAAACAGACCTTTTGATAATCCCCCACAGATTTTCAATGAGGCTCATGTCCAGGGACTGAGCTGGCCACTCTAAGACCTGGATACTGTGCTCCTGCAGCCAAGTTCTACTGGCCGTGGATGTGTGGCAAGGGGCATTGTCTTGTTGAAACATCCAGTTTTGACCTTGACAAAGTAGTGCACATGCAGAAGGAAGCATGTGGGTTTCAAGAATGGCACAATACTTGGAAGAGTTCAATGTGCCATCACAGACACTGAGATGACTAACACCAGCAGTACTCATGCATCCCCAATCCATGATACTGCCTCCACCATGCTTGACAGTAGGTACTGTACATGCTAGAGATAATGCTTCGCCTGGCCTGCTGCGTACCCTCACATTAGCAGGAGGAAGATAAAGCTGGAAACTGAACTCACCTGATGTTCCTCCAGTTCCTGGTTGTCCAGTTCTCGTGTGCTTGGGTCCAACGACGCTGGGCTACCCTCTGCCTCTCATTGACCAGGGGCTTCTTGAAAACCTTGTAGGACCTTAAGCCATGATCTAAACATCGTCCACGTACAGTGCAGGTAGAACACTGGACACCAGTTTGGTTTGACCACTGCTGCTGAAGCTCCTGTGATGTCATTTGGCAGTTTTCTCTGCACACGCGGATAAGGATGTGATCATTTCTTGCTGAAGAAACCCTTGGATGTCCAGACATTGGTTTGTCTTTCAAGCTGTTGGTTCATCTGTATTTCTTCAGGGTGTATCCAACTGCTGAAGGACTGCATCTTCACTTCCTGGCTATCTGGCGGCAGCTGTACCCTTCCTGGCTGAGAAACTGTATCTTCAGACATGTTTCCCCTTATTAGGTTCCTTGTTTTAACCATGTTTGTCTCTAAAGAACTTTCAAATGTGCTGGCTTTATATGGACACGAAGCACGGCAACAAAAATTGTGTCTTTTAATAAAAAGCACGACCTTCATTAGTGGATCACTGGTACCAAAATGAACCAATATTCAGAATTTCTTATGTATCTTTATGGAACCAATCAATTTTAAGTTTTTAATGGATGTTTTTTTTAGGATTTGTTTAGTATTTTGGCTGTGACTGTACTAAAAGAAATTGCACTTGAAGACCTGAAGTGATTCTTAACCCAATGTTTCACAAATTTATGGGCTGTCCGAAAACTTTTTTCCCATATATATATGGAAAAAAGCACAGTACATATATATATATATATAATGCTATCAGTCAAAGTCATCCTTGTTTCTTTTATAACACAATAAAAATATAAAAATACTGTATGTGATATTATCCTATATTTATTTAAATGAGACTGCATACTGTCATTGTTAACTTACCTCACTGAGCTTTCACAAATTCAATTTTAAAAAGCATTGAAAAAACTGCTCCTGAGTAATTTTCCACATGGGACATTTATCTAGTATGGTATGGTGGTATTATTGGCTGCACAGAAGGGATGTTTTTTTTTTCAGCTGAAATGTGTTTTCTTTTATATTTGATACAGTCTGTGCGTTTGTAGTTTTTTTTGGAGGTTACTGTCTTTTTAAGCCCCTTGAGGGTTTTCAGGTAATATCCATCACATTTTCTCAAATGGAATGTTTATTATGTTTTTTTTTCTCTGTGAAAATACAAAAAAAATTAAAAAAATACACCATGACATTACAAAGTCACTGTTCAAGTCAAGCCAACTTCAGTCTTTAACTTCACTCTGCACACAGAGTAAACAGGAAACTGCCTTCGTCCCAAGACCAATAAAAGACAGGAACTATGACTGGGATAAACACACATGACATTATAACACACACATATCATTAAATAAACAGACATCAGTGTGTGTAAAAAAGTGAATAAGCAGTATGACCTAGTTCCATTTAAATAAGTCATAAATGTAGCTATAAACTACCCAGTCAGACGCCATAATGTCCTAGCTTCTAGCTTGTTTGATCAACAGTTTCTCATTTAAAACCCAGTAGAGCACATGTTTTGATGTAAGCTTTAAATATACATTTTCTAAAAACCTAATGAACTTGCTTGATTCTTTTAAAAAAGATACTAATAACAATTTATAGTGAAGAGCCAACATAGTTTATTTTTGCTTATATCTTGTGAGAAAATAAATGCCTTGTTCCATATCTGAATCCATCCAGTGTTTTTAAAGTGGCAGATTAAATTAATAAATGTAATATTTTTGATGAATCACTTAGAGAAACCCTTAACACAAAAATGATCTTCAAGCTGAAACATACACCTGTTGTAATATGTAATTAAACAGCGCCTCCATGTGGTTGAAATAAGCTGTGCAGCTAACTCCTTTTGGATCAGACAGATGTGCTCACTGTCACTGACATTGTACCCAACAAAGAATCAGGTCATCTGGCTGTGAACAGATATTCAGGGGATGTGGTCGGTGCTGTTTTAGGTCTTGTATTGCTGCATATGAGGAAAATCTGCAAGAGCAGAGAAAACTGTTTGTGGCTGTATGTGTTAAAAAAAAAATCTTATTTATTTAACCTTCATGTTTGGCAGAAAAGCAGTTCATCTGTGGGGTGTGGGATCATCTCATCTCACTGCCTATCAGCTATTTAAATCATTTAGATAAAGCCAGAAAATAACCTCCACCCCTCCCAGCTCCCCTGTGGTTCTTAAAGGCTCTCTGCTACTATTTGCTCCCCTCAAGGTGGCAGTGTTCACAAAGCTATGTGAGCTATGTATCAGTCTTTTATTTTCAGTTTTTGTTGGCTATTTCTCCTAGTTTTTAGACGTGTCTGGACTGTAAATCCTCCGCTGTCCTCTAAACTGAACACAATGAAGGCGTGGATGTCTGAGTGTGTATCAGCTGAGATGCAGGAAGGACTAAATCCGGCACTCGGCACATTAGCATTGGGGCTCTAATTAGAGTTATAGGGAGGGTCATAAAAAATGAGCGCTCAAGCTCTCGTAACTCTCTTTGGGGTGTTTGAACACATTGTGCTGAGGCCCGGTGTCAGAGGGCTGTCAAAACACACTGAGACTGACTGCATGTACAGGATTTTTGAGCAGTGCGGTTGTGTTTTTACTGCTGCAGGTGACACCTGGGAGAATGAGTACAGCTGTGCCCGAGGCCATCATCCATCACCCACTGATTCCTCTCTGACATGTTCAATATTGACAGTTACATTTACAGTTTCATATTGTTGTCATATTTTGAGGCAGAATGTGACACAGATTCTTATTTATTGCATTCACTCTGGTACAGAGAACCTCACTGCTGCAGCTCGATGGAGACATTCAGTCCTCTGGGAGACTTTAAAACTTTACTGGATCATATTTTTTGATAATGTTTCTGAATGCTTTAATTAATGTGGTTGTGAGTGTGTCATGGTTTGGTGATGTTTGCACTGAGTGATTTTAATAATTGCATTCTGATGCATATATAATTTGTTGTCTTGCAAAAAAGATCTTAATTTGGATGAGACGCCATGAATAAATTAAACTTCACTCTTATGTCAATAGTCAGAGTAATAGATGCAAATTCAAAACAGTAAACCACAGTTTGTTTGATACCTCATGTTAATTTAAATCAGTGTTAAGCAACACACATTTTTACCCCTCTCCTTTATAAAAGGAAATAAGCATCCACCCATCCATTATCTATAGGCCCATTAATCCTCTGTAGGGTCATGGGGGGGTGGTGGAGCCTATCCCAGCCGACCTGGGTAAGGCATGGGACACCCAGTCCATCACAGGGCCACACTTATAGACAAACAACGAAGCACACTCACATTCACACCTACGGACAATTTAAAAAAATCAATTAACCAATTGACCAGTTAATCAATTAAGCTTGTTTTGACTGCTGTAGTACCTGATGAAAACCCATGCTGTCCAGGCAAACTCCACATAGAAAGATCCCAGGCGTCCTCACCGGGACACGAACCATGGATCGTCTAGCTGTGAGGCGATGGTCCTAATAACCAAGGCACCGTGCAGCCCTAGGGAAAAACCAGACAGATTAAAATATAATGCACCCTTTGGCATACTATTGTGGGGCAAGGTCAGCAAAATAAACACGAATTCACAAAATAAAACAAAAATAATAACATTCATGCCATGAATTATTTGTATTTAGCCCGTTCTTGCGTTCCCTCCCCAGCTGAAATGCAGAAACAGCACCACCGGCAGGAGCACTTACCCCCATGTTATGATTGTGGAGGTATTGCAGCTCCTTTCGTTGTGCTGGTTACCATGGTGAGGAGAACAACCAGGGATGGAGATGTGTTTCCCCCCTGCAGGGGGAGATGAGTAACGCCATCCACAATGCAGTGGACTGTAAATATAAAGATGTATATCCAGTTTTATTTTAATAGGGGTGTAACTATTAAGCTCTGGAGAGCCACGAACCCTTAAAATGATTAGAAATCATATCAAGAACTCAACCAATTACCACTCTTCAGTCTCAGTGTTTTTGTTGCCTTTTAACTATAAAAAGAAAAAAAAGAAAGAGGTCAGAACTGAAAGGATAAGTCTGGCACTCTTCTGTGGTATATCAGCAGACAAGAGAGCAACACAACTTTTTTTATCTTAAGGATCAACCTCAGCCTCAAGACACTACTTGTAATATCAAAGGAGTAATAATTTAATATCAGAAAACATTGGATGTGAGTTCAGAGGCGGCAAAGTTGATGTGTGCAGAGTTTGATAAATTGAAGAGGTTGGCAGTTCCAAATCAGTAATTAAATAGCAGACAAGGTTAAGTTCAATCCGAAGATGACGCAGTGCTCTATAATGATTTGATTTAACATGTAACGTCGCCTAAGGGGAAATCTGAGGGGAACATGGGGACCAGCTGCTCACAATAAAACAGAGTGAGCAAACATATCAATAAACAGCTATGACGCTTTGGAAACTGTTGAATGCCGTTGGCTTCACGAAGACCTGTGGGTCATTAGGACACACAAAGATCCAGAAACCGTATTAATCTCATGATGAAACACTACAAGGACAACAAAGTTCAGTAAGAGCCCATGTCTGATATTTGTCCCTGTTTACCCTCCAGAGGGCATTTACATTCAGGGAGACAGACATCGCAGTTGGCAGCCAGGATCTGCTGAGATCTGTTGACAGGCGCCTTCTTCTGAAGAGGTGCCAGATTATCCTGAGGGGGGACAGCCCCATCTGTATCCAAGCACTTCAATATATTTACTTTGGTTTTCACACAGTGAATGAAAAATGATCAATGATGAGGTTTGGGAAGGGAGAAAAATGTAGGAAGTTTCTGTTTTTGGTTAATCTTTGGCCTGATTTTGACAAACCGATCTAGAAACTCTTAACTAAATTAACAAATAGATTTGTCAACAACTGTACTGAAAAGCTTTTTCAAACTTGAGACCCATGGCTTTAAGTTTCTACACTGTTGTACTTAACCTCATGAGATCATCAGATAACGAATACGATAACATTTATTAGAGCGGTGAAAAGTGATTTCAAAGTGTAAAAGATCACCAACTAGATTTATCACTGAAAGTTTCTGGGAGTTCTTTTTGCTCACTGTGCACTCATTTTTCACTGCAACATAAAGTCTTGCACCTCCATGGAAACAACACAGCCATGGCTAGATTTAGAGAGTACTCAAGGATTCAAGGTTCTTTACTGTAGACAAATGGTAGACAGGTAGACAAAAAAAGTGTCTCAAACTTGTCTTTTGTGCAGTATAACTGTCATATTAAAATGATAGAAATAGAAAAAGCAGAAGTTGAATCTCCTTGATTATTTATTTTACAAACATTTTTAAAAATGGAATCAACCCATACAACATTTTCATAAGTGACCACAAGAGTTACCAATACAGGGAAAATTAATGTCTCTATATGCTACAGATCAGGGGTGTCAAACATACGGTCCACAGGCCAAAACTGGCCTGCTAGAAGGTCCAGTCTGGCCCGTGGGATGACTTTTCAACGTGTAAAAATTACAGAGAAGACTTTAACTGCAAATTGTAAATTTTTAAAAACTGTACACTTAAAATGATTTCTCGATCTTGACAAGTTGATCATAAAGTGGAATACTACATTGTTCAGTTCCAAGATGCCTGTGACTAAATGTTTTGTGCCTTTGTAGATACAAAGTGATCTTTAAGTTGTAATGCGCATGTGTAATTGATAAACTGAGGCATAATATTGTTGAAATTGCACTTATTTTTCTTGAGAAACTTAAGGTTGTTCATAATGTTTTGTAAAAAGATAGTACATTCAATGTGAAGATTTTCAGAATGTACTTTTTTACACTAAAAGAAAGGGACAAATGTGGAGGTGTCAATATTTATAGGTTATTATGCTATGATTTTACTTGTCCGGCCCACTTGAGATCAAATTGAGCTGCATGTGGCCCCTGAACTAAAACGTGTTTGACACCCTTGCTATAGATATTTTGCTATTTATGTTTTAAAACCACTTTAAATATTCTAACACTAATCTTTCCATCAACTTTTTGAGATATTTCACCATGCTGAATGCATCTT
The DNA here is from genome assembly GCA_024666655.1 of Dascyllus trimaculatus. Classification (NCBI taxonomy): domain Eukaryota; kingdom Metazoa; phylum Chordata; class Actinopteri; family Pomacentridae; genus Dascyllus; species Dascyllus trimaculatus. Next base: position 18,198,073 of record CM045450.1, read on the forward strand.
CCAACAGCTTGTATATTGTTTTTAAACCATGCTGCATTTATTTTATTGGTCAGGTATTTTTTATGTAGATCTCAGTTTCTCTACCTTACATCTGTGTAAGGTAGAGAAACACAGCCTGCAGTTCAAATGTAAAAGTCAGATTTTTTATCGCATGACTGTTCGACCCAGTTTAGTTGTCATTGGATTTCAGTTATTGTGAGAATTTGCAGATTTTTCTGATTGTTACAGAATCTGGTTCTTACAAAAAATTTATTTTCTGCAAGTTTTTGCACATTTCTGGGAATTTCCAGAACAGAACTGTAGGTTGGACATGATTAGATCAAGGACCATTAAAAAGTAGAAAATCCACAGATTTTTTTGGTTTTCATAGATTTTGACTCTGATAAATGGTGTAATTTTGGCATTTTTTGAAATAGATTACATGCCTTTTAATAATCCTGTTTTGGGGTTCAAAGGGTTAACATAAGAATATGTTATTATCAGTCTCATCATTTTATTGACTAGTTGTCCATCTTGTACTGAAGTAAAATGCCACAGCTTGCACAGGAAACTTAGAGTGTCATTGAACATGCCTCAATTTTGGCCTCACTTTCTTGCAGAGAGATGAGAAAATTGACACCTCTATCGTGTCTGTATGGCAAATATAAATTTACAGGCAGTGGTCGCTTGACTTAGCTTAGCGCAAAGATTGAAAACAGTGGAAAACAGTTAACATGGCTCTGCCTACAGGTAGTAAATCCTACTGACAATATAAATCCTATTTATAAAATCCTGCTATAGCAAACAAATAGTCCAAATAGTTTCACACATATATCCAGGATGAGGTTCAGGCCGAACCTTTTTGCCCTCAGCGCCCCTGAAGGAGCCATTATAATGGCAGCACCAATTTGTGAGAAAAGCTTATGTCTGGGGTTGAAAACAAAGAAGAAGATGCAGGAGTCACCATGACACTTCTCTCAGTGTTGTTCTCCTCTTCCTCCTCCTCCTCCTCCTCCAATTACCCGTCTTAATTTCTCCCTCATCCAATCGTCTCATTTTCACGGCGCTGCGCCCTCCAATCACCATCTGTCCTGCAGGCAGTAACACTTATACATATCTGCTGTAATTAGACAATCACTTCCACATGTGGATCAAACTCCTTCAAACCACTCAACCCCTACCTCACCCTCCCATCCGCCCACTGTCTCCGTTTTCCTCCCTCTGTTTTTCTTATTTCCCCGTCTCACACTCTACTACCCTCTGTGTGCCCCTTTTTCACTTTTTCTCCCCCCCCCCATCTCTTTCCCCTTTGCTTTCTGATTGAATTACCATAAGTGCGGTTCTTGGCCAAAATATGCCAGCTTGTTCTGATTAAAACTGTCCTTGTTATACCAGAGTCTTTCCAAATGGCTGTGAGCAGTTTGTGTGTTTGGTCGTGGTGGTGGGGGGAGATCAGGGGAAGAGGAGGAGGAGGAGGAGGAGGAGGAGGGGGGTGCAATACATGCAGTTTGTGTTGAAAAGAAAAATGCAGCTGGACAACATTGCACAGCAAAAGGTAAAAAGAGTGAAAGTCCGAGAGCGCGATGGGGACGGAGAGGAAGGAGATGGAGAGGCGGTGCGGTGAAGTGGGAACAGAGAGGGAATGAGACAGTAATGGTAGTTGACAGAGCCGGGTTCACAACAGGTTCACAGTGACATCATGGTTGAATTTTGGGGAACATTTATATAGGAAAAACTATTTGCTGTTCATTGGATGCACATGGAAGCCCCCAACCTGCTTCTTCTTTCTCCCTCAGCATAACCAAACAACACTGAGCCTTGCAAACCAACACCAAATACGCAGATTTCCTTTTGCAATTTAAAATGATTTTTTTTTGGGTGCGGTATAGTGGATTTTTGCATCTTTGCGTAAACATATGGCGTTGAATGAAAAGGCGCCTCCGTTTCTTTAGTTAAACTTTATAACCCCCAAATTGACAACTGCTACCCAGAGTGTCACTCCTTCCCCCCCCTTTTTTTTCTCTCTCCTTTTCTCCCCCCCTCCTGACTCCTTGTTTTCTCTCCTCCTTTGCTCCCTCTTTTTTTTTTCCTTTTGCCTGCAAGTCTAGCCAACCCTCACCACTGGTACAGTATGTTCTTTGTGTGTAGGCATGTTTAGCAGTTTGAGAGACAGAAAAGACATAAAGGAGCCCTGGGACCCGAAATGTGTTTATAGTGTATGTGTGGGTGTGATTATATTTGTGTCAGCTCTTTTTCTTGCTTGAAGAAAATTAACAGCAGGGTGTTGTGGTGTATTAAAGGTTCTTTGTGTCTTGCGCCTGCATATTTTGCAGTGTGAGTCCCAGTACCAGAGTTTATTGGTTTGTGGGCATTCGGCCGCAGTAGCGTTTCATACATGCTCGTATGTTTGTGCGCCCAGAGTGAGCTTGTCATGCATGCCTGTCATCCTCTGCATGCTTCTCCGTGCACCACAGAGCTTCACATGACATCAATCTGAGAGCAGTGGGATAGTGATCTCATTACCAACAGCCTGTTGCTGATTAAAACCTGCCGTCTGCACCCTCCTCCTTACCCCTTTTCTTTTCTTCTCCCCCCCCCCACCTCTTGCTGCACTCTTCTGCTTCCTTGTCCTTTGCCTCGCCCCCCTCCTGCTTCCTCCACCCCTCGACTCCAGAGTCGCACCATTCTGTGGTTTCTCCACTGCCTGCTGCCAAAAAGGGCCCCATTTCGAGCTCTGCAGAAAGTTATAAGCTCCCCTCTTTTTTTTCCTCTTCAGTTTTGCTTCAATTTCTTTGTTCTTTCTTCTTTGCTGTGCATCTTTATCAGAGGCCGAAGGTCCCAAAAGCCTACCTGTGGATCTCATTAAAACCCTTCTTCCAGTCTTCTTACTGAGTCAGTCGGCTTTGACGGTCGCAGATGTGGGACGCACAGTAATTGTGGACATATGAATGCTAATATGCTTGTGTTTCTGTGTTTACAGGGGAGCAAAAGTAGTTAAAACATGTATGAAAAATAGCGACATCAATGTATAACAATTGTTTTGTTTTGTTTATAAGTTACATGACAAGACGTAGTATGAAGAGTGCCGCACCTGGTCACTTGCTAATGAATGTAGCCACAGGTAACTTGCTAGAATATGAGTTGTGTGAATGTGCAGAATGTTGTGAATATGAGTGTATGTTATCAGATAAGCACACAGATGACGTTTCAGAAGTCCAAGAGTGAACGTGAATGTTTTAGTGCGTTCGTCATTCAGTGACTCCTGATAGCTTGAAGCGTGCAGCCACATTGTGCTAATGTTCTTGTGTTTATGTGTTTACAGAAAGTAAAGATTCTGTTTTAACTTATGAACGCCTGGAAGTCTTATTTGTATCCAAGTGTGCAACACCGACACTAAACAAGAATAAAAGCTGCAGAGAATGAAAATGTCTGTTCGTGTGTCAACACGTGGATGCTTACGGCCTTTTACATCTACATTCAGAAATACACAAACGCTTCTTTCACACTCAGTCAGACGTTATGCACTCCCCTCCTCTTTGTGCATTTCACTGACACAGAAACACAAACAGCGCTAACCTTTCACCTTCCTTGCTGACACCATTGCTGAGAAGTGTGGCAGTAACCCAGAAAGCTCAAGCAGTGAACCTGGGATCAGATGGTCCTCGCTGCAGTAATCACTCACTAACATATGGACGGCCTCCATTCTCTCTCTGTAAAGTTCAAAATAAAGGCGATGGTATACGTTAAGTGCCACGATATCCATTCCAGACATTTCAGTAATTCTAAACACAGATACTCTTCACTTTGTTATTTACTGATTCCTCACCCAATGGTTTAGATCTTTTGTTTCTGTGTATATATGAAAGAAATCCAGGATGACATCTACGGAGTTTCTAATCATACATCAGCACGATTCACATTTTGTAAAAAATGATAAAACTACAGGAGAATATGTGTTTAAAACCTAATTTTGTAAACTGGAACTGATTGTAGAATCTGATTTGTCACAGTTTTGTCAGATTCTTTATTACATGCTGAGTTAAAAAGTAATAATTTGCATTTTATTGACTTTACATATTCATTACCTACTGTAGTCCTTTCAAAAGTGAAAATGAAACAGTTTGAGGAAATGTTCAAAGTTTTAAGTGCAACTTGCTTTTAATGAAATGTCTTGTGGCTGGAAATATGGACGCATTTGTAAAATATAAAAGACTTGTCTGGTTTGATTTAAATCAAAATAAATATGGAAATTATGGTTTGTAGGCATTTTTTGATAGAAGTTCTAACTGGTTCCTTTTTCTTTTCTTTTTTAAAAAAAAATCCAATATTTACTTAGACAGTTATTCACATTTTTTGTATGGATTAGGCTTAGACATCTTCAACAGCAGTGACAGGTTGAAATCTTATTTATCCCTTTCAGACAAACTCCATAAATAATTTGCATAAGTGTACATGGCTAATAAAACCTGGCCAGTCAAGCTGAGAGTAAAGACACGGTTTTATATCGAGTGTTTGTATTGGAAGACAAGCCACTGACTGCTGCTCTTGTGGTTCGGCCTGCAGTAGACGCCGCTGAGGAAAGTCAGTCAGACAGTAGCAGACAGTTTTATCTCTGACATGAAGAGGCAGTTAGCTCTGCCCCTCAAGGGCCGACGAGCCAGGTTTGATCTCATCACGGATCAAATGTATCTCCATTAAATGCTTCCTTACCAGAAAACCGCTGGGTTGATTTGCTTAGGAAAATCCTGTAGGAGGAAAAGAGTCCACTTGAACTGATTTAAAGGTGCGGAAACTGCGAAGAGAATGGCCCTTTGTACTTCTCAAGCGAGACAAGATGGAAAACAGCTCATCGTCATTTGCATTTTGGAGATTTAATGAAGTCGACTAATATGTATACCAGGCTTTGTATGGCTGTACATAATACATCATACACATACAGTAGTTGCAATTTACATCAGTGCAGCCAAGTTTAATTTACACACTTGAGATTGGTCTCTACATCTGCATTATTCATTTAATGCAACATTTTTAATGTTAAATACAAAACAGAGATTTGACCCTGAATGTTGCAGTTTCAAGGTTTTAACTTGTTCTTTCCATCATTTTGAGTCATAACGACATGTGAGTGTGTATTTCTTTCCCATCAGGGATCTTTAGTCACAATAACCCACTGAGTGGCCCTTGATTGGCCCGAGGCCCCTGGACTCCCACATTGGCTGGAAACGGTCCCAAAGTCAAGGCACTGTAAACACGGAGCGAAAGCCAAGCACTGATACTGATATCCCCAAAGGTGTGCAGCATGTGTGTTTGTGTATGTCTGTGAGTTAATCACTGTTTCATTAGTGTACATGCTGCTCTCCTTTGTGTGTGTGTGTGTGTGTGTGTGTGTGTGTGTGCGCGCGCTTTTGTGTGTACAGGCCTATCTTTGGACGGTGAGCAGAGGAGGAACAAATTTAGAAAATTGAAAACAAACAGTCACACACTCGAAATCCAACAAAAGAGTGTTGACTGACAGCACACTGTAGATGGAGTAAAGGTAAAGAGAGAGAGAGGCTGCGAGACAAAGAAGGAGGGGAGGGCGGCGGAGGGGTGGGCAGCAAGTTGAAACCTAAGCCTCCTGGACCCTGTTTTCCCTGCCTTCGGGCATTCTGTGGCTGGTAAAAAATGTGCTGTATATTTGAAGTGTTGGATCACGTGACAAAGGCAGGGTTTGTGAATCAAAGTACACAATGATTTCAGGAGAGAGAGAGAGAGAGAGGGAGAGGGAGAGAGAGGGTGTATGTTAGTGAGAGAGGGAGAGAGAGTCAGGAAAAGAAGAAGTAGGCGGAATGCAACAGGCTGAGCTATATCGTCGCTCTGAGAGGGGCTTCTGACTGACAAACTCCACTACTACACTCCTTCTCTTCTCACTTCTCTGCTGACCCAACTTCACCAACCACAACTCTGTGTGGCGTTCGCGTCCCGGGCCTGGTAAGTCTGCTTTTTTCAATCCCATTTTCCTCACAGCTTCACTTTGTCGGTGGATTGCGAGGAAAAAGAAGACAGACAGAGGACATGTCAGAGCATGAGTGAGATGTGTTCGTTTTTCTCTTGTCTCTCTCTTTCTCCGGGTGTGTGTGTCCGTGTGTGTTTCTGGGACAGCATGAGTGCGGAGATAGAGTTTCCTGAGGACAGCTTTAATTGAGAACAGAGGTTTCTGAGAGAGAGACAGAGAGAGAGAGCCAGAGAGAGGGAGGGAGAAAGAACAACAGAAACCAGCTAAAGGAAAAGGGAATGAAAGTTGATCAGCACTTGCATGTGCTCTGGAGCCGCTCCGTGCGAGAAGATGAATGCTTGTGGAGATGTGTGTCCTCATTTGTTTGCCCCACTGATGAATACGCATCTCTGTGTTTATTCTTGCCTTCACAAACTCTGATTCACAGTTGTGGAAAGAGTTTGATTACTATCATGTTCTTGGATGCAGGCAAAGACAAGGACATCAGTCAAAATGGATGTTGAAATTCCCCAAATTTTTTAAGAATGACATAAATATGAGAGCAAGTTCTTACACAAGAGTCTGCATACTGTTTTCTACTGTTCCATACATCCATCCAGAGCACGACACACGAGCTTTGTAACTATCTGTGACCATTTTCCAGCGGCAGACGAAGTGGCTGCTACTAGCCTGCAGGCTCTGGGCCAACAGGCTGGCTGTCAAAGTTGATGGATCACTCCATCAACATCACAAATGGCCGAGTAGGTCTAGTCTACCTGAGTATGTACACACTCAGTCACTCATCCCCCCCTGAAAGTTATATAAACAGGTTCCCATCCTCACAATTACATAAGCTGGATGGAAACATTGAAATCGGCTACTCCGGATATCACCAGACAATCTGCCGTGTGTCTGATCGCTGCTGCTGCTGCTGCTTTGCATTATGTGTGTGTGTGTGTGTGTGTGTGTGTATAAACTTGGTGACCTTCTCGTATTGAAACACAAGCTCTTTTTATACAGTCTGAATCATTTCGAATAGCATCCTTTATGTGACACATGCTATATAAACACATTGCTTGATTGATGATTGTGATTATGATGCTATTTGTACTCCAAGTGCTTCTTCCCAGCTGATCTGAGCTTTCTGTCTACTAACACTGCCCTGCCGAGTGGTCACACCATGCCACTCCATGCTATGCACTGCGATTTATAGGGAGCTATTTATGCAAACTCTTGACAAATCTGTTCCAGATTAATTTTCCTTAATGTCCTTAGGAATGTTCGTCAGCATGTGCAAAGGAATAGTGGAGGAGGAGGGCATAAACAACTGGCTGTAAATAGTGCAGTGTATTAGAGCTTCTCTTCTTTCCTTCTCTTTTCTCCTTGCTTTTCACCGCTTGCTTATTTTCTCTGTCAGTGGACGAGTGGACTCTCTCACTCTGTTTCCAGGTCAGACCTTTCCGGCGTTTTCGAATCCTACATTTAGGATGCATCTGCTGCTGGTTAAGTCTTTTGTTTTTCTATTGGTTTCATCATGCAGCGGAGCAAACTGCTCGAAAAAGTTTGTGTGCGCTTGCATGTGCATGTGTTTGGGTGTGTTTGGATGTAACTCCTTTAACTGCATTGCAATCTCATCTTTGTTCTCTACACTTTTCAAGAATGACAGGCCCTCAGGCTGAGAAGGATGTCTGGCTCCTTTTTCTCTTTCTTCTCCTCTGTCTCACTGATTTCTTTCTCCTTTATTTCCTCACTATCAAAAAAATAAAAGAAATAAAAATCTCCATCTTCGTTGCTGGTTCGTGTCAGCTGAGTTTCATTTTGTATGGGGTTGTTCTCTTGGTTACAACGTATAAATGGAAACTTCCAAAACAAAGAAGCAAGCGTTTGCTACTTGTTTTTGAGAGCGGAGGACACAAATGTTTTCTTGTTCCGCAGAATTACATATTGTCCTCAGAGTTATTTAGAGAGATTTTGGTGAGAGCCATGCACTGGCTGCGGTTTCGCTTTGACGTGCCCAATTGGATTCAGAGATTTGGAAGTCACTTTTAACATTCATTGTTGCTCTCGCTGCACTTTTTCAAAACTCGAGGCTGAATGTGTCTCAGTGTGTCTGAAGAGCATCTCAGTGTTTTTAATCATGGCCTGGGGGCTGTGCTTCAGTGCAGGCTACAAGTCCCTTTAAACACCCTTCTAATCCTGTCTTTGGAGGAACAGCAAGCAACAGACTGACCATGTGTGTGTGTGCGTGTCACTTTTGAGTTTAATACTAAATGAAAAGCTGCCTACCAACACCTCAATAAGGCCTGACCCGTGGCTGAGCTGCTGAGCCTGGAGCAACAGGGGCTGACCCCAACTCCGACCTGGAGACCCTCAGCAGCTCACACGATAGCTTCCATATAATGACAACACTGTGTGCAGTATGAAACTATCATCAACACAATCCCCATCAGCACAGCTAACACAAAAATCTGCTTATTGTTATTCAAAGTATTGGATACTAACAAAGTTTGACCACAGTCAAGTGATACTTTCTGGCAAAGAATTAAGAAGAATTTGTGGTAAGCAGTCATGGGCACAACATTTTAATAGTTAATCAATCATTCAGTTGTTGGGCTAAAAAAATACACCATACAACAAGAGTGAGCACACCCCTGGGCTATATCACTTAAATGTCAAATGATTCAAGCGTATGACTTCACAATAACTGCATTATGTCTAAGTTGACACATAGAGTGCTTTATCTTATGAAAAAAAAAAAAAAACTTCAGAGAGACTGTACTGAAAATAGTAGAAACTCTGTGGAACAAAAGTGGATAAACTTGTGATCATGGACGTACAAGTTAGAAAACCTGTCCAGTTTCCAGTGAACCTAACAGTATAAACATAGTTATAAAATAGATTGTGAACATCAGAGCCGTTCTCATCTGCATGTCTCCATCATGGCTTTGGCATAGCCAGAGAGACAGAAAATCTAATTGTGTGACTTTACATTGATGTAAAGTGATACTGGAAGATTGGAGACCAACCAGAAATCCGTCAGAACACAGTTAAGCAGCAATCAGGAGGCACAGAATCACCCATACTACCACTAATCAGAGCAGTCGTCCTCCTTAAATTACCCTGGTGCAGCACTTGCGGCACTAGCAACTGCAAGATGAAACTTTGCTAAAGCCACCAAATCCACCAGATCCTCCTGATCCACCAGAACCTCCTGATCCAGAACCCCTCCCCCTCATTCTCACTCCCAACTCAACCGGTCGAGGCAGATGGCCACCTTCCCTGAGCCCGGTTCTGTCAGAGGTCCCCTCTCCCTCCCCATATGATAAATATGCGCTACATACATAAAATTGAATTGAACTGAATTGAATTAAAGAACACGAAAAGAAGTCTGATGAATACTGGGAGCACATTCTGGTTAGATGAGAACCAAGATAAATTTGTTGGGCTCAGATGGAGACCAGTGTGTTTGAAGTGAACCTGATCAGGACTACCACTGTAAACAAGTAAATATGTTTCCAAAAATGTGGAACTATTGTCTTCAGTTTTAGATGTCACAGTGGCCAAATTAATTTTCAACACTGTTTTCTTTAAACCTCTCTGACACTTCTAAAGGATAAAAGATCAGATTCTGTTTACTGCAGATCATTTTAATAAGAAGAATGTGTGGCCCTTCCGAAACATATTTCTGTGAAATAATGTCTGGAAAATACATATCAAGTGTTGTTTTGAGGCCTAATATATACATTTGGTGTGTACATTCTTCGCTCAGCTAACAACATAATTGTGTGCATAAAATGAAAATATGTGTTCATGTCAGCCAGAGACATTTTGTGGTTTTAAGATGGCTGTCAGATACAGATGGTTTACGGCCAAGCAGTATTTGTATTCGTCAAAAGACATTTTTACATGTCAGTTTGACATAAAATATAGTACGGTCATTTGTTGGAAAATCTAATTATGTTGTTTGTGGGTGATGCTGCCTGTGTTTTTTCTCTTCTGTAATGGCGTTTGTGTGTTAGTATGTGCATTTTCTGCTCGGTATTTTCAGCACAGCTCATCTCGGGCTGCATTCTCTCAGAATAAGCCAGAGTTGATTGTGGTTTATGGTTTACAGCTGATTGTCCTCGCTGAAGTCATGTTTTTCCCTGAATTTGGCTGTTTCAGTCGGGAGTTTTTAGCCTTCGCATCCACTCAGACTCAGAACTTAGTTTGTACTCTATATTTCCTTACCACTTTGTTTCCATAGATACATGTTCAACAAAACTATACACGGTCTTTGTTTCTGATTCAATCACAAAACTCTTTGCTAGCCTATTAATACAACCTCATTGTGCAAGTCAATGGCAAATAGAATTCAGTAAACTAAAGAATAGCAGCTAAGTAAAGCTCATGTTTACAGAAAAACCGCACAAGATTAGCAAATCAACAAATCCAAAGCTGAAATCCTGTAGCACTTGAATACCTACCTAGTTTCCAGCTCGCACATCACCCTGGATTGAACTTCCACACTGGATGTTTGGAAACACAAAGACGACTAAAGAGTTGCAAGAAGGAGAGAAAAATGGTGATTTTTTATTTTCTATTTACTGACAGGGGAAAAAGTGCGGAAAATCAAGTGCAGAGTGAAGGAGCAGACGTTTCGGTTCATGCGGCCTGTTCTCCATCCAGAAGATCAAAGTGTGTTTATCATTGTACAAACAGGGCTTTTTGTCTTCGGCAAGTGTTCACACTCTAACCGGGGTGAACATACTTTACATAATCAAAAAACAAAAAACACAATACTGTAATCCGTCAGATATGCCAACACTGGAGACAAATCAAGCACATGATCAAACACAATAACAGCATCACTGATGTGGAGCAGAGCGCTCACAGCGTCTGGTTCCAGTTTATTGTAGCTGGAGGTCTTCCAAGCATGAGCTGTGTGTCACCTCTACGTCCCACCCCGGACTGACACAGTTTCACTGTTGATGGAAAATGTTAGCATTTAACTTTGAAAACCATTATTTTTTTCCATAATTCAATGCATTTATGTATCGAGAATGATTCCGACTATATTCCCCAAACCTCAGACAATTTCAAACTTCCCCGTTGTGCAACATCTGTGAAGCTTTGCCATGAAAACACTGAGTTCACCTCACAGTCAAAAACATCCTGGTTTTATTAATGTGAAAAGATGTCAAAAAGAGTTGAAAGTATGTGCAGTGGCTGACTTTATAGAGAGTGTGGACACAAAGATGCAATAGAAAACAATGCAACCCTATTCAAAGGAGAAACCTCATTCTCTACTGAAGTTTTGATGGGAACTTAAAAACAAACCTGTTCCCAACAACAGAATTGTGTTAACAACCGTGGAAAAAGGGAATAAACCCTGAATCATGCAAGAATTCAGAAAGAAAGAAATGTTTTATTTTTATAGCATAGCGTTATGTGTAATACTAATGCAACAGTAAGAACAGGACAGGATATCTGAGGTGGTTTTTCCCTTCTGATGAACACTGGGACCTGAAATAGACTTGTGTAATCACCACTCTCACGTGAGTCATTCAACCTGGAACTGGTTTTGCTTGGGCTTAACTTTTATGTGAAGCTGCTTCAGTATGACTATTCTACATGTGAATCTGCAATATAATTGGCTCCTGATGACCAGACTATTAGGTTACACAGGAACTGAGCTGTAAAAATGTACGTACTGATTGTTTTTTGATTTATGTGCAACTTTAAATTATTTGATTTTATTTTATAATAAAATTGTCAATACATAGTCTGGCCTACTTTAAGGCTGTCTAAGGTTATGTGTTTGTACAACGCATCAGTCTTTTACCACTGGGTTTTGTCAAGAATGTCACTTCTGAAGGAAAATGTATATATTTTTAAACTTTGCATTCCTGTAAACTTCTGTAAACTTTCTGAACATTTAAACTGGTCATTCACTTACTGACTCCGAGTGACACAAAGATTTCCTATTCCCACTCATTTCTCAACCCCTTAAAGTGGACTCATTATACTATAAAACTGAGGATTAACTGTAATTCTCTGGTCATCTATTTCCCTGCAACACATTATCTCCACCAACAAGACATTTTTTGTTATCTGCAGAAAAAAAAAATGCTGAAAATGTGACCAAAATATCTCAATATACCAAAGACTGCTGGATCTAAGAAACAAGCGAAGCCATTTACTGCAGAGGCTAATGTAATGTTATGCAAGCTCTCCACTGTGAACATTACAAACATACATAGAAGGGAAGTGGAAAAGTGTCACAGGGAGAAATTACTGTGCAATGAATTACAGAGCCAACCTGTCCAAGTCAAAGAAACATTGTCTGGACACTTTTATTTGAGTTGTTGGTGGAAACCCAGCTCAGAATATGTCCACACTAAGGTCACTTATCTTCTTCTCTGTGTTAAGGGATTCTGTGTACCGGCTCTTTATCACCTGGCAACACAGCTGATCAAAAACCGACTCCAGAGGCAATAACTCTTAGAAGACTCACCATTTTTGAGTAGATGGACGGACTTGTTGTGTTGGCAGTCAGTTGCAGAGATAACTTTATGTCACTTTTAACCCTTTCTGTGGTCAAATTGTAACATCACAAAATACAGATGTCATTTTTAAACTTACTCCTTCATATGGATTCATATGGATTTTGTTAGACGACTTTGTAACTATTAAACTGAAGTAAGAAGGCCTAATTAGCTGGTAGCATCTATGAGTCAGGATTAACTTGCAGTTATGTGCGTTTCACTTTGACAACAGAAAAATGAAACTTATTTAAGTGAGGAAACAAAATCAGGAATTGATCTGTTTTAAAATGCAGTGCAGGTGCAGACTAACAGCCTGTCTCTAGACCAGATGTTTTCTGTAACATGCAATTCTGTTTTGTGTTGATCAGAATAGGACAAAAAAGAAAAAAGTTGGCAACTCTCTTTTTACTCAGGCATTTTACACACGATCGTAGATTTTTCTGATTTTATTAAGTTTTGAAATGCTATTTACCAAAACAAAGCACAAATGGTGAAACACAGCCCCATTTCACGAACGATTGTCCCTCACAAATTGCAAGTGAATTAGCAAGACTTGCATTTCTCTCGTATACTCATGAAACGGTTGTGCAAGTGTAGTCCTGGCTAACTTGCAACAAATCAGGAAACGTGGACTTCTGAAAATACTAGTCTGGATGCTTGCCGTTTCCACAAAAAAACCCCATAAATGACATTTTCAAAGTTAGCCAGCTTATGCTCTCTAACGACTCTCTTTCTCTCTCTTTGTGTGTGTCGTTTCATAAATACGATCTTGGGCTGGAAAAACCATAAAGTTCCGTCACATTTACACCCTGGATAACTAGATCCAGATAATGCTCCTAATAAGAACTTAAAACATGTTTTTCAAAAAGTTGTTTTTGAATTTCAACTGTGTACAGCTGAAAGATGTTTAAAACTGTTGCAAAAGTGCACTGGCCACAATGAAGTAGCTCTGAAAAGTTATGTAAAAACAAATGAATAATACTGTATGTAGTGACTTGTTGGAAAAGAGGTGGAAAGCCCCATTCTTTTAGCACCAAATCTGTTTTTAATCCCCATAGTCTGGGAAAAAGGAGCATCAGTTTTGTGTGTGTGTGTGTGTGTGTGTGTGTGTGTGTGTGTGTGTGTGTGTGTGTGTGTGTGTGTGTGTGTGTGTCAGCAGGACCAGGACCAGGTGACCCAGTTTGACCTGACCCAGCCAGGTCTCATAAAAGCAGCATTGAGGCCTGGAGGCCCAGAGACACAGCACTGCTTTTGTTGCCCTACCCAAGGTGTATTCCCCCTGGAGGGAGTGCGAGGGGGCGGGGGTGTTTCTCATTAGAAGGAAAGAAACCATTCCTTGGCTCGGGCACACATTATTTCATAGTTTATTAGTGGAAATAAAATTGTTTCTTTATTTTTATGTATGTTTTCAACAACCTCTCTGCCCACTTTTTCGCCCTCCTCCCATGCTGTTTTACCACAGTCTGCTCTCTCTCTTATTAATCCAGTTTCCAGTATGGCTCTAATTAATAGGACTCTGTTCACTTCTTACACATGGTCTGCCAGATGCTCAAAACTCCCTCCTATGTTCTTCCTCTCTCTTTCTTTCTTTTCCTTTGTTTCCTTCTGACTTTTTCCATATTTTTTTGCAGCTTTCGACACTTTATTTTTTCTTCGTCCCAATCCTTTAGTACATCTGGCTTTCATACTAGTGATTTTGGTCTTTGTATTTGATTGGTTAAAGAGTCAACCCGCCGCATCTGTGGTAGGATCCTCCATCCTGTATTTCATTCTTCAAGGTCAATTGCCTCTTTCAGTGGTGCTTGAGGATGTGTGAACGTTGTGTGTTTTCCACTGATTACTTGCCCATGAACATGATTAAAGTCACAGAACATCTGTGTACGTTCACTGCCGCGGCCTGCATGTCTACTCTTGTATGTTTCTGCACTCTGCTTTTAGAGAGGCATGTGTATGCATATGTTTTACAAAATGCGACCATTCCACACTGCGTATGTAATCCCTTTTTATAATCGCTACACACTTTGTCCAACCTGTGTTTGACATTCTTTAATCGTCAAACACAAAAGTTCTTTGTGAAAATAGTTGCTGGGACTCTCCCTCGCTGGCCCTCACAGAGAAGAAAAACCGCAGCGGAGCCAAGCAGTTACAGAAAATATGTCAATATGGGAAATATGACTTTAAAAACAACACTGACTGCGCTGGCTTTGTGTGTGAATGTGTAATGTGTACTGTTTGTGCATGTGTGTCTGGGAAGAAAGGATGTGGAGGAATTTTACTCTAATAATAGTAGCACAGATTCCTGTAGATTAACTGAGTTTTATGTCCACTCCATTTATGTCAATGAGGCTAAGAAACACCTCTGACTGTAATGCAATACAATTTAAACTGCACTGATGACCACAATGGAAAATCTTTAACTTTATTGTGCTGACATTCTTGAAAATTTAATTGTATGCCAATTATGTATCTAGACCCCTTGACTTTTTGTATTATCATTTTATTTGTACCAATCTACATTCGTAATGACAACATTAAAATGTCTTTTCTTGGAAATTGTGCAAATTTATTAAAAAAAACATAAATCTGTCATTTACAAAAGTATTCAGAACTACCTAGCTGAGTGCTTTGTAGAGGCTCCATTGGCAGCACTTACAGTTTTTAGTCTTATTGGTCTCTTCAAGTTTTGCACATCTAGATTTGGGTACTTTGGCACATTGGCAAGTCTTATGACATGCAGTCAGTTTTGATGTAAAGCGTCAGTGTATTGCCGTCAGGATTTAGTCTGGAGTTTGTCTGGACCACTCAAGGACACTCAGACTTACCCCAAAGTGACTCCAGTGTTGTCTTGTCAGTAGGGCTGGACCCAAATATCCGAATATCCGAATATTCGGTTGTTGTGGTGGTATTTGGAAAATAATTTTGAGACCCGAATATTCGTGTGCAACCCTTTGGCTGCCGGTTCCTCGGCTCTACTCTACTGCCATGAAGCATTGGTATATCTCAGTGGCTTACTGTATTAATAAATAAAGAAACTAAATATTTTGTTCTAAGTCTTTAACCCCTGCCGCCGCACAAGCCAAATATTCGGATATCTGTCATTAATTGGACCTGAATATCCGGAGCACAGAAATTGCTATTTGGATCAGCCCTACTTGCCAGTGTACTTTGGGTCAGTGCTGTGCTTAAAGGTCAACTGTTTCCTTCTCCCTGCTGTTGAGAAGCACACTCATGATACTTCCACCTCCATGCTTCACTGTAGGGCTAATAGCTACAGGTAATGAGCAGTACCTGGTGTTTGCCAAACATAAGCCCCCTTTCCCCTCCCTACACACACACCCACCCACCCACACACACACACACACACACACAGATTATGCAATAATGCCACTGAGAAGAACCCTCATTATTTCTCACTGACCCAATGAAAGTCAACGTAATTCTACCCCAGAGCATGCTTTCAGATAGTGAAGGCGAAATAAAGACTTAACGGTCCCGCCTTGAGCAGGTTGTGATAGTGTTCTACCCAAAGAGCTCTGTGTTGTCTCATCACACCAATACATTTTTGCTTGTGCTCTAAGAGTCTTTTAATTACTGTTTGGTAAATTCCTAATGGGATGTCATATGCCTCTGACTCAGAGCGGTTTTCCATGTCCATGTAAGCTCTGCTGACACTACAGTACTAGTCTGCAGTCGGTCACATTGCCTTTCATGTTGAACACAGAAAAACACAGGGCAATTTTTACTAGATCTAGTGACTGCTTGTATTGGGCTGTAGCACCATGTCAGTGAATATTCCTGAGGTGTGTTGAGCACAGTGGGCGGACATAGCACAGGATTTCTGGAAAATTTAGAGCTTCCTGCTGTGTTTTGGCTCTGTCAATGGAAACCGTGTACAAATCAAAGCTCCTCCAAAGTTTTGAAGTAACTACTTCAATTACAACCGTGTTGGTGATGAATTCTAAAGGTGTGAATGATGGAGAATCTGTTTATATCACTTTTTTGGCTGTACATGAACAGTGGATGGGTGAATGATTAAATTCGTACCCGTATGGATGCAGACACCAATGTGGAAACGGTGAATTGACCTTTACAGAGTCCAAAGCCTTTTTGAATTTGGACTCTGAGTAGAATTCTGCTGCTGTCTTGACTTTTACTATTTCATCAGTTATTGATTCCAGTGTGCTCCTCTCTGAATGTTAGAAGTGGGTTTATACGTGTTGTAGCCTGTTCTTTGAGCTTCTTTTACCTTAACAGGGCTCTTCTTCTTGACTCACATGCTTTGAACAGCCCAGATCACAACACCACAGCGACTAATTCTGTTCATTTAGCTGATTTCCGTTCACTTTAAACAAAATGACAAATATTTTTAAGTCTAGTGTGGAGTCCAGGACTTGACCGATGCCCCATGTCACGCTTTTCAACACTCAGCCCAACCTCTTTCTTCCATCACAGCTGATGATTGTCTGATTAATTGCAATAAGTTCCAATTCATAAGGCAAAAGATTCGCATCACCTTAATAGATTTACTGAGACTAATTTGCAATCAGCACAAAAAAAGTGACGCTAACAAGACCCTTGCTGTGACCTATACCTCTTCAAAACAAAGGTTCACAAAGGTCTACACAGAGTTCCTTGGATTTCAATGCTTGGGTGCCTTAAACTATTCAAACCTAATAATAAACAAACTACATTGTGACTGAATTACAAATTTTCAACCACTGCCTTTGCCTTGCTGTATAAATTTTAAACAAACACATTTTGTTAAAGCTCTTGAGAGATGAGATCTGGATCACACTGTCTCTTTCTTTTTAACAGCAGTATCTAATGTTTTGAAGTGAAGCATGTCTTTACAGAGTGTGTATAATGTATTGTATTTGTGTGGGAGTCACAAATGCATAAATAAGAGGCAGTGACAGTGATTTGTGTTTATTGCTACATCCTCTGTTGTCACTCATTATGTGTATCTACTGATTCGGAGAGTTAGTTCAGTGTAGGACATCTGTAACTTCATTATTCAGTCACTATGCCTCTCACCCACCCCGGGTGTTTGATTCCCATGCTGAAGCAGGCCCAAAACAACAAGACATTCTTTGGCCGAGCTCTATTTACCGCAGCTCCACCACCGACAGTTAAGCTCCGCCCACTCATGAAATCACTGAAGGGGATGGAAGTCATGGAGAAAGATGAAGGGAGGGGTGTCCTCATTTAACTTTTTGACAGACTCGTGGAGCCCCAGTGTGACAGAAAAGGTGAGAGAAGTTGTGCTCATTGAATACCCTTCAACAGGTTAGAGGAAAAGCGGGTTTGTGTTGTTGGCTAAAGTGAGATAATGAATGTGTGCTGGTCTATAAGGGTTAATTGTACCCAAGTCATGGCTGGCGGTTGTCGGGCAGCCGGTGGAGTCAGGCTGGCAGAGGGAACAGAGAGACCCTTTATAGTACAGTTCTGCTGATTGAAATCATATGGTGTTGCCTAAAAAAAATTGCCTTACTTGACACACAGAAAGCTGGAGAAAGTCATTGTACCTCCTTCTGCTTCTGCTCTGTCAACTCTTTCCTCAGTACTTCTTTTTTTATTCTTCATCCTCGTTTCAGCTTTTGGAGTTTTCTCTTTAGATGCTCATATTTCAGCAGTGTTTGTAAAAGTTGCAGCTTTTTGAACAAACTGAAGACTTTAGGGGACTTCTTGATGCATTACACTGACTTTCTTTGCAGTATTTAACCCTCCCTCCTCTCTTCCCTTCTTTTCACCAGAATCTGAACCTGGTCGGGTCTTGGTCACGTGGATTCTGGTCTCACCTTCCTTCATCAGTGTCCCTCTTACACCTCTCTGCCGGACAGCAGAGAAGAAGCAGCTGAGAGGGGCTGAATGGCACCAGCCTATTTCAACCTCACCATCGGCCTCTGACCAAGAAGAAGGAAGAGGAAACGACAAGAGCATCAGAGACAAGTCATCTGAACCATCATCTGCACTTTCTGACAATGGCAACCAACAGAGAGCACCAAGTGCGTCACATGACGGGCTTCCCTCGCGCCATGTATCCGTTCACCTTTAACTCCATGCGGAGCCACTCCCCCTTCGACCTGCTGGCCAGTAGCCACCTTTTTGGCCGGTTTGGAGCAGATCTTCCCAAAGAGATGGCCGCATTGTGTGAGTAACCAAAAACGACCTATTAATCCTTCACATCGCATGCACGTTGCTCTAAGGAAAATGTGTGTTTCTAATATTACTTTCAATTTCTTGTATTTCATGGACCCGTCAAATAAATTCTCTTTGCATTCTTTGCAAGTTACTTGTGTAACCGCAGGAACCTGGGTAACCTCACTTCATCATCTTTAACCATCTCTAAACTACAATGTCACATTCAGCCTAAGTCAGATTACAGTACAAATGTATTTAAATCTTTGATATAATCTTAATGGTTCAAAGTGCTGTGAGGTTCAGTTAGGAGGCAAAAAAATCCCAATCATATGTCCTCTACACATGACTAGATAGTGGGTCAGATGTTACATCCCCTGATCTGCCCTTTTTGATGAAAAACAGAGGAGACAGTTTTGGAAGAGTATTCAGGGTCAGTTTGAGGTTATAATTAGGTTTTAAAACATCTACTGAGAAGAGAGGAGAAGAGTTTTTTCCTTCTATTTTCCATGTGGTAAACCAGGCAGATGGCAGCAGTGGCAGCCTGGAAAAACCAGCAAACATAGCGTGGTCCTTCTTTGTAATTTGCTGCTGTCCATGGAGGCAGACCAGATCTTTACATTAGAACAAATGGAACCAGAGATTTACTTCAAAAAGGATGGGAGTTTTGGAGTTTGTGCAGATGTAAGGCTCATTTTAGTAGCAGAAACAGTGTTAAGTGGAGGCAGAATTCCCTTTTTGAGTCACAGGGGGCGCTATTGCACTTCACAGTGAGACAGACTGATGGACTGTAGTGAGACTCACTTCAAGAGTTTATGTAGAACTGGATGACATTTTGAAAGTTAAGTTTGCTCTAGAATATTGTTTCTTGAAAAAGTCCTTGTCTTACATGTTGTCATTTTGTGTCTTGGCTTCAGTGGTGTTTGTGTTCAGTGTAGGGCCACAAATACTGAATCTGTGTTCGGCTATTTGGTGGGATTCACTACTTATTCCTATAAAAGAGAGCAATGTTGTTCAGGGAAAAAAAATCTGATTGAAACATAAACAGAAAAAAAGGCACTAAAATATGCTGAAATATAAAAAAACGAAACAAAGAAACTGAAAAATGACAGAAAATACCTTCTCATAAAGACACTTTACCAGTCTTTTTCATTTATAGTCTGGGTTTTAATGTTATTTTTTATTTTTTTTATTTGTTATGTTATTTTTTTATTTAATGTTATTACATTTACACTTGCTTCAAAAATATGGGAAAATAATTACAGTTTTTTTTTCACATTGTGTAATCTCATGTAATCACTCTCCAAAGCAACACTGCAAACATTTAGCATCAGTATTGATGAGAAAGGGCGATAACAAGGGGAACAAAGGTGGCATTTTGTGTTTTTAATGTTGTTATTATTTCCTGGTATTACCACATATTTCCTCTCTAGACAGGTCGCTCCCTGAGGGTTAATCAAGCACTTTGCTGTCTGTATGTTGAAGTTCTGCCCCAAACTAGCTGGTGTCCACGGTGTCTGTCTCCAACACTTTACTCTGAGACATGTTCGTGGAGTCTCACCGGCCCTGTCAGACTGACATCAGGCTTAGAAATACCTGCTGAACACACCCGTCAATCACAGCCAGTGTGTGTCTAACTGTGTGCACACAGATGATGTGTTCACTGAGCTGTTATCTGCTGATCTCCAGTCGTTTTCTGGAGTCTCTCTCTACAACAGGGATTTGAGCAGGCTAGTAGCACTCAGCATGCGATTACATCTTTAAAATGTCGCCTCTGGGACTTTTATAGATATACAGCCAGAGATAGAAAGATATGAGGGACAGCATTTAGTCATTCAGACAGAGGATGATAAGCGGCATTTGAAGCCAAACTGACTGTCAGGTATGTACAGTTTATCTACATCTGCTGTCACTTCGGTAAAGTTTATGGTATTTCAATTTTATTTGCTAGTTGACAGAAGAAACTAGCAGGACCCAGCATGTAATTTCTTGGCTTAAAGTGAGAAGACATGAGATTAAATAGTTGACAGTGTAGCCCCAGTTAAACATTCATGTTATTAATGTTGTCTTTTTTTCTTTTTCGTCGTATTGGTTGAGGAAACACATTATACTATTCTGTAGGCTACAGGGTCAGCACCAGTGATTCAGCGATTACTGCTTCAGATGTAGAATTTTTGGCTTAAGTACATTCACCCCAATGTGAATGTGGGCAAAAGCAGTAAGATGCAAATCCAATCAAAAGAAAAATGTAAAAATGTTGCACATGATTTCCTTTAAAAGAGAATGAGCCTGACTAAATAGAGAAGAGATCTGAAGCTGGCTTTCTAACTGATTGTAAACACCTATTAGCTTACATTCAGAAAGATAGCTCTAGTTAATGGAAAGTTAGCTCTCCTAACTTTTTGGCCGGTTTGCTCAGTTTATTCAAAGGGCTTATTTGTACCATCAAACTATTTAACCTTTGTGGAGCAGTTTATGCTGGGACAGAGGGTTGAATAAAAGTGAAATAGCACGTCTAACATCACGTTTTGGTTTGCTGTTCTCTCAAAGGTCAGCATGACAGAAAACTGTCCTGTCATTGTTGACCTTCAACATTTTGAGGAAATTACTGGAAGAAAAACACTGTCTTCCTTTGTGATGCAAAGTTTATTTTGTAGGACCACAAAAAGAAAATGTACAAAAGGTTGTTCCAAATGTTGCTTATTTTGTGAGGACGTGGGCACAGAGAGAGGGAGCATGAGAGGATTTAAATCTGGCACTGTGTCCTGCTTTATGTTGCGCTACAAAAGTGTAAATGAAGAGGTTGCACAAAAGTTGAAATGCAGATGTTTAAACACTGTAGAGCACAAAGTTTCATCATCTGACAAAGTGATAAAGTTCAAAAGTTACAACGAAAGAGGCCTGCACAGTCAAGATACATCAGATTCGATTTTGATGTAGTAGTAAGTAATTAGACTCTGTTGAAGTGAATCAGTTTTGCGGTAAATATTCAATACTGTGCTGGTGAAACTGGACCTTAATCCTCTGAACCCCAACCAGTTTCTGGGCATTCTTGGCTCCTTTTTCACAGCGATATAAAGTCCTGCACCTCTATGGAAACAGCACAACCAAGACTAGAAGTACACAGCCTGCAGTTCAATCTAGTTCAGTCGAAAAGCCACTGAATTTGTGTCATATGGTGACAGCTGGGACATTAATGTCTTCACAGATGTGTGTCTGTGTTTCTACAGGCTTTATTTAGAGTAAATGGTTTATTTTTGAGACACGAAGATTGTAAAATCAAGTGAAATGATGAAGGATCCCAGTTTTAAGCTTGGATTTGGTTACGTTTTCCAACAGAATTGCACGGCACACATGATTAGTTCAAGGACAATCAAAAGGTCGAAAATTTGATGATTCTTTCTGTTTTAGAAGGTTCTTGCTCTGATAAATGGATGCATCTTCCGGCTACCTATCTGTTATACTGAGTGCGTGTTGTTTACAGCTGTAGCCATGCTGTTTTACTGGTGTAGCAAACAAAGTTCACACAGTCTGCGATTCTGGAGCAAGATTGCTGATATTTATTCTGTGCTAGATTGACCATGCTTCTTTGCTCCAACTGCCCACTTTCCCTCTGCAGTGTGCACAGGACATAGTAGAATTAGTCTGAACCGCTTTGTTTGGTTTCTACTTACACAGACCAGACAACTAACATACAATAGCTTTAAATATAATGGGAGTCATTTAAAGTCCTTCACTTCTTATTTTGTTCATCATTATCATCACAACAGAACAAGGAATGGAGCTGACATACCTGTCCGAAGATAGATTTTTACTATCAAGGAAATTACTTATCTCTCATTAGTGCAAAGTGAACCAAAGTATACAAAATTACAGTTTAAAAGGGATTTCCAAAATTAATTCAAACCAGGTCCTAATCAGCAGGAGCGCATGACTGGACTTTTTGCCCTAATGAGATGAAACTGAAAACATCCCTGGACTTGAAATTAGCGGAAATCCACATCAAAAGCTCCCTGCTGTGTATTCACTCATACATTAGGTTCTCTCTTCTCTTCCTAATAGTGGAGGGAATTAGGCAAAACACCCATGCAACGCTCTGTGGCTGAGTCTCTTCTCTGCCCAAAGGCTTCCTGGAAATGGAGTAAACATGCGATACAATCTGTGGATTTTCACAAGAATAAGAAAATATTTCTCAGTTGTTTTTGGAAGCAGGAAATTTCATCTATTTTCATGACCTCTGCATTAATATTCAGTGTAAATCTAAATCATTTACAGTTGTGAAAATGTAGAAGTCCTGCTGCAGCGATAGCACAGGCAAAAGAAGTGTATTCTTCCAGTGAACACAGTGTCCTTTGGTAATTTCTCTACTAGTAACATCTTGTTCTTTGTAATGTTTTGAGTGTGTGTGTGTGTGTGTGTGTGTGTGTGTGTGTGTGTGATATTAGTAACTTGAACCTAAAGGCACAGAGTGAGGCTTGTGTGTTTTTCTTTGTGTCTGTCATCACAGGCACTCTGTCGAAGCGCATACACACACACATATAATCGTCCGTGTGTCTGAGCACACACAAGAAACACACACATTTCCACTGCCACTCCGTAGGCTGCACATTCCAACACCCATGAATATCACAAACAGCAGTCTTGCCTCGCATTTGTGACTATATTAGTGCGCTCGCTGATGACCGCGGAGAGACTTTGTGCAAATAACTGCGGCCAAGCAGGAGGAGCTGCCAGAGGAGGAACAGACAGACGGAGAGAGAGAGAGGCCATTGTTCACTTCTGTGTGTTTGTGTCAGACATGACGACAGGATGAATAGCCGAAGAACCTGATTGTGAATAGTTGTAATGCGACTCGCTCCTCTTACAAGTTGTGTGTGTGTGTGAAAGAAGGAGAAAGGCCGGCTGGGGAGTCCCGTGTTTTAAGTTTCAAAGTCAGGAGAGCTGCAATTTGCCCAACTAAAGGAGTGGGAGTGAAGCCTGTATCTCCTTAAGAGTGAAGGAAAATGAGACAACTCCCCCCCCCCCCCTCTTGCATTTGTGTGCTTCTTTCCTCAAAGCAGCAACAGGGGGCAGGGTGCTGCGAGGCAGGGAGGGTAATTGTCTCAAGGTGTGGAGAGAACTCAGCAGGCTGATATTGTGTAGCTCTGCTCCCTGCAGTGCGTCATTGTAGTGTATGATTGTGTGCTTATGTGTGTGTGTGTGTGTGTCTGCCTATGTAAGTTAAAATCAGGTAAAAACGGGAGATAAGTAAGAAAGTGCTGCAAATGAAAAGTTATTTTTCAAGTAAAACCAACTGCAGAAATGGTGCTTGCTGCCATCCTCCTTATAATCATGAAAAAATATTTTTATAAATGGATTCAGGGTGTTGGGCGATATATAAACAAAAGGCACAAGAAAAACAAAGAAAACAGAATTGTAGCATACGAGAGGAATATGAAGCATACGAAGCCACAGGCAGGACAAGTTGGGAAGTCAGTGTGTGTGTGTGTGTGTGTGTGAAGGGGGTGTTAGAGCCCCAGTGGGGGTTTCTTTCAGAGTTCATCCCTCTTGAACGAGGGAAGGAAAGGGAGGAGGAGAGGGAGGAGGGCGAGTTTGTCTCGTATACAAACTATCCAGACTTGGGGCCAATGTGGTTCGCCTGCAGCGGAGTCGCACTTCAGTGTGACTGAAGTTTCCAATAAGCTCCGGGAGGGGGGATAACTGAATCCATTTGAACTGAACTGAAAGAATTCAATTAGATAGCCGCACATGCCAAGACCAAATGGAAAGAGATAAAGAGGAGCTCGAGGAGACACATAAAACTTTGTGCAGCAGGACTGGATTTTCTGCTAAGGAAGACAGAATGATGTGTGGATTGAAACCAAATGCAAAAATGTGAATTATTTATTAATTGACCTAATTAGGGCAAGCCAATAAGAGCCGATCGGGTTGCAGACGGCAGATAGATTTTTAATAAACTCGTTTGAATGCATCTTTTTCTTCAAGTTCAGCTTCCTTTTTTCTTTCTTGTCTTCTTTTAAAGCTCTTTTTTTTTTTTTACAAAAATATACATTTTAAATAAGTTTCTCATAATTACTTGTTTACTTAGAATATTTCCAGTTAATTATTTAGGTGCCAGTGTAACCCTGAGAGTCTTTTAATTTGTGCACAGCAGGTCATCTGGAGGAAATTAGTCTACATACTGTGATACAATTTATTATGAAGAATAATGGTGAAAGAATAATGAATCATTTCTTTTTAATTCATCTAGAAAAAAATGGTTGTGAAACTAAATCCAATCAACTAAAATCTTATAAATGACTTAAAACTTTGCCTTTATTTTGAAATTATCAAAAGTTATCAGAGGATGATGAATCACAACCTCTTCTTTGTTTGATTTAATGACTTTCTTTTTCTCTTCCCTTTGCATTTTTATACAAACTTTTGGAATAATAACACAAAAAAGTAATCGTAAAGATACTATAAAAACCAACTCTGAGAATATACTTTTATTTTTGTGGTTTTACAGTAACCCAGTGTGTGTGAGCGGGTGAGTTCCTGCACATGATCGCACCCAATTACAGTGAAAACTGAGGAAATCAGCAAACGACACCTTCATTAAATTCCCTCTCATTAAGTTTCGTTTTGCTCCAGACAGACTCCATGAGGTGGGAGATGCAGCCCCCCCAAGGTGGCAAAGCTGCAAGAGAGACTATTTATTCCCTGCTGTGGAACAAAAAAGAACAAGTTGAAGATGAGAATAGGGGAGGCGAGGATTGTTTGTTTTCATTTGCAGAATATGAAACATGAAGAGGTGAGTTTGAAAACTTGAAGGAGAAAAAAGGGAGGGAGAAGAGTTCGGCGTGAGGCCAATCCAAAGGCAGGAACACACCTCCTCGGGCTGTGTGACCCTCCTCTTTCTACTCCTTCAACCCCACCCCCTTTTTTTCCAGGACTGGGGAGAGCGTGCAGATAGTTGGCTGTGACTGTGGTGGAGTGTGAGAGGCCCAGAGAGCCAGCGAGAGGGGAGCTGAGATCAGTTACAGGCAAAGCAGGCGAGCAGTGCAGAGAGGGTGGAAGCAGTTGGTGTGGTAGAGCAGAAATAAGGTGAGAAAAGACAGCAAGGAAGAAGTGATCCGGTCCTTTTGGAGGACTCAGTCTGGGAGAGACAGAGGAGAAGGCCAGGGGGCAGACAGACAGACAGACAGACAGACAGGGAACACCTGGACTGAGCAGGGCATTAAGTTACTTTAAGTCCCAGGGAGATTTTTTCCTGAGATTTTCTGAGAACAATAGCAGAAGATTTGAGACGAACATGTTCGACTGCATGGAGGCTCTGGGTCTGGCCCCTCGGCCCCTCTTTGATGTGTCCAGACAAGGGTCCTGCATGCTGGGTAAGGCCACCCCTTACTTCTCCGGCTTGGACCCCTTCGCCTGGGCCGGGACCAGCAGCGTCCAGTGTGAGTACTTAACACATATACTGTCCATTCAGCTGTGTGTGTGTGTGTGTGTGTGTTAGTGTGTGTGTGTCCTTATCAGAGCCCCGGTTGTGTTATCACACAGCAGGAAGAGTCGGATTCCTTTCGATCATATGTGTCCCTTTCTCCCCCTGCAGTTTGTTTGTTTATGTGCTTTTGTGATTGTGAGCGAGCGAGTCAGGGAGTGTATTTATACATCATGCCATTTGTTTTCCTTTATGAATGACTTCACATGATTGACAGCTCTCCCAAACAATGCAGGGACGTAACCTGGTGATGTGTCCAGAAAACAACAAGCGTCAAACAGAGGGAGAGCACTGACAGATTGAAGGCAAACGGGGCCTTGAAATCACACTGGTTGGGATTCAGACACAAAAAAGCCACAGTTAGTTTGAAAACTGGCTGAACTGATGTTAATTTTACTTTACATAGAGTTGTGTTTGCACTGATGCCAAGAACTTATGTAAAAACTGTGACGCTATTATTAAAAGATGAATGAAGGATGAATCACTTGACATATAAGCACTCCCTGCTTCCCAGCTCCTCAAAAGACCTGAGTAAGAAAGGCACAGATTGCATCAGGTATCCAAACATAAGAAAAAGAAAATCTAATCATCCACACAGGAACACTTACTCAGACAAACACTGCAGCGATAAATGAGGAAAAAGTCACTCTATCTTGTAAAATAATAAGCAGACCTTTTGTTATTGTCATGGAGTTCTGTTTTCACACTCTTTGATTACACTTGGCTCACTGACGTGGAAAATCAAACATTGACTCTATCTGCCTATGGAGAGTGTGTTCACGTGTGTCGGATAAAAATACGTCTTCTCCTACTTTCCTCCAGTGATCTGGGACGTCCCCGCTGAGCACCTTAACTCTATTTGTCTTCGGTAATTATTTAGATACCAGTGCATCATAGCCTGTCAGGACCACAGTGCTCACTAATGATGATAGATGAGCAGTCAGGATGACAAACACCACAGCAGGGCCTGTTTCAACTCGCTGTGGAGCTTTGCCAGATGCCAGCCTGAAAGACAAATGTCCACAAATGTTCATTAATCATGTTTTCTTTATATGAAATTTGGCTCTTTTTTTTTAGCTGTGCAGGTTGCAGGTCTGAATGTCAGTCAAGAAACTGTACATGCACAGATTTTATTCACCCATGGTATGAAAGAACTAAAAGGAAAAGCCTCTTCTGTTTCCAGATAACCTGTTTACATTAATGGACAGCAACATGCAAAGAGGTGTTAGTCGTAGGTAGGTAACATCTCTCGTACTGCACCTTTATCTCTTTTTCGTCAGCAGCGTTCAACATGAGGCAAAGCTGGGCAGTTTCAAATTCCTCTGCTGAGAACTAAACCTTAAATGATTCGCTGATCGATTAATCAACAGAAGTGATCCGATTAATCTATAAAAGTCAAAAAAACCTCCAACTCTTTGCTATTTGCGGCTTCTCCAAGGTGAGGAATTTGTTGCTTTCTTCAGTTTTAAATCACTGCGAAATGAATTTTTATGGAGAAGATGTTCAAAGACATCACCTTGGGCTGTTTTCACATTTACATTTTCTGTCAATTTATATTCATCTTTTGATTTACTAAAAAAAATCGCTAGTTACAGGCGTACTTATAAAATTGGCCTTTCTGCATCATTTCTATGCTCTGATTATGCATTATTTAACACATTGTGTGTTTTACTAGTTTTTTTTAAAGACCTTAAAGAGCTTATATCAGATAACATATTTTACATTCTGTGTTATTTCAGTTGAAAAATACACATTATGTTTAAACACTGGAGTCTGACAATGAAAATTAAAGTACAATCAAGTGCAAAAGCACTTCCTGTTTGACAATTAAAAATTAGATAATGGGCCTTGTCACTATAACATGACTAAGAGTGACCCTAACAGGACTTTTTTCTTTGTGTCTTGTATGTAATCTTGTATTTATTTCATGTAATCTGATTACCTGCTGTGTACTTTTATCTCCAGGCCTAATCAGAAAGCGAACAACTGATGAATTTGCTTTCTGAGAACATGCTGTGTTGGACATTGTGGCTCTAAATTCCTGAGAGCATTTTGGCCTGACACACACACTGTCTCTCCAGTGTG
Organism: Dascyllus trimaculatus; assembly: GCA_024666655.1. Lineage (NCBI taxonomy): Eukaryota > Metazoa > Chordata > Actinopteri > Pomacentridae > Dascyllus > Dascyllus trimaculatus. The sequence continues at coordinate 18,226,259 of CM045450.1, forward strand.
TGTGTTTGTGTGTGTGTTTGTGTGTGTGTGTGTGGAGGGAGGGGGGAGTCATCTTTTCCTGGTCTTTTTTGTGTGAGGCAGTTCAGCACCTCTTTGCCTTCCTTTGTTTCAATGTCAGGAGGCATTAAAGGCAGCAGGGACATGCCGAAGTCTGTCTCTCTCTCTGTCACTGCCTCTTGTGCACTGTGACATTTGTTTTTCTCCTCTTTTGAAGATCGCCCCTCTTTCAGTGTGTGCCCCCCCCCCAGCAGCAGCAGCAATAATGTGTGTTTATTCTTTGCTCACACATGGATCAGCTTACATGCCTCATGTTGTGTAACCAAGAGCTTTTTAATGATTCAATTACAATTACAAAAGCTCAATTAAGAGATTAGGGAGTGTGTAGGGGCAGTTTAAAGAGTCGAGGCCTGAGAGGAGAGTGGCAGGATGAGGTTGGAATCTGGGATTAAGCCCACTGTTGCTCTTTGTATCTTGATGCTTCAGGCCTTGAGGGGAAGCGCTCTTCTCTTCTTTCAGTGATAATCTCCTTTTTCTCTTCTCCTTAAAACGGGCTCTTCAAAGCTACTTTAACAATGGACCATCATACCATCACACAGGAGGAGCGCCGCTAACTTGGAGATGCTCTTATAGGCAGCCGCTGACAAAGACAGGAGGTTTTATGCTGCTTGGTTTATGAGATTAAAAAAATAGTGGGTGTTGCATTTCTTGGACAAAAAAAGGGCTCAGATCATTGTTTTGGTTGTATTCACAGCAGTGTTTTTAATGCAGTTTGGTAATGTGTGTCACCGGGTTATGAAGGAAAGGCGTGTGCTCGTTCTCCTGACGCCAATAGGCTCTTTTTAAGGGAGTGGTGGTGAAGAAAGCTGCGCTGTGAATGTGGAAATTCAAGGTCAGTGTGTGTGTGTGTGTGTGTGTGTCTGTGTGTGTCCAGGAAGGCGGAGATCCTCGTATTATTTAATGAAACAGCTTTTCCATCATTGCACACCAAAACAATTTAATAACAACCAGATCATGAGAATACGAAGGCATGCGAAGTCATTGAGTGTTGCAGGAAAATTTTATGACGTGAACAAAGGCACAACATTTTTTTGAATGTATTCAGACACTTTTAATAGTGGTGGTCAGAAAAAAAAGTTTCAGGTCACAACTTGCTTTGTTAGTATAAGAATTTGCATTAAAATTCATCAAAAAATTAGCCACATGAAGAGTTTCGATTTTCCTTCTGGTTAATAATATCATTTAGCTTTTTTGTCTCTCAAGTTAAATAAAACCATCAGATAGAACATGTCATGACAGATTATTTAGTTATCCTAAATACAGACTCATCTGTTCAGAATGCACACATGGCAAATGCATTACGACTGGTTGAATAATGGCTCTAATTTAGCTGAATTAACCTATTTAGAATGATGAGAAGAGCATATTTTTACAGTTGCACCATCTTATAAAAGCTTAACAAGCAGATGGACCCTGATTAGTGATTGCTCTTGAGTGAAAGTGACTCAAACCAACATCTTGTGAGGTTCAGCGAGTCGTGTTCCAGCTTGCGTCTGATTTTGGCGTCACAGCTCGCAGCCCAGTTTTCACCACATTAACTTTTCACAGAGTTCATTCTTTGATGATTCTGATTTATCGATGCGTCCTACGGTTTCCTCTAATCCTTTGCATTTCCACTGCCAAATGTGAATCACTCGTAGCGGTAATATAATCAAGAGCTGCTTTTAGTCACGTTCACAATTTAATCTTTCAAACAAGGTGCAAGAGTGTGACTGCACGCAATTATCAAGTCATGTAGCACTGATATCTTTCTATTTGTCATAACAGAATGCATCTTTTTGACTATTTAAAATCTTAACACATATTAACTCACTGCCTGATGTCTGCTCATGTCCACTCTTGACCTTTGCACATACATGTAACTGCATTTGGCAGGAGAAGATGTCAAGTTATGTTGATCCCCAGAATTGACTATATGGACTCTGTAATACCAAAAAAAATGTGAAAAATATAAAGCTGGGTTTATTGGGAGTTATAAAAAAAGAAAGGGACAAAAGGGACAAACCTAAATTTAACAACCTGTCCCATAAATGCACCCTCCCCCCACACACGCTTGCAGACAAAGACCAATTCCTTGACCGTGAAAAACAATATTACACGACAGTGACTTTCCAGGTTTTTTCACTTTGTTTTGCATTACGGTCACATTATCATGAATTCTGCTCTTTTGGTCCATATTTTTCCTGTGCATCTGACATTGCAAAACACAACTGTGCAAGGGTTTGCAGGGTTTGGGGCTTTTTCCCCCAGGTTTTCTGTTTTTCTAACTGAGCTTGTGCAAATGTGTGTGTGTGTGTGCCTTTGTGCACTGTTGTGTGTTTGTGTGTCCCTGCCTCCTTTTTAAGTGTTTGGTGCTGTTTTTATGGAGCCATCTCCTGGACAGTAGCCTGGTTTTCACAGCCTTTCCTTTAAAAGGCGCTGCCAATGACAGGAAGGGCTCCTCCTCCTGCCAGGGCAGGAAGGCAGGAGAGGACAGAGGGGGGAAGAGGGTTATTAGTGAGGGTTGAGTTCGGGGGAGGGAGGGGGGGCACTGGTATTGAACTTAGAACAGCTGATGAAAGGGATTGTCACTCAGATCTCCCCCATCTCCTCCCTGCTGTCGTGGTAATTACTTGCTCAGCATATTTGAGGTTGAAACTCTCCCCCACTGTTGATCTGCTCATAATACAGGAACTTTGAGGATTACACATGCATATTATGATGTAAATCTGAGTCAAAATTTATTTTAGTTGCCCTTTGAAATAGACTTAAACAAGGCTTTTCTTGTGTTACAGCCGTATAATAATAATGCAGCACATTTACCCCAGTGTTTCCTCCCCCTCGCTACGTGTTTCTGAGTGTTGTTGCGCTCGAAGTCGCACAGAAAACCATCACACACTGTCCGACTGACCAGTGCAGCGGCCCACACACACACATATTCACATGTGCACGCACATTCCACAGCACGCTGCCGAACATTTTGCAAGGCGAGAAGTTCTGCAAAAGATGAATCTGACATTGAAATTAATCCAAAGGAGGAGAAAATGTGAATCTAAAGGGCATTTCTGTTGTCTTATGATTTTTAAGGTATTTTAATACGATCATCTGAGTCACTGCTTTTTGGTAGTATTTCACAGAATTCTGACCTGACTCAAAAACAAGCAATAAATGAGAATGTGCCACAGATACGGTTTATTAGGCTCTTTGTTACAGTCCTTAGCTCTATCTTCCACTACTTCTCCTCACTGTGAGACTCAGAGGAGCCTCCAGGCCAAAGTCTAGTTCAATAAGATGTGCGATGTTGGCAGGTAGAGCCAGGCTGCAGGTCCTATAGGCCACGTGTCACACTGTTTAGTCCACATAGACACTCCGAGAAGGTTGGAGGTCTTTGCCAGTCTTTGTGTGTGTTTCTGGACTGTGTGCACATTTGGGCTGTAAAACCGATACTGTTGCAGCGTGAAGGCAGGAATCATCAGCCACTGTGTTTTCATTCTCATATACTTGTTAATACCAAATGGCAGATCAGTTCTGTCCAGCTGAAACATCAGCTTTGTCACAGTAAAATATCCGTGCTGGATGCCAAATGGACAGCTGGGCAGCTGCTCTGGCAGAAAGCGAAGCCGTGTCCTAAATCTATACCATGTATTAATTCTAAGCATTTTGCAGTATCCCTCAAAACACACACACATACACACAGAGAATGATTTTGTGTATCTCCCACCAATTCCTGTTTGAAAATCAGTTCAGTTAAACAGCTTAAACACTATTTCAAGTTTTCATGTTGCTGTATTTCCCAGATTTATTTCTGTCAGAAAAGATTTTCGCAGTGCACCTTCAGGAAACTCTTCTCAGGAGCAGTATCTCAACTCCTGCTCAGCTCAGGCATCAGAGCTGATAAGGAAGGTGTCTGCTTTCGGAGGGGCATCTGTTGTCTAAACAGGGATGTGCTGATCTGACAACAAACACTGAGGAAATGTGAGAGGAGGAAGATGGAAAAGACACATGGAAACAAGATGGGTATATGAAGTGAAGTGGGAATAACGCTGTGTGGTGACGCAGTTAATAGAAATAGAATTTTATTTTGTAGTTAAAATCTAAGTAGATGGAGTTTAGTTTTTTTTTATAAAGGCCTTGAAGTGGATGATGAAGTGAGTCAGATGACAGGTTATATTTATAGTTCTGATTGCATGTGAAGCTCTGTGTGGATGGGCTGTATCAGGTTGGCTGATTAGGCTGATTCACACGAGTCCGTGTCGTCTGTTCGGCGTCCAATAGCGGCGTGCTGATTGATGTTGTGACACACCGAGGGGTGAGATGTAGGTTAAGAAGAGAGAGGTATTTTTTCAAGCCCAGGCTCTGAGGCTGAGCTCAGTTCAGGGTGATGACAGCCGCTGACAGTTTTTGGCTCCTCTCCCTCTTTCTCCACGCCAGGTAAAGTCCCCTCCTCCATCCTCCTCCTCCCTCTTTCTTTCTCTCGCTGCCTTCAAGCCGAGCGTCTCTCGCCCTGTCTCCCTCCGTCAGGTTCCTCTGAGTCACGTCCCTCCTCACCCGCTCTCACCACCCTCAGACAGTGTCAGTCACTAGCTCTCTCCTGGCGCCAGATGCAGCTTCTCCGTTTCAATGGGAGCTATTTTTCCACTTGTTCTCTCAGGGACACTTTTACATTGTCAGTGTTACTATATAAACAGAAAACAGTGCTCGGGTTACAGTGCCACTCATTCAGCTCCAAACTCCTTCACCTCCACCTCCCACACCTCAGCTCCTAATACCCCCCAAACTGAATGCATCACACTATTTCCTGCTCACCCAGCAGCTCTCTGTTTACTCACAAACTTGTGCATGAAACATGATACTTTTTCCAAAATCTAAACAAATCTCACCTACTGTTTCTGAAGATTGCATAATATTTGCAGCCTTTTCTGGTAAAAGTAGTACAAACGAGGCAGAAATGAAACTCTCATAATAAGGTTGTTTGACCTGTTTGACCAGAGACATCGTCATTTACCAACTGATGCTTATATCTGTTTTGATTAATCTGCAGATTACTTTCCTAATACGTGATTTGTTTGTTTGGAAAGTGTGAGAAAATAGTGAAATATGTCTGTCAGAATTTCCTGAAGCCCAACCTGCTTTCTTTTAACATCATATTTAGTCTCCAAAACACACTGATGTGCAGTTTAATGTCACTTAAGACAAATAAAAGCATCAAATCCACACAAGTAAGAAGCTGGAAGCCAGCAGGTTGGTGCATTCTTGAAGCCCTGAGTCACACAAAATTAGAGGAATCTCAATGCTCTTTCATTGGTATGCAGTAGTGGTTGTTTCATTTTTTCCCTTCATTTGTTGTTGGATAATAATGGTGTCTCAGTATGGATGAATTCTTGTGTTTTGTTCAAAATACAACAAATGTTTGGTCACAGCCAGTGGAATCAGGGAACGTTTGGCAGTTCCACTAGAAAAACTTGCTTAACCCTCTGAATCTCAAAGCCTGCTTTAAAAACAACTGCCAAAATTAGACCATTTGTCAAAGCCAAAAACAGCAACTACAGAAATAATCACGGGATTTTCAACTTCACGAAGATCCCTTAACTCCAATTAGAAAGCATAACTTAATCAGTGTGCATCCTAATCACTTTTTTCTACATGTCTCATTAAAAATGCCAAGTATATACAGTTTCAAACAAACTGATTCCGTAAAAACCCAAAAATTCTGCGGTCTTTTTTTGCAATTATAAAGTCATTAGTGACTCAGCTACAACTAGCAGTCATGCAAGAAAAAATCAGGGGCTTTTCAGCTAAACTGGGCTGAACTGCAGGCTGCATTTTCACAGAAGCAGACAGGAGAATGTCTGAAAAGTATGGAAACAACAAAAAACAAACCAAATACTTAAATATCCCCATTTTTCCAATATTGGAAACATCTGTGAACACTTAGAAAAGTGCTATATATGTAGATTACAGTTTTGTTTTTTTGTCAAATATAGAATCAAAGAAATTGCATTTTTATTTATGATTTTTAGCATTACAACTGTGTCACATTACACACAATGTATTTTTCAGTTCTCTCCATTTCTAGCCATGGTTGTGCTGTTTTCATAGAAGTGCAGGACTTTATGTAGCAGTGAAAAATGTGTCCGCAGTGTGTAAAAAAAAGTGATAGGACCAAAAAACACCCAGAAACTAGTAATCAGTTGTCAGTATGGCTGCTGATCAGGTTATTACTTCTCTCATGTGAAAATCCAAGTATTACTGCAACTACACGTACTCTTTTGAACCTGTTTTTGGAAATGTTAAGCGGCAAGTAAAGCAGTTAGTCTGACTTTCTGTCACATAGTGCGCACATAAATTAATTCTACATTAGTTTATCTATTACAAGTCAAAACAAAGCAGTCCACACCACTAAATAACTCCTCCTAAACAACATGAGTCAACTGAATACTGGCTGCATCACTTGTTAGTCATCGTTTAAATGTGAAAAATAAAAAGGGAACTTTTTAATGTTCTGTCAGCACAACAGGTCTGAGTTACAATGTTTCCAGAAGGCCTGAAAATCTATATTTTGCTGCAAGAAAGCTAAAAATGACAGTAATATTGTTAGAGTTCACCCTGGGACTAAAAAACAACAGAAATGTTTGAATTTATGCACACGCGTCATCAGAGGAGTAATGGCTGGAGGTGTAGTGATCCCAGTTGCGGTGTTATGTGTTTCCACTTCAGATTATGCTCAATAACAGCCTCCCCACAGACTCACACCGTTATTCAGCTGTGTCAAAACCAGTTAGTTTTATGCAGAATATGTCAAAGTAAGGCAAGAACAGGTTTTTATGCTACATTAGTAGATGAAAAACATCATTTATTTGAGTTTATTTTCTTTAAAATGTGCTAAATTAATCACTCCAAAATCAGTGCTGCTTTCTATTGATTAATTGGTTAACAGTTTGTGCAGTCATGACTGAATGACCGTAGTGTCACATCATCTGAACACATCTCTGGATCTTAAAGCAGGCTACTGGTCTTGTAGTTAGCAATGGCCTTCTTCAGTCAAGGTCAAAGTTAAATAGTCAGGATTTTATTTAACCTCTCGGCCACTGGGAAGTTTTTGTCCTCGGACTCACCTCCTTCTCACCCTTTCTCTCTCTTTTCATTTTTTCCCTCTCTGTTTTTATTAGATTATTCCTTTGTGCCTTTGCCTCTCTGTTTTTTGAAACCTTACCACTCTTGTTAATGACAAGCTGTGGGTTCAGGTTGGGGTTGATGTGGTGGGGTGAGGGCCGCATTTGGTTCAGTCCTGTGCTATCCATTGAAGGTGACAGGAGGGGCTGTGACTTTGGGTTTTTGACCCCAGATTCTTTATTTTTACTAGGAAGGGATCCAAGGATGGAGCTGTTGATGTGAATAGCTGCCCAAGGTGACTGGATCCCAATAAAGAGTCCGTCACCCTGGCCGGGGGCCTCCTTCCCATCCAAGACACAACCTTTATAGGGCTGCTTATGAGCCTGGGCAACTATTAAACCCTGTCCAGCCTGCACTGAGGAATTTAGGGCCAGGAAACAAGGGAGTGGGGGTGGGAATGGGCAGAGGGAGGTGAAGTTGGGGTGACTGAAGGTGAAAGTTGAAAGGCACGTTCGAAGGAATCTGGTTGTTCTTTAGTCATCACCTTTAAATGTGTACCAGGCGTGTTATAGCTTTACTCTCTATTCTGTGAGGAGCCACAGTTTTAAACAGCTGGATGAACTTGTGACTTTTTTTTTTTTACATTGTTTGTTTTTAGCCATTTTCAATAGCAGGCAGTCAAATGACTTTGCCTGTGGCCAGCATATGGTGTTATACAGTGTGCCATTTTCTTTAGCGAGACAGTGAGAAGGAGCAGAGGGGAGACAGCCGAGTCTCATAAACATCCCACCTCTGTTTGTTCACATGGGGCTCGAGGTATACGGGCAGGCCTGGTTGGACGGCTTTTCAAATAAAAATGTGAGCATGTGTGCACGCAGGCACACACACAAAAATTCAGATGTCAGTCAAAAAGTCAACAGAGGTATCTCGCTCCCCCCACTCACCAGTAAATGGAGAAGCCAATCAAATCTCAGCTGCCAATCAGCATTTTATCAGCAGGGCCATCTGGCCATCAGCTAATTGTGTCTCTTTTAAGTCCCTGTCAATCAGCAGTGTCCCCCCTCCCCTTCTTTCTCTCTTAAAAATGTCTGCCTTTGAGCTTGCCTTCTGGCTCCAAGGGGTGGCCTGCAAGGGGTTGGGGGGTTGTTTGTTGACCATCCTCTCTTAATCTCTTATTAGCTTTAAGCATAGTTTCGGTGTAAATAAAGATGCTCGAATACAAACAGTAAATGTGTGTTTTTTTCCTCCTTCTGCAGCGGTGGAGACCCAGAGCACCAGTTCGGAGGAGATGGTACCCAGCTCTCCTTCTCCTCCTCCACCTCCTCGGGTCTACAAGCCGTGCTTTGTGTGCCAGGACAAGTCATCTGGTTATCACTATGGAGTGAGCTCCTGTGAGGGCTGCAAGGTAAGTGGAGCCAGAGGGGCACGGAGAGTTTACAGGACGTGTTTAAAGTGAACAGTTGAGGTCCACTGAGAAGACAGTCTCAACTAGAGTCAGACAGATGTGCAGAGAACCATAGCTGCAATGTTTGCTGTTGTTTAGCTGCCCTCTAGTGCATCACTGCATGTACTGCATATTAGTAATGGAACAACAGTAATGTTCTGAATGAGCTGTTCTAAAATTAGAATTAGCGCTCGAAATTGAATTAAAAGAACCCCGCACACAAACCTTTTTTGTTTCAACTTCATACAGATACTAATAAATGTATTTATTTAGCTTTACTTAACCAGGAAGTCCGGTTGAGATTAGAAATCTCTTTTACAAGGGAAACCTGGCCAAGGTAGCAGCCATATTAAATCAAAAGCTGTATAAACAGATACATGATGCACAAATAAACAGCAAACAGTAAAACAATAACAAAAATAAAATTATTGTTGACTGTTAAATGCATCCCCACCCAGAAAAGACTGAGGACACTGGTTGCTGAAGTGCAGTACCCCCCGTTCTGTACTATTTGCACATACTACCTCTTCTATTTTTACTATATACAGTGCAGTTCTATTCTCTCAGTGCAATTTTATTTTTATTCTTTATGTTTTTTACACAGCGCATTAGTTTTGTATTTTTATTTTATCTATATTCTATTTTTTTTGTATCGATTTTATTTTTTGTAATGGCTTTGTGCTCTTTTGTTGTTTTGTGCTGCTAATCCAAAGAGCTGCTAAACTGCCTTTCGTTGTTGTTAAACAATGACAATAAAGATCTGTTCTATTCTGTTAAAGGAACACTTTGAAATAAGATAAAACTTTATTAATGCCAAAGGAAACTCTTGAAAAATTGGGTAATACTCTTGCTGTTTGTCTCCATGGAAATTTTTCATAAAAGGTGAATATTTATATGATCTCAAGAAACAAGAGTAGATATTTTGATAATTACACTTTTTCACTTACATTATAAGAAAGGATCTGACCACTTCCATATTTCCTTGTTGCATTAGAATTTCGGCACCAAGAGTGGAAACAGGCTGTTTGATAGTAACATAACACAGCTGTCTGCGTCTCTAAAGCTGGACCAGATTAGCTGTTTCCATCTTTCCAGTCTTTTTGCTGAGCTAAAAAAAATGATCGGTTTGTCATCTGAAAATAATATTATTATTGGAGATCTTTGGAAAAACTTCTAAGAGTATTATCTTTCTTTCTCTGTAGCAGTGTACAAGACATTTTCTGTTATCTGTCTCAGGGATTTTTCCGGCGCAGCATCCAAAAGAATATGGTGTACACCTGCCACCGGGACAAGAACTGCCAGATCAACAAAGTGACCCGCAACCGTTGCCAGTACTGTCGGCTGCAGAAGTGTTTTGAGGTTGGAATGTCCAAAGAAGGTCAGTGTCTTCAAATTAAAAGCACAAGGGTAGTTGCGGTTTTCAGAAAGTGCAATTAAATGTTGATCTTGTGTTTTATCTGCAGCGGTGCGCAACGACAGGAACAAAAAGAAGAAGGACGTGAAGGAGGAGGTGGTGCTGCCAGAGAACTATGAGCTGAGCGGAGAGCTGGAGGAATTGGTTAACAAAGTCAGCAAAGCACACAAAGAGACCTTCCCGTCTCTGTGCCAACTAGGAAAATACACCACAGTGAGTTTTCTTTAAAAATGCAAACTTGCATCCACTTCTAAATACTCACACTCCACTGAAGCTCACCGCTTTGCAGGAAGGACCACCACAGTATAAACTCTGCACAGTCACACAGACCAAAGTGTCCCTCTTTCTCTCTCCCAGAATTCAAGTGCTGACCACAGAGTACAGCTGGACTTGGGCCTGTGGGATAAGTTCAGTGAGCTCTCCACTAAGTGCATTATAAAGATTGTGGAGTTTGCCAAGCGGCTACCAGGCTTCACTACGCTCACCATCGCTGACCAGATCACCCTCCTCAAATCTGCATGTCTGGACATCCTGGTACTAGCTTCCTGCCCTTATTACACCTCCTCTTTAACCTGCAGCTCTTCCACCTCCCTAACCCCTGTTCATCTGTCACGCTGCTTGATACAATACCGTGCTTCTGAACAGCTGCCATTCTATTCGGAACTTTGTCTGAAACTTTACGAGCTGTTCAATTTCTCTCCCGTCTCTGCTTTCTCATTCTCTCTCCCCCTGAGTAGATGCTGAGGATATGCACCCGCTACACACCAGAACAGGACACAATGACCTTCTCAGATGGCCTCACTCTTAACAGGACCCAGATGCACAACGCTGGCTTTGGCCCCCTCACAGACCTGGTGTTTGCCTTTGCCGGTCAGCTGCTGCCTTTGGAGATGGACGACACAGAGACGGGGCTCCTCAGTGCGATCTGTCTCATCTGTGGAGGTGAGTCTGGGTCACTGTCCTGCATCGGTTTATCTCCAGCTGCAGTCAAGGAATCAAAATATGTTCATAGTTTAGTAACCAGACACATGAAGCAGTTTTGTAGTTCCCTCTCTATCATCTTGTCAGCTGTTTGTTAACTTTCTCTTTGCACTGATTCATCCCTCTTGCTCTCCCAGATCGAATGGACTTGGAGGAGCCGGAGAAGGTGGACAAGCTGCAGGAACCGCTGCTAGAGGCTCTGAAGATCTACACCCGCCGTAGACGCCCCAACAAGCCTCACATGTTTCCCCGCATGCTGATGAAAGTCACAGACCTCAGAGGAATCAGTACTAAAGGTCAGCTGATTTTTTTTCACTTTTTTGTGGAGATCTGAATATTAAACCTCAGTAGTTATGTCACAACCCAGCTCACTAGGAGGAAAGAAAAGCAACGAAGAACAACCAGGTGGATGCTGTTTAACCAAAGCAGATGTTTTTTTTCCATTGAGCAGTTCATAAAAAGGAGAGTAGAGGATGCTACTCAAGTAAAAGAAAATAATGTAGCAAAGGGAGGACCAGAAGCTCTGTTTTAATGAAATAATAGCTTCAAAATCAAAGCCTGACTTACTTAACTTCCTTTATCCAAAACAAAAGTACAAAAGGATTAGCACCCCTATCCAGGACTTCAGAACTTCAAGTGGCTTTAACCCAAGAGTCCCTACTTTTACACAACTTCCTGTTATGAAGCTAGTGTCTCAGATTCGCAGGCAATTCTGTGGCTTGGTTGAAGGTGCATTCCAGTGCTGATCCAATCAGGCGAGCAGAGGGAGGAGGCAAGACAGGAAGCAGCGACTCAAATATACAAATTTGCATAAGCAGTACAAAAGGTTCATCCTACACAAGAGAGAAAAAGCGGAACCCTAACCCAGGGTCATAACAACTTAAGTGACAACCTCAATATGCGCTTTGTACTACAGAGTATTAAAAATTGCAAAGTACTAACAGTTGGTACTGAATGTCACTTTTTCCTCAGTCAGACTCAAACCCTTTTGGTTAAGGTTAGAGAAAGATCAAAGTCTGGCATCCGCCCTAACCAACTCTTAGTGACTCTTGGACATTTCACAATTGTTCCATAACTTGATTTCTAAAAAACTTTGCCCCTGAGCATAATCCAGCATTTGCCTTTACAAAGCAAATAGGAAAACATTTCAGTAACATAATTTGCAGGAGGCAGAGGTTGAAGAATCATGCAGAGAAAGAATACACCATCATCAACATATTCTTAGATAGAATAACACCCTGTCAGTCACCAATTACGAAGAGAAACTTCTTCCTTTTTCTACATGCTAACAGTTAACTATATACTCTTGTGCCTGTAGGTGCAGAAAGAGCCATCACGCTGAAGACGGAGATCCCAGGCCCCATGCCCCCACTGATCAGGGAGATGCTGGAGAACCCGGAGGCCTTCGAGGACAGCAGCGACTCAGGCGACAGCGCTGCGGCCGCTCCGCCTGCCATTCAAACCATCAAGCAAGAAGAGAAGTCCACGTACGAGTCGGAGGAGGAGGAGGAAGAGGACGACTACTGGGATGAGGAGAAGGAGCGAGGGGCGGACAGTGACGGAGAGCCGTGGGGCGAGACGTCAGCCGGGGTGGTGGCGGCCGCTCAGAAGAAAAGCGTGACGCAGTGAGAAGGACGAGGAGAGCTGAGCCTCACTGAGCAGTATCACCTCCCAGAAACCTCACAGATTTAGGCTCTTAAACATCCTGAACGGTGTTTTTATACAGCACATATCTACTTAAACTGTACATACTGACTGAAAGGAAAAAAAAGGTGTTCAATTCAGAATAGGAAGTAAAAGCACTACATTTCAGTGGATCAGTTGAGGGCACTATTGAAACAAATCGCTGTGCCAGACTATGTAACCGATATTTGAAAAAGTGTTTTGTCCACGCAAAGAGAGGAATTTGTGGACAGAAGAAAATGCACTCCTCTTCTATCTATTAAGGGCTATGCTTTGTATAAAATTGATGGTGACAATACATTGCAACAAAAGAACTCTACGTGGTGTCCGTATGCCGCAGATGTCTTCTCAGAATTACCTTTATTACTATTTGGAAATATGCTACTTATTTTTTCATTGTATGTTTTTTTCTAAGCATGTACACATTTCTGTTCTGTCCCTATGCCCGTCCTGTTTGTGAGACCTTGTGTTGTTTTTTTTGTATATTTTTCACTCAGTCCTACTCTCATTTGACTGGACGTGTGTGTTTTATAAGCTTTAATTGTATGCTTTATCGGACACAGTGACAAGCAATAGCAAAAAAAAAAAAAAAAACAAGGAAAAAGAGCAATAGCAAAAGAGAGAGGGAGTCATGAGCCGGACTCAAACTCACAGTGTGACGAGCACTTGGTGTGTCCTTTTAATTCATGAAAATCCCTGATGAGCATAACCTGGTAGAGGATAAGAGGAACTTTGATTTTAACTCCGGTGCCAAATGAGAAAAATGCAAAACAAATGCAGGAACATATATCTCCACCTCTCAACAATACACATGTACAATAATCTAACAAGTGAATCTGCAGGGTAGATTTAATGTCATCACACAGTCTCAGGTTGATTTTTTCAGGGCACACTTGTCTCTAGAGTGTTTCCTGCCAACAAAACTCCCCCATTCAGAAGTTCCTCTTACACCACAGAGTCTGTTAAAAAATGTAACAATACAGTACGTGTCCTTGATGAAGCGACAAGGTACAGGCAAGCCATAAGATTTTCCTTTTTTAAAAGAGAGAGCAAAGAATCATCCAAACAGACAAAACCCCAAAAAGTCAGTTTGCTTTACAGAAAACCTCAGGTGTGTATGTGTGTGTGCGTGTGTGTGTGTGTACGTGAGAGCATGAACCAAAAACACAGTGATGTTATAGAGATGGGATATTAATGTCATTACTGCATCATCCACAGTGAGCGTTTAGTAAGATGTCCAATTACTAGTATCCCTAAAATGATTTGCAAACAAACAAAAAAGATTTTGTAAAGGATTTTCACGACTTCTGGTGAACAGCAGGTCACTGACGAGAGCTGACCAAGAATCATATCATCAGTTGCTACTTATTTTGGTCATTACTGCACTTCTCTGAGGTTGCAACTTAGTCAACGACAAAACAAACACTTCGCAATTCCTGGGCAACGATTTCCAATGATGTGTGTTCATGTGTGCTGTATTTAATGAGTGATGCAAATCATGGATTTTGTAAAAAAATAAATACTTATAATCTGTTTTTCATTGAGACTATACAACTTTTTTTTACGGAAGATGTGTAAAACTGACATTGTTTGTGTAACGAAAGACAACGTGGCTCTTAATGAACTCCATAATAGTTGCAGAGGAAGAGATTCCTTCAGCACATTGACCTTAATGGCGTGAAACATTGCGGCAACACAGCCGCAACATATTGTTGATGTAGTTTCAAAACTGAAGCTTAAGTGAGAAATCTGAAACAGACATGATGAGCAGAAATCAGCTCTTATATGACCGTCGTGGCAACACACCAGCTTCAGCACCAGATTTAACAGGACACGGAAGTTGTCTTAAAAATCAAAGGGTGATGCCATAATTATGTTTTTTTAGACTTTTGAGTTGTGTTTTTGCTATTATAGGAAAGAAACAACACAACCATATGACCGAGGTAAAAGACTAAACTTACCATCGATGTTTGCCTTTACTCTGCTCCTCTTCACACGATGTTTTACATATCATGAGCCAAGTTGACATACAATGTTGTTTAGTATTTAAAGATGTTTCTACATCATATAACCATGACATGTCAGAGAAAAAGATGTTTTGTTTCTTTTATCTGCTCCTTAAACTTATTTCTTTTCCTGAATTTGAGCCGGTGCAATAAATAAGCCATGGAGGAGGTCAGCAAGGCCTCAACTCGTAAGCATATGATAAAACAAAAATACAAAAGCATGTGATTAAAAAGACCAAAGACAGGTATGACACTACATTTGGATAAAACCATTAATATAAATTCTAGGAGGGTTCTATGTATATTCACTTTGTTTTTTGCAATGGCAGAATATTTCAAGATCTCCAATGACCTTTAAATCTTGACTCATTTTTAAAAAAAATCTCTGTTATATTTTGTTGTTGTTTGAATTTTAACTGATGTCTTACTTTTTATAAACAGTTTCTGTAGCAAATGTATGTAATGTCTTCATGTTCAGGGATGATTCAGACTCCTCATGAGTTTTACTTCAATCTGACTTGTACTAAAATAGCTCTGACACACACACACACACACACACACACACACACACACAGAAATACAACAACTGGGCTGACATGTTCTCGTTTTATGTATTTTTATGAGAAGCTAATACTATTTTTGCTTTTTCGTTGCCTATTATTTGCTGTTTGTTGTTTCTTGTATTTTGATAAAGGCGCTTTTTGTTCTCTGACTTCTCACTTGTCACCTTCTTTGCCGTCATTTTGCACAACCTTCACATGATGAATCATAAGATGGAAACACGACATCACATATTTTCACCAAGGTCAACATCTATGTGTGTTTTCGTCTTTTATTACAGAGGCCCGTCTTTTCTCACGGGGGGGTCGTATCCATAAGGAAAAGTATCATAAATAAATGTTCATCTTCCTCCAACCTGACACTGTTCTCAACAAACTGAAACCAAACATTTCACACTCGACCGTGACTCACACCCACACATTCGCCACAGTCTCAGGAGTCACGCAGAGTTTAGGGCCTAATATGCCACCAAGTTCACAGTACCATAACATCAAGTAGCACATTTATCTTAACAGTTGCCACAAATCTACACCATATTGAGTTAAAAAGCTAAAAACTGTAAACTGTAATCAGCACCTAACGTCCATCCTTAGGTTTATACATTCTGAATCAGCAGTGAAACCATTAAACACACTAATAAACACAAATCTGGACACTTACAAACTCGGCTATGTTTTCTTTGAAAACAGGCCCTTAACTTCAACATCAGTGTCTACAAAAGAAAATAATAATCCCCAAAGCGCTCCAGATTTTCCCAAATAATTTGTCTTTGCATTGATACACAAGCAACTTGCCATTCGTCCATTCTTCCTTGTGCTACCACATGGGGGCTTCAGCAAGGTCACTGCAGGAGAAAAGAGAGATTTACAGAAAAGAAATAACAAAGAAAGATTTACAAAAGGTAACGAGGTAGAAAAAACATACTATACTGTCAATAAAAATGTTAATAAATGTCATACCTCTATTATTGTTAATCTATTTCTAGCTTGATATGAATGTATTTGAGTATTGTTGCAATTTTCACTCTTATTACATCATTATTACAGTATTATTTACTGTAGTTTTAACTCTCTAGTGCCACCTGTCAAAAGAAAGTATAACTATAAGTGGACGACAGCTTTTATAAACCAGTCTGTCACTGAGGAGAGTGTGAAGAGATGATTCCAGTCGTGATGGAGGAAGCAGGGTGTGTTTGGTGCAGCTGGTGGACGGCCAGATTTGTCACCTCAGGATGGGGTTCACAAAGTCTTTTAGGATCAGTTGCTTCCCTTCATCAGCTCTGGTTTCACAGTCCTGCCTCTCCTCGTCCTGATTTAAGAGACAGGAGCAGAGACAGATGTCAACTGCAGAATGTAACGTCGTTTCCTGATATGCTTAAGCCTAAATGTTTGTGTGAGAACCAGTGACACTAAGTAATGTTTCCAGAAAGCTCATAACTGATCTAATTTAAGCAAAAGAACACATAGAATTTTTTTAGCTTGTAACAAGACTGTTGGTTACAAAGTTAGCTAATTATATTCTATATTGACTGAGAATATCTGAAAGCACAGGTACAAATTATTAATGGATTAGTTGAGAGATGTGTTATAAGAAGTTCTTTGAGAATATACAAGTGTGGTGTTTCTGCCAAATGCCATTGTTCCTTGTTTTGTCTTTCACCTGATCCAGTTTGATAACATACATCATCGTTTCTATGAGGCAGCACTAAACCCTGGTGTTCAACAATGCAGCTGGAATAAACAGCAGAGCTCGAGGACTCAGTTGGGAAACTAGTCAAATATTTGCCCGCTCAGGTCTGATAGAAGCGAACGCCTGAGTTGCATGTCGTACCTGTGTGTCAGAGGGTGGAGATCCATCGTTGTCATCCTCAGAGGAAGAGTCAGGAGCTGTTTAAAATGGGAACAACTCTTTATTTTGGTGCTCAGTATAATGTAGTGTAACATCAGTGTGGCATATGTAGAGACTTCTTTACTTACAGATACATGTAGAAACTATATTGTTTGATCTAGTTTCTGGCAACCTCTGCTCTAACTGATGAATGTAGCTCACCAGGTCCTGCAAGTATCCAAATCCAAACAAAGGAAGAGATAAGAGGAAAAAAAGCAAAAAGACAAGAAAGAAGTAAATTGGAGTATTTTAGTGTAAACTGTCACAATGGTATTGTCCTTTCATTTGTTGACTTTATAAAGTGGTTTCTTTCTCAAAAACTGAAGATACTGTCAGTGATGATACTTTACCTGCACAATGAGTGTAAACTTTGGAGAAAGACTTACTCACATCTTTGAATTAAGTAAAACACCATACTATAATGTAGAAATACTCTGTTGTAAGCAAAAGTCACTCATTCAGAGTTTGGTTTTAGTTTTAAAAAATTCTATTTGGCATTGTGAATCGTAATCTGCTAAGGAACTCAAGTTGACAAATCCATGTAGAGGAGTAAAAAGAACAATATTTCTCTGTGAAATGTAGTTTAGTAGATGTAAAAAGAAGAAAACTACTTAAATTATACTTAAGTGTGGAACATACAAAACTTGAATTCATTGACCTATTTTCCAGCATTGACTGTAATTCTGAAAATTTCTTGCACAATTTTATTGATTTAACAAACTAAGTCAGTGTGACTTCAGTTCTAGATGACACTAGGTGATTTTTTCTTCTCCGGCTTGTTATGGACATTTTCTCATTTTTACATAAGTAGTGAAGAATAACATGGTGGGAAAGAAGGATGAAAAAGTAACAATATCATTTAAATTGCGCTCATACAAGTCCACAATTCACGTCAGTGCAGCAGAAATGGTGAGCAGTGCAGATATAAAACCAGCCACCATCCAAATATGTCTCAGAGCTGGGAATGAGTGGAGCATGTTGATAGATTCTAGAGAAAGAACTCTTGACTAAACACCCATCTCTTGAAGAACACCATATACTAAAGAAATCTAAGCTGTATTTGTGGTCTGGTTCTGAATACTTGCCTGCTGGTTCAGTTGTTCCTCCTCCCTTTCCTTCTGGATCTTTCTCAGACTGGCCTTCAGGTCCTGCAGCTCTCTCAGCAGCACCTACAGGGGGCAGCAGCATTTAACTCAGATCATCTGAACACCAACACAGCTGATGTGTCCTCTTTCCTGCTGTTGATCACATGACGGTGTGAAGAAATGTTTGCTCACTGTTCATGGAAGCTTTCCTATTTGTGCCAGTGTGTGAGCAATAAAAGCGCTGCGCTGAACTCTGGCATGAATCTCAAGTTTCCAAAATGCAACTTGAGTCACTGACGATGCAGAACTGCAGCGCCCGAGCAGTTATATTTAGAGCTGAATGTGTTTGTGTATTAAATAATAGTGATTGCAATGTACTTTAATTTATTTACTTTATTGTAATCTTTCTCTTTCCCGAGCTCTACTTCCAGTTTTTCCCTCTCCGACCTCTCCTCCTGGAGCCACTCCTCTTTTCGCTGCACCTCACAGCTCACATGTTGGAGTTTCTTCTTGTCACTCTGCACAAAAACAAGAAAACAGATTTATTAATAAAGTCAGATCTATATATACACCATTCATGTGCAGCATCAGGTCCTGCTGCATCCTCACTTCTGCTGCATGTTTGTATGCCTCTCTCTCTAAAGCCCAGTTGGCCCTCTCCTCCCTGAGGACCAGGTTCTCCTCAGACAGAAGCAGGGTCAGCTGGGCCACCTGCAGCCGGGCTTGGTGCAGCTCAGCGTGGGTGTTGCCCTGTCGGGTGCCCAGCTCTCTCAGCTCCCTACGGAGGCTCTCGGCCAGATGGTCACTGGTCTCCAGACGCTCCTGCAGCCCTTGTAGCTCCCCGAGAGCAGCCTCATTCTCCACCTGTAGAGAGACGAAGAGGTACAGAAACAGCAACAGACTGAAACATTTGATTTGTTGTTATTCATGTCTGATATGACCAGAAAGTATCCAATTAAAACACTTCTAGTTCTTTTTACTAAATATCCCACGTCTGACCATCTTCAGTTTGACAGGTTTTTTAAAAAGTGGTGAATATTGATTGAGTCAACTATGTGTATAATCTGGGGTCAGAGGTGACATTAGTTTTTGAGTTAAAAATTCTTAAATAGGGGGAAAGTCATGTTGGTTTTTGCAAAATTTTCTTCATGCCAATCTGTGGAGCAATGTTGGAAGTGCCATAACTTCAGATGTAACGTAGCTAGAGTCCTGACATTCTGCAGGTTCATTGATATACACACATGGTCTTCAATGGTACAACCCCGCTTTGATAGAATAATGCAAAATGACAATGTTTCTGTCTACTCTGATATTCCACCAACCATAAAATAAATCTAATTGGGCAGTGGTGTCGCAACGGTTCAGTCCCTGGGCTACTGATCAGAAGGTCAGAGGATTGAACCCCAATGCAGCAATTGTTGGGCCCTTGAGCAAGGCCCTTAACCCTTCCTGCTCCAGGGGTGCTGTACCATGGCTGACCTTGCGCTCTGACCCCAATTCGGATATGTGAAAAAAACATTTGACAATGCTGTAAAAATGTATTTGTAACAATAAAGGTTTCTTCTTCTTCTTCTTCTTCTTCTTCTTCTTCTTCTTCTTGATCGTCCTAATATTGACCATAAAGGCAACATAATTTTAATATTTTCTTCCTCATAAAGTTTGCCTCTGACTGGCACCATACTCCTCCTGTTGGTGCCAGTCACAATCTTAGGGTGAATAATGAAGATTTTATGGTTGGCTGAATATTGGAATAGAAAAAACATGGACATTTTGTGACCAAATGTGCACCATTATCTAACTAGTTTGTATTATTCTATCAAAGTTATACCACTGAAGACCACATGTACATATCAGTGAGCCTGCAAAATGTCAGGACTCTAGCTACATTATTTCGTATGTTATGGCACTTCAAACACTGATCCACAGGTTGGTGAGAAGAAAACAATGCAAAAATTGATATGAGCCCACCCCTTTTTAAGATTTTTTACTTTTACTCACTCTTACTAACATACGTATGCACAGAATAAAATCTGAAAATATGCGATGGTCAAGCGTGAACTTTTTTAAAAATTTGATGAACTGAGGTGCAATGACCCTTCTTCTTATCCTGTTTGTGGAAAGATCTGACCATCTAAATCTGGCCAGGTTGCACTGTGTCATGGGATCAGAGGTTTTCTTATGTTACAGACTTGTCTGTCCTCTTTTGACCTCTGTGACCATATTTCTTAAGCATCAGCATCGACCACTAACCTGCAGAGACTTTCTCTTTTCCTCATCGTGTTTCATTTGACAGGACATTTTCTTCACTCTCTCTTTCAGCCTGTGGTAACAAAAATAAGGTTAGTTTCAGGCCTGAATGACAAACATTTAAGCTTGCATACGTCTCAAACACTTGCCTTTCCAGTTCATTGTTTCCTTCTTTCTCTCGGTCGGTCAGAACCTTGATGTCATCCTCCAGGTCTTTGATTTGCTGCTGACTCTCAGCCTTTTCAGTCATGAGTTTGCTCAGTTCAGAGTTCAGATTTTCCTCATTGTATTTCACATCCTTTCAGTGTTGTAGAGAGAAGAAAATAAACAAATCATTTTTATATCTCTTACTGTGTTTGTTCCATTCATTACAACATTTTTTTAATCAAAGCCCTAAAGAACTTGTGTTGCAGTGTTGTTAAACTGACGTGAAGGGAACATACTTTGTGTTTTCCCTCCATGTTCTTCAGCATTTCGCGGTCGTGTCTCAGATTGTCTTTCAGCTCAGTGATCTCTGCCTTCATTGCTTCTCTTTCACACTCCCAGTCCATCCTTGCTTTTTTGCTGTCTTCTTTCTCGTTCTCTGTCTCCCTCTTTGCTGTCTCCAGAGCTCGCTGTAAATCTTCTTGCTTTTTCAAGCACTCCTCCAGCCGACTCTGTTCACAAAACAGGAAATAAGCTGCAATAAAACAATTAAACATATCTAAACACTTCCACAGTAACTAATACAATAATTTTAAGGCCTTTACACTGATTTTTCCACTCAGTTCTCATTATTTGAAGTTTTCTCTTCCCACCTGCAGCAGCTGAGCCCGGGGGATGACCAGGAGCAGCTCTTCTTCTCCATCCTCCTCATCTTGCTCCTCCTTCAGAGTCTCCAGCTCCTCCAGAGGTTTGGGAGCACAGAAAGTGAAGGGACGACTGCGAGCACAGACCTCCCCCATCTTATCCACATAAACAAACTGGTACTCCACAGTACTGGGACGGGGCAGGTAGGATGCTGCATTGAGTAGACATTTCTTATTATGCTTGTTGTACTATTGTTGTTCAACCAAATATTGCAGAACAAAATAAGACTTAAACAGAAGCAAAACAAACTCTGAACTAAAAACAATACTTGCAGGAGTTGGTCCAAAAAAACTAAACAGCATTACATTACATACTTGCTGTCTGTACACTATGACCACTGTTGGCTGTGTTACAGCTACATCAGAGCTCCTCTCTGACAACATTAACCATCAGTGATGGTGAGAGGTTTAAAACTTTCAATCAGAAAGGCCTGAAGATCCCTAGTGTAGCCCAAAATACCACAAAGACAAAGTTTGAAGAACTTCAGCAGTTGTTTTTAAGTCTGTCAATCCGTCTCTCGACAGATTTTGTCAATAAAATAGTGTCACAATAGTGCATGATGCAGTCACAAGACTTAGCTGGTGTGTAGTTGAGATCAAAATGAGGGTCAAATTTAGAAAATTGGTTTGTTCCAACCTGCAATCATATAATAATGCAATAATGACTACTCAGTACTAATGAGTTGGGATGTCAGCATGTTGATGGATATGGACATTTTGGGTGTTTCACGCCATTTAGAGCAATTTTATGTTTTAGATCCCCAAACTCGCAGCCCTTAAAAATGCATTGCAGTCATTTCTGTCACATTGTTTTCACCTTGTGAGTCTGTTTGTTTGTAGGTATATGTGCAGTCACAGCAGAATATGGTCTGGAGACACCTGCTGTAGAGTGAACCACCACAAAGCTAGCTTTGAATACTGCCAGGTGTTTTTATGTCTGTCTGTAGACACAATAGTGTCACAACTGTACAAGATGCACTCATAAAGCATCACACGTGTGTCGCTAAGATAAAAATGAAGTTGGAATATGGAGTTGGTCTGACCTGTCATCATGTATCCATGTAGAAATGGCTACTGAGTAGTAATTAGAAGCATCAACACATTGATAGGTGTTGTGGCTGCTGTGATTGCATAGTTACTTCTTAAGGTTAAAATATCACAAATATTGAATCATTCACTGTCTTTTTGGCTGATTTCTTACCCTGGAAAAGTGCACAGTAGTCGACACTGGTCCCCTCAGTGTAACCTTCAGGAACAAGAGCCCATGTGTATGTGTAATACTGTTTAACTGAAGACCAGCCCATCTGTGACAGGATAGAAAAAAACATTTTATTCCACAAAACATACACATGTGCATCTCCATCACCCCCCATGTAACACAGTAACAACATGCTGTGATGTTTTCTGTTTCACTGCGGGGGATGATGGTGGTAAACTGGGTGAATCTACCTTAAAAATCCCAATCCAGTCACTGCTGCTCCACTGATGGTCTGAGCTCAGGCTGTAGTGACACTCCACTCTGGTCTGGGGGAAGTAGAGCTGTCCCACATTTCGAAACACCACCGTGGACTGTTTATTCATGGTAATAGGAAGCTTTGCTGTTTAGGAAGAAACGTACACGGATCCAGTGAAACGTGCTCCGGTTTCAGTCTGGATGAGAACAGCTGATGAAAGGTGATAGCAGAGTCGGGTCAGGAATGCAGCGTGGTCACAACACCGGCCGCCTATGGCTCAACAATATGTTTATAGACAAGAAGCTTGTGTACCTACTTGGTGTTGAGAATATAGCAAATAGTTTGCAAAATTACAGACATTGTGAGTGCATTGTTTGTACTTCTGAGCATGTAGCATTTTACACTCCAAAAAAGCAAAAAACAAAATCTATCTACTCTCAAAATGATCAATAACAACTCAGTTTTTAGAATTAGTTATCATTAATTAAAGGCTATTAGTCAACAAATAGCTTTACTTGATATTCTCATAGTACTTTTTTGACATTTTATTTCCAAAAACCACAATCATAACAGCATAATTGCATCCGTACCTATGACACAAATAAACGAAACTTCAGATTCCAAGCTGGTTTTTTTTTCAATAAATCCACTAATGTGTGAAATTAACGCATTCAGCAAACAAATCAGTTCCCTCCATGTCCTTGTTATTCATAAGTTAACATGTGAAGTTTGCCCCCTTGCTCTCTATTGGTGTCTTTCTGAGATAAATTATTAGATATAACTTCCTGAACTGTGTAGTGAATGTTGGTGATGGTGGTGTTAGTCTTACCTTAATCTGCAGAGAAATGGCTGCTGTGTCTTTCCTGCTACCTCATGAGGAGCAGCTTTGCATCAGTCTGGAGATGATGAGCAGTCCTGTCAGGTGCAAGAGTTTCACAACCTCCCCTGAACTGTGTGAACCCCAAATAGAACTAGTGATGCTGTGTGACTCATGGGAGATGGAGTTCACGAGTACACAGCTCATCAGACGGCAAAGTAGCGCTGCAGACTTCAACTCCCATTGCAGGATACACTTATAGGACACAGGAGCTGCTGCTACTGCTGGTTACTCCTCATTGCAATTCTCGGTAGTGGCACGAGTGGGGGTTAGGAGAGGAGGGGGGACACTTTCCTCAAGGCCTAACATGTCTCTCAATAACAATCTTAAGGCATCCAACATTGACTCAGTCAAGAAGTGTAAAAACAACAGCATCCATGCAAGATAATTTCTGGAATATGTTTCATTTATATAATATTTTGAATGCAAAAAGTTTGGAAATAAAATATTTATCTATATATATTTATTTATAAATATTTATATCTACTCATGTGGACCAGAAATGAACACAAAGCTGAGTGTGTAAAATTTTCGGTATTCTGGACAAAGACTAGAAATGTATTGTAAAATTCAGCAGCCAATCTTTGATTTTATCCTGTGATTGCGCAAGAATTATGTTCCCACTTTGAACACTTGATGGCAGTGTAGCTGTAGCACAAGCCCACATAAAACACAAGAGTGACTTAGGGGCATTTAAGGATTCACAAGATCTAAGGAGAATCTAAAACTAAACCCTGAACATTGCTTGATTCAGTTCAGTTTGATTTATATCGCACCAACATATGCCATCTCAAGGCACATCACATAGTAAGGCCTTTACAAAACCATTCAGAAAAACAAAGCTTCATTTAGATCCCCTTTAAACAAGCACTTGGAAACAGTAGGATGAAAAAAAAAACTCCTCTTTACCAGGAAGAAACCGCTAGCAGAACCAGGGTAAGTGAGGGCGGCCATCTACCTCAACCTGTTAGGGTGAGGGTAATAACAACAAGACAGCGGCTAGAAAACAAACAGAACATGCTTAACAGACCACTTACAACCACTAAGGAGAGAGCTGAGGCCATCAGTGAGCAGATCAGAAACATAGTAGTAGCCCCACAACCAGAAATACCTGCAGAAAGGACAAAACCCAAACTACAGGAAAAGAGAAGACATTAAGTTAGTGATAAGCAATTTTGTCATGTAACTGTATAAAGAGAAAGGTTCACCTGAGCCAGTTCTATCTATCAAACAGGAAGGTTTTAGGCTCTTCAGTGTAGAGTGGGTGTCTGCCTTCTAAAGTCAAACTTTGAGCTGAATCCACAACAGAGCAGCCTGATAGCCAAAGACTGCTTTTGGAAACTCCAGGAACCAAAAGTAAACCTTTACTCTGAGAATAAAGTGCTCCATTACGATAAAAATGAGGTAATTAGTCAAGTAGACATAAACGGTTAGGAGAATATAAAAGCTGCAAAGTAGACGAATTGAGGTCTGCTGGGAGCTGAACACTTTGGCACGCTGCTTTGATGCCAATACCTCAGATACAGCTCACTAATGAGCCGGGGTGACGCTTCTATTTTTAACAGCAGAAGATGTCTTGAGTTGTCAAGGCAGGAAAAGCACAGGTCTTACTAATGACATCAATAAACACAAATACTAAGTTCAAGACAGGTGATATCTAAAGCATGTTTCCCTTCAGCTTAAGACTTGCTGAGCATGTTACCATGGCAACATTTAGCAAGTTTTAACATGCAAAATGTTAGCATTTGACAGTGAAAACATGCAAAATGTCAGCCTTAGTTGTCAGACAGCCTTCATTTTTGGAGCACCAGAGGAAGAACAACAGTCCAGATTTTCTAATATTTTTTTTATTTAAACAAAGCAGTTCTAATTTAAACACTGAGTCTAGAACCAGTAAAATCAAGCATGGTAAATCAGCATGTAAACACATAAAATACACAATCAAAATACATGACGAAGAAGAAGACCATTAAAAAAAAAAAAAAAACGTATAAAAGAACAGTCCTGTTTAGTAATCTGGCATACACAACACATTCAACTGTATTTTTACAGTACTGTATTTTCCTTGCTTTGTAACAATATTTCTGAACTTTGGAATATTACTGGTCATTATGTCTGTGTAGTTTATGCTACAAACTGAGTTGAGCTGAGTTTATGTGATTACAGATTAGTTCCGTCCAAACAAGTTTGATCAGTGGACTAACTGAACAAAAACACAAAAAATAAAACTCACATAAACCCTGAGCTTACATTTGGGATACAAACTTACATTTATAGCCAAAGCATCTTATAGCTACATTAGTGTAGAAATAACTTTAGGTTCATAATCCAGTGGCATGCTTTAAAGATCGATCCTTGCAGAAAACGCCATCCTGACAACATGCTGTTATAGAACAGATGAGTTTACAGCATTTGTGGTGTGAGTTGTGAAGGCATTAGTGTATTACAAACTCTCCTTGGAGCTATTTGTTGCACCGAGGCAGGCAATATTGGTTTAGACACACAAGAGGAGCTGTGGGAAGAACTATGAGCATGCACTTTTCCTCCATCAAATCATCCGTCAAATTAAAAAAATACTGAGTCTGTTCCTGGAACTCCACACATCCTGATCTATTGTTGCAGCGACTGCACTGCACACTTCTACTGATGAGTGTCAGAGGAAGCTGATTAGCTCAAGAGTTATTCAGCAGGGACAGAACACCAAGTTCTGCCAGCTTGGCTTTAGCTGCATCCTCCCAGCCCTTGTTGGCTTGTGGGTTCCTGGGCGATGGATGCATGATGCCCTCGACTCGCACATTCATACTTGCAGCAGACAGAGCTCGCCGCGCCCGCTGCTCCGCCACCCTTCCTACGCCAATCACCATGGAGACGTTCAGCGCCTCCACCACCTGGCACAGTGCAATGTCACACAGGGCCAGCAGAGCCTCCCGTTCAGCTGCAGGCAGCTCAGGGGGCGTTAAATTCTTCCCACTGGCATTCATGAAGATTAGTGGGCACAGATTGTGCACGAAGCAGTGTTGAAAGAACCGCTCCGGTTCACCACACAATTTCCTGAAGAAGCCCCAAAAGCGTGCACCGCTCACTTCACTCTGAGTGCAGGCGAGCCCCGTGATCCGTCGCTTCGGATGCTCGTCATCGGGATGACCGACCTCCCCTGTGATCTTCAGCCAGTCAACGACTGACCTCACTTCACCGAATGGAACCTGAAAAGAGGAGTAGATTATTTAAGCTTTTGTGTTTAAGCACAAAAGACTGACAATTAATCTAAAGAAGTCGGGATCTGAAGTTTCCTAAAGCTGACAAGAACGCAAATATGTAGAGTGAAAACTGTGGTAATCTAAACACAAGTGAAATTAAGATGGTTCATCTGAATAAATGTATTATGGTTGAAGAATTAGTTGTTAAACTCATTTACAAAAGAATCAGAACAATTTTGTAATAATCAATTGATTGTTTATTAGTCAAGTCAAGAACTGTATTGCTATAAATTGCTGACCGATTAGTCATTAAACTGGGAAAATGCCATATCTTCACTGTTTCCTACCTCTCTGGATGCAAGGATTCTCTGCTTTCCCAGCTGATATCACCGCATTTATTCACTGATCGATAGATTTATCACTATTTTTACACTCAATAACAAAATCTACTAATTGTAAAAGTAACTGCCAGATTGATCAATAATGAAAATAACTTGTCCTGTACATGGAGTAATTAACTCACTGGGAGCACTTATTGTGGTGATTTTGTTAAACCCCAGGTCTGAAAGAATATGCATCAAGTTCTGTTGACTTCAAATAGGCCCATAAAATTTGACACAAAATGTACATCATGGCGCTCGCCACTCCTTTGGGACATCAATAATTTTGTCCAGTTCTATTTTAGGGTGAACCAAAGTCATACAGGTGTGGAAACAACATGGTTTTATAAAAGCTGTTTGTTCTAGTACTAAACTGTCTTTCTACTGGCTTTGTAGCTGTCCACTTAGGGTGAGCAATCTCCTTCAAATTATGCTAACGTTGTTTTGTGAAAAGAGTACAGTCCCCCCATGTACCAAACCAAAAATCCCAAACCCTAGACAACCAAGAGACACTTCTGCAACAGGTTCTCTGTCATCCAGTTCATAGTAATCCTAAGAAATTCAGCACAAGGCAAATGGGCATATTTTTTGGTTCTTGAAGATGTTTTACCTCCTGTATATTGTCTATTTCTCTCTAAATATGGCTCTGTGTAGTCCTTGTTCTATTGTAAATGCACATACTTCATTGCTCAGCTTGTGTTTGGGTGTTTTGTCCTTTAGGTGAAGCAGTTTTTGACTCAGTGTCGCTTGGTTGAAAGTGCATGACACCACTTATCAGGTACTTAAAGCACAGTCTTGAAATCCATACCAAAAAAGTTTCACCACCATTAGCTACCACCATGGACCATGTGAGTCTTGGTTTGGTAATCCTAAACCATGTGACGGGATGAGAATACATTTCTGGGACTTCATATTCGTCAGAACTGAGGGAGTCTCTTGGATGGGAGGTGAAAATGTAAAGAACCAAAAACAGAAGTGCAGTATTCTTCTGCTGAAGCCCTCTAAGAGAAAAGAGAGCACCTGCACAGTTAAAGTAATGAACACACAGCAGATATAGACACCTAGAAGGAATGCATAATGCTTAAAATAGATAACGGTGAAAAACGGCCACTTCAAAGCATTTTTTTAATTTGAAACTAACAAATAAGATCAAATAGATAAATCTACGGATAAACAATTAGAAATTGTTATACACCTGTATACACCGTGCATGACTTGCTCTTTCATGATGTTATGACAAATTAGGATGTATGTTGTTTACTTCCGCATTCACAACCAATGAAATCTGTTCACAGTGCATATGTAAACAATGCTGTATTAATATACCATTTTCCAATATGATGCAACTATGGTCATTTATGAACTAAACATATATGCAAAACTTTAAAGCTCACTCCAGTCTGCGCCATGCCGAAGGGTCCAGGATTCATCCCCAGGAACAGGAACTTTTGTCCGGGCTTACAGTACTTCTCCACGTAGCAGCGGTGGGTGTTCCAGGCGTACTCCAGTGGGTTGTAGGTGTACCGGATCGGCTCGTTGAAGGTGAGCCGCCGGAGGTGGGTGTTGAGCTCCAGCTCAGCCTGCAGGAACCTGGAGGAGGGAGTCTCTTTCAGAGGTCTACAATCCTGGAGCTTTGGTTCACCCTGAGACTGCTTCTTCTCTTCATCTTCACCGGAGAGCGTTTCACGTACAGATGAGTTGTCATCTGACATTTTGGAGCGGAAATATACTAAATAAGTTTAGATTTGTCAAATAAAAACGTAGCATTAACGTTAGACTTTGACTGTAACAATGCTGCACGGTTTTGTTGTGTTTTCTTCCTCTGCTCCTTCCTGTCAGTTCTTCCTCGTTGCACATTAAAGGCGGTTGCTGCCCTCTACAGCAACATTAGTGTCATTACAGCAAAGAATACAAACGTCCTGTCAAAGTAATGAGTCTTTGTGTAAGCTTAAAAAATACGCACACACATTACAGTTTTACATCATTCAATGTATCTTAATTTATATAGCACCGATTGACAACATAAATCGTGTCAGGGTACTTTACAAAATAAAACAAATGCTTTACAATATTTTATTCCAGAGAGAACGCAGCAAACGATTTCCTTTGAGCAGCACTTTTGGAACTTCCTTTACCAGGAAGAAATCTCCAGCAGATCCAGGCTCAGGGTGGGCAGCCGTCTGCCTCAACTGGTTGGGTGAGGGTCAAGAAAACAAGATAGCAGATAGAAAACAGATAAAACAAAGTAGATATTATGTAATACTGGGGAGGTTGGTGAAGACAGTGACTGCAGATCAGAAACATGTAGCTCCAGAGCCGGAGATACCTGCAGAGAAAACAAAACACAACCTACAGGAGAGAGAAGACAGAAAGTTAGTGACGTGTAATAGAGAGTAAGAGATGAGAGGTGCTCAGTGCATCATGGGAAGTCTCCCAGCAGTCTCAGCCTATAGCAGCACAACCTGAGCCAACTCTAACTATAAGCTTTATCAAAAAGGAAGGTTTTTTAGGCTAATCCTAGAAGTATAGAGGGTGTCTGCCTCTGAACCCAAAGTGGGACAACAGTGGAGCCTGATAACTGAAGGTTCTACCTCCTATGGAAACTCCACAAGCCACAAGTAAACCTGCACTGTGAGGAGAAATAATCTATACAATATGGCACACTAAGGTGTTTAAGATACAATTGAGCTTGGTCATTAAAAGCTTTGAATATTAGGAGCCGAAATTGAAGTTCTATTTGAGATTTCACAGAGAGCCAGTGAAGATTCATTTTGCTTTTCAGGCTATGCGTTTATATTTTTTTCAAATATTGCACTTACTATATAATTTATCCATCATCAGCTGCAGCACTTTATGATTAGTATATTATATGTGTAACATTTAAGCAGTTTAAAAAATACTTTTACAACCCACACGACAGAGTAATTTTGGTTCCTACCGGCCATTGTTTAAGGTGGGACAGATGTTCGTGTAAGAATCGCATGCTACAGAGCTTAAGGTGGTATGTACACTGCCTGCTGTGTTGCTGCTGATTAAGGAATATTATTTTATGACAAACTGTGGCCCATTTTATCACAGACAGCCCAGAGTCTGGAGAACGCTCCCCACCAAAAACAAAAAACAAAACAGGGTTATACTCATAACCACTATAGTATCTACCATGTAACGAAAACAAAATACTGTCTAACCTAGATTTTGACAAAATTATGTATTTCCACAGGATTTATCTTGGTCTATGGGATTTTATGGTACAAATTTCCAAATCCACAGAACTCCTGACGCTAGAGGAGATTTCACAATCCATCCAATGGGTAATAATGTGAAATATGGGTTAGCACTAATGTGTAACAGTGACTCCAGTGTGCCAGATTTTTTAAAACGAGAACATGAGTTGCATTACTAATCTGTTTAAAATACAATTTCACACATGCATGTTAAAAAAACAGGAGCAACAGTTTTAAGTTAACAGCAACATTTTCATCACATTTATGAGGCAGTCTACTTTCTAACTCAACTGTTTGAAAAGACAAACGTAGATAAAGCACAGAAAAGTCCTTTACAAATTCTTTTATTATTTCAGCATAATAGTAAGAAGCCTCTCCTCTGATTTTCATACAGTTGAAACTAATTGGATCACAAGGGTACATATTAGTTAGCCCATTTTACAATAATCATTTTTTTAGGAAGTTATTCTTATGCACTCATTTTCCTACACAAAATAATCAATATCAAGATCCTATCTTAACTGAGGACCATAACTCTGCATGCAAGACTAATAAAGAAAACAACTAATCTGTGATAGCTACTGTTATGCTGTTGTTCATCTAATACCATTATCAATATAATTTACTACAAATACCAGGGACTTTGTATAAGAAAGAAAACATTTTCTTGTGGTACTACTGCCTCTAATGTCAAAATTATCGAACATACTGGGCTCTCAACTGTACTGATCCAAATTGTTCTGTCCACCTTCTGTGTCGAGCTGAGGAGAAACAGGCTTTGACTAAAACCTAAAATCTAGTACAGATTGAAGGAAAAAAAAAATATCACCTCTTTTTTGTCTTTTTTCCGTTCACTCCAGTGTTTACAATTTCATCAGAATAAAAAAGGTCCTTGAAACAATCATCAAAATACGATGAGAAACTGTCAGACAAATAACTCCTATCATCTGTCTGAAAAAATTAAACCTTAACCTTATAACAAATGATCTGAGACTCAAGGATTCTATTGCATTTTAACCATGAGAATGATAATACTAAAAACAATAAATGACAAAAAGGTATTAACAAGTGACGTCAACTATATACTGTATTGCCCTTTAGCCGTTTTCAGTATGTGCTCACACCAGCAGTGTCCCTTCCACAGATTCGGAATAGTGTTTCCAGAGCAAATTATTCTGTTTCTCAAACTTGACCCCTTTGCTGCCACAGTTTTACTTTATCTTTGAAGTCACTTGAAACTGAATCCCATCTTTGTGCACACTTTAACCGACACACAACTTTGCCTCGATATCAACAGACCATTTAAAGAAAGCTTGCCAATAATACTTTTGGTACAATATCAGTCAACTCAGTAATCTGCTTGGTTTTCATCCCACAATATAGAGGCCAGCTGAAGCACTGTGAGACTCCAATCTGTACATTTAGTCTCAGGCTTATCTGGGCCTTTAAAAATAAATCTTTCAGCTAGGTGTGATCCAAATAGGATCATAGTTGCCAGCAGATTATTCGTCCCACTCAGCACTGACATTTCTGGGTCAAACAAGACAGGACAATGTGATCACTTAGCTTACCAGTCACAGAAAGGATCAAGTTTGAAAAATTCTCCAAAACAAGCAGCAAAGCGGCCCCTTTGAAGGCCCCCTCTTTGCCGTTTGACCGTCAAACACTTCCACAGAGTACGATCAAAGGTCATCATATGTAAAAGAAATAGTTTGTTACAATATGATTATTTGTGTATCTGCAACTTACTTAAGGCTAAACCCAATAACATGACAGACATCCATTATTACACACCAACCACATATTATTTGGATGAAAAGGCAATTGTTAGTGTGTAGCAGAGTCAAGCAAGTGTTGATTCTGCTATGGCCTGCGACCAGCCAAAGCACTGCAGTGGGAAACAATTTAGCACTACTGACTTCTCAAACAAGGACCGTCAGACTCCCTGGGGGGCTCCTTTAGGATTATATACTGTGTTACACTGTTATCAGTAACAATGACCCACAATGTCATCATCATAAACACAACCTCTCAACAGAAGAACACCTTAGTCCGTTTTAGCGCCACTTAAGCCATCAACATTCAGTAACCATGACAGCTTTAGGATAAAAAATAAAAATTATGATGAAGATGAAAGGCTAGTAAATACATCTGATCCACAATAGTTAAACAGTTGAGAAAAAGGCAAATAAACAAAAACAAAAATAAAAAGAGAGAAACATACTAAGGCCACAAGATTTTGTATACCCCCGCTAATCTCACAATGTGACAATCTGTACAAACAACATAATGGGACTTCAAGTGGCCAACCTGCATCGTTTTACACCAGGATCTATGGAGAGAACTAGGAGAGACTTTTTTCTGCTATAGTGCTGGAGATCTCTGTATATATACCATATATATATACAGCTGCGCGTACAGTAGCACATACTCTCAGTACACGTGGAAGAAGGACTCGCTAAGGCTGCCGTCCTGATCCATTTCCTGAGTCATCAGCATGTCACACACACGACACAACAAGAAATAAACATGTGACACTCCTGTGACCCGACCGTCCATATCTGACACACACCTGGTCAAGAGCAGGTCGCCCACTCATTGGCCAGTTCTTGGAAGTCCTGGTTTACAGTATTGATGTTCCTTTTTTTAATGACACACTCACAAAGTTACTCAGGTTTCCTCAGGACCCAACTGCAACAGTGGTAACAGACTATCTAAGCAAAATTCTAATTTTCTGTTTCTTTTTGGCCCATTTTGTGCATGAAAAAAATCACTTAAGCCTATAGTGAAATGATAATAAACGTTTTGCATTATTTACACAAAGTAATCATTTAAAATGGACCTTCCATGATGATATAGTTGGGAATTCCTGTGTACTGAATCCCATTTATACTAGACCGTGCCTTCAGTGAAATGTCTTTATGTTCAACACTGTTAGCTGCAATAGCAAGCAAACTCTGGTCCATACATAGGATGTCAACAGACTAGTTTCCCTGCTTTACCTGGAAGGAAAGTTTAGTTCTGTTCACTTAAGTGACAATCCTTTCAAGTCAAAACGGGCCACATAAGAAAATTTAGAAAAAAGCTCAAACACTCTTCTCCACCACTTTATCCCATTTGTTGCCAACATGTTAGGATAAACAATACCCAGTGCCCTTCCCCGAGTACCACTAAATGCCGATATTTTTTGAACAACAATAAAAAGTTCTTTTTCTCTTTTGCAAAAATCAAATAGATTAAGTACAAAACAGGACCACTGTTCATCACAGAAAAGTCTCATCTTTTAAAAAAACAGGGAAGAAAAGGAAACACAGTAAAAAGTCAACAAAAACACAAATGTCCCGCTGTCATTATTAATCCCAAGACTGGAGCTGCAAGATCAGTCTGTGCTAGAATGTGGCGCCACTCTGCACAGAGCTGAAAAGAAGAAACCCTGTGGCTTGTCCCGTCTCTGGCGGTGTTGTGGATGCAGGGAAGGTGGAATGTCAGACCGCCAGCCGACCTGGAGGCGGATGCAGAGGACTCCAGGTTGGGGGTGCAGGTGGGGGTTCTTGGGGATATGGGCGGGGTTCGCAGCACGGCTGGTTCTCTACTTTGGCTACGCTGCGACCCTGGCACAACCGCCGATGCCGCAACAGCCGGTCTGTGCGTGAAAAGTTCTTCAAAAGACAGAAATTAGACAAGGTTAATAATTCAAGTAAATATATAATAAATATGCATCTGTTTAAACAGTAATTAAGATGACGTTACTAGGGAGAGATTTGCCACTAAAAGAACCCAGAAAAGGAATCTATGGGAAAATGCCAAGGATGGCATTTGTGCGACGTGTCCCATCTCTCCCAGCCGAATTGAGGAACATCGGGCTTTTTGTGTTGTTGCACTGATACAGGTGTAGTCATGAAACTGTGCAGAGGTGTGGTAGAAGTATAATTTGTAGGGGAAAACATGGCTAATTCACAAAACCTATTGGGTGTCTTTTTTTTATATGTGACAGGAGATTCTAGATATGCAGATTCTATGTCCTAAAGACCATTTAAATTGCAGTTTTGGCTCTCTCCTCTGTCCTTTAGATAGGGATCTGATCTCATTAGCCCAAAGAAACTGGCCTGGGGTGTTATTAAGACTTGTGTTTTCTATGAAAACAATCTCTTTCTGGATCTGTGAAGTCCCTGCCTGACTCTTCGCTCACCCCTCCCCCATTGCTGCAGCTCGAGCACGCCAGCTCACTTACAACACTGCTCCAACACTAAAACAAGTCTGCACTACACAATTGTGAGAGCTACTCAGTTATACATGTTGAAATCAGAAATCAATTCTACAGAATAATGATACAGAAAGCCCCGTTCTCCAAGCTGACAAGATTGGTTCAGGAGGTGTGTAACATATGAACCTCTGGACGTCTGAATTCATGTTTTTGATAGTCATCATTACGCTGCAGTTTCAAGAGGGAAATGCTCAGCTATGACAATGCCTGCTGATTTCACTCATAATATATTTTCCAGAATGTTAAAAAAAAAAACACCATATGGGCATGTTAGCACGGTAAATAACTTGTTTTTCACCAGAGGAGTGTTGATACTGCACATTTAATATATTCAAATGCTACATAAAGTGACACAAGGAAGGAATTTATGCAATACATGAATAATTCAAGCGTTACATTGGGGTCAATCTGCTGTGTTCATTCATACATACCTGCTGGCACCGTTCACACTGGTAAGGCTTCTCCCCACTATGGACACGCTTGTGTCTCTCAAGGTGGTAGCGCTGAATAAACCTCATATCACACATGTCACAAGCAAATGGCTTCTCTCCTAAAAGAGCACACAAATACACAGTCAATGCATCAATTTTAGCGTCTTGTACCAACAAACTGCGTGCACTTTTTACTTACTAATCTTTCTTTGCAGCCTAAATTTCCAACACTTAAAAAAGTTGGAAAAAGTGCCCTATCGGTAAGGTTCAACAGTGTACTTTCAGCATCTGAAAACTGATATTCTAAAAGGCCTCGTCATCAACTCATTATGTGTAGATCAGAGTGGAATTTCTTGTTTTCATGGCCCAGATCTACGTACATGGTGGCCCCACAAATTGGGGCAAAGTTTTGAGACTGGTTCAACATCCCATCAAATGACTTGACAATCCAAACTCGAGTTTGTTGTGACCAACAGCGCCAGTGCCTTTCTCAGTAATAAGGGTACGGTAAAGGAACGCATACCCGTATGAGTGAGGCTGTGTCTCTCCAGGTGGTTACGCTGAATAAACCTCATGTCACACATGGAACAAGCATACGGCTTCACCCCTACACACACAGAGCAATATATTAGCCCTACCACCCACAAGTGCAAGGAATACAACTTTCAAGCTAGCTTTGGGCTAAAATACCTGCACAGATAATAACTTATCTCACATATGTATGTAATGTGTATTTCCTTTATTAGAAATAAAGTTTAAATGTTCAGTCATGCAACTAAGACCATAACTTTAACTGTAAATAGTTATATTTTAACACAATATGGAGCTAAACATGTCAGATTTTTAAGCAAAAACACCAAGATCTGCTACATGAGATTAACATTTCAATTACAATATACGGGGAAAAAAAACACGATTTCAACATTCTGATCTTTACACCTACAGTTAAACTACAAATAGTTAGGTAGTAAATAGATGAGTTATCCCTGGTTATTAAGTCTTCTACATTTATTATCTACTTCTAAGTTTTGCAAGAACTTTCAATTGCCATGATGCAGTGAGATTCTATCAAACGCAAAAGCTAACTGAAGGTAGTTTTGTAGGACTGAGAATTGTTTGTTGTTTAAACGTACTGACTTCTGGGAGCAAAGTTTCAAGGTATTGCTTTGACGTACATGACAGTTGTATTTTAACATTAAACTCCAAAAATGATCAATGACAGATGACTATATCAGGCCAAAATGTATCAGAAAGGTGGTTTTTGAGTTTCAATTTCTTACTAAAAATTATGCCAAGACCTGCAACTGGGCCTAAATACTGACCAAAATTCACAAATTGGACTGGATTTAAAATTATGAAGACCAATCCTTCACCAAAAGGAGACCTAATCTGCATTCACACCCAGCATTAACATGTATTAGAATCTCTATCTGGATACATTATCTGGGTAAGGACATCGAACCTGTGGATCATATACTTTTGGTATTAAAAAGGGTTTGCTCATTATCTCATTTGCACCCACATTGTGACAGGATCTCCATACACAAATTAATTACCTGGTGGACTTGTCAATAAACATGAGGTGTGTCAAGTCAAGGGAAGTAATACCATGGACAGGTGTCATTCATTTCTAAATCACTTTTGTCGATGGAAGACTACCAACCTCTTTGACTACTTGGAGTTCTTAGTGAACCTTTCATCTTAATGAATTGAAAGAAATATATAACCTCTATTTCATTTACACCTGGCTACAATAAACCATAATGTAATGTATTTTTTCCTATCCAGATCATGTATCCAGACACAAATCACATTTTATGCAGGGTAAATTGATTGATGGTGTTGCTGACTTCCTGGTAG
This sequence comes from Dascyllus trimaculatus, assembly GCA_024666655.1. Taxonomy (NCBI): domain Eukaryota; kingdom Metazoa; phylum Chordata; class Actinopteri; family Pomacentridae; genus Dascyllus; species Dascyllus trimaculatus. The sequence goes on from CM045450.1 coordinate 18,263,251, forward strand.
CCAGATTAGCTTTACCAGCAGAGTGTAGCAGACGCCACAAACAATGCAGGCCGGACACATTAATTTTCTGTTGAATACAAAACTAAACAAGTAGTTGCAGTTTAGGTTACAAGAAAATGAAATGAAAAAACATAATCCGAAATCAAACATCTAACTTAGAAGCAACTAACCTAAGCACGTGCTTTTGTTTTGACTATATTACCACCAAAAAGTATCCCTAATATTGTCATAATTAAGATTAAACAGTGTTCTATGTAATGTGACTACTTTGTAACCACACAAAGGTATTCCTCATATTGCTCTGTAAAGACTAAAAGGTAATCTACAGTACTGTGGAAAAGTTTTAGGCATTTTAGATGCAACACAATACCGTAACAACAGGCATCTGATTGGTCCCAAATTTATTCTGCAGCATGATAGCAACCCCAAACATACAAAGTCATTCACAGCCATCTTTAAACACAATGTGTTCATGTAAAGCCCCTACAGAGCATTGATCTTAACATCATGGAGTCAGTCAGGGATTGCAAAAAGAGACAGAATTACATTAAAAACCCCTAAATCCACAGATGAACTGTGGAAAGTTTAATGAGATACAACAACCTACCTGCCAAATATCATGAAAAATTGAGTCTGAGTCTAACTGGGAGAATTAGTGCTGTTTAAAAGGCAAAGAATGCTTACACCAATAAATTATTTGATTGAGTTTATTTCTATATACTGAACTTTGTATGAAGCTCATCAATAAATAAAGATTATTAATAGTATTACTTTCCGAAACATCCTAACTTTACTTTCAGTGCCTAAAACCTTTGAACAGTACTGTATCTAATGTGAGAAGGGCAGGTGCACGGACCCATACCCGTATGAGTGAGGCTGTGTCTTGCCAGGTGGTAACGCTGAACAAACCTCATGTCACACATGGTGCAAGCAAAAGGTTTCACACCTAAACGCAGAGCATGAATGTGTTATTTTCAGGACGTTTAGTTCCTGTTTCTCAGTCCATCAATCAGTCAAACATCTATTTACAATTGATGGGTTGTTAACCACTTTTTTTACTGTTAAAACTTTGAGAAGTGTCCTAAAAAGAATGCATGTTGAGGTTTTGTTTTCTTATTCTCTAAATCCAATTAGGAATACATCAAAATGTGTTGATCAAATTTCAGATCCACAACTAAACACATCTCATGAGCTGATGATATCACAGTACTATGCTTATTTACATGCTAGGACTCGCTTTTAAGTTCCCTTTACTTACATAATGCAGGATAGTCTTGATCGAATTTACAGAATAATTGCAATAATTGCCTCAGACAACTGAACCTACGTCTGACATAATATAACTACAGTCTGATCTCAGTGACATGGGTAAGGTGGGCGGACGCCTACCCATATGAGTGAGGCTGTGTCTTGCCAGGTGGTAGCGCTGAAAAAACCTCTTGTCACACATGGTGCAAGCATAAGGTTTCACACCTAAATGCAAAGTAGCAATATTTTATTACTTTACCTCAGTTTCCATTCTTTACCAAAATATACCTAAACTATTGGTTATTAACCACACATTTGCCAATTCATGCAAAAACATAAAAATTATGTCAAACGTTTCTTCAATGCAACACTGATTATCAATAATGACTACATAGCTGACCATTTTATCTTTATCACCATTTAAAATGATTTGCCACTAGTGTTACAATTACATTCTGGGAGCCCTGTAATCCAGACTTTTTTGTATCTCCTGTCAATAGCTTACTAGCTAAAATTTTAGTTGCGCCCAAAATCAAGTAAGAATTTTCCTCATTGCATGTTTATAAAAACGCTTCATGTAACTGAGAATTTGACCAACAGTGACCAAGCCTGGTGGAAGTGTGCTGATGAAGTCAAATCTTCTTTCTAACTGCTACTTCTAACAGTCGTGGACACCAAAAATGCAGGAACGGACAAGTTTGAAATGCACAGGCCAAATTTGTCTGTGTTGCTGGTTTTTATTAAGAGCTTCTTTTATGTAACTTTCAGGTGTTTTTCACAGTCATTTTCTAGGTGCTAAATGTTCTAATGGGCATAATTTATTTCCAATAAATTCCCTGTCTTTAGAAAATGTACGGTAATCTGTGTCGAAACTGGTGACGGTCTTGATATTGGCACAATAAAGTTTATATAATAGTGACTAATATAATGTGAGAAGGGCAGATGCACTGACGCATACCCGTATGAGTGAGGCTGTGTCTTGCCAGGTGGTAACGCTGAACAAACCTCATGTCACACATGGTGCAAGCAAAAGGTTTCACACCTAAACGCAGAGCATTAAGGTATTATTTTCATGTCTTATTTGTGTTCACAATCCATCAATAAGCAATATATTTAAATATTTATTTGGAATTGATGGGTTGTTAACCACTATTACCAATAAATTTATTTTAATTGTGTTTTTTCGTCCAATTCCGATAAAGAAAACATCAAACTCTGTGAACCAATTCTCAAATCCACAACTTAACACATCACATGAGCTGATGATGTTGCAGTCCTGTTATCTCATTACACACTGAGACTTGTTTTAATGTTACATATACGCACATAATAGTGGGGTAGGCTTGATCAAAATCATTCTTCTGGCCAGGTTAAGAGAATAAGGAGAACTACTATAGCTGGCTGAGTCAGTATCTAACAAAATATAAATACAGTCTGATCTCAGTGACATGGGTAAGGTGGGCGAACGCCTACCCATATGAGTGAGGCTGTGTCTTGCCAGGTGGTAGCGCTGAAAAAACCTCTTGTCACACATGGTGCAAGCATAAGGTTTCACACCTAAATGCAAAGTAGCAATATTATATCACTTTGCCTCACTTTCCATTTTTAATTTAGGAATTTATATTTGCACTATTGGTTATTAACCACACAATTGCCAATTCATGCACTAACACAAAACGTATTTTTTTCTACAATTCCTTCATCTATTTGGAAGTGTTGTAGCTAATACAAACATGACAAACTGAATTATGGTTATCCTGCTGATAACAGCTAACAACAACAGCCTAGGAGACCTTGTTAAAATACTTGACCCTTAAATACAAACAGGCAGATGTCTGAAGTGAACTAACAAAATAAAATGTGCACACTTATTTCTAACATGTCATGGGCACGGTGCACGGACCCATACCCGTATGAGTGAGGCTGTGTCTTGCCAGGTGGTAACGCTGAAAAAACTTCATGTCACACATGGTGCAAGCATAAGGTTTCACACCTAAACGCAGAGCATCGAGAGAATTATTTTTATGTCTCTGCAACAAAGAAAAGAATAAATCTACAATCCTATTTCAGAAATCAAAAGTGCCAATCTGAACTAAATTGATATCTGTGGTTAATAACCAATGTCATACCCTAAGGTAACTTACAAGGCTACAATATGATATAATATGATGCTTGTTTCAAATTACAAAAAGAGGGGCTCTAAAATCCACTTACACAACACATGAGCTGATGATGTCATCTAATGCAAAATTACACTTAAATAAATCTGATCCATCAGAAATTGTAAATGAATGCAGATATTGAAGCTAGAACCAAGCATACAGATGTTGCAGCATCCTAATCTTGTGACTGGGTTAAGATTGGCAGACGCATACCCATATGAGTGAGGCTGTGTCTCGCCAGGTGGTAGCGCTGAAAAAACCTCTTGTCACACATGGTGCAAGCGTACGGCTTCACCCCTATACACACAAAGTACCAACTTTAGCAAAAAAACTCAACTGCCAAAAATGATCGACATTAAACTTTACTAAATGCTTAGTAAAGTTTGGTTGCACTTATCAGCGCCTTGTTTAAACTGGAAACTCCAGCATACTTCAAAAATCCGGTACTCCAATTGGAATCGTCATTTTCACATCACATTGATGATAAACTGTAACTGCTTATTGTCTCAGGCCAAAGTGAAAATTCGGAAAATTGAGGGATAATAAAAATATCCTGTGCAGAAAGCAAAATTGATGTTTTGTCCCCAACCAAAAAAAACCTGCCAAATGACCAGCCAAATAACTGAGACGAAATCGAAGTCCCTAATGGGCACATTCCAACTAGCACAACAAAGGTTTTCACACCATGCCAATAGGTACTTGGGATCATATAGTTTCAATATACCGCATACAGATTTCAGAAATAGATTTGTGAACATAAATACTTGAATTTTTGTCACGCTGATCACAAAAGTTAGGACAATTTTAGGCAGTTGGCAAACAGCTATGCACAAGACATTAGGTTTGGACATTGATTTGCAGAGCAAATTTGATTAAACTAGAAAACTGACACAACAATAAAAACTGCTCTAAAAATCAGAACAGAGAATCTAGCTTGTCATATAAACAAAAATAAAGTGTTAAGTCTTCAAATTAACTTTAGTGTAAAAACTGACTAACAAAATGGAGAACATCGTTACACAAAACATGTTTTCAAACATAATAAACTATTCACACCAGAAGATTATGACCATTTCTTTGAATGTGAAATGACACAATGACTAAGCTGTGTAAGCAATCAAATCTAAATTTACATTCCCCTTTTAAAATTGACCTAAATATTAAGTAGTCCCATTCCAAATCCCACTCCCATCAATTGAGACCTTACACAATGATTTCATTGTGGGGATAAGCACCTCAACAAGATCACACTACCAATACACACTTCTAAATTCTGACTTAAATAATAATTTCCACAACTGTTCCTAATTGAACACGATTTAAACTGTGTCAACACCTAAAAAAATCCTCCAGTGCTTATTAATGGGATCTACAGCCAATATAGTTCTTGTTTATTTTAGGTATTCAAATGGACAAATCTAGAATTGATCAACTGTAGTCGACATAGTCACACATCTTCAACCCAGTCGACACCTTTGTAGACCTAGTTTTCATAGCAATTATTGTCAAGACGAACGTTTTCTGAATAATTATAGTTAATTAGCCATATAACTTTCTTAGCCATTATTTAATGTATGTATTGAAATCTTGCAGATTGTTTTAGAAATATCTAAACAAAAACATATATTTTTTAACATTCCAAGCTCTTGTTTTTCCACAGAAAAGATTTCTCATTACATCAAGCTAACTGGTATATTCCAGGCTGCTAGTAATGCAATTCTTAATTTGCTCTTGGCTAACCGCGAAGCATTTAACAGTTTAAACAAGATACCAAACTAAAACTACAAACCAAAGAGTGATGTTTCATTCTGCATCATGGTCATCATGTCATTTCATATACAAAGTATGGAGAAAGCATTATTACATAAGTACTTATGAAGATCCTACATAACGCTACATGGCAAATTAGCACTTGTCAGTACAGTGACAGAAAGTAATACAAACTCGAGTTTGAAGCAGCCATGTAAACATTAATGTGGGCCACATGCACGACCAAAGTAAGGGAGAGAGGCTTGAGGTTCAAAAAAGGAGGACTTACCTGTATGAGTGAGACTGTGTCTCTCCAATTGGTAACGTTGTATAAACCTCATGTCACACATGGTGCAAGCATATGGCTTCACCCCTAAACACAACACAACAATGTTAGATGGGTTTTAACACAATGTTGAAGTGCTCACCAGGACGTCAAAACATAACACAATACTTTGAGGCTGTTTATTTTTGCATGCTTTAGCAGTGACAAAATTCTCATAAAGACATTACACTAAAAAGAGTCATTTAACCTGCAGACATCTACTACATCTTAGGTGCATCATTAGTTAAGAAACAGAGCTTACACACTTTAGTTTGGATCTGCTTCAGTAATATTCAGATGGTCTGAAAATCTCATTTTAACTTAATATTGAAGCCTGTTCAAAAGGCAACATTTCACTTTATAATCAGGCCAATCATTTTTATTTTACCCTGATAAAACCTAGACATTTTAGACCACTGATGCCTGCATTTAAAAACCTTTTTACTGTAATGTCTCTTTCATCAAATCTGCAATATTGTAATCAACAATGCACATGCAAAAGTACCATTACAGTGTTAATCACAAAACAAAGTAACTGACAGAGAGAGTCACTTTTTCAGTGGACAGTTTTCCAACAAAGCCTAAAAATTTGATTTAACATCTTTTAGAAGGGGAAATTAATTTACCAACAGTGGGGTAATTATAGTATTGCATATAGAGGGGCCTATCAATATTTTTAATAAACCAAGTGTAAATTGTTCATATCAAAAGTTTAAATAGTGAAAGGGAACAATGAATTCAAGCATACCAGTATGAGTGAGGCTGTGTCTTGCCAAATGGTAACGCTGGAAGAACCTCATGTCACACATGGAGCAAGCGTATGGCTTCACCCCTAAACGCATACAGTACCAAATTTTAGAAAGAAAAATAAAGGTTCTCATGAACTATGTGCACAAAATGTTTAACTTTACATACACTGGTTACCGTTACTACATGACAATGTCATGTATAGCCAACTAATTTCTAAACATACAAGTCATAATATGTGTCATGTCAACTCAAAAAGCATTTAGCAAATATAATATATACACCAGAAAAGAAAAGAAAAAAGTCTACTAGCTCTTAAAGTATAAAGTTTTACAATAAAATTAGAATGATTACAATTTGCTTTGTGTCTAAGTATTCTCATAGGTAGATCATGTATACACACAAGGGCAAAATCTACAACCCTGATACTGACAAGTGAGAGGGATAAGTAAAACTTATACCCGTGTGGGTGAGAGTGTGTCTTGCCAGGTGGTATCTCTGGAAAAATCTCATGTCACACATGGAGCAAGCATATGGCTTCACCCCTGCACACACAGAGCAAAATATTTTGTGAAAAAAACAACACATTGAACTTAACAGGACACACTCACTTAACTCATGTATCCAGACATGCCAAAAGCAGCAGCACCAGTAGGGTGTCACAATATACATTCAGCTAGCATTTTCTGATCTGTCAACATGCTTGAAAAAAGGACTTCAATGAAAACATTGTTTCCTCAACTTACTGTAACTTTATTAAATGCCAATCTGCTTTGGGTAAGTCAAAAAGGTCTTTAGACCCAAATCAATGTGTAATTTAATGGCACTGTGGATAAGTACTAATAGAGGTAAAATGGAAACTGCTGTCTAAAATGATGTATTAAAGGGTTAAGGCAAAAACTGAAAGACACTCCCCATATGCCACAACAGTTAAAACAGCTTGATGCTAATGAATGATTCATTCTGGACAATGGACCAATAAACTTAAACGAGGGTATTTGGGCACTGGTGTTGCAAAGAAGGCTGAACCCATACCCGTGTGAGTGAGGCTGTGTCTTGCCAAGTGGTAGCGTTGGAAAAATCTCATATCACACATGGAGCAAGCGTATGGCTTCACCCCTACACACATAAAAGTATATGAATATTAGCTAGAAACAGAAAAAAATAAGCTTCAACACATAACCATCAACTCTTCCCATAGAATAGCTCTTCTTTTGGTTCTACACATTCATCAGCCTGAGGAAAATAAACACCATAGTTTTGCCTTTTTTGCAGTGGTTATGTGTATTGGGACTACTAGTGGATCATTTCAGTCAAACAAAAATATAGTAATAAAGTAATAATGGCACAGAACAAAGCAGAGCATTCACCAGGGGAAAAGCTGAAGTTGTTTACACTCCAGTTCCCCACTATGTATTCACACCAAGTGTTAAAATAATATGTTTGTCCTAATACATGTCTGGATACATCTTTCCGTTTTTGAATGTGATTTTTTTAAAGCCTGTTATTATTCTTGTCACTCTAAATCTGTTTACATCGCTTAACACACTTCCACCTGACGAACTAAGGTAAGCAGACGCATACCAGTATGAGTGAGGCTGTGTCTTGCGAGATGGTAACGTTGGAAGAACCTCATGTCACACATGGAGCAAGCGTACGGCTTCACCCCTACATACACAAAGTATCAACATATTAGCTAAGATGTTCCCTTAGCATCAAAAGGAAACATCATTCAGAGGTATCAGATCGCTGGGACCTGACAGGCATTTCATTTTCTAATAAAGCTTAATGCAAATGGGTGGTTTGTTACTCTTCAAATTGGTAAAATTGTCTTTTGTCATAGGGAGCAGTTTGTTTTCAAATAAACTGTACATTAAAAGTACATTAAAAAAACAAAAGCAGCAACAGGGTATAAGCCAAGTGTGTTTGAAACAAGACATACAAGTCAGCAGAAGGAAAGCTAAAGAACATGAGAGACAGTGATCACACTGGTCAGCTGAAGCAGACGCATTAGCACACACCATTCACTATTACAGGGTTCAACGCCTTTTTTTGGCTGATGGTGAGTTTATTGGTTTTGGCTTACTGCAAGAAAAAAATGGTGTATCATATGTAGCACATAAATTCACAGGGCATTAAAATGTGTGTTATTTTAGTCAGTAAATGTGTGCTTACGCAACAGAGAATGTCTGCTTCAGTTTCAAAAGCTTCCAGTATGATCTCTGCCCTGAACTCACAGCAGAAACACCTGTTTGAGCAACTGTAAAACTATTTAATAAAAATCTTAATTTAAAAAGAGCCAGACAGTCACAGTTTACAAATATGAGCTTCGCAGTCATTAGTGCACATGTAAAATAAGTGTGGACATCAAAGGACTAGTCCCATAATATACCATGGCTTAAGAGAATGGGTTACTTCAATAGGACTGCTGCATAGTGTCCTTGAAATAATTTAAATATATGCACCACAGTATTTTCTAAATACCAAAATGGGATAGTCTGTTTAAAAAAAAAGAGGTTGTAAATATATGAATAAATTTTGTCCTCACATTGTAACCACTAACACCACATCTCATTGTAACTGTAAATCATCACTGTTTTCAAAAATCCTGCAGAACTCTTATCACAATGGGTATTTCTGGCAAAAATGAAATATCTGGATGAAAACTATATCTCACTTAATGTATAAGAGGATATGCAAAATGTGATACCCTACTATGTATGCACTTTATGTATAACTGTATAATGTATAAAGCTAGCTTTAACGCTTTTGCTGTAATAAAGTGAAGCAGCAGTAAACATCTGTGCAAAAATAAAAAAGACATTTTGGTGCACAGCAATGGTACAAGAGGGATAATGCACTTTGAGGGGTCCACAGGAGAAACTGTACATAATGTCAGGTGTGTTTTTTATAAGGTATGGCTTCGTACTGTTTGCATTACATGGTATGAATATTGATATTTTGCAGGTATTTCTCCTAAAATTCTATATATTTGTCAAACTCTACATTTACATTGATCGAAATCAAGCATATTTAGACAAAAATCTCTGTTGAGAAAAAAAAAATCAATTATAAGTTCTTATGGCTAAATGGCTTCATACCCACATCAACTGCTGATGTGTTTTTATGCACTCCTCAATCATCGCACGGTTAGGACTCCCTTCAACGAGACAATGAATGAAATGGCCATGATCTGCTTATGGCTGTTAAAACATCTGTTCAGGGTCAGTTAAACTTATATAATCTCCCCATGTTTGCTTATTTTTTAAATAAGATTTTTCTGATTGACTCTTAAAGGGTTATTTTCACCCTGCATGACTGCTTCTATGCCATTTCTGGGGTTGTTAAGCTTGTAAATGTTTTTGCTGTCAAGCTTTCTTGAATTATAAATATTGCTTTCAACTTAAGTTTTTTCAACTTAAACTGGGTACGGTAAATGGACGCATACCCGTATGAGTGAGTCTGTGTCTCTCCAGGTGGTAACGCTGGAAAAACCTCATGTCACACATGGAACAAGCGTACGGCTTCACTCCTACACACACAGAGCATACAATTATTAGCTGTTCAGTCTAATAAATATGGGATAATGTGAAAAAAATCACAAGATGTATAATGTGGAAAACAGAACAGATGCAGTGCTGCCACAAAGAGCAAGTGCTTACTCAAACTACTGATAAAATATTAGATATAAACATATGTGCATATAAGCCATGCCAACTTAGTTGGGCAGATTTATTCAATATTAGTTTAGTATTGATGCATTTCTTGTTGTGAATACTGCGGCAGTAGTCACTGACATGGAAGAACATTTAGGTTGGAAGTTGACTTACCCACAGTGCATACTTCTTAAACAATGAAAAACAAAGAATTTGTGAATGGGTGCAACGCAAATATTTACACTATGCAAATGTTTTTCATTAAAGCCCTCAATTTTCATTTTGTATAAAAAAAAAAAAACTAAAAGCATAGTCCTTTGATGTCCATGCAATTATTTTCACTGACAAAATCATGATTACATACAAAAAATATTTTCAAAATACATAAATAAATGTATGAATTGCTTGTTTTTGCGGCCTGTGCTTTGAGGCTTTCACAATCTCACACTGGGGTCCACAAGTCTTAGTCCACCTTCGAGTCCACTATCAAAAAGTCTTATCATGTAGCAATTTAATTTAGGTACAAATACAAATTCATATTTTTACATCTGACAAATGCATACAGAAAAGTTTTCAAATAACAAAAGTCATCCTTGTCAAACAGAGTGAAAATTATTTCTGTATTACAACTTAGAACACCACATATTGACAGAATTAACATGGATATGTCCCTACTGCTGGTGTTTGAATGTTAAGTTGGAAATCTAAAATACTCTCAACTAATCCTTCACAGTCCTTAAAGAAACTAAAATTGTGGAGTCAAGCAGTTCAAGTACAAAATTTCCAAACACAGATCTGTTTCTAAAGTGAAAGTTGGACAGGGGGCTGCATACTAGAAATAATTTCTAAAGTCAAAATGTTCATGGCAGACTTTGGAAAAGCAGCTAGTATGCCTTAATGAAAGAGCTTGTGGGGCGGTCACACAGTAAGGGTGATCAGATGTGGTCTGCTGTACTTGTGACCAACACCAGAAGTGATGTAGCACTGAATGGTAGTGCATGGTATAGAGCTGTCCTACACAGGGTGCTCACAAAGCATGCAGCAACAGCTACATGGTAGAAAATGTAGGAGTGTAGATGCTCTTTTAAGTGACCACGTCATTTGAAGATCAGTATATTAAGCAGGCATCTTTGCAAGACTAAACAAGATTTACATTTACATTAACAGTGTAAGTCCAAATGAATAAAAAACTCCTGTTTTACATGTTAAACAGAAAATGCAGCCTCTCTTAATTAAACATGAGGCAAAAAAAATGCAAAGTACAGATGAAAACAAGAACACAGGTGTTTTTACAGACAGATCAAAGTTGTCATTTACAGTAGCTTTGTTTCAAAGTCGCAACAGAGGCTTATTTCTGCCTCCACGGGCACAAGAGGCAAATTCCACTCCACAACAATCATTTAAACAAAATGAGAAAAGTGCCTCCATCATCTCTGCGATCCTCTAAAAAAATATGGCATCTCAAATTCTGCAACATTTCTGCGGCTGACGCCAGCGAAAATGTAATCTATTATTATGGCAAATGGACATTCAAAAAGGGGAAAAAAACATTTTCTTTTAGATGCTGACACAAGAAGAGTTTTTAATAGTGGACTTTGGACTATTGGACCGCACAGCATTATACTGCCTTCTGTAAATTTTTCCTGGTGTTGGGGACAATATTTATAAGACTGTGCATTATATTCTGGGTTGAACAGATTTGGGGAATGGCTTTGTTGGAAATTACTGTCCACAGACAAAATGAACCCTGAACATCTGTCCATTGATTCAAGTGACAGGCTAGATTTATGTAATATGGGTACGGTTAAAGGACGCATACCCGTGTGAATGAGGCTGTGTCTCTCCAGGTGGTAACGCTGAATAAACCTCATGTCACATACGGCACAAGCATACGGCTTCTCCCCTAAACCGAAGAGCACCAGTTTTAGTCAAAGTCCCCACAGATACCAATTAGCTGTGAGGCAAAAGCTATTACCAAACAAGGTTTTAAGCAGGCCATTGCAAAACCTCACAGTTTCTGCACACTCCTGGATTCAGTCCAACTCAAGCTTTCATAGCCTCTTTCAACAAATCATTCATGTATTTAGGCAATAAAAGCTGTTCTGGTTTAACTGTGAATTTGAGTTGTTCCAAGCATGAACCATACCTGTATGAATGAGGATATGTCTCTTCAGGTGGTATCCACTTCTAAATGCTCCGTAACAGTGATCACAAATAAAGTTTTTCTGCACTTTGGATGCTGGACCATTTTCATCTCCACCTGTTCCCTACAGAGAACAATCAATAACAGTGGTTAAACAATTTAAATGCTGCCGCAAGAGTGCAAAAATAATAAGATACTATAGCTTTGTACACACCAAACACAATGGCACAGTTTTCTAAAAAAATACCCATTACTAACAGATCTGAATTTGATGAAAATACAAAACTGTAGTCATCAAATATAGGCTTATGATTACTGTTACACTCCAAAGACACAAAATCAAGGGTCTTCATGCATATTTCTCAAGGTTTCACTCTTTTCTAAATCTGTAATTGCCTTTGCTGGGAATAAACACAACAGGAAAGTTTGTTTTGTTTTTTAACTAAATGCAATTTACATTTGAATTGAGAAATACTCCACAATGGCCTAATGCCCTCGTGTTACTGCTTCCCCTGTTATGCACACAACTGCAGTTATTGTGCTCGGCTTCACTCTGCTCCCCTCCCCCTCTTTCCTCTCTGGAGATCCTCCACCCCCTCCACATCTTCCCTGAACTCCTCCCCCCACCCCCACACAAACAAAATGTGCACACAGGAAAGCTCCACGTCGGGCACACTTGAATAAAGTTAAAGGTTTTAACAAAAAAAGAAAAGAAAGAAGAACACGCAGCTAAAGATAAATTTTATGCATTAAGAAAAAATGAATAAACATAGCAGAGCCCATTCCCCATTTAGCTATCAGTGCCACTGACCTTCCCTCCCCTTCCTTCTTGTTCTCTCACTTTGCAGGGCGTTACTGATTTCCTGTTCTTTTTTTTCTGCTGCATGTCCTCGTTGGCCCTCATCTCCTTCTCATCCAGCAGGCGGGGAGCTTGGAATTCACCTTCCTTCCGGATAAGCTACAAAGCAAGAAAAAGTTAATTATTTCCTATTTTTCAGAAATACTCCCTTTAACACTACAAACAGAATATGTAAACACGATGAAAATTAAGTAATAAATGGGAACCTCTATTATGTGAATTTTAGCCACTGCTGGCCGCAGAAGGCAGCTGTGTCTGGCAGTGTGGAATTGAAACATTTGTTAACGTCAGTAGCTCACACATGTTTTGGAGGATGAATATCTGGACTTTAATTTTCTGGTTATGGCATGGTTTTGTCCATCTGAATCAAATCTAAATTTAAAAAAACAAGAAAAGTATCTTTTGTGGAGTGATAAAAACAATGGGCGAAAAGGAGCCTCCAAGACAACAACCATTTGCCTTTAGGTATAACCTGGCAGTGATTATGTCAAGACATTTTTACATCCTTAAAAGCATGTGTGTCTTAAACTAATTCGAATTTATAATTTAAATGCTACTAAAATACAAAGCAGAGGTTCTTTTAAAGAAGGATAAATTGTGACAACTGCATTCAGAGTGAAACTCTATCCATAATGAAATTTTCAATTTCATAAAAGCAAAGGGTTTACACCCTTCACAATATTAAAAGCACAGAATATAACAGCCCCATTTCTATTCCACAATTCCCATGTGGGTCCTAACCAGGGGTGGACAGCTCATTCCAGATGGGAGGATCATATGGCTCTGGGGAGCACGGTCAGGTCCCTCTCTCTGCGGTGGTGCATGGCCAAGTGGAGCCATCATTTTTTTGGGCGGAGCGGCCATGGAGCTAGCCTGCATCAGGGCCATACTGGAAAGGACAGCCTCGCAGCCTAGTAGTCCTGCCTGCGAGGAAGAAGAATGAAGAGCAGCACTTTACCAACTATATCAAACATTTAAAAACAGTCTGCAATTTGAAATTATCTGCATCTAAGACAATATTTCCAGTCACATGGCATTTGCCAAGGTAGTCATCAACGACAACATCCTGAGTGACACAAGACTGCAAATAAAGTTATTTGTAACCACTTTGGTGTTCTCAAAACAAACCCATTTCATATGGTCGCGGACTGAGCTGCTGGGCAGATGTGACATTGCTGTGGTATGTGTGAGCGCAGGGACAGGGGTGGGGACAAGGTCATCCAGAGATCCGTCAGTCAGGATGGTCGGGCTGGTGGGAAGCCACACCCACCTCACTCATCTAGCATTAAAACTGAGGAAGAGGAGGATGTGAATGAAACAGACAAACATTAAATTACAACAGCATCACTCGCTGTCTTTTTTGTTACATATTCCAAAAAATATATAACACAAATATGCTAGTAACTTAAAAACCTGATTACAGAAAGTGTTTAGTTATTGTGGCGAATATTAAATTAATTATACTGTACATTTACCTTACAGCTATGACTTTCCTCTTTTAGAGATACAAGCGTTAACCATGGTAAGCAAGGGACTAATTTAAAAAATTATGTGCCTCTGTATAACTCCTACTCATGAAAAAATCTGCCCATTACAAATTTGGAACTGGGACTACAACCAAATATCCTACGTATTTAACTACTGAGTGACACACACAAAAAAACGGACTACAGTATTATTAGTTAAATGACAAAAATTGCACTTGTAACCTACCCAATATTGAAAACACTTCTATAATATGATTAAAACAGACCATTGACATGGTTAAGCATGTTTACATGTTTAATCCAGTATGTTTTCAATTCTGCACTTAAAGTTTCTCTTGAATCAAAATTCTGTTTTTTTTTTTTTTTTTGCAGTTTAGGCTGGTATAACTGATATGAAGTATGCAGTTTATAACAAATAAAAGGAAAAGAAAATCTTTCAGACAATTCGCAAATTAAACAATACTACTATTTTACAGTTCTGTTCACTTATAATAGCTGTGTGATTCAGGGGCATTATGACAGCTACTGGGGACATGAAAACAGTACCATCTTACACCTGGCTACACTCAAGACTTTAATTTTTACGTGAAAAAAACAAAAACAACACACAAAAAACCCCCAAAACATCTGAGCTTTAAGGAATATCGAGATCATTATTATAAGTGCTGCCTCTGCTCCCCTATTGCAAAAACTATACACTTGGGAAACAGAACATTACAAACAGATGGAAACAAAGTTAAATTTGACTTTCAGAAATTGATAATTCAAGTCAAAAGGGACATTTTCCTTATAAATCTGGACCCAGTAGGAGATACCAACCCCCACATGCTCTCCTACATTAGATTATTTCTACTTCATATCCCATTGGTTACCTCACTACATCTAATCCAAATTTGCCATTAGTTTAAAAGGCATTAACCTGTATGCTGGAAATCCAACAACAAGACCCATCTATATGTTCTGTGAGTTCACAAAGACTCACAAAGCTTTTGTTTCAGTATGGAAGGTCCATTTGTATTCTAAAACAGCTTTCAAGATGTACAAAAACTAATGTTTTATATAAGTCTTTATATAACATATCGGAAACCAGTGCAGAGAACTTTAGAAATAATGCGGAATGTTGAGGGAAAAACACCAAAGCACAAACAGACAAACTGCACATTATTTTGTTTTAAAAAATGAGTATGACTTATGAGACAATAACGATTTTCACAAGCATATTTAAGTCAAAGGCCTTTGAACGCATCACAATACTGCCACATAAGCATTTTTAAACACATGAAGTATGATTTCTAAAACAACAAAAAAGTTACCTAAAACACAAAACACCGAATAACATTTATAGGCACAAAAAGAGCTGTTATATTGTATTATCTGCTGTGTGACTGTATTTCTGCTGTCTTCGTGGATCAAAGAAGAAAAATCTCCTAAATAAATGTACATGTTGTATATTATATGATTCACCTCGCACAGAACGTTGGTAAAAATCTTAGAAAAAACGTGTGCCTATGAACCATATCTATGAGTTTTTCTACATGTACTGCTCAAGGAAAATGCAAAAGCTAACATTTGTTCTGTTGTAAACCATAAATACAATAAAGCACGAAAAGCTCTCGGCCTGCATCCTCGCTAATGGTGTACATTAAAACGTGGCTTTTGCATCTTGACATGAGGTTTGTTAACTGGAATGTTAAGAGGAGGCCATTAATTTACAGAAAGACACAGTGCCCGACGCTGTGAAGGCTTTTTGTAGGTTTACCGTTAGATTTTGGCTTAATTCGGGCTCTAGCCAAACAATGCTACAAGTCAACTGTTACGCTTGTGTGCCATCATAAAAGTTACCGGTGGCCAGATGGAGACAGAGACACACTTTAACGCTACAGCGCTTTCGCCATTGGCGTTGGTTAACTAACATTAGCTAGCGCTGCTAGGAAAACAGACAGCTAGCGGACGGCTAGCATCGGCTAACGCTCGTTAAAAAGACTACGGGGCTACGTCGAATAGTTAAATATACTTTTTTTGACATTGTTCTAATTGACAACAGAGCAAGTGCAATAACATTAATACCAAGTTGCACTGAAAATAAATGTCATTTTTCAGCACGGTCTGAGCTGGCCTTCACACTGCCACCCAACCTAACGTTAGTTTTGCTGATGTTGAACAAGCTGGCTAACATCAGCTAGCCAGCAGCTAGCGGCTTGCTGGCGCCCTCGCCCACTGTAATGTTAACGCTCGTATTCGAACAAATTCTTCGCCCACCTGGTCATCTGTTGGGTGCAGCAGTCTAACGAGAGTATATATCTTGCACGGTGGATCGAATAATGTCTTCACCATAACACTACAAATAAGACACAAGCTCAACTGGTCCAAGACAAGACTGAGCGATAAAGACATTCGTGATGGCCGTCGCTGCGAGTGCCTCCCCCTCCCGACGATTAAGCTAACATTTGTTAGCAGCGGCTAACATTGACGCTGTAATATTCCATAAATCCTTTACCGCCTCCACCCGAGCGTATTTTTTATATAGAAAAGAAATAGCAGCACGTTCAATGCACGGTTGAAAATCACCCAGCATCTAAGAAAGGAAAAAAGATATTTAGCTACCTTTGAGCCTGACTCGCCCGTCGTTTTCAGTACCGTCTAGTTTACAAACACAGGAAACGCCACAGGATGTAACCCACTCCCCCACACCGCAGCAGCAGAGCCTCCTCAAGCGAAGAGAAAAGGGTCATCTTCTTCTTTCTGCTCCCCGGGAACAGAGAGCGCTGCTTGAGAGGGCGAAGAAACCTCTTTAGTCCATTTTTATAACCGCCGTGGAGATGAGACGCCCACCTAACGCTGTGTGTCTCTGTGTGTTGTTATGCTGCCGCTGGCCTCCCTCAGTTTGCAGCAGATTCAGACTGAACAGACGCAGATGAAAAGGAAGCAGTGAACAGTGAAAATGACAGAAAACAGGGACGTGCAGACAAACAGTGGTGATTATAATGGATCACTCCGCTGTCCCTCTGCCATGTCTGACTGAAGTGCCCCTCTGGCCGTAATATTTATTCTTTCTATTGTGTGGTTGCAATCATTATTATGGTCTCTGCATTTTTTATTCTGACAGACTTAATTAATTTTATTAAATAGCCGTGCACGAGCAATGACGTCATTGTTAATTGTGTCAGTATTGATTTCTTTTGCAGCTTTTCATTCTGCACTTTGCACCTTTTTTGTGCATCCTATTTGGTTTGCATGTTACCGTGAAAAAATAACCTTACAATTAAGGTTACCATTTTTATTAATCTGGTAATTAACATGGGGTATATTGTTGGTTTTGTTCACTGATAGCCTTGGGTATTAGAAAACTGACATATTGGGAAGTCAGTGATTACAGGTATCTGATCATGTGTTATATACAATGACTCCATTGATCTCACAAATGGAGAAACTCACTGTGGAATATTGTGAAATAAATAAAATAAACAAATAATAAACAATAAACTCTCTGAACGCCAGCTTGTAGGCGTTTTTTTTTTTTTTTTACTCCTGTCACGTTTTTTACTCACCGTGGGTCCATTTTTTCTGCAATATAAAGTCCTGAACCTCTGTGGAGACAGCATGGCCATGGTTTAAAGAAGAGAGAACTCAAAAATGACATTTGTGCACTATGACATAGTTAGAATGTCATAAAAAGTTCAGTTTCTGACATACCTATCTAACATTTTCCAAGGGCGCACAGGTAGTATCATATACAAATGGCTTCTCTATATACTACAGATATTTAAGCTTTGTTTTCACATTTTTATTTTGTTTCCTGGTCCCCTATCTAATCTGTTTAAACACAACCTGCAGTTCACCCCAGTTCAGACTAAATGCTTCAGAATTTCTGTCACATAACTGCTGACCACAGTTGAGTCAAAAATGGTTTCAGCAGAAATGTTTGCTTTTTCCAGAATTGGCTGCAGCAAACACTTTATATTTTAGCAAATTTTTAGAGATGACATGTAGAAGAAAGTGATTTTGATGAAAAAGCATAGATCCGGTTCATTTCGTCAGAAGGAGCCACACATCACACATTAATTTTAAAAAGATGGCAAGTTTTACAAGCCTGCTGAGGGGTTTGCAGGTTCAGAAGATGCAAATGGCCTTCTTTTCTTTTTTTGTTATGACTAGAGTAGGGTTACATTTAGCCAACTGTGCACAAAACGTTTTTGAGCTGTTAAATTGCTGATGAATTCTGATTCTGATACGTTAATCCACACCGTAGCCAGGTGGGGCTACAATTAACAGATAGTGGGACCAGCGCACAGACAGTCCTTTGACCAGCGACCATAAGAGGCCACATTAAAATGCAGTTTTATTCAAATGACACGATGCCATGGATGACAAGAGAAAGGCGGGGCTGTAGGCTGCTGGTATGCCCGTTAGTGCTAGCCAGATGTCCACAACTCCCCCATTTGTCATCTTAGAAATCATTTCAGACAGTATGGTACGACGGACAATCTGCCTGGATGGGCAAGGCCTTCAAGAAGAGTTTAACAATATTCCACAAGCAGCATCAATAACCTCATTACCTCTGTGCTTCGCAGATATGACTCATTACTGACTCGTGTATTCTGGTCAATGACTTCAGTCTTAATCTGCTTGTTATCATTTCCAATACAATGCTTACTTGGTTGTTACATGACATCCATTCTATTGTAGAGCTGCTGTGTGTTGGAACAACAAATACTCACTCCCCTATGATAAAATAAATGGTTAGAATTTAATTAAATATTACATGCCCTGCTATTTTTGTTCAGTATATTTAGCAGTTGGTTCTTCACACCCATGCATGGAAATATCATACCAGAGTCCAAAGCCTTTACACTGACTCCACTTTGTTATTTTTTTAAATAAATTATGCAGGATTAAAATGTAGCCGTGCAGGAAAACACCCTCTTCCTAAGAAACACTTAATAGTCTGAATTTGTCAGTATTGTCAGATGTAAAACTGAGATCTTTGCTGTTTTAATAAATCTTCACATTTCATTTCAACACAGACCATAAATTACTGGAACACTGTTGCTAAACAATGAGCTGTAACATTGATTTATTGGTTCTATGTTTTAAACACCACTGTAAGGAAGAAGAAAGTAAAAACGAAATGACTGCTTGGCAATCAGAGAAAATAATATCAATATATTGTATATTTTTTTATGAAATGCAAAAAATCTATCAATTAGCTGATAAGTCCATATGTGGTAAACTTTTCAGCCAATAAAATCACCCATAGTAATGCTAAGCCGTGTATAGTGATAATGGTACATTATTATTATTTTGAAAATAGAACCACAGAATAATTTCTCAATGTCTTAGAGCTAAATGGCCAAAAATGCTTCTCTTCACTTTAGATATTGAAACAAGTGTTGTTCTGTTTCACTAAAGTTGACAGATGTGCAATCCTTTGGGGAGCTATGGGATGACAGTGACACAGTTTAACCTTTAAGTGAACTTGAAAAATCACTCTGTCATTGTCCTGACTTAAACATTTCACTGTAGAGTTCAGTTTGATCAGTTCACTTCACTGTGACAGCCTTGGGGTGAAAAAGAGACAGTGCCTTGCTCCAACACTTGAGCAAATTGGATGCCTGCCAACACTGGAGAATGAAAGAGCTTCAAATTAAAGCCAGGATCTGCCTTCTTTCCACACCGTAAAACATTATCAAGGTCAAATCAACCTATCTTTTGTAGTTTATTCATTGTAAAAATATGGGTTTAACAATGTGTACATCTATATAATTAAACTTAAAATGTCAAACTTTTCATTTTTTGACCTCTTTAGGATTTAAAAACACAAGTTTTCATTATTTGATCAGCTTTTACTTGAAATGATTAGGTGAATGAAGTTTAGAAGAAACAAAGCATATGAGTAGCCTTCCCACAATGCATTGTTACAGGGTCAAAATCCATGTAAAATTCATGCTAGATATACATGTTAACACTGAGTTATACTTGTTTCTATTCATAGTCGACAAAACAGTACTGAACATGACAAAGCTTAGTACTTCAGTCCCTACAGCAGTAGGCTCATAATTTCCCTCACCATAATGGGAGCAGCTTCACAGACTGACTTTGTACTGACTCTGACAAAAACAGTTGAGGCTGTACACTGTCAATGTTTAATGAGGAAGAAACTCTTTTAACTTAGACATTGTAAAACCTCAGTTTCAAAGCTGAATGTACTTAAAATGAAAAAACAAACCACCCAGCTGGCCTCATTTAGAAGGCAAATATCATGTAAACATGGTGTGCACCATGCGCTGCCACAGCCGGTTTTATTCCTTTTACTATTAATATTGCAAGGCCCTACAAAGGCACACATTTCTTTTGCTTTGCACTTATAAGTTGATGTTCATATCATACATGTCTCTGCATTGCCACTTTTGACTTATGAACACTTAAACTGTCTTTATTGTAGGTCTGCAAATTTAATTTTTAAATGTTATTAAACCATTTTGTGCCTAAAAGATTCTGTATGATGATGATGATGATTATCATCATTCTTATCACCAAGCAATCATAGCACGTCATCCTGCACAGAGCTTACTGAAAGTGCTTTTCATGCAAAAGTAAAAAGGGAAAACATGTAAAAAGTGTAGCTTTAAAATAATTTGATTAAATACATTTAAAAAACAGTAAAGACAAGTTGAATAAAATGCATATAGATTTTATGGAATAATTAAAATCATTCAATAAAACACCTGAAGAAAACCAAAAGATTAGAAAAAGTAAAACATATTATAGATAAAGTATACAATAAAAAGCAAAAGATGAATTATAATTTGGTGAATAAAAGAATACAATAGAATAATACAACGTACTGGTAGTTTATAAAATGATATTGAGAAATTATTATTATTATTATTATTATTATCATCATCATCATCACCACCACCACCACCATCCTAATTATTCTTTTAGTTCTTATTCTTATTATTTTAGTAACTCTAAAATCCTCGCTTGCTTGGTATGTCGGCTTCTTTCATTGCTTTCACTTCACCTGAAAAATGCCTGCTGTTCTGAGAAATTCTGGTGGGCGGCATGTAAGCGCACTACGCACCCACACAAACATCCTTCCACCAGGTAGAGGTAATGTAATACCTAAGGTCATTGGCGCATAAAGTCACATGACCTGGCTCTTCCACTCCCATGACACCTTTCTGCTGAGCCCCGCCCCCGTCCGTGCACACCGGGTGGTGACGCAGCGGCAGCAGAAAGTGTCAGGTGTCTCACAGGTTTCACTAAAAGAGTGGCTGAACGGGAACTTCCTACAGGTAAGACGAAACTCAAAGCAGGGACACGAAAACGGTCGTAAATAGCTCTAATAATTAATGTAAAAACAGTCTGTTTTGAACATTTGAGCGAGCCTGTATTTGTTTACGTTTAATTGTTGGATTTATTTGACCAGTAATGCACGTGCGCACACCCAGTCCAGTTTCTGTCCTCGAGCTGATCGATGCCAAACCAGTCCAGCTGCTGAGTCTCTGTTCTCAGCTTAGTCACAAATCTCCTCAGTCTAAACTTGACTTACATTAAACACAATCATACGTGAGTGTATAAATCCGTGTTATGAAGCGTATCACTGTGTTAGTTTGTCTTCTTTTTTCGACTCCAGTCATAAACAGTCTTTACCAGGCGCTCACTGATACGCCTGTAATTAAAGTTCTTCAAATGACATGTTGGCCTCTGAGCAGAGCTGCCAGTCTTCAAGTCATGTCTCTTTACTGCATGCCTGAGTACTGACTCTTCAGCTCAGTCTGTTGTTTTTGTATTGATAACAGCTGATTTTTGTGCTTTTGTTCCTAACAATACTTGCCTAATAGGCCAATTATGTGTCAGTGCAGCAATGTCAACTCCTTCTTACTCATGACTCGTATCCCACTGCGTTGTGGTTACTTGTTGTTACTAAGCAGTTAGGGTTAAAGGTCTGTATATCAATGTCTCACTGATAACAGGGGATGGGGGATCTTAATTCTGGACTTTAGATTATCAGATTTCAAAAGCTCATATATCAAATAGCCTGTGATGGTTTCCAGGTTCCACTTGCAGTGTGTTTCAGCCACCTAATGAAACAGGGGGGACTTTGTTGGACTTTTGTATACCTTTCAATGAATGTTACCCCAGACCTGGTCGTGTTCTTATTTGAACCTTTAATCAATAAAGGTAATGCAAGGAAATTTGGAGTTTTTGAAAATGAAAGCAAAGATTCATTTGTGGAATCTGGATTTGCGATGGCTGCTGAAAGTTTACCTGTTGTACAATGTCATAATCACTGAAGGTGATTTATTTAAAATGGTAATACTGGCTTCTCAAACAGATAATACTATAAATAGGTTTTGTATATTTGACTTCCTGGTTTCCAAACCAAATCATGAAACAAAAATTTGCACTTAGATTGTTTCACATACAGAGAAAAACAAAACCGTGGCCCCACCCTAATCCATATTTAAATCTGTAATTTGCTGCTGTATTAATGTGCACATCACAACCTGTACTCTTCTCTTTGTGCACTTATAGCAAGAAGGACAGGTTTGATCCTCGGGTTGTTGTCTTTGCAGGGAATTCATTTGTTCTTGGTTTTCTTCAGTTGCTCTGGGTTCCTTCAGCCATCTAATGTTTAAGGATATGCAAAAAAGGTGGATAGGCAACTCTAAACTCAGTTGATCTGTATTGTTCCTGCAGCAGACTAGTGAGCTGCTCAGGGTGTGTCCTTATGTTTCCTTCGTTGCACACAGGAATAAGCTCCAGCTCACTGACATCATGCAAAAAGACATCCAGGTTATGAAGTATATGCTAACTAATATAAAGTGCCTTGTCAGCACAGCCATCAAATTTCAGTTTAGTAGTCAACTGACAAAGTAAACCAACTTGCCTGTGAGGCCTAAAACCTTCCCCCAACAATAAATAGCCTCAAGCTATTCAGTTATCAGAAAATCTAATCAAATTACTTGAGCTGTGGTTTGTTCTTCATAACACTGAATTGTGTTAAGCTTGAGGTTTTCTTTTGTTAATCTTTGTTTCTGCTTATCCAGAGCAGATACTAGTGTTAGTAATTACATATAATTAAATAGAAATACACATTGCTAATATGTAATATGCACAATTAAATACAGTATTTATCCAAATTGCTAATCCTGGGGTTAAAATTTAAGAAGAGTAGTTGCATTTGACTGCTTTTGAGTTTTAAGAGTTGAGGCTGTGCTGAAGTTCAGTCCAAAGTCCTCACACTATTGTCACCAGTATTGCTTTGAATCTGAGTGATGATGTAATATGTGCGCCTGGTTAAATGGCCCAGATAGTAAAATAAATGATTACTGAGTCTATCATCTGTAGACAGCAGTGATTTCACTTTATGGTTTGTACACAGCCAACGTAGTGTCTGAGCACTGAAGGAGGACTCCTGCATGACATTCATCAGTCTGTCCCTCTAGACATAGAAAACTATATCAGAGGCTCATCACTCAGTAAAGTATGGGTTTGTCAGGGTATAATTCACTGAGAACTGTGTGTGCGTATGTGCACGTTATGCATTGTGGTTATGGCACTCTGCTTTACACTGCTTCTCTGTGAATGTTGCCCTTGGTGAGTTATCCTCTCATAATGATAAAGTGCACACACTCGGCTTAGCTGCTTGCGTTTCCATCTTGCAATCAAGCGGCACAAGCTCGAGTGCAAGTGTGAACATGTTGACTAGTGTGTTTGCATACATAACTGTATGAGCACATAAACCAACGTGCAGGCACTCTTTGGTATGTATGTCAGGTACTGGGGGTGTGACGAGACGTAAAGTGGCGGAGAGCAACTTGCAAATTGGTGATCACAGGCAGAAGACAGTTCCTCTGCAGGCGCAAACCTTGACACTGACATCAACCTTCTCACAAGACTTTATATGTCAGGATAGATTTCAGTCTTGTTTATTATTTCGAACAAAGGCATTTTTGTCTGTGTAAATCTTGTCGGATCTTTCCAAGCTGTTGTTTCGGTATATCTACTGCCTGAAACGCGCAACTGCTAGATGTTAAGTCACTATAGTCAAATGAAAGGTGGACTGATTGATAAAAAATGCAGACAAGAGGAGGAAGAGGTTCATTACATTATTACTATAAGAAGTAAGGCTGAATAATGTAATTGCAATTTTTCTAACAGATATTATGATTTAATGTGCATATGCTTTTAAAGGAAAACCTCAGTTTAATATTTACTGTGTAATATAAGTAAAACATGTGATGGAGCATCACTACATGAGACACCATCAAAGACATACAAGGGCAACAGCCTGACTTTTTTTAAACTCTGTATAACATACTGTAAATCCTAAATGGAAGCTTTTTTGGCTAGCTTTGATTGTATGTAGGCCCAGAATAAAGGGAGAGACTTTGGACTGATAGAAACATGACCAGTCCGTGCAGCAGCAGTGCACACAGTTACTGACTGAAGATTTGCATGTAGTCAGTGTTTTTCAGTCTGATGCAATAAGGGTGATTATTTTATTGCAACGAACAGACTGATCATTGGTAGCATAGTGATGCCCAAACTTGATCAGACGTTGTGTAAACCTCACCTCCTTTTAGCAGTGGGGGATTTACAACAGGTGTTGTAGTACGTGCTGTTTACTTTGGGTGTGTTTGTGTTTCAGGCAATTGGCAGAGATGGAAAGCGGTCCATTCAATCGAAGGTCCTGGGCAACGCAGTCCTTGCGCATCACTGCGAAGGAGCTGTCACTCGGTGGGAGAGGGAAATCCACCGCAATTGCAGAGCGCTTCTCCAAGTGAGTGACACCTTGTTTTCAGAAACGTTGGTTGTTGATCTCTACTTGTGCAATTTGCCAACTCGCATTACTAATATTTATTAAATAGTAAATACATTTAATGACCCAATCCTGCATACCTACCTGTTTTGCCCTGTGACCTCTTTATCTCATTTACATTTTCTGTTTTACCATGTTTTAAATGCATTTTAAATACATTATTAGTTTAAACTGTTGTTGTGTGCATGTGTTTCTTGCAATCAGAAAACAAGTGATGATTATTTACTGATATTCTGTGCCATTAAAACCACCTAGCATATTATCATGCACTGTTTGTACTTCAGTGCTTATTTGAAATACATAAATAATATTTCCTGCTGAAAATGTTTACAAAAAAAAGAAACTAAATTAAAACCTTATCTTTAAAATTTTAAAGAACACTCTTTATGCTCTGTTTTGTTTTGAGTCACCAGAGGTCA
The DNA here is from genome assembly GCA_024666655.1 of Dascyllus trimaculatus. Taxonomy (NCBI): domain Eukaryota; kingdom Metazoa; phylum Chordata; class Actinopteri; family Pomacentridae; genus Dascyllus; species Dascyllus trimaculatus. Next base: position 18,288,877 of record CM045450.1, read on the forward strand.
GTGTTGTGTTCTTCTTTCTTAGGTACCAGAGAGCTGCTGAGGAGACAAGTGCAGAGAAGAAAAAAGCAGTGAGTAGTTCTGTTTGGCTTGTTGACCAGATGGATGGGAGAAACTTTTATTTCCCAGTTACATCACTTTAGAGATATCTCTGACTGACTGAAACAGTTGTTCCTAGATTTGATGTGTGAAGCACTAATGGAGGCTGAGATTTGTCACGCAAAGATTAAACTGTTAAGTGGATAAGTTGGTGTGTATGTTTGTGAGCTGTTTGCCTTGCTTCATTTGCTCAGTGGCTGCTGAAGGCGCTAAACTAATTAAAGCGTGTAGAGATGAGGAGTGCACACATAAACACACACATACTCTCCATGCCGACACGCCGTCTGGGCCAAATGTCTTGTCCTGGCTGACCCCCTCATTGGCCACTTGTTGCGATGGGCAGGCTATCAAACCCATAATCCTACTTCAGTGTTTAATCCCCTACAATGCTCTCTGTAGTTCCATCCGTAGGTTAGCTGCTTTGTCACTGTGAACGACTGATGAGCAAAATCTGGACTAAGATTAAATGAGCGATTGATCAGCTAAAACCATGAAGAAATATAAGGTAATGCTACCATGGTTGTGGGTAATATGCTGATAGTTTACCGCAGTTTGAAAAACTTGAAATGTTTCTTTAGTCTTTGTTTATTGACCTGGCTGGTAATGACAGATAGAAACGTGATATGAATGTATATGAAGGCAGCTTTCCTGTGCTACTTAGATATAATGTAATTGTAATTAACTTTATTCTTGCCGAATACTGTAAGTTCAAATTTTAGGGTTGAACACTACTTGTACTGATTTACACATTAGAGCTGGGTTTATTTGAGTTGATTTGTTGATAGTCCCAAGTTTCTGCAACCAGTAATATGTGAGTACATGGACTGGCGCCATAATTACTTGGATACAGAGATCTGGTTAAAATATTTGTGGATTACACCAGTTATTCTAATGTGTCTGAGCCAAATTTGAATGAGCAGCGTAAAAGGCCATCTGTCTCTCTCTCTCTCTCTCTGTGTGTGTGTGTGTGTGTGTGTGTGTGTGTGTGTGTGTGTGTGTGAGGGTGGTGGGGGAAGGGGGGATTTTACAAACTCAATCATGAAACAGTCTATTAGATGAAATGCATTACTAAGTGACAGGAAATTGTTAAAAAAATACCCATTTGGGGACTTCCCTTCGGTCTTTGGTAACTTAAGATGGCTGTTTGCCATTGTATTTTGCCAGTTACATTAAAGTATAACTAACAGATTCACTGATAAATGGAAAACGGTTGTGATAAGAGTCTGAGAAATTAGTTTTAGTACTAGACAGCCCACAATAAGGCTGACCCGTTGTGTTGGTTTTGTGCAGTGGTCTACTAATTTTAGTTAGTTTTATAAAACTAACTAGCTGCAGCGATTTATCGGCCTGTTGTCAACAAAGAAACTCACTGACAGCTACTATAAAAAAAGCTCTAAATTCTCTAATTCCAGCTTCTTAAATGTGAATATTTTCTGGTTATTTTACTTCTTTATGACAGTAAACAGAACATGGTTGGGCTCTTAACAAAACAACTCATTTGAAGATAAGACTTTGGGCTTGGGACATTTTACACCATTTTCTGACACTTTTGATTAATTGAAAAATAATGAACAGATTAATCAACAATGCAATTAAGTATTAGTTTCATCCGTATCCATAATTGATGTGATATATTTTAGCAATTGCTTTTCGTTTCCAGAAATCAGTGGCCTCCGAGCTAAAATGTTTGCATATTGTGTGATGCGGCTTTTGTGATGCCTCCCTGAAATGGACTCAAGTTAAGAACCGAGTGGTCTGTCAATTATGACCTGAACTCATCTAAATAGTACTGCTTAAA